>JAINUG010000086.1:42059-642059 GCA_029706075.1 Aldrovandia affinis
GTGTTCTTAGCTGACAAGGAGTGGAACCCGGTGTGGTCTTCTGCTGCTGTAGCCCATCCACTTCAATGTTTGACGTGCATTCACAGATGCTCTTCTGCATACCACTGTTATAACGCATGGTTATTTGAGTTACTGTGGTTATTTGAGTTACTGTTGCCTTCCTGTCAGCTTTAACCAGTCTGGCCATTCTCCTCTGATCTCTCTCATTAACAAGGCGTTTTCGCCCACAGAACTGCCGCTCACTGGATGTTTTTTGTTTTTCGCAGCATTCTCTGTAAACTCTAAAGACTGTTGTACGTGAAACTCCCATGAGATCAGCAGTTTCTGAGATACTCACCCCACCCCATCTGGCACCAACTATCATTCCACAGTCAAAGTCACTTAGATCATATTTCTTCCCCATTCTGATTTTTTGTCTGAACAACAACCTGCCTGCATGCTTTTATGCATTGAGTTGCTGCCATATGATTGGCTGATTAGATTAGATTGTATTAACAAGCAGGTGTACAGGTGTACCTAATAAAGTGGCCACTGAGTGTATATATATTGGAAGCAGAGGGCATCTTAATCCTAATCACCTCAATTGTATCATTAAAAAAGTTACTAATCTTAAAGTTATTAAAAACTTGTACCTCTCATTCTATATAGGCATTATCACTTTTGGGTTCAGAAGTTTGTTAATTGTATTAAACAAAGCAGTTGGACGATTGTTACCAGATGCAACGAGGGCTGAGAAATAAGATGTTTTAGCATTAGTCAGTGCTTTCTGATATAGCTGTACATGAGATTTACTGTACATATCTGCAATTTTGATTTTTCCATCCAAACTTAGTTTTTTTTTTTTTTTTTTTTTTAATAAATTTATTTCTGCCCGTTTTTTCTCCCAATTTAGTTTTACCCTCTATTTATATTCAATTCCCCACCCCCACGAGTGTCCTCCAAACAGCTTCCCCTTAGTTTTAAGCCCTTTCAGCTCTCCCTTCCCCGGAGGCGGACAGCCAAATTAGTATACTGACGGGCAGGAGAGCGGTGGCGCTGGGCCATCCGCCAGCATAGTTTTAATCAGGTATCGGCGCTTGGATAGAACGGAGTGGTGCTGCTGTCTGTATTATATTGGAAAGAGGAGAGTTGTATAGATCAACTACCTCATCAACTGATATTGACAAGACACCATTCAGTGCAGAGTCAGTAACCATATCAGATAGGTTAGCAGGATCCAAAAGATGTCTTGATCGAAACACAATTATTTGAGCAATAGCAGCAGGAAGGGGCAGATCAATTTTAAAAGAGATCAAAAAATGATCTGTGAAGCTAACTGGAATTAAAATGACATCACTAGGGGATACACCTACTGCCATAACTAGATCTAAAGTGTGCCGCCTAATGTGTGTTAGTGTATGGAATGCCTTTTGATATGAAGAAACCTGGAGTTTAAAGTAAACACAGATGGCTTGCATGCTGAAAGACTGAATATAGAAACATACTCACTCTAAATCAGAGGTTAAAATCTATGAGGTGCCCCCCCAAATCTCCCTGGACTCTTAAGTAGATGATCATAGTCACTCAAGAAAAAATCGTCAATCTCCTTGGGGCTTTACACAGATTCAATCTAACTGCAATGCACTCTGTCCTTAAAGTATAATCCCCCTGAAGTTTTAGAAATGTGTGCATTTGTCACCAGGAAGGCCCATACGTTTTGCTTTAAACAATAAAACAGACAAAGCTGAAATTCTTTTGTGGTTCTGTAAACAGCTCCAAGGCAATCAAAGTCTCAGGCAATCACTAGAATGCGTTTCACCATTACTCTCTCACTCGCTGGACTGAATGTCTCTGGCACGCTTGGGGCAGAGAGAAACAATGTTGAATTGATTGCTGTCCGCTTGAAATATAAAAAAAGAAAATTAAATACCTATACAAATTTAAATGGAAATGATTGGTCCAGGACAGCTACCTGAACATGAATTTAGGGCTCATTCAGGATCATCACATCATACATAATGATCCCATACATTATGTAAGCAATTTAAATGAACAAAAAGTAAATCATAACTGTGAATTACTTTCCTTCAAGTGATAGCTTATGCATGGCTTAGTTGTGTGTGTGTGTATATATATATATACTGTATATATTGTAACACCCTACGGGGTTTGGTTGTAGGCTTTACGTGGAGTAGTGCAAACTAAGAGACAGATCCAAAGTCAAATGTACCAAAAATCGTTTTAATTAAAGGAAAATCTGCTCATTAACACAAATAATGGGGAAGGCACTCAAACGGTGTTGTTACGGATAGAAATAGAAAACTTAACGAGTGCTTTAACGACAACCGCGCCGTTATCGCCTCGGGGAAACGGGTAGACGAGCACTCTACAGTGAGCAGATACTGGTTACTCGTCCTAGTCCGTGGTAACGGACCAACGCAATCAATAAATACCCTTTCAGACGGTTCTCCAAATGCCGGAATGGGGTACAACAGGGCTGGGGGAATTTTCTGATTCGGTTTCCCCGTAAACTGGCACACAGGGCAAGTCTGGCAGTATCTGACAACGTCCTTTTTCAACACAGGCCAAAAGAAGTGCTTCAGCACACGGTCATAGGTCTTGTTCACGCCTAAATGTCCAGCAAGGCAGCTATCATGAGCAAGGCCATGTATCTCCTTGCGGTAAGCAGACGGAACTACAATTTGATGGACACAATTTGAACTGGTCAACAAAATATCCAGTGGACACTGATGAAACTTCCACCTCGGGAATTGCACTCTCAAAGAGAGAGGAAATATCTGTGTCTCTCTTTTGCTCCACTATCAACTGTTCTTGCACCAGAGACAGCTTCTCGAGCTCGTCGACACAATCAGCCTTCCTGTCTACATCTGCAAGCACTTTGTCATCCCCGTCTTCCCCAGTAGGGGTTGTCTGCACTCCATGCTCCAGCTTCCCAAAGAATGAGTCACTTAAGTCATAAGCGTTGTCTAACACGGGAACATCACGAGACTTCTCATTGTCATTCTCAGATTGCTTAGACATTGCACGGGTGACAGCACAAGAAGGGAAAATGTCAGGAAATTTCTGCGCAAGTTCGTCAGGGTCATTGACAAGAGGGACAGGAGTTACTTTAGGACTAGCCAAAACTCTGCCTCCTGCCAAATCGTTCCCCAGAATGAAGGACACTCCCTCCACAGGAAGACTGGGTCGCACACCTACAGCAACGCGACCAGTCACGAGATCCGATTTTAACAGAATGCCATGTAACGGCACGTTAAGGTAACCCATCTCAAAACCCTGCACAAGGACACTTGTGCCTATGGATGACCTCTCACACAGGGGCAAAATATCCTCCAAAATAAACGACTGTGCCGCTCCGGTGTCTCTCAGTATCCTAACTGGCTTTGAAACCCCAGGATCGTCAGCTAACGACACAGAACCATCCATAATGAACGGTGCAAAATCCTTAAGAGCTCTATCGTTATTAAGGGGTAATATACCGCCAAGTTCAAGCTCAGGCAAAAACATGTTCACAAGAGTAACCCCTTTTGAAGATTCCTTTTTCTTCATCAGGGCATAACAATCAGCCACAACGTGACCTGGCTTCTTGCAAAAATTGCACACAAACTTCGATTTACCCTCTGAATCCTCCAGCCTTCTACCAGAGGCGGGAGAACTGAGTTTCGACAGACCGGCATAGCCATCTGGGGAATTCCCCCGGGGAGTGACGTAGTTATTACGTGGTGGAGACTTTTCCCCAAACACGCCCCGACGTGTAATCGTAAACTCATCCGCTAGTATCGCACCCTGAGCGATCTGAGTTACTCTCTGTTCACCCAGATAGAGGGCAACACGCTCAGGCACACAATTCCTAAACTCCTCCATGATAATTAAATCACGGATTTGCCCAAACGTCTCAACTCCCTGTGCAGTACACCAGCGATCAAATAAGTTCTCCTTCTCACGGGCGAACTCAACAAAAGTCTGACAGTTGGTTTTACGATACTGCCTAAACTTCTGACGATAAGCTTCTGGTACCAACTAAGCCCTCAATACTGCAGCTTTCACCAGGTCGTAATCAAGACTCTGCTCCAACGACAGCGACGACAATGCAGCCTGAGCCTTACCCACGAGCACGCCCTGTAACATCAGTGGCCAGGCTTCCCTGGGCCAATTCAACAAGATGGCAGCGCGTTCGAACATGGGGAAATACCTATCCACATCCGCCTCACGAAAGGGAGGAACCAAGCTAGCGTTCCTGCTGACGCTAAACTCAGCTGGCTGTGCTCTGCTACTGACCCACATAGCTTCCACCTCTAACTCCTTCAGCCACACCTGGGCATCCAACTCTAACTCTTTCTCCCTCAATGCTAATCGTTTCAACTCCAGATCGAATTGTCGAGCTTGAAGAGTAGCATCAGGGCTCTCGACCTTAACGCTAGATACTCTAGGGACAGAGTCCTCAGACAGTACTTTCTGCTCAAGTAGTCTGCTCTAGTAACTTTGGTGTCCGAGCGGAGCACCTCGATTTTAAAATGATCCGCAATCAACAGAAGGTCAGCTTTCCTGCAGCTGTCGAACTGTTCGATCGTCGGGTCATCAAGGAACCTGCCAAGTTCGAACTCCATAGCAACGTATCAAAACGTTCGATTCAAAAGAGAACAAGTTTTACCACTGCTGCCAATGGCAACGAAATACCGAAAATAAACTGGTACGGGTATATGGTAAATGGCAATACAAACGCTACTATGTAGCGTAATTCAAAATGAATACAACAAACTATTTACTACAACCGGGACACAATGTTGCATAAAGCAAAATAACACTGTTACTAAATTCAAAGCTGGCACCACTGTAATCCCCGCGGGACGTACCAAGCAAAGTAACACTGTTAATTTCCAAAGTAGCCTAATAGCATGAAGAAAAACTAAACAAAATATGCGACTTATGGTTCAAATCGGACGAGCCCCCAACTGTTACGGATAGAAATCAACCTGCATTGAGTGAAACAGTGGTATATAAAAGTTAGACATATATTTATTAATATGAATACATTTGATGATTATTCTCTCTATTTATAACATGAAAGTCCTTTAAAAGACAAAAGCAGGTTGCAAGGTCTCACCGGGCAGCCAGCTAGCGGTTCAAGTAAAACCTAGATGGGACTGGAATTACTAGTTTAATAGCAAACTGAATATTTCTTGCCTCAACCCAGTTTGGTAGTTTCGTGGTCTGCAATAAAGGCGTATATAAGTTTCCTACTGAGAAAAACGCTTTCCAATTGTATGCCATCCAATTATATACTCCATTTCATTGAAGTGAAAGCTAGTCTCATCACTTGTTCTTCCCAAGCCATGGTCGTTCACTCTTCATCAGACATAACTTCATCAATTTCCATTTCATTATGCAAAGGTATTAAAGGGAAATAAGCTGATGATTTGATTGGTCATAATGAAAACAAATCCTCACCACACCTTCAGATAAGTTATTCTTCTTAAACCAACCTCTTTTACAACTGCACCACAGGTGCACTACTGTCCCTTGTCATGAAAATACAGGAATGGACAAGGAAATGCTTTAATGCTACCATCTGCATATTGTGTTTGACAATGAAATCACAGCCCTAAAAATAAATTAAGAAAATCAAAGTTCTAAGCTTTGCGCCCATGTGTTTGTGGCTGATGGTGCAAATGAGTATAAAAGTGACGCAATTGTGTGCTATTCTCAAGACAGTGGTGGGAACGTTAATTTACTGCTTTCTTTATTTTCACTTTGTAAAAAACATTTTCCACTAAACCGATTATATGGTTGATGGGAAAAGCGCATATTTGTTGTCTATTTAAATAAAAATGTGTTATTTTTAGACATACTGAAAAATCTAGTGCACTGCTGCCAACTCATTTTGCTGTCCAAGGTCTGTAAAAAATTAGCATGTGTTTTTTTCCCAAGTGTGGTTTTTTGGTAAAACTGAAAAATTGGCACAAGCCAAAAGTAGAAGGACTCTCCTAGAAAGTTACCATTTTGTGCAAATGCAACACTGAAATAAACACAGGTTTTTCGTCAATCTGATTTAGTACATCAGTCTGAGCTCCATGACTAACTGCGATTACCGTTTTGGAAATTGCATTTGGCCGATCTCTTCCCGGGGCTGTTGGGATTGTTAACTGGTCTGCGCTGGCTTGTCACGAGTAAAGATGGGAGGGAATCAATTTGTAGGCCCATCATTCCTCTCCCCCTGGGGGTCACCTGTAGCTCACAGCTGCTTCCTGTGACCAGACACACAGTCGACAGACACTGGAAACAGGCTGTAATTGACTGCATGAAGGACACAAACGAACAAGATTTGGCTCCGTAGGTTTCAAGGGACTTTTTTGCCAGTGAATTTTTAACAATGTGGGAATGACATCAGACCCACAGTTACTGGCAGCATTTGTGACTAAACCCCAGGGAAGTACAGCTCTTGCTTGGCTTCTGTTTTTTTTGTTTTTTGGTGTGATGTCTGTTGTCTCCCTTTTTTTCTCCACAGGAACCCAAAATTTACCATGCATTTTTCTTGTCCTGTATAAATAATTGACACTGTATAAAATGATGAACCATCATTGATAATGCTATCTGTTTAATAAAATACATTAAATTCATGAAGTGTTTTAATTAAAATACATGGATTGCTATCGGCATAATGCACATAATAATTAAAGGTGAATGTAGACAAAATAAAGGAACATGTTTCCCCCACCCTCCCCATTTAAATTGCAACCATGCTGAATACACAGACTTCCTTTGCTGTGTGCGGGTGTACATAGTAGCCACTATAGTTAAACTACATTCCCAGGGGCAACAGATATGTCTCCCCTCCAAATATTGCAGCTCGCTATATCCACGAGACATGTGCATGCCTCGTCTGGAAGACTTCGACTCTGTGCTCCCAGCTAAACAAATTGAAATGCATAGGCTGTGGAAACTACTGCTCAGTGGCATACATTTTGCATGAGATTATTTTTGGATGAGTTGTGCTGTATCGCATTAAACACACATTGCAACTTGTAAAACCCGGGTTGCTATTTCTCCGTGTCCATCTGGAGTACATGGTGCACTGAGATAAGGTGCCACACAGACGCCGTCGTCCTATCAGCTTTCAGGTCTACTTAATTTCCTGAGTGTCACTGAAGCCACCTCATGCAGATATGACTCTAAATAGCCTTCCATTGTGTCATATGCTTTTTTAAATGAATGGTCATATTCAACTGGTGTGCTTTGCAAGTCAGATGTCAGATTGAGAGCCACCAGCTAATAGGAATCAATGACTAGCCTTTAAAAAAAAATCACAATGGAATAAAAAATACTAAATCAAAGGTCTGTGCCATTTTTAAAAATATTATTATTATCTTTATTATTATCTATCTGGCACCTATGATACAGCGATGAAGGAATAATTAATGTTGGAATCATCCCACTGGATCCAAATGGAATCATCTTCCAGTATTTTCTTTGCATTTTTCTTGATAATGATGTGCTTAATTCCTGCTGAAGCTTATTTCTACCATAGGGGGGACAGTCACAGATATTTTATACCCCGACTGGATTCAGCTCCGGTACTCCTTCTGTCTTCTGTACTACCAGTTGGCAACAGAGTCCAGTTGCTAGAATGGGGTTCCAGTGCTGTTTGCATTGTTATGCGAGCTATGCATGTTCTGTCTTCAACCACATGCCTTCATGGATAATTATAAAGAACAGAGCATAGAGAGAATTTTCAGATGTTAAACATATGGAAGTGTATATCTGGTTAGTACATAGAACATCTGTGGTAGAATCATGAAGCGGTGATGTGGTTGCGTGTGGATACACGGCCTGGAATGCGGTAACAACTGGAAAGGAATGGGCATTTTGACCTTGTCATAAATGGCTGCCTAATGTTTCAGTGAAACAGGAGCATAAATTGTCATGAATGCCATCACAAAAGGCCTTCAAAAGTAACTATATGAATGCAATTCATGATGATGATGATGATGATGATGATGATTATTATTATTATTATTATTATTATTATTATTATTATTATTATTATTATTATTATTATTATCATCATCGCTGTACACCAAGACATTGCAGTCCCTGGACATGTTTCAGTCAAGAAAGCACTATAAACCAAGTAATTGCATTTTCATTAGACAAGAAAATTACAAAAATGACTGTAAAATGGAATGGGGAAGAGAGCAACAATAAATAAGAAAAACATTTGAACTAATATATCCTTAACCTATTGCATATGATTGGGGTTTTTAAAATTGTTGATATCATTGGCAATATTAATGTCTGGTCATTACATTCTTCATGTTTAACATCTGCTTTATCTGATTCGTTACATTAATAGAGATAAATAATACATGTTCAAATGAAATTGCAATATTCCTTCCCAGGAGAAACAGAATGTAGCTTTCCAAACAGAAATACCTCACACTATAGACAGTCAACCAAACAGTGTTGTAAAAGCAGGATTTCTACAACAAGGATGTAAGGGAAGCTGTCAAGTCTAGTGTGGAATGAACATCCAGCAGGTCATCCTTACATAAGAACATTTTACATTAGTAAATATATTAAATTGCCCTGTGAGTGCTCTAGTCACACTTTAGGGAACAGCATGTCATCTTGGTGGCACCTTAAAACGAAGATTTTTTTAATTTTATCTGAACAATATGCCACGTTTTACCATCTTACAAGCCATAAGCCTTAACACAGAGCTTACAGAAATCCCCCCCCCACCCCTCTGACAAAAATCAGATGAAAATAACTTCTGGTGCTAGAATGGTCCCTAAACAAACATCTGTCTGTATAAATGCATCACTCTGGTATTTATTTTCTTAGCAGATGAACTTTACAGCTTAAAGGTGTATTTTTCTCCATGTGCACTACTGGAAATGTACTGAAACAATGGGGGTTAGGTAATGCACTCAATGGCACTATGGCAGTGCCCCCCTGACACCTTGTTAGTTTTGCTGTAATCAACCAGATATCGTCTATCAGCATCTATCAGCATCCAATTTTGTTCCAGAAATGCGCATTACATTTTCCATAAAGCATCTCATCAGTCAGTGGCCAATGTTGGCATTCTGAATGACTAAATCAATTTCCCTCCAATTATGTTTTTGTATCTGGAGCTAACAGGTAAATCAATTAAAAATGTAAAACAAACCACATTTATGGCCAAATTCGTAACTACTGCACTATACTGTAGCCCTGCATGATCTTTAGGTTATATAATTTCTTGCACACCATTTTCTTTCATGCGGTTTTCCTTACATTTTTTTTTTTTTTTTTTTTTTTCTCTCGATCAGAGCTGGTACATACAGAATTATGGCATGAATACACCCTGGTGCAGTTCACATGAAATAGTGGTATATGGCGATGATATTCAGTTTGTGAGATGAATAGGATCCCACCTTGCAGTCAATTACATTTTCTGTAATTGACTGCTGGCTTAATTGCTGTGTGACATCAGTGCTGGATGTTCCCCTGTTGTAAAATTCCATTGATTCCTACTGTAAAAATCCTATTGGCTAATGACTCTTGGTTTCCAACTGGTTAAAAAAACATCCTATCAAAATTAGTAGAAATGCTACCATCTCACATTTGTTCACAGTATTTAGAGGGCTCATGGGAGAAACAAACACAACATTTGTTTTCCTCATGCTATATCTTTATGCTGCATCAACTTATAAGACTCTCAGAGCTCACAAACTCAACGCCCATGCATCTATCACTTAACAATGTCGCATTGAGATTGTTAGACTTATCCATAATAATAATAATCTTTTTTTTTTAATGCCATGCCTGTAAATTAGCATTTCCACTCCATAGCATGTACGACTTCTCATCCATTCTGAAAGAATGCAGCAAATATCATGTAAAGAGAAAGGTGGCAGATAGGCAATCATCCAGATTTCTATTCACAAAATGCAAAAAAATCTCATCGAGGACCAGTACTGCTGAGTGTCTAGACAGGCCAGCCTGGTTAGAGTTTTATTGCAAGTCTCAGAGGGGGAGAAATATGAATCCACATTAGTTTCCTTATTTCTCCTGCCATTTACTCAAATGAATCTTTATAGGCCGCACCAGAGAGGGAGGAATTAAAAATGTTCTGTCCCTCATGATAAAAAGAAAATCATCTATCCGAGCACTCTGTGAATGAAATTATTCAACCGACTTCAGGGAATGAGAGGCTCTTTAAAACTAAAAAAATACATATATCTTGAGTGATTTGTAATAATCTTTATTACTTTATGCTTCAAGCATGAAGCCTGACTATTGTCACAATAAACAAACCCAATATGATGAAGAAACAAACAAACACAATGAACAAACACACATTTAATACAGCAGCATTTCCCTTTATTTAGTGTGGTGGTCACTTTGTTTTAAAGCAATGGACTGGTGTTGGTGCTGTATCTTTCCCAGAAATGCTAATTGTATATTGCTCTGAAAAGAGGAAGGTCAGGTGACCTGCCTCAATAGGCCAGGGTTGTTGTATGTGAAGAGAAAAATAGTTATTCTTACAGACATAACATAATTACAACAGCTATTTGTGAGGTACGGGATAAGGACCCAGACGCAGACCAGGATCAGGCAAAAAGGGACGTTTAATTCAGGCAGGGGTCAAAACCAGTAGATAGAGTAGTGAAGATACAAAATCGAAATCCAGTGAGTAGTCAACAAACAATCCAAAAAGTCAAAACCAAGAAATCAGAATAGGCAAACAAAACAGAATCGGCAGGCAAACTCGAAGTGAAAACAGAAGGGGTGTCTCAGGAAAATGCAACAGACTCTGGCTTACTAACAATCGGCACAGGGAATGATGATCAACATTCTGACAAGGAGTGAACATAAACACGGAACTTATATACAGGCAGGGAAGGGAAACACAATAGGAATCAGGTGTGACTGGGTGGAGAGGGCAGGAACACAGGTGAGAACGATAGGATTCACTAATACAATAATTAGGGGAAACGAAAGACACGGACTGGGAAGCACATAGACACATTGAAAATAAACGACCTGGAAGAGCAGGCGGACACGTGCACAGGAACGCATAGAGAGAATCTGCGTGCAGATAAAGCGAAAAGTGAGAAGCGTACAGGGATAGGACAACGAGAGAATAATAGCGATAGATAGAAGCATGAGATAATTAGTAATGTTAGTAACTTAATCTAAATCCCTAATGTTAGTAGATTAGTACTATATACATCTAACTAATATTTACAGAGTGGTTTTAGAAAGAAAGAAGTTGAATTTCCCGAAGTGCAAATGACAAAGACAAGGAGTGGATCTCGAACAACAAGGAACACAGACAGAATGGGGAAGAGAACGTGAATGATTAGATTAAATATAAACAAAGTACAAAAACAAACCGAACAGGCATGCAAAACATAACACTATTACTATTGTTATTATTAGTCATAGGGTTTTCAGTATGACAAGTGAATTAATATGAGGGGGACATTGTTCACATATCTGGTATACAAGATCATATGGGAGAACATATGAGAGCAGAAGGAGGCTAATGTGTTCCCTTGTGATGGGAAAATGGAAATATGATTGGATCCGATAAGCCAGGGGGGTGGGGGTCACGGGGTAAGAGAGATGTTATTCCATCCTTACCAGAAGGCAAAAATACCTATTCCAAGTCTCTCTCTCTCTCTCTCTGTCTCTGTCTCTCTCTCTCTCTCTCTCTCTCTCTCTCTCTCTCTCTCTCTCTCTCTCTCTCTCTCTCTCTCTCTCTCTCTCTCTCTCTCTCTCTCTCTCTCTCTCTCTCTCTCTCTCTCTCTCTCATCTCTACTGCATAGATATGGATCGTTTTCATAGAGGTGGATAGTGAGATGCGGGTTCAGTAGCTGTCTGGCTTCTGTTTGTAATGCTATGAAGATGGAAACAATTTGTCTCAATTTGTCTCTTCCTGCTCGTGGGATTCTACTGCCCAGATAACTTCTTCTCATCCTTAAAAACATCCAGTGTGTACACAGCGGAGATTTATGCCAGCAAATGTAAATGTGCTCATTTCATTATTCATCATCTAAATCTCCCCAAAAAGATAGATAAAAAGGAAAGCTGGCAGGATTCAAGGAAGAGATGTTTGTATTTATGGTAGCATTAAACCACTTACACTTAATGCAATGATCTCAACCATCATTTGACCTTCAATCTGGGGAGGTAATGTGGGGTCGACTGTTGGGCAGCTTTCCCTTTTGGCCAAGCAGGAAACAGAGACCCTAGTGCAGTGACGGGGAAATTAATCCTTACTTTTCCACCACAAGTGATATGGATGGTTCTGGCACAGAATGACTGCCACGGTCGATGACAAGAGCATCCCCCTCCACCCCCCTCAACATTAACCTTAACCCTGCACCCACTTGCAATTCTTTAAAATCCTTGACAGGCATGAAAGGTGCTATTTTTAGTCAGTTCCTTTATGCACTGCAGTAAGTAGTCTGTAATTATAGTACACTTAGCTTTTCTTGTACTTTTTGCTATATGTTTTACTTTTGTCTGTATTACTCAAAGCCATATTAACTACAGCAGTTTCAATTTAACTGAACTGTACATTAGGCCAGTCAATGCTGTAATTTGCCTCTTCTTATTAACTGGTGAATCATCGATAACAGTCCTGTTTATACATTCATTATAACCTGGTGCCAAGTCAGTATTATTTAGCCCATCGGCAATAAAATATGGGTCAAGTATTTCATATTCAACAGAATATGTTATGTGTGAGCCATTAGTTCCTTGCTAAAAAAAAGAGAAATGAAAGGGAAAAGAAAGAAGTTCAAAGATAAAAATGATTACCATTTGTTCAGCAACCATAAAATCTTAAATTTTCCATTTTTTTAAACATTGTTAAACCAATACCTGCTGGATTATTTTTGACATAGTTCAATTTTGACACTCAAAAAGCTGAAATTTCATTCAGGGGTTATGTAACAGACTGACTGAAGTGTAAAAATAATCCTGTCTTGAACCACATTTTTTTCATTTGAAAGAATAAGAGCGGTATGTAATCTGACACAATTCCTAATGTAGCAAGACAACTTTAAGCTTCCATAACCCGTTCCCTTTATCTTAGTTGTGTGGCTCCCTATAAACACATTTTGCCTATCTAAGGATAAGCTGAACTTCATTTAGTCAAGGTATGAATAAAGGTAACAGTGCACTTTCTTTTAATAGTCATTATTCACCATCTTGAGCATTCATATATTTTTCCCATGAGGACTTGGACATTGGACTTGGACATTACCTGTGAAGTAGAGTACAAGAAAAATGCACTGTTTTTGTTTTACTCTTCTTCCCTCAGTAATGATGGAAGATTGATGGGGTTTTTTTTGTATGGGTGAGCAGAGATGAAAGTTTGAGAGTACAGAGGTTGTCTCCTCTGATTTATCTAATTGGGCAATCTCTCTGTGTCTCTAAAAGTCCTCTTTTGATGATGCATATTGCCTGAGGGCTTTCAAAAACAAGGTCTGTGGCTATATGACATTTACCATGGAGACTTTTTCAGGCACTGTTTATGTGGCCCCTACCTCCTCCCGCACATGAGAGTTGGTCATCTTTTCTCATCTGGTGAAACATCAATGTCTGTAAAAAACTTCCAGGTTCAAAATCTATGTTTTATGGATGTTGTTACCTTGTTACCTGTTCCCTGCCACCTACAGAATGCATATGTTATTGCTTACAAAAGCCTCCTGTACTCTGCAAACATTGTGATGTCACACTCATCTCTTGGGTGTCAGGAATTGGCAAATATGAAAACAATTCAATCACCATTATATCATGGATAGACATCCCAATCTATACCTGGAGTCGTAATAACAAATGAAGACAAGCCGTAAGTTAGACACACAGTACACCATAGGGGTAACAAGTGGGGGGGGGTGCTAAAAACAGCATTGTCCCCATGGTGGACAGCCATATCTGTCCCCATTTTTTAAAATATGTGGTTATGCCTTGTAGTACAGGCACTGCCACCCACACACACACAAACAAACATAAGTGAAACCCAAATACAAAAGACATACGTCAGGTGATCTCAATAAACCATAAATTAACCAGAATTGATTCTCCAATAACTGATACTCATCTAACCTTTGATTTTCTTTTGTATTCCTCTCAGCTAAGGTGCCTTAACATGAAAAAGAAAACATGTATGAATATCAGATAGATGTAAAATGCAAATATGATACCATCTAGTGGAGGAAGTCTGTAGTAGAACATTCACTCATTTACGTTAAAGCATCCCTAATGTACTCATACAACACAATAGAAAGTTGCAATGATGTGGAAATCATTATTTAATGACCTTTTTAATCATATGCCTATAGGTATTTAACCCTGCCACACACATATCTTAGCACATCACCCTCATGGGAAGTTACATTTCTCCTTGGGAAACAAAATGATTTCCAACAGTGTCTGCTATTGCTCACAATCAGCAAAAGGCACATTAACTCTAAACTTATGAACAGGAGGTACAAAAATGATGTTTGCACTGTGCTTGGCAGTGGAAACAAAAAAACAGATAATCCTACCATCTTCATTCAATATCATATTGACAAATTGGGGGGGATCTGACCTCCTCTGCTGCTCTGGTGATATGGTTGCTCACTGCACCCTGCTGCTCTGATGATATGATGATGATGATGATGATAATGAAGAACTCACTGCCCCTGATGCTGCCTGCCTGCTTCACTACTGCAAAATATAGGAATAATCCTCATATAAAGAACCTGACATAATATAATTTAAGACAATCCTACCATCTTCATTCAATAACAAATTCATACTTTTTTTTCATCAAATTAGTTTTGAAATGGATTGTTTTTAGAATTGATGAAACATTTGTCACGACTCGACCGGCCCCAATCAGGAGAAGTGAAAGGCATGCCAGGAATGCACAAAGCCAATCAAGTAAATGTCTGGCAGCTGTGATCCCGGGAGGATACTTAACCTGCTGGCTTCCTCAGTTCTACGCTTGAACATTCACTTGCCTTACCTGCTTTGTTTTTGTTCTCGCCGCCGTTTGAGTCCCTGAGTTTTGTTTATTCCGTGCCCTGGAATACGTTTTGGATTTACTGTTTAGCTAGTTTTGTTTGTTCCTGCTCGTTTGTTATTTTGGTTTGTTTTGTTAGTTATTGTTACGTGTCTTCTCTGACACTATTGGCCTTTGTTCCTGCCAGCGTTTAAGTTTAATAAAGAATCTTAAACGCATCTCTGCATTCTGGGTCTCTCTCGCCTGCACTTGGTTCCACACCTACAACACCCCTGACAACATTAGAAACAAATAAGGAGATAAATTGGCAGTTTATTAAAGACTTGGAACATGGCTAATGCAAATGTTATTCAACATAACATTAAATACATTTTGGTATACTAACCTCACAAGGAAATAGTTTCTCTTTAAATGTAACTCTTATAGAGAAACAATACAGGGCATAAGGTAATACCATCCATCCATCCATCCATCCATTATCTAGCTTATTCCTAAATAATTTCGGGCCAGGAATACACCCTGGACAGGTAATACCTAACACAATAATTTTTTGCAATGTCTTTGGATATCAAAATGCAATTATTGAACCCGAGCTGCTATCCACTGCACCACCCCCTAAGGTAATACCTAACACAATAATTTTGCAACATATCAAAATAATTATGGGCTGTCCCCTTACCTTGTAAGCAAATTATAATCCCCTTTCTTTGTGTGCTCGATCACTCGGTCATACCAGCGAGGGTTTTTCTCCAGTGACTACACAATCCTCAATGTCAAGCAGTTAGCTAGATAGCTAATGTTAGCCCAGTTCAGTTGAAACATGCGAGATGAGACAAATTGTTTGCTAGCTAACTAGTAGCTAACTTTAGCTAGAACAAAACCTCAGCTTATTATTTAACATGTTGAATATACAAAGACTTTTTCCTAAAACATAATGCTAACTAGCTAGCTAGCTCAAATCTCATGTTTGATCTGAACTGCAAATGTCAGTGTCAGGAGTGGAGCCTGCAGATTGATTGATTGATTAATTGATTAATACAATGGATTGATTGGTTGATTGCAGCCGGAGCTTGGGTAATGTGGGGAGGGGGCGCACCAGGAACAATTGAGGTTACAATCATGGCACTGCAATGGATATAAAAGGGCTAGCTGTAGGTAGAACAGCAGGACTGCTGGAGAAGGAAGAGCTCTGTGTATGTGGGGGGGAGTTTGTCTTTGAGTTTCATTTTTAGTTTGCGACTGGTCGAAGTTCATTTCTTTGTTGGGGCGGTTGTTTTCTTGTTGGTGAGTGTGAAGGGTGGACGCAAGGTTTATCTTTCAGTGCTCCTGGGGTGACAAAACCAGGATGGGGGGGAAACGAGAAGCAAACCAGCAGAGCAGTAGGTGACCACCAAATCCCGGAGTGGATCAGGAAGGCTTGATATAAGGAACGTGGAAGTTACTGAACCGTGGGGGAGCATGTGCTTGCAGTCAGGAAGATCTGTGGTCTAACCAGGGATGCTCCATTTCCCCAGTGTGTGGTCCGGTGGGTGCGACAGTGACGGGATGGAAGACCCGGACCAGAGGGGCAGATCCAGGCAGCATTGGGAGCTGGCATTTCATGTGGGGTTTTCTTTGTGCATTTTTATTTGGGATGTAGCTAGGTTGGGCACTGATTAACCCAACATCCCCGGGTTTCTTTTTTTGCACTTTTTGCGGTGAATGTGATACACATTTATTTTGTATTATCTGATTCTTATCTGTGCAGTGGTGTAGCTGAGTGTAGGGTAGCCTACATGGGATATCTCCAGCACAGCCAAGTGGAAGTCAGCCAGGGACCGGGAGGAAGAACCGGGGGAGAACACAAATGCTAGTTGCATGCGTAATCAGTTATGAATTGTACGAATAAAGATTTGAGATTTTGCCTTTTACCTGCTTGTCTTTGCATTGTTTGTGGTAGTAGATCCTGCAAAGAGAAAAGTACCTGTTGGGTGGCTTTGTCTAGCCTGCTCAGCCCCCAACATCAGCTAGCTAGCTAGCATGAGCTAAACAAGCCCAAGCAAGTTAGCAGACTGACAAATTAATGCAATTCTCTAACCTTAGCTAGCTAGTGTGGCCAACTTTCAAACTCCAAGTGATACATTTAGAATAGAAGTGATTAACAGTTCAATTACAATAAAGGAATAAAGACCAAATTATTGCCAACCTCACCGATAACAGACTTCACCCTCCAAAAAAACCCAAAACTGTAGGTATTGGATGGAGCGACAGACAGATCCTGACTGACGGAGGCATGTACGGCTGTGAAGCTCAACTTCCATGCGGGTCAATATTGTCCAATTAAATTCCCCAAAGCGCATGTTATTCCATTAAAACAGTAAGTCCATAGAAACCCAGAGACAACTGCGACCGGTCAAGCTTCCACTGACAGCTTCAAGCGCGCGAGGCGATAGTGCTGGTTTAAACAAAACATTTCAGCCTAAGTGACATACCATGGAATTGAAATTCCACTCTCTAGCTGTGCTATTTTTAAAAATAGATATTAAGTTATAAAAAAATGTATTTAAAAGAATATTTCCCATCCCCCCCAAAATTATAGGGGAAGCCAAGCTTAAATCAATCTGAAGGTTCTGGTGCCATATAGGTGCAATTATGTAGAAATCTCCACTCATACACATATATATATATTAGCAAAGAAGCAGCTGACTGATTTCTGCTTAAATGCACCTATATGGCAGCAGAACCTTCACATTGATTTAGTTCAATTATAACAAAGAATGGGGTTACATTAAATATTGTTTTTCATAAGAAAGGAATTGTGGAGAATTTTTTTTTATAAACCTTTTTCCCTGATACCCCTGTTTGCATAGTGACACTGGCCAGCACTCTACACTCAGTTAATGAGGCATGCACCATGCTTCTATGGTTCAAAATTCTTGGGAGCAGTAAATCAATGTGCAATCTCAGAATTGATTTACAAAACAGAGGGCTGCACAGCTTTATAAAATTGGACAAGTGCTGTCTTTGATATCTCAACCTGCTTGCTACAGACATCAACGCAGGAGATATGCCAATATAACATCCTTCTCCCTGTGCGGTTGAAACAAACACTGTTACATCACTTCAGTGTCAGATAAGGTGGCTTGAACTTCCTTCTTATGGTGAGTTTTGTATCCCAGTGTCAGGGAGCTCTATTCGACAACCTGGAGAAACCGCCTGTCATATCAGGACCAGAAGCAAAGCTGTCAGGGATGCACACCACTAGTGATGGGAGAGTGAGGCTTCATGAATCCCGAAGAAGCAGATCTGTGTTCGGCATGCAGTGACACTCGCTATTGCTAACAACACAGACTTGGGTGAACAGCGTTAGTGTAGTTCAGAAGAAAATAACATATCGTTACCATTTTAATTAATCCAGTCTGCAAAGTGCTGCAAACTAACTAATATTTTGTCACTTTGGGCTTCCAGGAAAGACAAATACTAAACTAAGAGAGTTTGCGCTCTTCTACGCTCTCCCCAGTTGCTGGAGGATAGAAATGTGCTTAAAAAACACTATGGTCGGGTGGTTACAAGTGGTTACAACGATCGACGCTGGCCACTGCGACCGGGGTTCGATTCCACCAACTGTGCCAGAGTCGGCTCTGGTTGGGAGTGCCACCAGGGGGTGGCAATTGGCTGCCCACCCCAGGGAGGGGGGAGAGAAGCCGATAAAGGAGTTTGCTGCGTACAGGAGTGGCTCTGGAGTACCGGAGTTACGATTGACAGCTTGGTGAGTGCCGTCTTGGAGGAGGCGATACTTCACCCATGTCACTGCCGGTCACAGGGCTATGGCAGCGAACTCACAATACGAGGGGGGGATTGACATGAAAAATAGAGGGTGTAATTAGCTACTAAATTGGGAGAAATCTGAAACAAATTCTTAAAAAAAAAAAAAACACTATGGCCTGGACTCAATAAACATTTTTCCCCAACTTTGATTCGGAAATAATGGTGTTTGCACTGAAAAAAGTAGGACATGAATTTATTTGTGAGTAAAATTTAAGAGCAAATTTCATTCCTTTGTAATCCAACACTGGTGATTCCAATCAAGCGATACCATCAGAGGAAATTTGTTGAACAATTGCTTAGGCAGGGGAGCAATAGAGGGGTCATGGTTTTGGATGGTCCGGGTAATAATTGAATTTGAGCTGCAGGGAAGCATGTCGTATCTAACATATCTAGTATATAAGTGATGTCATTTGATGTCTGAGCAGGATTATAATTAATGATTTGAGTGTAAACAAATGGGAGTTGGGTGACAGCTCACTCTATGGGCCTACCACAATACCACATGCCTGTAGAAATGTGTAGCATACTAGAAGAAAAAAGAAAAGAACAAATCACAATTTAATCACAAATCTCCTTTCAGCTACATCACTGACAAGAACGGCTCCTGACATTATTTTAAAATGTTGTTTAATGGATATTGTTCTTCAATTGCTACAAAATACGATCAGGTTCTTTGTGTGGATAACGTATAAAGTATGAATCATAAATTGCAGCAACAGGCATTAATAAACAGCTGAGCTTGAGGGGGCTAAATCTGACTGTCTGTTTTTGTTGCTTTCATTAAATTCAACTATAAAAAATTACATGGTGAGAGCTAGGCCTACATCTACGTGATAAAGTAAATGCTTGCAAAATTGCATAACACACCACATAAAACAGATCTCAGACAGCTGCGACGACTTCAGTTTTGAAATGTTCACATGGCGACATACCATAGTGCACCCTGATCATAGGGAGATATATTGCACTCTGTGTATCAATTTCAAGCGTACAGGGGGAGATGCTAATGTACAAGGACATTTTAATATTTCAGCAGCAGATCCTGATATATTTTTCAGACACCCTTATCTAGGAAGCTGGCATGCAATAAATAAATCTGGGACACCACGAGGACTTTGAATCAGAGACAGAGATACTTTCTAGTTATGGAGAAGGTGTGTGTGAGGGGATGGGGTGAACTCAGGGAGGGGTTGCTGAATGATTCATGTGTTTATCTCCAATGGGCTACATACAGAGATACAAGAAAGAAGTCAATGAATAGATAAAAAACTGGAATAAAAGGAGCAAATGGAAATGCATCCGTCAAGAGCCAATCGAACCCGTTGGCGATGTTTTCTGCGGGAGGTGGAATGGGTTGTAGCTGAAAAGAGCTGTAAACAATGCAGGAGATCTTCAAAGGCCTTGCCCCTGTGCTTCCTTTGCTGGGCCTTTGTGCAAATGACTGTCGCAAAGTGAAATTGTAGGTTTTATTTTTTTGTTGTTGTATTTTGGAGAAAAGAAAAAAAAAAAAAAAAGACTTCATTCTAGGTTTGCAGCACATAATGGTAGGCTTAGTTAAAATGCATAATAAAACGTTAGCATCCTTGTTCTGCAGCAGAATGATAATCCACGTTAAAGTGGGTATTGATGGAAAATGGTTGTTGGTGAAGCTCAGGGTAATTCGTGGAATTGTCCGAGGCTGCAGGTGAAGACAAGAAATGATTTATATTTCTGGGTCTGCAGATAGTGGGATGGTTGATAATACTGATACGGAGGTTGCTCCGCTTCAGCGAAACATCAACAGCAGAATCACAGTCTTCCAAGACAAAAAAAAAGTACAAAAAAAGGCAGCTTTTCAGAAAGACATTATTTTTACTGCACAGTACTCTCCTCCTGTGCAGCGAAATAGTCCAGAGTTGTCGATATTCCATCAGGTGTGTCGCCACTATAATAGCCCCCTAATGGGTATCCAGTATCTAGATATATGTAATAGATAATGTAATAGATCTCATTCAGTATATATCTATTGATCTTATGAAATATCTTAGCTGCAAAAATTGCAGCTAAAATATGCAAGAATTTCTTGCCACATTTCAAATATATTTTCAAATTAAGAGTGCCCTTAATGCAGTTCAAATTACAAAGCCGTTTAATCGGTTTGCACACAGTTGAATGTGTTTTTTTGTTTGTTCCATAATTCACCTGTTTAAGCAGGCATGGTTATTGCTATACAGTTGCACTACATGAGTAACATGCCAATGTGCCATGTTCATCATACAATGAATGCTTGCAAAATTGCTCGTGGAAAGCCCATACCTCATTTGACAAAAATAACTGAAGAAAAAGAGGAGAGGTTTCTTGTCTTTGTACATCAATTTTTCAAGGGAAGACCAATTGAGGTCCACTGCACTGACAACTTAGCCTACCCACTGCATGTCACCTTTCCTAATTTTTGTGACACGCACACAATGTGTGATACATTGAAACTTACATATTAAATTCAAATTCAGCTGAGTGTAACATATTATGAATCACCAGTGGTGATTTTTTATCAAACAGCTGAGGGCAAGAATAAAAGTCTGTAATCAAATGATCCTATAATGAGAAGAGTTATGAAAAAGGTTCTCTCTCTCCCTCTCTATCTCCAAACTGGGACTATCAATCTCCTAATGTGTACAATATGGTCAGAATGCGATCAAATACTTTTTAAGAAAGGGATTTGGTGGGGAGGTTATGGAGGGGGCAATTATGGGGGAACGCTTTGATTCTGTAACAGTGTGAGGACATTGCGGTCTCCAAATTAACAAAAGAAATTGAAAAGAAAATGAAACATTTCTAACACTAGGAAAACATCTTCAACAATCTTCCACTCCTGTTAAAACCGGTCTGGTCTGGAGGTTTTGTTTGGGAGGCCTTTACTAGCACGTAGCCCTACAAAAAGAGTTCAGCTTGCATGGGTCTGAGGAGTGCGGGTTCGAGCAGTTCTCGGGGGGGGGGGGGTGGTAGGTCACAGAGAGGCCAGACCATCTACTGCCAATGTGAGCAGCGATTTGTATGCGATCCATCTTAAAAACTGCACCCCTCAGAAGTGAACAGTCACTTGGTGTGCGAGATAAATATGAAATATGCATGCGGATACTTGAGTTTTGTTTGAGAGACATCAGTAACTCAAACATCACAGTGAAGGGCTGGCCACGGACAAGGTCTCAGTCGTGCTTCAAATGACATCAAAATAGCTCAGCGGGGACATTCGTTTGTGAGTGTCTGTGAGTTGCAGTATTTTGAGCTGGGGAGGAGGGAGAGGGTTCGCGCTCAGGAAAGAAACGCAGGCTTTCTGACCTGTTCATGCTTGTAATAATACACTTCTTCTGTGAACCTTGACTTTAACCATATCAAGTTTTCGTTCTGACTTCTGAATTACTGTCATTGGCTCTAAATGTTTCAACACAGAGCCCTTCCAGCTTGAGCGACTGAAAGACACAACATAATCATCTCTTACTGTGAAATCAAGAATTAACAATTAACAGTGACGAACACACAACACAATACAACCCTGGCATTAGAACAATCTCAAGCCCTGCCTCACCCTCATTGACTTGCATGTGGTGCAAACATTCTCATTATGATACAATTTTACAGGCACCGCAATTTACCCTCACTAGGGAAACATGATCAAAATAGATTGCATTAGGAGGGTGTCAGTGGGGCTGGGCTCCCGTATTGAAGTCTGCATAATGAAAAATTAGTAATCCGTCGATCAAGCCGGCATAAGGGCGAAATGAACCCGGGAAGAGTTCACCGCCTCTACTCATCGTGCTAGACCAACATCTGCGACCCACTTCCAGGCATAATGACAGCTTGAAGAATGAAAAGCAATTTCTTGATGCTACAAAATTTGATAGAATTCAATGTCTCCATTACAGGCAACAAACTGTGTTGTAGGCAACATATTTATCATATCGCCGTGGTCGGGGGCGGCGGTGTTGCTTGCAGTGGTATGAGGCTGTGAGGAGTGTACTGAGTTATCAGATGATAGGCTTTGCAGCCCGCATTGGCAGAGTTTTTCTGAAGAGCCACATACATCCCCATTTATCCTGATCTCCCCAGGGTGGTATTTTGTTTCACGCCATTCTTTGTTCGCCGTTTTGAGGAGAGAGGAGGGTCAAGTTGTCTTCACCAGCTCAATGACTCGTAGCCCCTGTGTTATTACTAAAGTTCAGATTGCTTTCACTGATGCACCCTTTCATCATGCTAACATGTTTGCAACCTGATTGCCCCTCCGCTGGCTAATACAGTTGTCCTTATGCATAGGATATATAAAAAAACATACTACATCACAATACAAATTGGTAAATTATCAGTAGTTCTCTCTTATCTATTTTCTGTGATATGGTTTTATATTCAACAAACCTTTATATTTAACAATCGTGACTAACGTTGTCAGAATGTTGACCAAGACACATCTGTCTACTAAAGTAGCCTGTAGCAGGGTGGCAGGGGTGGCCACCATGGCAGCTGTTGAGTGGATATAAAAAACTAACCAAAAAGCAGTGTTCCAGTTGGCCAGCAGCCAATTTATTACTTGTATTTGATTACAAAACAAAACTGAAACAAAACACAAAACAAAGTTAAACCAAAAACTATATTCAAGGGAACCAATTAAAAGACAACACCTCTTCCTCCATGTCCTGAAAACTCTCCCCCAGGCATGGCAGGCTGTGCTTTTATAAAGGCCTAACAAAGGAAATGGCTAATACCTGAGTCGATTGCTCATTAGCCTCAGGTGAGTCTGCATGTAGGTGAGGTCACTGCTGTCCAAGGTCCTGTAGTACTCTCCAGGCTGTGGGAGGGAACAGGAGCACCTGACAGCAGCCAAAAGGGAGGCACAGCCTTCTCCATTCCTCCCTTCACCTCTCCCAGTCACATAGCCTATAGCAAGTAAACGTAAAGTCATGTGTTGACCACAACAGCTAATTCTATTTGCTTATTGTTTTCACTCTTGACTACCTTTCCCAATCTGCTTTTATGAGCAAAAAATGGAGCATTCACATGCAAATGACAGGAAGACTACATTGGAACCATGGGCAAAACTTACACAGTAATATGTACATGTCAGAGATCAGAGATTTAGGTTAATCAATGGACAATTTACAGGGAACTGCTAAAATAAATGAAATGCCAACATAAAGTATCTTAATAGGGCGTTGGGCCACTACGAGCTGCCAGAACAAGATTCAACACCATTCTTCCTTGAAAAATTCCATAATTTGGTGTTCGGTGGTAGAAAACGCTGTGTCAGGCATCGCTCCAGAATATTCCTTATGTGTTCAACTGGGTTGAGATCTGGTGACTGGTGACCTTCACCATACAATGGCTTTGTAGTTATTGTCACTTACCTTTCCCTCCAAGAGGTTGAGTAAACGTAAACCATGCCACATAAATTTACCCCACACCATAACAGAGCTGCCAGAACCCTTCGCTCTGGAAACAGCACTCATCCAATTGTTAAGAACAGGGTGAAGGATGACTCATCTGAACATATTACTTTTTTTCACTGCTCAGTAGCCTGTGTTCTTTGCACCACTTTACTCAAAAACAAAATGTGAAGTGTAATAAGGGGTTTATGCACTGGAGCCCAGGCATAGTATTCCTCTCTGTGAAGTTCTCGATGGACTTGATGAAACTGCCTGCTCATGCCCTGATAGAACTGACTCAGTGTTGTTCGTTTGTTTTGCCTTGAATATCGAATCAATGCACAGACATTATGGTCGAGGAGCATGCGCTTTTGATTACATTTACCCCTACTTGATGGCGTCTTTCCCTCAGACTTCCAACAACACCTTAACCTTCCTCGTGAAACATGAACAAGCATGAGCAGTTATGAGCAGTTATGGTCACTGAAGCTTGAAGAATGTACTATGAATGTAATACTTAAGAATGTAAGTCTCTAAACAAACACAAAACATCAAACAGATTTTGAATGAGATAGTTTGTGCCCGAATTGCAGGTCACAGTCACAGAAATAGCAGAATTAGTTAATGTGTCAGGGGGAAGCATGTCAAATCATGACAGTATATGCCAAACAAGGAAAAAGGAACAGTGGTCACAAGTCAACGCTCACCAACAGGGATAGACAAATATAAAATATGTGTATAAATATGATTACAAATATACAAATATGTATGAAAACTGAAATACAAGTTTCTAAGTTTCCAAACCAAATAATATTAAACTGAATTACATTTTCATCTTGTTTACCTTCTTCGTTAATCAATGGGAAGGCCTGCCAAAAAACATATTTTCCATGGTGCCTCGTTAGCACAAATGCCACCACTTAGCAACCTGAAATTAGATTTTTGTGGTCTTAGACCCTGGAGCTCACTTTTCACAGAGAAAAAGCTACTCTTTCCAAGAAACAATTCTTCCCCAAAACTGTGATTTTCAAAAGACCCCACATGTGACTGATGTTTTATGTATTATTTTTTTATTGTGTCTAAATGCCATTATGCTTAAAAAGCCATATTTCACTAATATTTATAGAGTGCCATGTTATCATGAGAATATATTTGACAGAGTTTGATTAATGAAGGGAAAATTAAGTGAACAAGAAGGCATCACCACCGCCAGCTATTTCGGCAGGAAGGCCACTGGAGTGTAGATTAAATTGCACAACAGCACAGTTACAGATGTCGGCCATTTCCTCACTACCACCTCTGCTGCCAAGCACATTACCAGGGGCCCGGCCTGGATTAAGCTGTGTGTATGCAGTTGAAGCCACAGGGTCTAGTGGATAATTTTGCATCTTAATTCTGAGATGTATATGTGGAACACAAGGGGGAAAAAAGGAAGTAATCATGCCAGCACTTGTGGAATTTGAGTGTCCAGAGCGCTGGTGCGTTTAGGTTATCAGCAAACAACAGAAATCATGTGACTTGCAGATATAAGGGGGCCGTGGGATTCCTCTGACTGTTGTTGTTGTGAAGAAAATCTGACCATTACATTTATGGAGATAAATAATATTGGTCTGCGATGCCAAGTTGTTGCAGAAGAGACAATGTCCTCAGTTCCCAACAGTAGTTGCTAAATCCTCGCTTAGGCATCCTGAGAGCTTTGCTATTGTCAAAATCACGGTTGTTTGAAAATATAGCCTGCCCGCTGAGCCAAATCCGACAAATTGTTTCCCAGTCAACATATTGATTACAGTTAAGTCTGGAAAATGTCCTTCGCAAGTTGAAACCCGCAAATTGAATTCTCCAGCAGTTATAAATAAATTATAAAGTTGTTAATCATAATTCTGTAATTTAATTCTGAAAGCACACATCAGAGCACAAGTAGCTACCCAATGATTTGAGTAGCATAACACTGATGCTATTCACATGGCGTAGCCATATTTGATTGCGCCCGAGTTTATTTAGGTGTGCCTTAGCAAAATGGGTGAATACTTGTAAATTAATTTAGAAAAAGCCTTAAAATATTTAACTTTAACATTATTTAGTATTTTAATTTTTTTATCAGTTGCAATAAATCCTAATTAAATCCATTTTTATTCCATGTCGTAACAAAATAAAATATGGGAAAAGTGAAGGGAATGAATATGTTTTCTGCGCACTGTAGTAGAACCTCAGATTTATAGACTGACCGGTCAACCAACCGCATTATGAAACCAGAAGTAGCACACAATTATTGCTTATCAATGTCAAGCTATTTATTATTACTGATGCATTAAACTGAAACAATTCACTGTATTTGATCAAATACAATAGTAATTGAAATTTCTTAAGTACTATTGCTAAAGAAAGCACTGTGGGGAAATCATTGTAAAAATGTGTATAAAGAAGGGCCAGAACAAAATGAAATGGTTCACAAAAGAAACCAAAGGCACTAAAAAGGAGATATATTGCTCAGAAAGTAGAAAGATTATGAATGTTCTAATGAGATCCTAATTACCGCTGGTTTGATTATTAATTAATTTAAATTAAAGAGCAATCATTATGACAGTAATTTAAGTAAAGATTCCACTCAATAATGGGTTATCATTTTTGTATATACAGTATATTTTATTAAATAGATATTATTTATATTTATGAATGTGAAATCAATCATGCTTGTGTGGGGGAGGATGGTGGTTCTTTGTAAATCAGTCAGATTCAGAAAATAAGAACATTTTTCAGAACCTTTACTCTTTTACAGCCTTCTCCCTTTAGCCTAACATAAAAACTTGTTTCTTTCATTTGAATCAGCAGACCCTTTTTCTAAAATAGGATTTGTGTTTTGTGAAGGCTTTTCTAAGAATGAAAACCAAAACATGTCCTTACTCAAAAAAGACAACACTTAATGGAAGCCTAGGGCATATTGAGTTGCATTATGTACCAAATGTCCTTTCAATAGGAAATACCCTGCTGCGAGGTTATACATCAGGTGTGCCTGGCAATGTTATGCTTACATTACACTTTGCAGCCCCAGCTGAGACATGGGACTTAGGACATTATTACTTTGACTCTGTCTTATTGTAGAGACGGAAATGAAACCAACAGTAATAATAAAAGCAATACAAATAAAGCTATGATTACTGTGAGGAAATGTCATCAAATCAATAGCTGAGGAATGAACTAAGGGTGTTTTCTACAGATTTTCACATTCGCATTGGAAGATTATAATATATATAATTTATTTTCTTGTCCTTATATGTATTCAATACAGGTAATACAGATGGTAAAAAAGGTGTGTATCTCAAAAAAACATTTCCAACGTAAAAAAAGCTAAGTAACTCACATATACATAATTTGTATGTATGGCCCTGATTTTTCCTGTTTAATGATCACTTTTCTTTATTTTTAACATAAAATTAAAATTAAGGTTTTGAAAATGTTTTAAGAAGATGGCTAACAAGTCTGTTTTACAATCATATACATTATATCTCTGTTTAGCTACCTATCCAATATAGAAATCCATTTATATAGCCTGTTAGCTGCCCTTTTTAAAATAACTTCCTTACTCGTGTTGCTCCAATAGGAATGTTAAGCCTGCTGCTGGAACAGCAAAAAGCGTGCCATGCTTTCCATTAACTGTCCCACTTCCAAGCCACAGCATTTGTGTACCGGGACTCTGAAATCTGTGTACGTCTTTCATTTATTTATTTATTTAATGTTTATTTGAGTAGGGACAGATACAAAAAACATAGACACATTGCATGGACAACATGCTGATGCCCTGTATAAAAACATTTGCAGCTCATGCTAATTTTCAATGTTCATCCCTAGCAGGGCTTTGTGTTCTCAAGGAGCAGGACAGGAAATGGGACAGCTGCCACTGTGATGCTTTGCTGTCCTGCAGAGGTGACACTGCTCACGGGGCACCGGCAGTGTTCTGTGTGTGTGCGGCTGAAGTGTAGTACCGTATAAGGTACACTAGGGGAGCATGGTAAGAAAACGTAAGAGCACAGCACATTCTTAGTTGCAACTGCTACTGCCCTGTGAGGCAACAATTGCTGCAGAAACAGAAAAAAACTTGGCTTTTGGGTTTGTTTGTTTGTTTTTCAAACAAATTTATCTTTGAATTACTTTAGTTTTGGCCAGATTCAAGTCACAGGAAGACGGCTCTCTCTTTTCACTAGAGTAAAATTATGTTTATTAAAACTATTATGTCTATTAAAAATCTAGAGTTTGTGTCGCTGTTAAAACTCAGGACTTAATTACTCAAGTGGAGCGATTAATTGGTAGAAAACTAAAACAAAAACAGGCAAAAAATACCTGGGGAGATGAATCAGCTGTGGCTCTAGGCACCAGTCAGCTGCATGGTTGAGAGGCATCTCTAAAAATCATGGCTGTGGAGCTCCAGCCGCCTCTGGGGGTAGTGTTGGGCAGTTCATCTTCTCTGAGTAGAGATAACAACCAGCCTTTCAGTGTAAACAGATTTGGAAATGTTTCAGCTCAGTATGACCAGCCTCATGCAAAAGGGCTTATGCTGAGCTGCACAGTGGAAGTCAAAAACCCAGTCCTGGACTAACATAATTAGCTTTTCTTTATCTGGAATCTTGGCCCAGTGGCAGTGATTTTAAGAATAGAAGAACTTGGGAGATTCTTGTAGATGTGCCCATTGGAAAGGCAAACTGGCCTTCTCAGATAAGCTTTATCCACGCAAATAAGCATATAATCAAAACAAATCACTGCGTGATGGTGGTCCTTGAGCAACATAATTTTACTGAACTGCAAATCCATCTCTATAATCTCTCACCTCACGAAAGCTGGCATTCCCCCAAGCTGCTGTTGCTGCTGCTGCTCAGTTCAGAGCTAGCACGATCAGCTCTTCAAGAAAGGAGCAGTGCTGGAAAGATAAGGCTCAAAGTGTTTTTAAATTGTGCCTCTTTTCCCTCTCTTGTGATGAATCACAGCAATGCTAATGCTGGAGCCTCTTCGATTTGATTATTTTGTAATTAAGTAGCAGAATAAAGTCTGTGCATGGATAAGCACAACATCAAGAGGGGAGTTACTCTTGAGAGTAGCATTGTTTGCCAACACATGATAAAAAGCACACAGACACACACACACACACACACACACACACACAGTAGCCAATGTTTTTCTAATTTCAACATAATGCCACACAAGCTGAACTGCAGCACACATTATTTTTAAGAACACAAGAGCCAAAATGAATAGGTCAAAGTCTTTTAATTTTTTTCTAATCCAAAGATCATAAACTCTGTATTGTGTTTTAGAAGAGTCTCTGAGGCAGTTTTACTAAGAAAGAAGGAAATAAATAAAAGCCCAACTCAAAAGAAAGCTCTCTCAATGTGGCTAAAAATAACCATCTTTATGGTTTTGTGTTTTCCTCTCACTTGGGTTGACATTTCGCAAAAAAGTGCACATTCTTGTTGGTGTCCAAAAGGAAACAGCCCTAGCTTGAGTAGGCACATATCTAGAGTGAAACCCCACCTGCTATTCCTCAGAGATGTCACTATTCACTACTGGTTCCTATAGCATCTAAGGACTTCCTCTCTGCGAACACATTCTCATCCCAACTCGTCAGATATTGATGCTGGCCCCTTGTTGTTGCCTGGAGACGCGCCGGGAAGCCTTTGGCGTCACTTAATGACGACTTAGTACGATTCCCACTTCGGGCGGAGTTTGACGCCAAGGGCAGCGATATTTTTAAAATTATTTTCCGTGTATAGTAAATAAAATAATTTCTGGTATATGTGTATGTGATTTTAAGCAATTAAATACGAATAATGTGTTATAATTATGTAATGTGTAATGTGTAATAATAATAAATGGAATAATTGAACGCAAATGTGTAGTAACTAGCCTATTGTTAGACAATCAAACTATTGTGACTTATTCTAATTTAATTGCTTAAAATCACATACACATATACCAGAAATTATTTAATTTACTATACACAGAAAATGATTTTAAAAATATCGCTGCCCTTGGCGTCAAACTCCGCCGAAGTGGGAATCGTACTAAATCGCCATTAAGTGAAGCCAATGGCCTCCCGGCGCATCTCCAGGTGATGACAAGGGGCCCCTTGCAGAGCGTCAATATCTGACGAGTTGGGATGGGATGAGACCGTGTTGTCTCTGCAGTGATAGTAGTGGATCTCTGGGGGCCAATTTGAACGCTTTATTAAAGGGAAGCTGACTAATATTTGTATTTCATGTATTTTAATATTCGGCACGTTTAAAGTGGGTACAGTTGCAATTCATACGTGAATGGATTCACTCTCAAATAAATATAGTGTTTAATGTAACATTATGGCATAAGTTCCAGCCTTATCTCGAAAGCTAATCAATATCAAGCAAGATATAAATACTAATACTGATACTGCAGTCGCAGTGTTTTCTCTTAATATACACATTTCCTGAACATGCTACTCTAACCACATAATTTGGACTTTCTCAATCCACAATTCATCCTCTTATGTATCTTAAGTTATGTTAACCCTTTAGTGGTCTGCTCAACCATATGCTAGAGCACATTATGACTTTTGCCATTGCTTTTTTCTAGGTGAGACTATTAAAGGGTTAAAATATAATGAGGAACAGTCTTTAGTTGCAACAAGTAGGCATCCTCATTTACGTTACAGTAAAAATCCCATTAACAATTCCTGTACTGTTCCCTGCAAACAATGTCTGCAGTCAGATATTTATTTTAAGACAATTTTAATTATTTGTGATATCCTGAAAATCGTGGAACTGCTGACACAATGCTTGTTCTCATGGTACTACCCCGGCGTGTGTTATCCTTTTATTATTATTATTATTATTATTATTATTATTATTATTATTATTATCATTTATTATTATCAATTTGCTTGATAGACCCCCTTATCCAGGATATCTTACAGGGCTTACCTCTTTACATATATTATTATCAATTTATATACCAGGTTATATTTACATAAATTACATATTCATATTATGACTCTGAGAGCATGAGGTCAGAGTATAGTGTGTGTAGCATAGTTATATTTCCTGCAAAGGCCTAGAGAGAGAAAAGCAAAACAGAACATAAGGACCGCCTAGACAGCCTTTTCAATGTCCAGAAAAATAGCCCTAGCCCTGAGTGCAATGCTTTTATCAAATGTTCACCAGCACTGTTACACTAAACACAATTGACCTGACAAGTTTCAGGCAAAGGCAGTTAAAATTCAGGTTTAGGCAATTGTTTTCCCAACAAGAAAACAATGATGATGTACCTATTCTGTCTTCTGTATTCTTTTTCTTAGGCCCAGATTTGGTACTTAGGATTCTATCTTGAAAATAAGCTTCTTATATTTGAAAACAGTACTTATTTATTTGAGGCAGGGCAAACTTATTGACCTCTGCTCTGCTTGGCCAAGGTGAGAGATCTGACCATTGGTTCATTCTGAATATTATAAGTGATACATTTTAAGCCCTTCAGATGTTGTACTTAACCACTGTCACAGGGTGTGCCATGCCTATATCTTACTTGACATTGCCATAACACATAAATCAAACAGAATGTCATTGTAATACCATGGTGACTTAGCACATCCTACAATGTGACACTATCAGTAACCATACTTTTCTATTAAAATGAATTAAGTCATTGTTTTCAATGACTTTTTTAGCTACTTTTTTAGCTTTTATTTTCCAGTATGTTCTAATGAATTGGCCCAGGTAACAGGCTAACATGTTGCCCATTATTCAGTTATATAATTGCCACAAACTGTAACAACAGGGTGTTTCCTCAGAGTGTTTGCATAATTATCTGCTTTCCATGACCAATCTCAGCAAAGGTAATTCATTTCACATTAACTGCAACCTCATTGAACCTACATTTTGTTCATTGTGCCTTTCACCTTGGTAGATCTGACCCACTGCATTATTCCCCATTAGATCTATTTTTCAAGAGAGCTATGCAATTAAAGTAATGGGGAGTAAAGCTCATTTTAGAACAGAGCTGCAGACAGAGAGGCCACAATTTTAATGAGTGTGAGGAAAGTATAAAATTGATATTGAGACCAAAACATCCTGTTGGCTTGTGGATGACCAGAGGATTATCTTTCTGCGCCACTGATACGGCAGACTGCTGGTGATTACTGAGAAGGCCACGGCAAATATATAACCCCCTGCTATCACCGCTCCAAGGGCTGATTGTATGATACTAACACATGATACTAACCTAATAAATCATTCATATATATGGCATGCTTTACTGAAATTGACCATGATAACCAAAAAATGCAGATGTGCATAATTTGCACATTTGCATATCTATGGAGAACTATTATTATTAATTAATTTATTGTTGTTGTTAGTGTGTGGAGGGCGTCGGTCTCGACCACGTGGGAGTGGCATGGTTGCCTGTGTTGTATATGTTGTGGAGGCCTTTGGAGCAGGTAGACTTTCGGGGGCAGGTTTGGCACTCTCACAGGGTGTGAGAGTGAACTGTCTCCCGGAAGGTTGCTCCAAAGGCCATAGTTGATTTAATTATTATTTAATTGGTGTCAATCAGTCAATTGATATGGAAGTCAATTGGCTGATTGGGTGTCTGTGTGAGAATGTGAGTGATTGATAAATGGGTGATTGCCTCACAAGTCCCACCTGAGCCAGGCAGAAAGTGAGCCTATTTAAGAGCAGGTGGGGCAAGTGGGGAATCAGTTAGTCTTTTGTCTTTGTGTGTTTCATGAGAGTGAGTCTTCTGTTGTCATTGTTGTGAGTGTGAGTGTGAGTGTGAGTGTGAGTGTGAGTGTGAGTGTGCGCACGCGTATGCGTATGGTATTGTATGGTATCGTATCGTGTTGTATGGGATGTGGGATGTGGGATGTGGGATGTTGGATGTTGGATGTTGGATGTTGATGTTTGATGTTTGTTGAGTTTTGTGTGCATTTGTCGACTGAGTAGAGTGCTTCTTGTGTGTGTGGGAAAGAGGGAGAGGGGGCACACTAACCCTGCGTTTTAACAGCGGGCAACTGGGCAACTAGTTGCCGGAAATGCATTAATTGTCTATGAGAGCGGGCAACTACCGGCGACTGCAGGCGATTCGGCGATGTTAAATTTGTGGGCGTGGCGGCGACACCAGAGTTTCCGTTAGAAAAAATTGGTGCCGGTCCACGTGTCCTGGAAGATTTCAATGTCCCGGACAAATCGGAGAAATTCCGGTCAAATATTATCTGTGTTTATTGAGCTTAAAAACAATTGATAGGCAGGCTATATAAAGAATGACATCATCAAGGCATGTCGATTTATAATATTTTTTATTGAAAAGTAGGCTACTTTTGCTTATACATTATATTCCAAATAAAATAAGTCCCGTCAATAGACTCACGTGCATAACGCTATTTTAAAAATAAATAAATACATATTATGCTAGCCTACGTTCGTTGGGGCAACACGTACACACAAATAATTTCCTTCAGCTTTAGGCCTACATATTCTCATATAAAATAAAACAGAATAAAAACTATTTGCAAACAAACAAAAAGTTAGCCTACATGTAGGCCTATCTGGCTTATAACATTTTAATTACGGCGTGCTGCTGCCGACTTGAAATCAAATAATTTCCGTTCGCCTCCAGACCTTTTCTCAGATAAAATAAAATTGAATAAAAACTATTTGAAAACAAACAATAAAATAACCTATTGCTGGCTCATATGATTTGACTTCTTACGCTTTTTCGCAGCAGTGAAGCGTGCAGCTGCCCACTTAAAATCAAAGGTGCCAAGTGTCTCCACAGCTTGCAATGCGCATAAACCTTGCGACCTTGTCCTCCCCAAGGCGACTTCGCTGCGCTGTTTTGAATTTTTAATAGAAGGATATGTGGAAATTAAATTTTAGCCTGTTTTAATACAATTCAAATTGTGCTTAGAGGGAATTATTTTCACCGGACATTATGACCGGAGAGATTTAAATATGTCGGACTTCAACAGATTTTCCCGGTCAAAAACCGGCAATTACCGGATAACGGAAACTCTGGGCGACACAGAAAAAGTTGAGAATGCTGAACTTTCAGGCGATATCGCCCGGTAAGAGCCAATCAAATTCATGTGTTGCTGTTTTTACCTTCCACGCGGAACCAACACAACACACCGAAATTTGGTTCCTAGTTCCGACAGGTCAACATGGATGACGGCAAACTGATAACAGTGGTCTGCAGTATCCCCATACTATACATTCATGGTTGAAGGGAACAATACTGCTAGCCAACTAATATTTATAATAAAGATTCTCCCCCCAAGAGCATAAACATTATAAGCACTGATGAACTATTTGTTTACCATGCTAAAATTTTGTAAGCACGTCGGAACCACTTTGAGGAGGCCATTCAAGCATGACAACACACCTAGAATCGCCGGCTGTTAAAACGCAGGGTAAGAGTGTCCGCCTCTCTCCCTCGGTATGATCGTGATAGAGAGCGAGAGGGCTCCCTGAAAGAGGGTCCGCCTCTCGCCCTCGGTTTTATTTGTGTGATTGAAAGAGAACTCGCACTCGGGCAGTGGAGAGTGTTTCTGGGAGACGGCCCGAGAACTCTCACTGGAAGAGTGGAGAGTGTCTCGGGGCTGGTTGAAAGAAAACTCTCACTGTGGGGAGTGGCAAGTGTCTCTGTATGCATGGGTTGGAGAACTTGCACTGCAAAGTCGAGTGTCTCTGTATGCATGGGTAAAAGAGCACTCGGACTGCAAAGTTCGAGTGTGTCAGTATGCATGGGTGGGAAGAACTTGAAAGGTCACTGGATATGTGTGTGCCTGGGAGGTTCCTGGGGAACTCCGGAAGAAGAGGCACGGTGTCCCGTAAGTTATGATTATTTTAGTTTGTTGTTTTTACCCGAAAGCTTCGCGGCTAGTAGGGTGAAGATTTTGGTGTTTGTGTTTGTGTTTGTTATATGTTAACCTGCTACTCCCACTGTCTCTTCCCCATGTTTCGGGGGAGGGACAGGAAAAAATAAATAAAAATCCGGTCCGTAGACTGACAAACTCCACTCCGCCTCCTGGCTGCTCTGTTCCCATCTAGGGACTGTCACGTGGCATGTGACATAGTGTTATTAACTTGGTTTCAGGGGAGATAAACTTAATTATTTTTGGGGGGCTGGTGCTAATGACAGGATGGTACTGTCTGAATGGTCTGAAACAGAATGGAAATATGTTAACGCTATATATGGGAGCATTTTGGGAAGGCATTTGTGTGAATGTGCAAATTGCGTAAGGAAAATAAGATGTAACCAAAAAAACAAGTGTTTTGGTGAGGTATGTCTCTGATATTGTATTTTGGTAACTGGACTAATGACCTAGTGTTGTGGAATCAGGTCCCAGGGTACTGATATTGCACCCCGGAGTAAGGTTCTTAACCCCCTGAGGTCGGCTGGATCGGCGCCGATCCAAGCAGCAATACAAGTATATTACTATTTCTAACTTCGCGATATTTTATCATACACACGCGGCAAAAACATTGACAGAAACCTTAGAATCGCGACTTTCCGATTTGAGCACTGGCAAATCAAATGGGATTTTAAAATTAGCTTAATTAGACCAAAAGTAAACCTTGCTTTTTACTCTTTTTTACCTTTTAGTAACGTCCCCTTCTATTGACATGTTAACGAGGTGCTAATTTCGGGAGGTGCGTCGGGCCATGTGTGAAAACGTCGGCATAAACAACACAAACTGAAGAGGACAGTCTATGCTGATATTTATTTTATTTCGCTTGTTTTCAAATACTCGTGAAAATATATATGAATTCCGCGTCTTGTGACTACATATTCCGCATGTCGCAATGTAACAAATTGCAATAGGCACAGAAAATACTTTTCAAACAGCCTAAAATGTTATAAAATATATCGTATGTCTGTGTTTACGCTTGCAATCTGCCAGCAACAGTATATTCACGAGTATATTTTCAAATACTCGTGAAAATATATGAATTCCGCGTCTTGTGACTACATATTCCGCATGTCGCAATGTAACAAATTGCAATAGGCACACAAAATACTTTTCAAACAGCGTAAAATGTTATAAAATATATCGTATGTCTGTGTTTACGCTTGCAATCTGCCAGCAACAGTCTATGCTATTGATTTTATTTCGCTTGTGTATATTTTCAAATACTCGTGAAAATATATGAATTCCGCGTCTTGTGACTACATATTCCGCATGTCGCAATGTAACAAATTGCAATAGGCACACAAAATACTTTTCAAACAGCGTAAAATGTTATAAAATATATCGTATGTCTGTGTTTACGCTTGCAATCTGCCAGCAACAGTCTATGCTATTGATTTTATTTCGCTTGTTTTTTTTTTTTTACATCTTGTCTGTGTTTACGCTTGCAATCTGCCAGCAACAGTCTATGCTGATATTAATTTTATTTCGCTTGTTTTCAAATACTCGTGAAAATATAGCCTATGAATATCGCGTGTTGTGACGCCAAACATTCCGCGTGTTGCAACGTAACAAAGAGCCAAAATGGCGGCTGCTGACAAGAAGCGCTTGTCGTGAAAGGAGAAATGGTAACTCAAATATTGCTTAGCCATTTAAAATCTAAATGGTTGTTTTAACTCTAAAGAGGCATGAAATCACAAAAAAGTTTAATTGGAAGACACTTTTTTTCCTTGGGTCTCAGGTTGGCCTTTGAGAGAGAGAGATGGCCCATCTGACAGATCTTAGAGGTGTGGACAATGAATAATGAATATTCAGGTATTTAGCATTTAGCCCTCCCACAGCCTGAAATAAATGTGACCAGTTCTGATAAAAACAGGTTTTTAGCTATTTAGATCTCAGATGTGCTAAACTATTTTCACACCCTTACATAACCAAGACCTTGGTGAACAAACGCACATTGGCAAAACAATTCGTCACTATAGTTTAGTGTGTGCTTTCACATCTTTTGTGACAGCAGAAAAATTTACTATTTTTAACTTGTGTGTTTGTAGATCTATTTACAAGCTGCATATGATACTGACCAAACTATTGATGGCATACAAATGTAGCTGTGATTGTCCTTCAAATAAAAATATCAAACACTTTGGAGTAAGTGTGTGTTAAATTGATGAAATTGAGATAAATATCAGACCATGCCAAAATCTAAAAACATCTAAAAGCTTAGCACGGACCTCAGGGGGTTAACCCGAGCTACTTCAGTAAATATATCTTTTTTAAAAGAAGTAAGCTGCACAAGGCCACAATGGACAGGAGAATCTGCTAAGAAAACAAGCAATGTCATATTATTTGGCTTGGCACCCATGTTCCACTTCGCATGATGTAAAGAAAAAAGAGTAGCCTGGAGGTAACTGCTATTATTGGCAAATGTGTTAAGTTGCAGTGACAAACCACCTGTATTTTTGCAGTTAATTAGCATCCCCGGTGAGCCCCCATGCTGCATCCACCGCCTGCCTCCTGAGTACTGAGGTGCCCTTTTATCACCCTTTGGCCATGATCGAAATTGACCCCTTAACTTTGAGTCACTCCCAGCCTTGCATTACTGGAGATAAAGGAAATTACTGCAATTATAGAAAGTAGAGCTTTCAGCTCGACACTGCATATCTGCATGCGGGAAGGGAACCCTGGAGCTTCCTCTGTGCATACCGAATGCTCCCGACGCAGGGGTGGCTGGGAGCTATGACATATTTTGTCATCTACAGAGAAGTCTTTCGCATGACCTCTCACCTCCAGCGGTGGTCATCTTCTCATTATGGCTAATTAAGCCGACGGGCAAATAATTCAGGAGTTGTAATCTGGACTGGAATTTCAATGATCCTAACTTTCAGATAAATTGCTCTCATCATTGACAAAAATGAATGGAAATGGCACATGAGCCACATGGTCATAAACAATATTCAAGATGTATACATGAATACAGTATGAGCGTTGACATGAATTTAAAAAGCAGCCAGATTTCCCTTTTATTTATTGTATCCCATTTTTTGTTTTTGTTTAATATAATATATGCCGTTTATCAGACGCTTTTATCCAAAGAGACTTACAGTAGTGAATGCAGACATTTTTCAGTATATGTGGTCCTAGTGGGAATCGAACCCACAACCTAAGCATTGTTAGCACCATGCTCTACCTACTGAGCCACACAGAACCATGTTCTGTTTCTTGCACATCCTCCGAAATGCAGGCTTCCAGTCACAATTTATTTTCACTTTGTGATCCACTTGCTGAGATGTGCAGATTTTGTACCAGTGGAATGGTTATTTTGCACAGACACCACAGAAGTCCACAGGTGCCCAATCAAATAAGAGAGTCACTGTTGTGCAATGGGGCAGCAGAAACCCCTGCTGAATGAAACCATCCCTACAGCAAATTATTTTTTACTCATATTATGTTTTCATTCAAATTAAATTTTTGTGGGGGGCGGCAGGTGGCGTAGCAGTCTAATGCGCCACACTTTGGTGTGGTGTGCGCTGCCCGTCAGGGACGTGGTTCGAAACCCGCGTCTCTACCAGACCGGCCCTGGTCATTTGGCTGTCCACCTCCGGGGGAGGGTGAGCCGGCAGGAGTCCGAGAAGGTAAAAGGCGTCCGTGGAAGAATTTCCGTCTCGGAAGAGGTGGGAACAATCGGCCTGGAATGAGTGTCTCGCCCCGGAGGACGGGCGGCGGACTCGTGGGGGTGGGGAATTGAAATAAATAGAGGGTATAATTGGGAGAAAAATTAGAAATTAATTTTTATTAAAAATATTTAAAAAAATACATTTTTGTCATGCTGTTCCGTTGGTTTTACTGCTCTAATCAAATGGAAAATGGCCTAGACACTGTAGGTTTGAGCCCTGGCTATGTCATTATCCAACTATGACCACGAGTCTGAAGCTGCCAAAAGGGAGGGATTAAGTTAGACAGGGTTGCTGGGTTAACACTGCATTAGCTCCTCCAAATGACATGCCAAGCTCTCACAGGCTTCCATTTGTCATCAGTGAGTGTCATCTCTCCTCCGATCAGCACTAGCTCTCCAGTACTGCTGTAGACCTATATAAAAAATCTAATCTGCATCCAATATATAGTATATAAAAAATGTTTATTAGGGAAAATACCTTGATAAAATGAGATTTTCAATACATCTGTCCTGCATCATCAAGAAATACAAAAAAAAATGCTAAGAAAAATATATTATTTATTTTCTCTTGTTCATATACAACCATTTTAAAAGAACAGAAACCCAGTAACACAAAATATATAATATATTGAATCTTTTCACGTTCATCACAAGTTTTAAACATTGCATTGGGGAGGAACTTGCATCAAATTAAATGTCAACACAGTAAAGTAAAAACAAAAATCTCCAGCATCCTACCAGTACGCACTCCAACTGTAAATTTCATTCTGTGGTTTGATCTGAATCGGAGCCATCCACCAAAAAAACTACTCAAATTATTGCAAGGGATTGTGGGTAAAATCCAAGGGCGTAACCACATATTACCACATATTAAATGTTGAGGGGAACATAATGAAAGGGGATTTTTATCTATAAATGATTGGGGGGGACACACAGATATGACAGTTTTTAATATTGGGGGTTAAATGATATTTTGAACATGCCTTGTATATCTTTGTCAACCCCAGTGCTTTCCCAGAAACTCATTATAGTGAGATTAGTATTTGGTTTGTGCTTTTAGTGGAGAAGCCCTTTGTGCTCCTATTTAAAACACATTTATTTTACATTCAACTACAACAAAACATTGTATGCAATTAATACCATTATTACCATAATATATATATATATATATATATATACAGTACCAGTCAAACATTTGAGTACACCTGCTGGAAACAAGGTTTATCTCATAATTGACAATGTTTTACACGGTATAAGTTACTGTAAATACCTGAAAATTAAAAAAAACACATCTAACAATAAACAAAAGGACCAGTATATGTTATATATATATATATAAAATGTATAATGTCACATTTTGTTGCCTTACAGTCCAATATTAAAACAAATTAAAACTAGTTTTTAATTTTTTATTAATGTTCAGAATTTTTTTGAATTTCTCACTTGGAAGTTGTAGGGTAAAATGTGGAAATAAAGGTGGAATAAGTCTTTATATTTAATGTTTTAATTTCAGGCTGTAAGGCAACAAAAGGTGTGCGTATATCAGGCACGTGCCGATTGGGCAAGCATCAAAGATTTTTTTAATAGATATTACACAATGTGCCCAGCACAAATGACATGGTTGAGTGCAGTGTCAAGGAAATGTCATTGACGTAAATTGCCGCCCTAGAACCCGCCAATCAACGGGAAGGTGAATGTTACAGTGGCAGACTTTATGACCAAATCGTTTTAAATTCAGGACTGTAAAATATCTGATATAATAAATACAAAATAGAGATCGTCATATACTGAGCCAAGCAAGCCTATGTCCATTAAAACATACAGTAAACAACATTGCCATACAAGCTTGTTTTGAAAGACACAAAAAATTCAAGGTTGCCAGTCCTGATATAATGTTTCAACATCAAGGGCCGAACACATCACTCATCGATTCGTTCAGAACCAGCGGAATGGACAGTGACAATTAAGTAATCTCTGATCACCAAATACAACGTTCTCAACCTCAATGATTAAGGCATACCTTGAAAGATAAAGTAGAAATAGCAGTCTACAACCCTACATGACTTATTTTATTTAAAAATAAGGTAGACACTGCGATCTAACGTTACAACTATGTATAAAGCAAACAGAGGCTAACAAAACATGGACACGATTGGCAGGATGAAAGTCATATAGCCCAGAGCCTCATATGCAATGTAGCCTATAGGGCCAAAATATAAGACGCACCACATAACTCTATAACCGATGCAGCACAGCAGTCAACTGAGATTGTCACTTCTAGCTAGCCAGAAATTTGGTGAATTAGGATGGTGTCGGTAACGCAGGCACAAAGTGTAGACGGTGGCGCTTTAGGGTGTGTCTAATGCAATTTCGGTCATTTCGTGATTTAGGATGATAGCGCACCTCCGACGCAGTTGTAAAAGAGGTTGGATTAACTTTTAAAAAATACATGTGGGTTTGGTGGGGGTTTAGTTTCATAAAGGCCAATCAGAACAACTATTTTCGATCCCTTTAAATACCAGTGCGCTAACGCTATAGCAAATAGACAATTTCCTGACATTTCATGACAGTTTTGCGCGGCTGCGCCAGGAGCGCTTCTCAAAAGAGGAGAGCGAGGAGGTGTGGAAAAGTTGGCGCGCGAATCAGAGGGGGAAAACAAGGCACACATTAATTTGTTATTTTCATTATTTGATTTTATATTTTGAGAACTACATTGTTAAAAGAAAGTGTTTTATTTTACCATCTCTTTTTTTCCTTATTTGTATGCTTTCCAACTTAAAAAACAAAGTTTCTTTTCTTCTAATTTAATGTAATTGTTCAATGGAAAGCATTCAACTGCAACTAGGCCTGTTTCATTTATGTTCGTCATGCAGTAGGCCTACATGCGTCACCCTGGAGTGTGCATCACAAACCACCTGGATATTAATGGAGTGGACCCCCTTCCGATTCACATAAATGATACCGTGATCAGATGGTGCGCGCAACTGCGTGCAGTCAATGGCACCCAAGACCCCAGGGAATCCACATTGCATATAAAAATCCTGTTTAGTTCTCTGCTGGCTGTCAGGTGTAGGAAAAGTAATAAACTAATTTGCATGTTGGACAAGACTGGAAGAAACTGCATGTACAGCCGAACTGATAGCCGTCTGGCCAACACCGGCTACCAAACCCAGGGTATCACTCACGGTATCGCCTTCGGCGTCCAATTATGTACTCTATTTTCTGTAGTGCAAATGGAAAGAAAACCCTTTCACATAAGAAAAACAATGTGCATACAAACATATATTTATTTAACAGGTGTATCTTACTGAACGGTAGCGATGGATGGCCTGTTGGCTTCAGTCTTTCATGTCCGTGCATTGAATAACCACAAGCTGTGGTGAAATACTTTTTAGCTTAATTGATTACACTTGCAAGTTACCCCTGGATTGGACGATTTGCCGCAACGTGGGGGGAAATTCACAATATTCACAAAACATTCTCATGTGATTTCAGATAACCTTATGTTCATATGTGCGCATCAATAAAGTCACCAAATTGCAGAGCACCAGCATTTGCGTTAAGAGGTGGTCTAGTTGGACGTTAACACAAACTCATTATTTGACACCAAACTTGCATAGCGCTGACTGTTTTCATAGTCACACCCCCTATTGCGCTGCCCAGCCCATAGTCGCGCAAACGCCTTAATTGCGCACCACGAAATTGCCAAATTCGGTGGAGACGGGAAATATTCAGTTTGCGACAGACAAAACTGGCAATTCACCAGCGCTAGGGCATAACGCCGCTTAGCGCTGGCACGAAAATAGGGCCCTTTGGATGCCACAATATGTTATCTTACCTTTACTTGAACATGAAATCCATGTGTTTCCTTGCAAATTAACATCTCTGTGACTTTGTTGTAAAAGTCCCTTCTTGTTAATGATAACGTCTCCGATCGCCTCAGTCAGATTGTTTTGGAACTTGTTAGACGAAACAGTGAATGAGCTTAAATGCATGGCTAAATTCGTATAATACTTTGCAATGAGATTAATCAGTTCCATGTAGTTCCCACGGTTCCTCGTCATCCCGAAATGCTAACTATTGTTTAGCTAGATAACAGGTAGCATCAACCAGTTTGTTTAGTGTATCTCTATTTTCCCTTACCTTTCTATTGTGAAGTTCGACTGATCATCTAATTTGTTCATCAAGAGCTAAGTCGATACGGCTAGTGCCAAATGTTTTCAATGCTACCTGGCTTCTGATGTGGACTAGGGTCTTTTCATGTTTTCAAATCCAGTTTGCGAAATCCCCGTAGGTTGTCGATGCTTACAGTTATCCATTTTTACTGTAGCCAACACCTAGCTAGCATTATACTATCTACAGGTACATTACGTAAGCTTAGATGTGATGACGCAAATAAAAAAACATCCTAATTTACCTAGTAACATATAGCGTGGCAGAAAGAAAGAGCTCCTGATTGGTTTACTGACTATGGTAAGCATGCTTACCCTGGCCATTTTTAGTAGAGGGGCTGAGTGAACAAATTGAATGAAAGTATAGTATTGTATGACGATGTGGTGAACAATGCTTCGAATCCAAGTCATAGAAAGCATGAGAGAAAGTGTTTACACCTGCAAGTGGCGCCAAAGAAAAAAATAAATAAATTGATCACTACTGGTATTAGTGACTGAAAAGATGGCAAAATGAATGACTGCTTGTCATACGGTTTATACTAGCACTTTTATTTCAGATTCAGATTCAGATTCCTTTATTTGATACTAGGTACACCAGAGTAAAAATCTTGGGCCTGGCCCCTCAACTTCGCAGCATCAGAAATAACACACAGAAAAACCACACATTGTAAACAAAATAGTAATACCCGTAAGTAATGACAGTGCAAATGAGCATACATGAATAAATATATAAATATTTGAATATTTCATAGCATTCTTTTTTCCCCTCTTATTATGTAAGCACTGCTTAACTTGCTTATATGGACGTATATGTCCATGTCCATGGACATACATGTCCATGGTGTATATATATACAGTACCAGTCAAAAGTTTGAGTACACCTGCTGGAAACTAGGTTTATCTCATAATTGACAATGTTTTACACTGTCGTGGAAATTAAAACTCAGTAGGATCAGAGAGAATTCCTTTAAACAGTATTAAAGCTTTAATTACGAGCAGCTGCACGGAGACCCGTGTCACGCAGGACAGCGAATCTCCCGCCTTCAAATTCAAATGGATATTTATATCCAACACAACGGAAGGGGAGGGAACAATCACAAGGGGAAGTAACAGGCGTTAACTTACAGGTAAATGAAGCTATGGGCTAACATGAAGATATAACAGGTTGTTAGAACAGCCTTCCAAGGGTCTTAAACCAATGGGAAGGAGGTTTCCTGCCGTGGGGGAAACGTTACAAACGAACAAATGTTCCTTTGAAGTTGTGGCGCGAAAAGCCTTTTGTCTCTGACTGGACCACTCCGAACTGCAGCGTCACACTGAGCTAATTAGTGTGCAGGTTAGTTTCAGCAGGAAATCACCCGATATGTCTTCCCAGCTCTCCTGCAGCAATTCCCAGAGGCACTTGTGGGTTGCTTTGTTTTGACTGTTCTGTCCAGTTCATCCCATACAAGTTTTATGGGATTGAGGTCTGGACACTGGGCAGGCCAGGTCCTTAGTTCACGTTCCCCCTTCACCAGATAGTTCTTGCACAACTTCAAGGTGTGTTTCGGGTCGTTATCTTGCTCAAGAATTTAGGAGTGCCTGCTTAGCCGTAGTCCAGATGGAAGGTGTACTCAAACTTTTGACTGGTACTATATATATATATATATATATATATGGGCCATTCTCATATTTTGAAATTTTGTATGTTTTATTCCCAAAACTTTGTCCGTATATATATTGTACCATATCTAAAGTACATATATCTAGTAAAAGTACCGTCAATTTTTATATTGTATTTTCAGACTCTTTTGGAATGTTTTTCCTCTCCCAAAAATTGTCACTACCGAAACATAGTAATACACTATAGTAAAAAAGTATTATATGAATCTGTTAAGATTGTGTTTCCTTCCCTTCTCTAAAGAGTATTTTAATAAATTTTTCTTGAAGGTTTTCACAATTAAATCAATAAAAATGTATACAATTCATCAAAATCTAAATGCAATCTTTCTCTGTAAAATGCATAACACTGATCATATTGATTTCAGAGTTAATGATTTATGGAATTGAACATACATTTAACCAATCAGTATCATAACATTTTAGTTTATAACTCAATATACTTTATTTTTTACAAAACACCCAGTGTTTCGGTAGTGACCACAGTATTTTGTTTGCAAGGTTGTATCATATTCCCTCAACCTTATTGCTTTTTTATTTTTTTATTTTTTTTATTTCTGATTTTTCCCCGTTTTTCTCCCAATTTAGTAGCCAATTATACCCTCTATTTTATTTTCAATTCCCCACCCTCACGAGTCCGCCGCCCGTCCTCCGGGAACGAGATTCGTATTCCTGGACCTATTTCCCCGCCTTCTTTCGAGACGGAGATCTTCCACGGACTCCATTAACCTTCTCCTCGGCGGACTCGTGCCGGCTCTCCCTCCCCCCTCCCCCGGAGGCGGACAGCCAAATGCCGCCTCCGATCGGGCTGACGACCAGGGCCGGTCTGGTAGAAACGCGGGTTTCGATCCGCGTCTCTGACGGGCAGCGCACACCGCTCCAAAGCGCGGTGCACTAGACCGCTGGGCCATCCGCCAGCCCCTCAACCTTATTGCTTAATCTTAACTCATAACATGCCTTATGTTGGGAATATTACAAACACAAATGTTTTGTGGTCAATAAAATAATTTTCTTTTTGAAGACATAACAATTGTTCATCCATAACCATTTAAAGTACAAACATGACTTATCAATGGAAAATAATTACCCAAGTGGGTTCAGTAAAAGAGAAGAAGAAGAAAACATTGACAAATAACATTGATATTATGCTGTTACTGTCAGGCTTCTGAACGCTAACTAATGTATCCTCGAAAGGTCTGTAACAAATAGATTCCGCTAGCCGCGATGCTAATTTTCGCTATGTTAAACTCAATTGACTTATGCTAAAAATGTTAGCGATCTAAAAGTCCGCTATTTTTTGCTTTTGGGGTCTTTCAGGATGGACGGGAGGTCCCTCCAAGGAAATGGTGAGGGAAATACTGAAAATAGATGATTGAACATTCCATTTTGCTAGCATAACTAAAGAATGCACATCATGAAAACATCATATTTTGTATAAAACCCCAAAAAGTTTACTTTATTGAAGAGAATATGTGTTCCATTCTTAAAGTTACACACTTTTTTCAGACTTTGGAACACATATATTTCAAAATGATGGGATTTAACTACTTACCATTACATTTTGTCACTACCGAAACTCTACCATAGGTTTCAGTAGTGATGGTTTCGGTAGTGACAATTGTAGCTAACTTTGAGCATAACTAAAGAATGCTAGCAAACACATGGCTAGCATACACGTCTTTGAAGAGGTGTACACACATAAAAACATAATATTTTGCATAAAACCCCCAAAAGTTTACTTAATTGAAGAGAATATGTGTTCGGTGGTGACGATTCTTAAAGTTACACACCGATTTTCAGACTTTGGAACACATTTATTTCAAAAGTATGGGGTTTAGCTACTTACCATGCAGCCATGAGGGACAGGGAGGCAGTGTCACTGCCTGGTCAAAAATGCAGGGGTGTGGCTAAAAACCAGGCTCAGCCAATGGACTAAAACTATGGGGTTTCGGTAGTGACATGATTTTTTTAGTATAGTTATTTAATTTAAAAATTAAACCCACAATAAATCTAAATCTTTCAACTTCTGTTTAAACTTAATCATAAAGATCTTTGAAATTACACCATTGAACAAAATCTAAAAAATGTTTTAAGTGTTATTTACATACATTTAAATTTAGGGGTCAGGGTTTGGGACAGCTACTTCCCAATAGAATGTACCCTATAAATGATGTTTTTTTATTTATTTAGCTTATCACTATCTCATTTAATGCCTTGGGTTTAAATAGATCATAACATATTCTTAGTAAATATCTATGTCTGAATACTTAATTGTTTTGTTAAATAGTTTTTCTTGTTGTGGGACCGCACTTTGAACTAATTCGGTAGAATGCCCCATATACATACACATTTTTTACATTTATATATTCAAGACTTTATTTTTAGAAATGTGTGTGTATATATATACACACACATACACTACCGGTCAAAAGTTTTAGAACACCCCCATTTTTCCATTTTTTACTGAAATGTAAGCAGTTCAAGTCCAGTGAATAAGGTAAAAAAAAAAAAAAAATGTTTTGGTTACCAAAAACTGAAAAATAATGTACATTTTTGGGCAGTGAGTAGTTTCCTACACCAACAAAAGGCACTGTAGGAAATTCTGACAGGAATAAACTGCTTAAATGTCAGTAAAAACTGGAAAATGGGGGTGTTCTAAAACTTTTGACTGGTAGTGTATATATATATATATATAGTAGCAGCCCAAGGGGCTGCACAAGGAAATGGCTGCTGGGTCCTTCGACACATGGGATCCAAAACACTACATTTCCCAGCAGGCCACAGTCACACCTGAGTAAAGTAAAGGCAATGGGACTAACGAACAGCTGAAGGCCATTTCAAGGCTTATTTAAAGGGCTGAATCCCATCACACTTGGAGAGGAGTAGGAACGTGTGTGGGAAGGAGTTGCTGAGTGTGTTTGTAACCCCGCATTCTAACAGGGGGCGATACTAGGCGAATAAATCGCCCAGTGGGCGTTCACCACGCTTGACTGGCTTCCTCAAAAATGCTTCCGCTTACGCGAATAGTTCATCATAGATTTTGAGAATCTTTATTATAAATATTAGTTGGCTAGCAGTATTGCTTACAAAAGTTTTGCATGGTAAACGAATAGTTCATCATAGATTTTGAGAATCTTTATTATAAATATTAGTTGGCTAGCAGTATTGTTTCCTTCAATTATGAACCGCAAACTCAAACTCAGAAGGCTTTTTGCAATTACGGCCATTTACTTGCACTGGAAACAGATCGCAATTTGTCTCTGGTACGTTTTCCAAACGTTTTTCCAAATGTACCCATGCGATAAAAAATAGCCTTTTAACCAACACAAACATTAAATAAGATGTATGTAGGCCATATAAGTTTAGCTAGCTATAAATATTTATGCTTTTAGGATTAAATAAAGTATGAGGGTTTACTGCAGACCGCTGTTAACAGTTTCTCCTCACTCATGTTGAAGTGTCAGAACTAGGAACAAAATTTCGGTGTTGTGTTGGTTTCAAACATTAAATAAGATGTATGTAGGCCGTGGAAGGTAAAAAAAGAGCAAGACATGGGCGATATTTCGGTGTTGTGTTGGCCCGTAAAAAAGTTCAGAATTTTCTACTTTTCTGTGTTGCCGCCACGCCCACAAATCGGCCAATTGGTCAGGCGGCGGAAGTCCCCGGAAGTCGCCCACTCTCATAGAGAATCAATGCATTTCCGGCAGCTCGTCGCCGAATCGCCCCCTGTTAGAATGCGGGGTAAGAGTGAGTACTGTGAAATCTATTGACCAGCCAGTATTTGGAGAAAGAGTGTTTTGGTGTGTTTTTGTATGTGAAATTGGATTGTTTTGAGGACCCCCTTTGGATTGACTATGGACTGGATTACGGAATTGGATTGGATTTTGGACACTGACAACGAGATAAAGATTGCGGACTTTATGTTTGTATTCCCCCAAATACCCCGCCCTTTGTTTTGTGTAGTGTTTGTCAAGAAGATTATTAGCTTAATAAATCCTTATTTTGTTTTGAATACTGCCTCCTCTGTGTTCTTAAACTTGCCTACGCCCTCTGCAAGGTCCGTGTGTGTCGCCCAACCCCTGGGGACACCACAATATATATACAGGGTTGGGAGGGTTACTTTGTAAATGTAATTAGTGCCTGATTACTGATTACACGGCTCTGAAAGTAATCCGATACGAATACAGTTACATGTCTCAAAAAAGTAACGTATTCAGATTACTTTTAGAATACTTTTGGATTACTTACTTTTTCCATCACAGATGGGTATGTTTTGGGGTACAGGAGACATTGGGAAGCTGTTATATAGCCAAAGGTGGTGCTACTTAGTACTAAAAGGGTGCTCAAACTTTTGCACACGCCATGTTCACTTTTTGATTTTATCAGTAATACATTTAAATAGTTATTATGCATTACACTTGTCATGACAAGGATGTCATGTTCAACTTTCCACTGTGTTGAGGTCAGGTCAGCTTCTGTTCATTTAATAATAAATACTAATACATTTGAGATGTCAATTTAGCTAAATATATGCAACATTGTATCTGCATTTTTTTGTCTTAGTCATCATCATTAACATGTTATGGAATTAGAATGGAAAGATTAAAAATTAATCATAATAAAAAGCAAAGGGAAACTGAAAGGCAAGTTCTTTTACTGTTTTAATGGCTCATCATGAGCATAACTCAAACACGACATCTGAAACAATGTAATAACTTAAAACGTTTTTACAGGGTACAACTGGCTACCAAATTGGGAGAAAACTGGGAAAAAGAAAAAGAATAAAAGAAAAGTAAAAGAAAAAAAACATTCGGCCTCAGGTTTAAGGTGTCAATTTCACTCCACTGCCACAGTGCAGATTTTGCTGTTATAGCGTAACAGGAGCACCTGTTTATTAATACTAATATACTAATGTCTATGTACACCATTTTCTTACTATAATCTGTCGTCATTGTGCCAATTCAATTAAAACAATCAATGATTGAAATATTTTCCCATATTTTATTTTATAATATTTTTTTTATATTCAACAGTTTAAAAACAAATTACCAGTAATGTTACAGACCTGAGAGCAGATTAACATAGTATACAGTAGGATGGCAGTCTAAGCACAATACATTGTTTACTAGCTACCATTAGCTCAGCCTCACTTGTTGTCAGTCACTTGCCCTCAGTATATTATGCATTCAGCAGCAGTCTATTAACTTCAATTTTATCCCGTTTTGAAATGTTATCGTTTCAACAATAAAGAAAGCAGTATAAAATTAGCAGAGCAGTTATTGCTATGCCTCAAACCGTAGTGTGGGAGAATCAGATCTCAGCCAGGGCCAGATAGACTGAGTGATCCGAAACCACATTTAACACATTTCTTCAGAGTCAGATGTAATCGGGATTTATTGTATGCGAAATCACCTACAAGAAAACATAGTATGCTCGCCTCGCAGCCTAAGAATGCTGGCAGTAAACTTGCGGGATCTCTAATACAAAGTTCGAAAGTCTAAAGCATGGTGGGATTCGCTTGCTTAATTGTTAGCCCACGTCCTCTCACCCCTCGTGCTGCGGAGCTCGAACTGGGCTCATAAATCCTAGTGACAGGGTGGACCAGGCCGTGTATAACGTGGGCTGCTGCTGGCCCGGTTAGCAAACCATGCAGGAATTTGGCCATGTGCAGACACTAGGTCACACAAACTGACCCACCAGAAACACAGGGACAGAGCATGGGGCTCAAAACTTCTCAAAAAAATTCCGACAGTAGGCTAAGGTTAGGTAACAGCAAATTACTGCAGAACTGTGTTCAGTAAACTGAAGGTTAGCTAACGTTGACTTACCTCCAAGTGCTTTTTGAGATTCGACGTTGAGTCCTTTGATGCCGACAGTATCTTTACAACTGGAAGACACAAGGTACACTGGACCGACAGATTTTTCTCATGTTCTGATTTAAACTGGAAATGGTGTCGATAACGCCACAAACTAAAAGCTGCTTTTTCTTCCATCTTGCCGCTATCAATGTTTGTCTGAGTGCGGGCGCGCGCTTTTTTTAACGCATTTTTTTTAATGCAGTTTTTTGGTTCTGTGCAGCGGCGGTAGTTTTCGTGAGCTGTGATGATAATCATGTAGGCGTGATCATTTCATGCTGTAGCTTTAGTAATGAATATTAGCTCATTAATGTTTGTAAGGAAAACTTTCCACCAAGAATTCCAATAAGTAATCCAAAATGTATTCACTTCACTTATTAAAGTAACTGTATTCAGATTACTCATTTTTCAAATGTAACGTGAGCTGAATACAGTTACTTGATTTTTGTATTCTGATTACGTAACACCGTTACATGTATTCCGTTACAACCCAACCCTGTATATATATATATACAGTGGGTTCGGAAAGTATTCAGACCCCCTTACATTTTTCACTCTTTGTCATATTGCAGCCATTTGCTAAAATCAAGTAATTTCATTTTTTTTCCTCGTTCATGCACACACAGCACCCAATATTGTCAGAAAAACACAGACTTGTAGACATTTTTGCAGATTTATTACAAAATAAACACTGAAATATCACATGGCCATAAGTATTCAGACCCTTTGCTGTGACACTTGTATATTTAAGGGGAGACTACCCCCCATAGATTTTATATGACTATAGACGGTATTTCCTGATGTATGGGCTGATACGAGGACATAGACACAATCTCTTCTGTAAAAAGTTTCTTTTCTAATGTGTCAACATAAAAAAACACATATGTTGACATATGTTGACACATATGATGGTGTTAGTGCCCTTGGCGATATATGCCAATTAGGCCTAATTAGATTCAAGATTCAAGATTCAAGATTTGTATTTGTCACATACACACACGGGGTGTGCAGTGAAATGAAAAGTGGCAATGCTCAACGAAAAAGTGCAAAAGGGCAACAGTACACAGTATTTACAGTTTCCCCAAGGGTTACAACGGACCTTTAGGGGGCGTAGGCTAGTGTAAGAACACAGAGGAGGCAGTAATATGAACAAAAATATGGTTTATTGAAAACAAACACAAAACGCAGGGTGGGGTCTTTTGGGGAATAGAAAACACAAAGTCCACAATTTTTGTCTCTTTTTCGATGTCCGTAATCCAAATCCACAATCCAGGTCCAAGTTCCGTTGTCCAATCCGTCGTCAAAATCCAAAGCAGCAATCCAAACACAAACAAACACACTCCAATACGCTCTCCAAATCCTGGCTGGTCAATGACAGGTTTCCTCTCTCTCTCTCTCTCTCTCTCTCTCAAAACACACCGCACTCCTTCCCCAAACACGTTCCTACTCCTATCCTAGAACAATGGGATTCCGCCCTTTAAATAGGCCTTGCAATGGCCTTCAGCTGGTCGTTAGCTCCCATTGCCTGACTTCGTTCAGGTGTTTCTGTGGTCTGCTGGGAAATGTAGTGAAAATGGCTGCCATGTGTTGGAGGCCAGGCATCCATTTTCTGGGGCAACCCTTTGGGCTGCCACACACCCTCCTCCTCAGCTCTGACCTCGGGGAGGGCTGAGCGGCCTATGTCCAGCGGCCACCCGGAGGGTCCCCCTCTCCAGGTCTACTCAGGCAGTTTTCCACCCGGGTCAAATGTCCAGATTCCCTCTCCATTCACAGTCTGAAAAAATATCTGCAAACCGTTAGGAAATGGCGAAAGTTGCTCACCGTGTCTGCCCCCAACTGGCCACATGTGGGTACTGGCTCTGGGCTTCATGGACCAGACAAGTACCAGTCTTGCTCTGGTCCTCACCAGCCTTCCATGGCTGCTCCAGCGAACCCTGTGCAGCCTTTTCCTCCATAGTCCATTCCTTGGCCTTTTCTTCCACGTCCCTTTTCCTTTCAGGGGGTCAGGTGGGGTAACTGGGGAAAAGATGCTCTTCACCACACGGTTAATTCTCCCTTTGTCTTTCTTTGTCCTTCTGGCCTCTCTGCTCCATAAATGGTTGTTACAGTTAATCCTTTTCAATTTTAGTGAGGGAGATGGACTCACCACATCAGGAGATGGTTGGGTGTCCCACCTGACCTCAGCCATCGCCAAGAGGCTTCCCTCAACGCTATGGTCCCACCATAGCTCATCCTCCGCAAACTGCTGTTCCTCCAGTTCACTTTCAAGGTCTGGCCAGCTGAGTGGGACTGAGGACCATCGCTCCCACTTAGATTCCGCTATCTGGTCATCATCTCCTGCTGGCTCCACTGGCTGTGAGAGCTCCACCTGTGTGGCAGAATCTTGTACACCGGGCACACGTTTTGCACACTCAAGCTCTTCACTCACCTCGTCCAGTTGATTTTGTAGAGCCAGCAGAGTCTCAGTTTGGATTTTTAACACCTCGTGAAAGGATTTCTCTGTGGCCCGCTGCTGGGCTTCTATCCTCGCCATTTTCCCCTGAAGCTGTGCGGTCTGCTCCAGCTGCAGCTTCTGGATCTGCTCCTGGTGCTCCAGCGCACTCTTCTCCGCCGTCTCCTCCGCTTCCTTGAGTCTGCGCTCAAACCATCCCTTGGTGCCCTCCATGGACTGGATTTGAGCCTGCAGCTCCTCCTTGTGCCGCAACTTCTCCTGCGCCACATCGATGGCCAGCTCGTCCAGCATGGCCTTGCGCTTGTCCGCCGTCTTCCAGGTCTCCTCCAGCTCCTGCTGGAGTTTGTCCTTCTCTTGACCCCGTTCAGTCAGCTGCTCCCGGAGCCGGCTGTTGGCACGGTTCACCTCCTGCAGCTGGGAGCTGACGTCCTCTCTCTGGGCCAGGAGCTTTTCCTGCTCGGTCTGTAACTCCTGGTTCTGGGCCTTTTCCTGCTCCACGCTCTTCTCCAGCTGGTCACGGAGCTCCTTGAGCTGTTGGCCGTGCTTTTGGGTTCCCCCCTCAAGGCCTTCTCCTGGACCGCCTGTAGCTCCTGGTTCTGGGCCTTTTCCTGCTCCACGCTCTTCTCCAGCTGGGCCAGCTGCTCCCGCAGGGCGTTGGCCTCGACCTGGTGCGTATCCCTGCTCTCCTGCTCCACTCGGCACCGGAGTTGCTCCGTCTCGGACGCATGGTTCTCCGCTGCTTTCCTTAGCTCTGCCTCCTTCTGGGCGAGCCTGGTCTGTGCATCCCCCAAGGCCCTGGCATACTCATCTGTGGCCTGGTCCTGGGACTCCTGCATGTCCAGACACTGTCGCTGCTCATTCTCAAGCCTGTGGGTTAGGTTTCTCACCTGCTCTTGAGCGCCAAGTTGTGGGACTCTACACGCCTCATCTCATCGCCAAGGGATGCCTTCTCCTTTTCCATCTCCCCTGCCATGATTCCCAGCACTCTCAGGGAGTCCATGTGGTGCTCCTCTTGCAATTTCATCACTGCCAGCACGTGGCGTTCCTCTGAGGTGCTCAACTCCATCTTTGCCTTGCACAGCTCAATCTGGGCACTCTGCTTCAGCTGCTGGACCTCACGGAGGGTGACACGCCATCGGTCCTCCACCATGGCTGCCCGTCTCTTCAGTCTCTGCATCGTGGAGTCCGTTGAAATGGAAAACGAAACACAAACCCTGCTGCACTACCTCCCTGTGCTGCCCTCTGCCCGCATTCTCCACCATATGTGGCGTCCCCAATGGGCGACACTCACGGACCTTGCAGGGGGCGTAGGCAAGTGTAAGAACACAGAGGAGGCAGTAATATGAACAAAAATGATGGTTTATTGAACGAACAAACACAAAACGCAGGGTGGGGTCTTTTGGGGAATACAAACACAAAGTCCACAATCCTTGTCTCTTTGTCGATGTCCGTAATCCAAATCCACAATCCAGGTCCAAGTTCCGTTGTCCAATCCATCGTCAAAATCCAAAGCAGCAATCCAAACACAAACAAACACACTCCAAATCCTGGCTGGTCAATGACTTCCACAGGTTTCTCTCTCTCTCAGGTTTCTCTATCAATCAGACCTTTATGGTAGCACTTGGCATTCAGGTCAAAAATTTCAATTTGTGTCTCATCAGACCGGATAATCTTTTTCCTGATGCTCTTAGAGTCTTTTAAGTACCATTTGGCAAACTCCAGGTGGGCTGTCATATGCCTTTCACTCAGAAGTAGCTTCCGTCTAGCCACTACCATAAAGGTCTGATTGATGGGAGTGCTGCAGAGATGTTTGTCCTTCTACCAGGTTCTCCCATCGCTGCAGAGGAACTCTGAAGCTCTCTTAGAGTGGCCATTGGGTTCTTGGTCACCTCCCTGACCATGTCCCTTCTTGCCCGGTTACTTAGTTTGGCCAGACGGCCAGCTCTAAGAAGAGTTGTGGTGGTTTCAAACTTATTCCATTTCACAATGATGGAGCCCACTGTTCTCCTGGATGCTTTCAATGCTTTAGCAATGTTTTTATACCCTTCCCCAGATCTATGCCTCAACACAATTCTATCTCGGAGGTCTATGGAGAGTTCCTAGGACTTCATGGCTTGTTTTTACTCTGACATGCACTGTCAACTGTGGGACCTTACATAGACAGGTGTGTGCCTTTCCAAATCAAGTCCAATCAATATAATTAAGCACAGCTGGACTCCAATGAAGGTGTAGGCCCATCTCAAGGATGATCAGAAGAATTGGACAGCACCTGAGTTAAATATACAAGTGTCACAGCAAAGGGTCTGAATACTTATGGCCATGTGATATTTCAGTGTTTATTTTGTAATAAATCTGCAAACATTTCTACAAGTCTGTGTTTTTCTGACAATATTGGGTGCTGTGTGTGCATGAACGAGGAAAAAAATGAAATTAATTGATTTTAGCAAATGGCTGCAATATGACAAAGAGTGAAAAAGTTAAGGGGGTCTGAATACTTTCCGAACCCACTGTATATATATATATATGACCCCTTCTACTGCACTGTCATTTTAACATCGTCTGTCTTTTTCTCTGCACCATTTAAATATTAGTCTGTATGTGAAAAAATTCATATATTTAATGGGAATGCATAAAAAAGTTATTTAGAAGTTGACCATCGCACACACAGAAAAGGTAGAATGGTTCTAAATCCCTTTAGGTTATAGAGTAGAGCAGAGTAGATCTTTAATCTCCATGAGTCTGGAGAGACTGTTATGTGTATTGAAGCAGGGAGGGCTTGGAGACCACAATGGTCATTATGGTCACAAATAGCTCCACAAGAAAAGGGCACATCTAGAACATTTTTATTTTTGTGACCATAGAAATGGGTAAAGTTCACAGACCATTTCCATCCATTTTTAGCACACAAAAGTGTAACAAAGTCCTTGCAGAGTCACCACTTTAAAACCATGAGAGGTTGCAGCCAAATTCTCCAGAGCCCAAATTCTGGGCTGCAGAAGCCACGTTGTGTACAGGGCCACGCCCGTCCTGTGGCGAGGGGAACTCGCGGAAAGGGTGAGCATTCAGTTTGAGCATATGGAACAAATATAGGCTTTCAGTGTAAACAGCTGAAAAAGACAGGGAAGAAACATTGTTTTTTTTAGGCTGGAAACATCCTCTTTAGATGCTAGGTAAAATGCTTTTGTGAATAACAAAGAAAAATAAAGAGAAAGAACCACATTTTTCTTGATTGCCAGCTAAGAGGTCCAATTATTATTTTTTATCGTCTGTGTGTGACAAAGCCTTTTATTGTGATCTATGAAATATCTAGTCAGAGCGAGAAGCTGTATTTTTAGATGTACAAGATAAAGTTGTGATACCACAGCCACACCCTGTGGCTTTCAGTATGTGTTTACTTACATTAATTAGGCCAGCAGGACTGACGAGGAATTTGTGGAACAAATTCCACCTTTGTGATAGCTGTGATTAAAGACAAAGCTAAAGAAGCTCAAATTGTGGTTCTATTAAACCCAGGGTACAATGCGCATTTGGCTGTGATGTACAGAACGTTTATGAGTTGGGCCTTTAAGGGACTGACTTTGGGTGCGCTTCACAGATCCAGCAAAATGCTTTCTCAATGATTGATGTTCAAATGCTGGTTGAATTATCATAAAACATAATCCTAAGTGACAGTCACATTTTACACAGTGGTGATCAATCATCAATACTTAAAAAAACTCATTTGTAGAGCCCAGAGAAAATCTAATAATTCTATTTATCTTGCATGTATTCCAGTCATCCACAAGCAGTGGGTCAACAGAGTCTCTATTTCAAGGTGTCAAACAATTGTTCAATTAATTATGGCAATCCCAGTTAATCATTCAATTACCACTTAATCAGGCGCATGAGAAGAATCACAGTACAATGTTTATGTCCGTTAACACTGATCACGTGTCTGACGTGTAGGGTGTTGGCCTTCATGTTGGAGTCGGAAATTTTGTTTCTACTGTATCCCAATTGATCCAAAGACATGTAATTTTGCAGTTCAGTGTGACAGTCCTTGCCAAAGCCTGGAATAGAGTCAAGTGGGAGGTTTTCTACATCCATCTGCAAAATTGTTTAGGGTCAAAATTCCTAAGCACTCCACAGCACAACCAGAGAGGAGTTTTTAAAAATAGTTTACAATTACAAAAAGACAATCCATTAAAAGACAAATATATGGCCAACACCCCTGAAAAAAAAAAACCCTCCCCAGTAAAACGTCTGGGCAAACAGTCCTGAGCGACACCACTATTAAAATGGTTATTAAAAGACACGTCCTCCCCAATAAAATATCTGGGCAAACACAGTCTAGACCAAGGGTATTAAAATCCAGGCCTCGAGGTCCACAGTGTCTGCAGGCATTTGCTCCAACCACGCACTACACCACCTGATTTTGAATAATTACCTCTTTAGTCCAGGAAGCAAGCTAATTAGTTAAATCAGGTGGTGTAGTGCGTGGTTGGAGCAAATACCTGCAGACACTGCGGACCTCGAGGCCTGGATTTGAATACCCCTGGTCTAGACGAACACCACCACCATCTACAGGATACCACTGCTACCCCTTCCGCTTGCACCTTAAGGGTAAAGTTTCTGCAAGAGAGCAGAGGACACAGATCCAAGGGCGGCAACTTTCACAGGTGAAGATGGTAAATCACCAGAAAACTACTCACCAGATGTCTGGACAGCCTTCCTCTGCCCTCATTCAATTCTTCTCCCTTGCAGGGACCCATCAAAGGGATTAAAACCCTGAAGCACCGCCGGACCAGAACGCTGCTGCCCGGATCCAGAGCCACTGCTGGATCCTTCATGCCTCTTCCAGCACTCCGGTGAGTCACCGCATCCTTTGTTCTTACTTCAGGGAACCTCACCACAGCAACACAAAAGTCCACAGTTTTCTGGCTATTTCCAGCCACAAAGTCCATCTGCAATCAACAGTTTGTGGGAATCACAACCTTACCCTCGCCCCACACCAGGAACTCTCCAACTGTACTGAGCACTGGGGTTTTATGCCTTAATGCTATGTTCAATTGGCAAATTGTGCAATCAGTAAGAAACAAAAGGGAAGATTAACAATAAGGAAGACACCACACATACGCACAAGGTTAACATGACACAGCGTGGAATAATTAAACATTATACCTCTGCACGAACACAGCAAACAGTGAGTAAAGAACAATTTACCAAATCAAAAGAAGATCACACAAAATGGTGGACAATGGCCAAGGGAAAAACTAAATAAAAATAAAAGTCCACAAATCACACCATACAAAAGACGCAGTGTTACAGGTATGGTACGCAGCTGCCTGGAATGATGTCTATCGCTGTATTACTGCACTGATCTCTTGCTCAAACTATGATTGTTCCTACCATGTATTTATGCTTATCTTGTAAGTCGCTCTGGATAAGCGCGTCTGCTAAATGCTTAAAATGTAAAATGTATGCACAGAAGGGCCTCCCAGGTGGTCTAGCGGTTATAACGTTCAATGCTGGCCACTGCGACCAGGGTTCGATTCCACCTGCTGCGCTACAGTTGGCTTTGGCCGGGAGTGCCACTAGGGGGTGGCAGGGGGGAAGGAAGCCGACATGAGTTCGCTACGTATAGGAGTGGCTCTACTCTGTACCGGAGTTACGGTTGACGGCTTGGTGAGTGCTGTCTCGGAGGAGATGATGCTTTGCCTTTGTCACTGCCGGTAACAGGGCTACGGCAGCGAACTCACTATATGAGGGGGGGATTTACATGAAAAAGAGAGGGTGTAATTGGCTACTAAATTGGGAGAAAATGGGAGAAAATCTGAAACAAATTCTTCAAAAAATAAAAGATGCGCAGAAAGCAACCAAAAAGAACAAAATAATAATAATCACAACACAAGACAACTGATTTCTTCACAGGTTTCAGTCGCTCCCGCGACGCAAACACTGTTCCAAAGCAAGGCTACCCGTGTTACTGTTGTATGTTGCTTCCTACCAGTGGCGGGCCGTGCATTTCACACCTAGGCCTTCAGTAGTGGGGGGGGTGGTACACGCGAGAGAAAGCTGAGACCAGTTTATTTATTTCGCGGACTGGGGGGGAATAATAATAATAATAATAATAAGCGAGAAAGACAGCGATAGTCAGAAGCGTGAGATAATTAGTAATTAGTAGTGTTAGTAACTAAATCTAAATCCCTAATGTTACTAGATTAGTTGGTTAGTACTATATAACTCTAACTAATATATACAAAGTGCAATCTAGAAAGTAAGAAGGAAGAAAACGAGATAATAAGTGAAGACGGAAAAAACCCGAAATGTTTAACTTCCCGAAGTGCATGACAAGAGTGGATCTCTAAATAAATGGAACAAAGACAGACAGGGACCAGAACGTGACAGAACGATGAAAATGCAAAACAGAATAAAGAATAACGAATCAGGACTGATGAAAAATAAACAAAGTACAAAAACCAACAGAACCGACACTCAGAACATAACACGGGGTGCTACAGCTGCGACACACATACAAAAAGATCAATAATAACCTCATAAAATTGCAATATTATTTAGGAAAATAGCAACATTTTACTCACCAAAAATCCTTATTATTTGTACACAAAATCCATCCTCCTTTCTTTCCTCAAAAAGAGTTCAATTACTCTGTCGTACAGATTATCCGTGTGTTTCAGTTCCATCAAGAAGTCCTTTCTATCGCCATCGAAGCTAATGCTGAAAGTCGAGCCTGCCCTGATGTATTTCTGGCATAAGTTTTAATTTGCTTTAGGGCTGAAAATGTCCGCTCAAATGTCTGAATCACAGACTTCCCCTGGCTGCGCTGCTTCCAGACGTGTATTTTCATATTAAAGCATTTAACCAATCACATTACATCATAGTCAGACACTCTCTGACTATCCAATCAAAAAGGGTGTGAATACGCTGACGTACCTAGGCCTTCTAGAAGGCCTTGGTGTCTCCAACTCAAAATTTGATTGGTTGAAGCAACAGTTTGATCAACACTTATTTTATGCTACAGGGCCTTCAGAACTGATTGTGAAGGCCTCCAGGCAGATTTATTTGACCCTGGCAACAAATGATGGCTGAAATGTGATTGGTTAAATGCTTTAATATGAAAATATACGTCTGGAAGCAGCTCAACCAGGGGAAAAGCTATGAAAGGAAGCGGACAGACCATTTGGAATTATTTAATAAGTATTCATGGACAAAATATAATTAACATCAGTCTGTGATTCAGATATTTTTTAGGCCAGCAGAGAAGGCCTTGCAGGCCCTGACGGCCCACCACTGCTTCCTACATTAAGTAACTTAGCCCTTTGTTTTTCACCTTGTCCTTTCATCTCTCGTTAGGTTTCTTCAAATGTTCCGGTCTATTATGATATATGTTGTGTGGTAACAATAAGTTTCAATACGGGCAACATAAATTAAATCCATCAGTATGCAATGTACCAGACCAGCAGGATACTGCTTTACTCTGTCATCGATGGAAATGCATCTATGTTTTACTTCCTCCACACTTACCATTAACCATTACACCTCAATTAATCCCTAGTGGTATGATTAGTCAAATGTCTGTGCTGATTGCCAAATGATTGCTGAACTCCAAATGCCTACAGGGACACCTGGAGCAGAACTGCTGAAATTAAGCTTGACAGCTTAGATGGTTATATGCTCAAGATGTTCTCAGATTGAGTCTGTTTTTTTTTGGTTCATCACAAAATATTTTTCAGTTTCTAGTTGCAAAGAAAAACATTTGCTTTTCATAAATATAGCTAAAGAATAATTGAGCTACATCTGTGGGTTCATATTGGGACACCATGTAAAAGCATTAGAATAGAACTCACATAATGGTTATGGAGGACATGTGGCAGTTATGATTCTGAAGGCTTTATCTATGTGACATAATTGTTCCCAAATAAAACCGCAGTGAGACAATTTGGAGGCAGTGGTTAACCATGCCTGGTTGGTTTCCTATATATATGCAAATAGTGGAAATAATTACAAAGTAGATTGTATGAAACTGCCACCCATATACAGTACCTGCTGGCTTTGGAATTTTTATAATTTCATGGGCCTCTCAATACCGTTCTCATCTGCTGGCAGAAAACACTGCATAACCCGTCCGCAAATCAAAATACTTTACATTGCCATTTTCAACTAAGAAATGAGGAACTGCCATTTACATATGATTCCTTCTCTATTAATCTTTCTTTTCTTTTTTTAGGCTGAAAATAAATTATTCTCTTTCCTTCTTTCTTCTCCCCACACATGACAAAATGTGCATTTCAGGGCTGCAGAGCGGCTCATCCTGCTTAAGCACTGGTTTTCAATTCAGTGACGCACCCTGCCTGGTCTGGTATCGAGTCCTGGCAGTGCCAATGTAGGCCACTGTGACCAGCAGCCAGGCCTTCAGGAAGGCTTCAGTCATACTCAACTGGTTGATTGAGTGACTACAGTCGCACATGAACTACGCTCCTCCAGCATGATGATTGCTGAGCTCAGCCGGCGTACTGCAGAGTGAATATAAGGGGCGGCTGGCAGCACACCCTTCAAAGGAGATTGTACTTATCTGTGCTCTACCGAATTGATATAGAATGTTGCAGTGATTTAAAAATATGGTTGAAGATTCTATAACGGAAGAGAAGACAAACAGGCGGCAAATAATTGGTCCAAAAAGAAAAAAAAGTGCATTCCAACATGACATGTACAGTAGACACAGTAGTGATACAGCAGGCAGGCAGACTGAGATAGTCAATTACAACATTGTCTATATTCATGACAGGCACAGTGAAGGGCAAATCACCAGCTATTACAAGGTAACGAGATACGGTCTCGAAATAGTGCTGGACTGGCCCTTAACTATCTATTGAAACTGTGACGGTCAAACAGGTAGCATTCTCATGATGGGATCCTGATCAAACAGGATTTATAGGCATTACCATGCAACACATGAAATTACATTTGAAAATCGAACCAAGGAAAAGCATGTGGTTGGATGTAACAAAGATGGTCCTTCGATATGTGAGAGTCAGCTGCTAATCCTCTGTGGAGTACTTATTTTGAACATGAAAAATAAAAAAATTTCTTAAGGTTTCTAAGAAGTTTGACGAAAGGCTTACTTTTGTTCTGGCCTGTAGTGGCATCAAGCACAGCAGGCATGGTGACATGGTGAAGGGCCTTTCTTCACTAGAATGTATCATTTTAAAATGTATTATTTATATTATACTATGGCTGTGGATATATATATATATATATATATATATATATATATATATATATATATATATATATAGGGATGCACCGATTGCTAAATTCTGGGCGATGCCGTTTTTACAGCCAAGATGGCCGATACCGATTCCGATAGCCGGTTTTTAAAGCAGTTTTTTTTAAACAAAAATAAATAAGCTACAGGCAACAAAAGTATACATAAACATAATATTGTTTATTTCCTTTTTAGTGGGCCAAACTGGCCTCAAACAAAGACATCTGTAGCCTTGTGAAATTGCATAAAATCTAAATAAAGAAATAAAATTTTCAATATTAAATAAAAATAAATACAATAAATACAATAAATAAAATAACAGTTACATTAAAATCAAGATGCAGCAGCATAATCAGTAAAACATAAAGATACTACAGTAGTTGTTTTTATCTTCGGCTTAGTTCCTCCCCGATTAACCTTTTCGTTGCATACAGTACATATTGCAAGCTTAACGTCCTCTTCATAGACTTTGTAATAATTTGACTGCTGACATTTTGCTAGCTAACGGATTCAATTTATAATGCAGCGTGCGCATGGACTAGGCTCATTTCTGGATTTCCGGATCGGCCAAAATAGAAAATAAATCTGCTGATCTGCCGGTCGCGCGTTAAAGGGCAAAAACCAGCCGGTTCCGGTCTATTGCCGGTCGATCAGTGCATCCCTAATATATATATATATATATGGATACATACAGTCAGGTCCATAAATATTTCGGCATAGACAAAATTATTATTATTTTAGCTGTCTACTACTACTACCTTTCGGAGGCCAGCCTCTTCCAAGTGGGACCAGAAAATGATTAGTTGGACATTTGAGGATGATACACGAAAGAAGAAGAAGACTACAGCATATTGGAGTTGAAATTAAATAATGAATACGAGTATTTGAATACTTTCAGCTTTAATCTGACGGTAAATCGGGTGTATGGTGTAGGCATTACAGCACTTGTTCTATGTGGTCCCCCCTTTTTAAGGGACCAAAAGTAATTGGACAATTGGCTGCTCAGCTGTTCCATGGCCAGGTGTGTGTTATTCCCTCATTATTTAATTTAGTAAGTAAGCAGATAAAAGGTCTAGAGTTGATTAGAGTTGATTTCAAGTGTGGCATTTGCATTTGGAATCTGTTGCTGTTAACTCTCAATATGAAGTCCAAAGAGCTGTCACTGCCAGTGAAGCAAGTCATCATTAGGCTGAAAAATCTAAACAAACCCATCAGAGATATAGCAAAAACATTAGGTGTGGCCAAATCAACTATTTGGTACATTCTGAAAAAGAAAGAACGCACTGGTGGGCTCAGGTACACCAAAAGGCCTGGAAGACCACGGAAAACAACTGTGGTGGATGACAGAAGAATTATTTCCCTGGTGAAGAAAAAACACTTCACAGCAGTTGGCCAGATCAAGAGCACCCTCCAGGAGGTAGGTGTATCTGTGTCAAAGTAAACAATCAAGAGAAGACTTCACCAGAGTAAATACAGAGGGTTTACCACAAGATGTAAACCATTGGTAAGCCTCAAAAACAGGAAGACCAGATTAGAGTTTGCCAAAAAACATCTAAAAAAGCCTATACAGTTCTTGAACAACATCCTATGGACAGATGAGATAAAGATCAACATGCACCAGAATGATGTAAAGAGAAGAGTATGGAGAAGGGAAGGAACTGCTCATGATCCGAAGCATACAACCTCATCTGTGAAGCATGGTGGAGGTAGTGTTATGGCGTGGGCATGTATGGCTGCCAATGGAACTGGTTCTCTTGTATTTATTGATGATGTGGCTGCTGACAAAAGCAGCAGGATGAATTCTGAAGTGTATAGGGCTATATTATCTGCTCAGATTCAGCCAAATGCTTCACAACTCATTGGACGGTGCTTCACATTGCAGATGGACAATGACCCGAAGCATACTGCGAAAGCAACCCAAGACACCTGACCTGAATCCAATTGAGCATGCATTTCACTTGCTGAAGGAAAAATTGAAGTCAAAACACCCCAAGAACAAGCAGGAACTGAAGACAGCGGCAGTAAAGGTCTGGCAGAACATCACCAGGGAATAAACCGAGCATCTGGTGATGTCTATTGGTTCCAGACTTCAGGCAGTCATTGACTGCAAAGGGTTTGCAACCAAGTATTAAAAATGCCTATTTAATTTATGATTATGTTAGTTTGTCCAATTACTTTTGAACCCCTAAAATTGCGGGGGCTATGTATGAAAATTGTTGTAATTCCTACACAGTTCATACACTATTTTTGACAAAACCCTTCAATTAAAGCTGAAAGTCTACACTTAAAACACATCTTGATTGTTTCATTTCAAATCCATTGTGCTGGTGTACAGAGCCAAAATGATGAAAATTGTCTCACTGTCCAAATATGTATGGACCTGACTGTACATATACTATGGATACATACTGTAAAATAAATACAAAATAGCGTTTCTATAACCTGCGCAGAGAAACAATATAATGCGAAACTATGAAGTGGAAAAGCGATGATGACCTTAATGCCATTCCAAATGAATACACAAGCCCGGTCAACATTCTATTTCAACTGAACACTCTATTTGCAACTGAAAATTATTCCAAAAAAGTTACAAACTATGAACAGAAAATTAGCGCTACAACAATGAAAAAAACATTTATTTGAGTGTTGACTCATTTATTTTTCGAGTAGCTGCTGTATAAACAGTATAAACCACTTTTGACTGTTTGATGAAAATAAACCACAGGTTTATGGGTCAGGGCAGTTGTAACACAGGATACAGTATTCTTCACAGAATATCAGGGAATCTCAAGCTTTGATTCAACAGGAGAGGAGGATTGTGTGTGCAGAAGAGCACTTCAGCCCAGTCTTTGCCTCACTGATAAAATGAGCCAGTAAGCCACAGCTGAACATTGGGACAGGTGCATTGTGTGTGTGAGGTCAGTCCAATTAACATTCTCCATTCATCATATGTCACTCTTCAGTGCCGAAACCTGGCCATCCTGATATATTAGTCCACTGTGCCATTAATGAAGACAATGGTCTTACACAACCAGGCTGTGTCTAAGAGTGAAAGGGGGCATTATCACAGTAGTTAGCAATACGCATGGGAATATAACAATAATTATTTTTCTGAATTCTGAAAGCTGCTGTTGTAATCTGTTTTTCCTGCAATCTGAAATTTGAAGAAAAAAGGTATGTGAGTTTGCAGTTAATAATGATAATAGTAATAATAATAATAATATCTAGTAATAGGTCTGTTGCAGGAGCAATTGAAGTGAAGTAGGACCTTGCGCAATGGTACAGCATTGTTGCCACACCTGCGAATCATACCTGCAACCTATGAGTTACAAGCCCATCTCCCTAACAGTTATACCACAAGGACATATTAATTCATGTAAATGTTAGCTATATACTAATTGTCCAGCAAGGAAAGCAAGCGAACTAACTAGCTGACCAGGCTACACTGAGTTCAGTCTAATAAACCCCACATAATCCCCATTACATGTGGTCTAATTGCATTTCTTCTCTGGAGAGAAAAATGACTTTATTTTGAGCACAGAGTCAAACAACATAATTAAGATGGCACAAACTTTTTACTGTATGTTTACTACAACTACCCATGTGTGGAGGGCATCGGTCTCGGCAACATGGGAGTGGCAGGGTTGCTTTTGTTTTCCCATGATGGGGAGGTCTTTGGAGCAGTGAGACTTTCCCGGGGCAGGTTTGGCACTCTCACAGGGTGTGAGAGTATGAACTGTTACCCGGAAGGTTGCTCCAAAGGCCATAATTGATTGAATTATTATTTTATTGATGTTGATTGGTAAGTGATTATTCGGAGAGGTGTTCATCTTGTCATTAGTGTGTGTGTGTGTGTTGTGGATTTGCTGATGGGCGTTCATGTGGGCGTGTCATTTGTGAGTGTTGGTGTTTGATGTGACTCTGTCGGGCATGGTGGTGCGTGTCTGTAATCCAAGTTTCTGGGAGGCGGAGTCTGTGTGGAATCTATGTTGAGTTCTGTGTGCGTTTGTTGAAAGTAACTGAGTAGAGTGCTTCCTGTGTGTGTGGGAAAGAGAGAGAGAGGGTGCACTAAGAGTGTCCGCCTCTCTCCCTTGGTGTGATCGTGAAAGAGAGCGAGAGGGCGCACTGTCCCTGAAATAGTGAGTGTCTCTGTGTGCATGGGTTTGGGAAGCACTTGAAAAGTCACTGAATATGTGTGTGCCTGGGGAGGTTCTAGGGGAGCTCCGGTCTGAGGAGGCGCAGTGTCTTGTTGAGATGTGTGTTGAGTGTGTGTCGGGACAGTGCGTAGAGTTCTACCCTGTCCCAGTAAGTGTTGATGCGTGTTGAATATGAATGTATGAAGGAGGAGTGGAAAGCCGCTTACTGTCTGTTTGTTGTGTGTTCCCCGAAAGGGGATTCCCCCCTCGGAGGAGGCGGGCTTTCAGTTATTGTTGTTTATTTTAGTTTGTTATTTTAGTTAATTGTTTTTGCCCGAAAGCTTCGCAGCAAGTAGGGTGAAGGCTTTGTTTTATTTTACCCTGCTCTCCTGCTGTTTCTCTCTCCCGGGTCTGGGAGAGAGCTGGAAAAAATAAAGATCCGGTCCGTAGACCGGCAAACCCCACTCCTCTGCCAGTTCTTACCATCAGCTGCTCTACTCCAATCCAGGGATTGTCACATGGTGTGTGACACCATGGTTACAACCATATAGCCCTGTCAGCTTGCTAATGTGTGTACGCTTTTCTTCAAGCTAGCTGTATTTTTTAAATTAATGACGGCTAGTGCCAGCTAGCTAGCTGAGCTACCAAACAGTTTGCTGTTAAAAATGGAACAAATACGTTGCATCTATGTGGCTAGTAACGGCCATCTGGTAAGGCGACTGACCAGGGTTTACAGTACATAACATTACAGGCATGTAGTATCAAATCAAATCAAATCAAGTTTATTTGTATAGCGCTTTTCACAATAGAATTGTCACTAAACGCTTAACAGAGGGGGAACCCAGGCCTAGACCCCCCCAAAAGCAAGCCTAACGGCAACAGTGGCAAGGAAAAACTCCCTTGGTAGGAGAAACCTTGGGAGGAACCAGACTAAAAAGGGGGAGCCCATCCTCTTCTGGCCGGCACAGGGTATGTCCAAAAAAAGACCATGTCATTCATGGTCAGTCCAAGGTGGCTCAGGGCTGAAGGACTTTGCCCCTCCTGAGTTAGGTAGTCAGCGGGGGGCTAAACCACGCGGAGAGGGTCCAGATCCTGGAACTGGGGTTGGCGTGGGGGTGAGGGTTGATGGGGGCAGCTCACACTTCTCGCAGGATCTAGGGCTCGGGGGCAGGTGCCCCCGAGTCAGAGGCCGAGGCAGAGAAGAGAACATGCAGTCAGAAAAAAGTAGATGACTCTTAGCCAGAGCGACTTACAAAGTTGACCTGGCTTTGCATAGAATCAATTTATACCACTGGATATTTACTGAATAAAATAATTAACACACAACACACACTAATACTATTTAACAACCATTACAACCGAGGAGGCATCATTACATTAGTTAGCAATAGGCATGGAAATATAACATAACAATATAACATGTACCCAGCAGGACCTAGGGCCCAGAGGCAACACTATGATGTAGGGTATATCTCCCAGGATGCATATAATGGCACCTCCCTTTTTCCTTTGGGTGTCTTGTGTTTGTAGGAAGTGAACGCCAAGTGTCTTCGTACACGTCCCTTGAATCAGACGACATTGTTCGCTCTGTGAGGGAAGCTCCTTTTATTGATCATGTGAAGCTGTAGTCCTTAATTGGCCCAGTGGTCCTTTGCTCTGTGTGCAAAGTTCCATATCATGTATGAAGACACCATTCTTAACTGACCCAATTGAACCCGAATCATTGCTTGCTCCATGTGCGGCACTCTTTCTATTGTGTACGAAGACACCATCCTTACTTGGCCCAGTGAATTCAAACACATGGTTTGTGTGCTTTGAGGAGGAGTGCTTCCATTCAGTGTATCCCATCCACTTGAATTTTAAAAGAGCTTTCTCTAGTGCGGCTCAGTCACTGTTTTTCCTACATATACTGTATTTATAGTCCATTCGTGTAACAGTTACAATTGTGCTTTACCACCGTTTACCTTGGTGCTGCGTGTTAAAAGATGATGCGTTTTTAACTAGGTAATAAATTGGGGAAAACTACATTTCCCAGCAGTCTCGCACCTGAATGACGTCAAGCGATTGGGACTATGGACAGCTGAAGGCCATTTGGAGGCCTATTTAAATGGGGAGGACAGATGGTGAGTCACCCTCCAGCAGGTTCAGCAGTTGAAGAGTGCCCAGTTGGGGTCCTTGGAGGAGCACCACCTGGTGGTCATTGGGAAATTGCTGGAGGAGCACACTGACTCCCTGAGAAGGAACCATGCCTGTGGATCTGGAGAATGACAAAGTATCCCTTGGCAATCAGCTGAGACATGTGGAGGCTCACAGCCTGGCGCTGGAAGAAGAGGTGAGAAACTTAACCAAAATGTTGGAGGGAAGGCATCTGCAGTGTCTGGACATCCAGGAATCCCAGGACCAGGCCAAAGAGGAGTATACCAGGGCCTTGGGAGATGTACAGGCTAAGCTTTCTCAGAAGGAGGTGGAGCTGAGGAAAGCAACGGAGACACATGTGTCTGAGGCAGAGCAACTCCGGAGCTGAGCAGAGCAAGCACGTGAGGGAAGGCGGGAGCTGGAGGCGCAGCTGGACGAGGTGAGGATCCAACTAAGAGAACAAGCAGGGCAGCTTGTAGAGCTAGAGGGAGTGTAAGATGATCTTTTTAAACTGAAGAACCTGTCTGTCAAACAAGAAGAGAACATTATGACTTTGCAGGAACTTCAACAAACCACCTCTGCAGCACTCATGATAGAACAAAAAAAAAAAAAATGAAGAGCTCCCTGTCCTGAGAGAGCAACTGCATGAATTGACTAAGAAACTGGACCAGAAAGAAACCCAGCAGGAGGCCACGGAGAACTCTTTTTGCAAGGTCTTAAAAATCCAAACAGAAACTCTGCTTGATCTACAAGATCAACTAGAAATGGTAAGCGAAGAGCCTGAAAGTGAAAAATGTGTTCCTGTCGTGAAAGATGCTAGCACCCAGGTGGAGATCTTGCAGCCAGTGGAGCCAGGAGGAGATGATGATCAGTCAGTGGAGTCGGAGTGTGATCGATAGTCTTCAATCCCCCTCAGCCTGCGTGACCTTGGAAGGGGACGAGAGGAGCAGTATGCTGTGGTGGGACCATGGGGTGGAAGAAAGCCTCTTAACTATGGCTGGAACACCCAACCTTCTCCTGACATGGTGAGTCCATTGCTTCCACTAAAATTGAAGAGACCGAGAAATAGGTATTTGAGGTTCTCACATGAAGAGAAATAGGAAACAGAACCGGCTGATAGTTCAAGGAAAGGATCATAGGAAACGTTTACGGAAAGGAAATGGGAATGTGGAAAAGAGCTCCAAGGATGAAGCTAACCATCTTTTGAAGAGAATGTTTTCCCTGGTTGCTGAGCCTGACCACCTGGAGGGGTGGAAGGGGCCTAGCAGAGGACCACGGAGTGAGATGCTGCACAGGGTTTGCTGGAGGAGCTATTGAGGGCTGGTGAGTACCAGAGCAAGAGCGGTGACCATTCCATCCTGGGAGCCCAGAGCCAGAACCCACATATGGCTAGTTGGTGGCAGACAAGGTGAGCAACTTTCAAAATTCCCTAACATCTGTCAGATGCTGTTACAGGAGGGGAAGGGAGACTATCGAATCCGGACATTTGATCCCGGCAGGAAACTTCCTGAGGGGACCTGGAGATAGTGGCTCTCTTGGTCGCCACTGGACATGTGCCGCTTAGCCCTCCATAGGTCAGAGCTGAGGAGGAGGGTGTGTGGCATCCCAAGGGGCTAAGTGAATGTTCTTAGTGTATCTATATTTGAACTGTATTACTGTGTCTATCATGTTTGTGTCTATCTGGCATGTGAGCCATTTTAACTGTGTTTGACTCGATTTAAAAGAAAAGAGAATTCAAAATAAAAGTATTTTATACTTTACTATACATCACCTTCCATCTGTTTCATTCACTTGAAAACTTCCTGTGTGGGGCTTATTCCCTGAAATATCTAACAGGGTTCTCCCACCCCAATGGGAGTGGCGTAATCAACTCAGCTAACAGTGGGGCTTGCAAGAGCCTCCTGGTGGCCACAGTATTATGGTAATAATGATAATGTTAGTAATGCATCTATAATGGTGAATGGACAAGAGAGGGCAGGGGAAGGGAGGGAAGATGGAAAGCAAAAGAGAGAGGGAGATAAACTGCGGAGCTCAAATTGAGCAAGCTCATTTCAAGAGGTAGCTTAATATCCAGATGCTAAACTTTGTTCTTGGCTGAGAAATAGTATAAAGCTTTTTGACTGCTTTAAGAAATAATAATTTTGTATGTCCTTCCAAAAGGTGAATTTATTGAAGAAAATATTTTTCCATTCATTCATCAGTTCCTCAATGTATTCATATTCAGAACAGTCCCAATATGAGAACACTAGGACCACTAAACATTATAGTCATCCCATGACCTAATTAATGTATTGGGTGTCTGTTGTGCCTTGCTAAACACATAGTGTATGAGCTATGGGTTGTGCCAAGTCCCTCTGGTGGATGCCTTAGTCTTATTTTGGCACGCCAATATTTAACAATACACCAACCCCTGGTGGGTGTACATTGTCCCGCTACTACACACTCCCAGTCATAGTTAGCTGATGACAGTGGAGGCTCAAACCTGTAGCCTTAACTCCCCCCGAGCTGGTGAAGACATTTACTGAGGGGGCCCTATATATCATAATTATTCACCGCACTCTTCCTCCCTGGAGTGATGCTACTGAAAAGTTATCAGCTGCGATCATACAATTAATCAGCGTGGCAAAAATACTTCTTTATTTAATTCTAGAAATGATTCCAGGTCTTTGACATTTGCAGGGAAATCAATGCGAGCTATTGTATGACATGAGACACAGAGTGTGCGCTGTATTGCTGAGCGCTGTTTCTACTGTACTGCCTCCTGGGAGGAAGGGCTGAAATTAGAAATAAACTGCAGATGTTAACCTTTCTCTGATATGATTACTGGCTCACTGACAAATGGAGGCAGGACAGAGAAAAGACAGGGTTCATCCTTTCTGTTTTAGCTCATTGGGTTTCTTGTATTATCTCAGCCAAAGATTTTGCCTGATGCGCAAAAAGGAGAGAGGAAATTCAGCAGCTGCCCATTTTGAAAAAATAATCACAACTAATTCTGCATATAGTCGCTTAAGTCCTGCAATAATAAGAAGTACAGCACTCTCCTTTCATAGGGATTCATTATGGACAGACATGGGGAGCATCAGGCCTGGGGGGTCTCGGAGGTCTGTGGCTGTTTTATTCCATCTCATCTCCTGTTTAATTTAAATCATTATTTGAATAGGGAACATTGCTGGTGTGTTAGGGGTCGCTAATTGAAAGGTAACACCAAAAGGCAGTAGAACTTGTATTATTAGGTCGGCATGTCTTTTTTGAGTGCTCTATTTATGCCATGGTAACCACCCACACACTTGTGAATTTGATGTCATAATGGAGAATAAAACATTGTGAGAAAAAACATCAACAGTAAACCATACAGTATATATTGTATAATATGAGTTGCATCATTCCTAACAAAACATAAAAACGATTTCTCTATTCCAGGCCATGTCAGTGACGGTAGTCCCACACGATGGCATATAATTGGCTATACTGTCGCCCAATGATGGTTTAGTCGGCAGGATATACTTTGAGGTGCCTGCATCAGATATTTTGTAAAGTGTACAGAAACCTATCCAGAACATACTATAAATCAGTTCTCTTGTACAATCTATTCAGCCAGAGTTCCATTAGCTAGAATGTTTTCTAGGTGGATCCAAACAGATCATCATTGTGACATTAAAATATTGGTAGTATTGTCATATTCATCATCCACGTTGACATTCAAGGCAAACAAATCACCCTCCGAAAACAAGCCACCATATCTTCAAAAACCTCCTCTAAGACACTAAAATGAAGTATAAATGATACATAATTCAATTTTTTTCCCCCAGTTTTCACATGCGTACGCAGCTCTTCCGTGATTTTCAACGGAACTGTACAGGTCAGATACGCACAGACCTATCTCAGCCCAACAGTGACCATGAGAAGCCAGTGAGTTGCTGCAGGCTGGATGGGGAGGAGTGACTGCTGGGGGCACTCAGGAAGCTGGAGTAATTGGCTCTTTGCACCATTTCCCAGAGCCAAATGCATTACTCTCACTCGGTGTAGAAGGCATTACCTTGTAACAGGCAGCTGAGCTTGGAACATAAGGTTACCACAGGTCTGTGCTAAACAGGCGGCTGATGCTCTAAGCTCATTTGCTGGAAGCCTTGGCTCATATATATATATATATATATATATATACAGTGCATCCGGAAAGTATTCACATCGCTTCACTTTTTCCACATTTTGTTACGTTACAGCCTTATTCCAAAATGGATTAAATCCATTTTTTTCTTAGAATTCTACACACAAAATGTAGAAAGTGACAAAGTGAAAAAAGTTTTTGAGAAATTTTTGCAAATGTATTAAAAATAAATAAATAAATATCACATGTACATAAGTATTCATGCCGTTTGCTATGACACTCAAAATTGAGCTCAGGTGCATCCTGTTTCCACTGATCATCCTTGAGATGTTTCTAGAACTTCATTGGAGTCCACCTGTGGTAAATTCAATTGATTGGACATGATTTGGAAAGGCACACACCTGTCTATATAAGGTCCCACAGTTGACAGTACATGTCAGAGTAAAAACCAAGCCATGAAGTCCTAGGAACTCTCCATAGACCTCAATTGTGTTGAGGCATAGATCTGGGGAAGGGTATAAAAACATTGCTAAAGCAGTGAAAGCACCCAGGAGAACAGTGGAAGAAGTTTGGAACCACCACAACTCTTCTTAGAGCTGGCCGTCTGGCCAAACTCAGTAACCGGGCAAGAAGGGCCATGGTCAAGGAGGTGACCAAGAACCCAATGGCCACTCTAAGAGAGCTTCAGAGTTCCTCTGCAGCGATGGGAGAACCTAGTAGAAGGACAAACATCTCTGCAGCACTCCATCAATGCTTTAGCAATGTTTTTATACCCTTGTGTGGAAAAAGTGAAGCGATGTGAATACTTTCCGGATGCACTGTATATATATATATATACACACACACACACACACATACTGTACATACAGGGGGTAGACAAAATAATGGAACCACCAAACGAAAAAGGAGTCTACATATGTGTTCCATTTTTATGTAAATGCTAATTAAGAATATTTTTCTGCTATAAAAGACATTTTGAAATCAACACTTTAATATGTGTTTTCTATAGCAACATGAGAGGAAGGTTTGTCCTTGTTTGGCATATGCAAAACTGCAATATGAAAGAGGAACAGTGGTTGCAAGTTGAAGCTCACGGATAGGGATAGATGGACACTTAACAGGATAGTTGCAAAAAAAACTATGGCCTAAAGAATTACCACAGAACTGAACACCTCCATGACCCAGTCTCAACAAAAACTGTATATTACAAGCTTCATGAAGCTGATACTTATGGTAGGGCTGCCATTCAGAAACTGCTTGTAACTACGACCAATGTGCAACAATGCAAAACCTGGTGTAATGAGCACAAAACGTGTACTGAGCAGTGGAAGAAAGTAATATTGTCTGATGCAACATCTTTTACTCTTTGTGGATCTGGTTACATCTGGATAGCTGTATGTTTGGATAAAGCCAAATGAAGCCTTGAACCCATATTGCCTAACCCACATTGGAAAGTTGTAGCATAGAGTGCATTTCCACCACCTTCATTTCTTAAAGAACTGGAGGCTTTCTTTCTTGAATTATGGTCCAATATCCCATTAGAAACTGTGAAAAACTTCTGTAACAGCATTTAAAGAAGGATTGTCACTGTTCTGAAGGCAAAAGTGCAGCCTTTTTTTGTTTTGTTTTGTGTTGTAGTGTTGTTGTTTTGTGTTTTGGCAAGAAATCCCAATTAAATTAATTTTAATTCCATGAAATAAGAAAATAAGAAAAAAATGTGGAAAATGACAAAGGGAAAATGACAAAGGTGTGTGAATACTTTTTATACCCACTGTGTGTGTGTGTATATATATATAAACCACTGAGGCTACACATGGTCAAATCCACCCCTCAATAACTATTTTATGGCTATAAAAACCATCTTATTCTTATTATGCAGAAATGCAGTATAAACATGGGGCTATGGGGACGGTGTAGGGACAGGACATAACAGAGGAAGACGGGGGGGGTCACTGTCCCCTCTCACAGACCCAGGCCTGCCTCATCACAGCGGGTGAGAATCTGTGCTTACAGAAAGACAACTCACTGCTAGAACTTGTTCTCTTCTCACCCGACAACAGCAACAGGACAGAATGGGCCTGTGTTCAGTGTGGGATAGTTATGCTATCTAAATTCGTTTGTAAGTCACTGCCGTGCCATGTTATTTCTGCCTTGCATGCTGGCTAGCGCCAATTAAAAATTGAATTTACAAAGTTAATGTTAAAGACTAACAAGGTTAGCTATAATGTTAGCCACTTCATTAAATCATACAAACACACTGATCATAATTTGCCTGCTGTTCTGACCTGTTTTACTTTTGCTTTTTTTTTTGAGTAACAGCTCATGTTTATTACATAAACTTAGCTGGTTAGATACCTAGCTAAACAAGATCGTAACATGAAACATCAATAATAACCTCATAAAATTGCAATATTATTTAGGAAAATAGCAACATTTTACTCACCAAAAATCCTTATTATTTGTACACAAAATCCATCCTCCTTTCTTTCCTGATTGGTTAAATGCTTTAATATGAAAATACACGTCTGGACGCAGCGCAACCAGGGGAAAAGCTATGAAAGGAAGTGGACAGACCATTTGGAATTATTTAATAAGTATTCATGGACAAAATATAATTAACATCATTTTGATTCAGATATTTTTAGGCCCAGAGAAGGTTTGAGGCCTATATTTGTAGGCCTATATTTGACTGTTTTCTTTTCAAATTGTAGGATAATATCATTCATAATTCATTAATATAATTATATCATTATCATTTGTTTCAATTGTGGCTATTGAGACTATGGTATAATACTACAATATAAATATAAACCTCATATTCGTTCGTCGGTGTAACATAATGCGTAACAGAGACTTCCTCCTGACCCCCTCCTGTTGCAGTCATGGATCGCCTTGCTTTCGCGAGACGTTTCTTTGACTCCAATTTCATATCACTTTTTTTTTTTTTTTCTGTGATGCTACGGGCAACAGATGATACTGCGTTAACTAAGTAATTATTTCCCACTCCTTGTTTTTAACAGGTCCCTTAATTCCACTGTTGACGCTCTTAAATAGTATGTGCTTTCGGTTACTTATTTCAGATAGTAGTACTTCAATCTCCGAGCTTGTAAAGTTTTTCTGAAGTGGAACACTCATAGAAGCCACCTCACCAAAAAAAATATGAGAAAGATACGATAAAAATATGAAAATGTTCTTGCATGAGGCCCAATGTGTGATCTCCTTTCATGTAGACCTGGGAGACGATTGGTTTTAAATATTATCTCGCCAAGCCAGAATCAGTACAAGGAAGATAAGGGCTGGATGTTTTTTCTCTTTGATGAGAAAGGGAAAGGCAAACATCAATAACATCAATAACAATATAATCTCATTTTAATTTTTTTCTCAAGTTAAAAATCAACATCAGAGACCACAATAAAAGGGCAATCATTAATATTGACAACAGCGCTAATCTTAGCTGTAGATTTTGAACTCAAAATAAGATTGAGAGACAGCTGAGATGTTTTGGTCAGAATGTGAAATTGTAAATTCCTTTCAGATCCTCAAGGAGAAAGACAAAGATAGTATCAAGAAAAGAAGATATCTGGGTTACAGCATTAAGTACAGACTTCCCTGAATTCCCTGAAGCACAGACGTTTTGTTTTCCTTACCAATGTATCTTTGAAACTGCCTTTAATCTGTAGGATTCAGGAACTTTTCAGTTGGGGCTTCTGGGAGTCGAGCTGGGGGTCTCCTGCACCAGCTACTGTACCACATGGCTTACATGTAAATGCTACTCAAGAATGTAACATATGACCATGGAATGCTGGAGTCTCTTTTTAAAAAAAATGTTATCCCCAATATTTTTCTTGGATAAGTTTGGAATGTCCAAGTTTATTCTTAGGAAATATTTTGCTGTTGAGAGTACAGTCACACAGTTATTTATACACATAATAGCTTATCGGGACTAATAGTTGAAACAGAGACCCCTCAGTGCAACTTCTAGATCTGAGCATTCAAAGTTCTGGATACAAGCTCAGTTTCCTAAGCAACCCAAGAACATCTAAAATAGTTCATCCAGGAATGCAATAAGAAGTTAAGTCAATATTAAGGCACTGATGTCAATTAAAGCATTTAAGGAGTTTAAAACTGCATATGGGTCATTCCACGAATCCGGTCCGATTTGGACTTCATATTTTTTACCAAGAGGTATTACTTTTCTGAACACTCCACAAGATTAAGAACATATTTAACTTCCAGAAAAATATATTTTCCCATCTCAGGCATGAAATCCCTATTATTATTGGTCATTATTGTATGATATGGGCACCACTATTCTTCAACCCCGTTATGGACACTCTGGAAGCTCTCTGAATAAGATTACAACATGTATTTGTGATAAAGTCAACATGTATGTGGGATAAGAATGTTGAAAAAGTTCAATAATTCATTTAACTAATTGGATAACTTCAAAACCAGTGTTAAAATCACAACCCTGTCACAATCTCACAACCTCGTTACGATCAAACATGTAACGGGGTTGAGTGTAACGGGGTTGAGATTGGCTGCTACTCCACATGTGGTGTATACCAGGAGAGCACACATGGCATGCATGAGATTAAGAAATCATCTATATTTTTTAAATAACAAAGATCATTTTCACAAGTAATAGTTTTCTATCTTTTTTTCATGTGACGGTGTTGAGTCATTATGCTTGACTACCATAATATTACAAGATAAATGACTCAAAATATAGTAAAATAAGGTAGCTACTTGCCTGTTTCTGATGTTATGTTTTTCAAAAGACTTCAATGTTGTCACTTCCTGTTGTACATGCTTATAGGGATCGAACCATTATTTTTGTAGGGGGAGAATGCTCCATGTAACGGGGTTGAGGGGTTACTGAGGTACAGAACTAAATAATGTTATTTTAATGAATAATTATTCATTTATTTTGAAATAAATCATTATCAGCATAAAAGCACAAATAGATGTTTATGTTCATAGAAAAAAGTATGGACTTTTTACTAATTTTGTTCGTCATATCCCAAATTCATTTTCACGGAAGGCCACGAGGGACATGTCAAAATACATGGTGTCAACATAATGCATAATTTAAAAATAACATTTATGCAATGTTTTTACACTTTATTAAAGGGGACATTACAAATGAAATAAAAAGCTTTTCAAAATACAGTTTGGTGACTGAATAGATAAAAGACACTTAAAAACATCAGAGGGACTCAAATCGGACCGGATTGGTGGAATGACTCATTTATAAATGCTAAATTGTACAAGGGAGTTTGTGGATAGTGTGTGTGTCTGTGAGTGTGTGGTGGGGGATTCAAAGAGGAGAAGTATGATCTTCAGAACATGGATCTGCATTCAACCCCAGGTCCACTCAACCCCTTAGAAGGCAAGGAAAATGCCAATAAAGACAAAGCCATTCTGAGTGATCACCTTCATCCTAGAAGCATTTCTATCCTGATGGGAGTTGTCTTTTCCAGGATGACAATGCCCCCATCCACAGGTCATGAGCGGTCACTGAATGGTTTGATGAGCATGAAAACGATGTAAACCATATGCTATAGCTGTCTCAGTCACCAGATCTCAACCCAATTGAACACTTATAGGAGATTCTGGAGCAGCGCCTGAGACAACATTTTCCGCAATCTATTGTCTTCTGAGATCACATCATTACTTAAGGTGTTTCAAATGATTTCAAATTAAATGGATCTGTCTGTGAGAGGTCTTAATCATGAATACCAAATAACTTTCAAAGCAAATCCAAGATAAGGTTCTTCAAAAGCATCAATAAGGGGGTGGATATAAAAAGATTTCAAAGACTATGAATATCCCCCAGAGCACTGTTAATGCATCAAAAGAATTGTAGAGAATATGGCACAACTACGAATTTTCCTTACCTTCATGGGTCTCAACCAAATAATCTATTGGCGAGTAATCACCTAATTGCAAAGATTAATTGTGTTTTACGTTGTTGTGTTCTCTTTCTTCACATTATGTTAGAGAATGTAAATTACAATTTGGGATTTACCAGAATAAATGTATTTAAATGATAGAATAAATGATGTATTTAACAATATCCCTGCTGACATATATATCATATAAATTATACATTATACATATACAGTATATATATAGTTCCCTGTATGGATGAGAAGCACTGAACAATGGCACACTGATGGTGAGTACCAAGTGCATTCACGTAATAAGCATCACTGGGGCAAGCTGTCAGGGTGGTCTAGCCCCAAATGCAAATGAGGCGGACGTTTGCGGGAAACATTCAAAAGAAGCAGGGAAACGCTGGATAGATCGACGGAGGGGCCGCCACAATAATTCATGTAGGAAACTAATCTCCGAGATGAAATGTGCAGCTGTCTAGCTTAGTGGGAGAGCCACAGCAGTGTGCTTGCTCTCTTGTACTGCCGTGGCGGGTGTGAAGCCTCCATTCCGTGGCTAATTGGAAGTCCCAGTGGGGCCATCACTGCTCATTAGCAGGCAGGTGCCAACGACGGAAATGCTGCACTTCACGTCAGACAAAATAACGGCCTGGCTCTTGGGCACTCCAGGTTAAATAGATTTGATGGGCAAACAGCCTGGCTCAGACGCATAGCCTTGACGGGGGGTGGGGGCGTGGATTAGAACATTCCCTTTTTCCTAGCCTGCACCACTCGTCAATCACAGCCCCTGGGAGCCAATAGCCCATCAGTCAGCAGATGTAGAGGGGTGGTTTTTTCCATTGTTTATTCAGAGAGCTGCAATGTCGACCCTTGCTTGTTTTCGGGGCACAGGGGGTTTATTGTAGTAAGTTGGGAGGCTGCCTATCATTTTGTCCATTACTCTGAATGACTCAACTTCCAGTAGCCTCTCACACATGTGCTGTTCTCTTCTGAAATACTTAAAACTGAAATACTTCTGACTTTGGGATTATGGACTGCAGGGGTGTCTGGGTCATGCCCCATTTTTGATAACCCTGGTCGTTGCCAGGATACATAGACAAATCCTGGCTTGGTCCTGCTCAAGATACTAAGCAAAAGTGCAATACTGTGCTGCTGAACTAGACTTGTAACCAGCAGGTCACAGGTTCAAATCCTGAGTTGTAAGGCTGTTGGTTGGCTTATCCTGCTACTCCACTTTGTTTCAGTGTAGAGACATACCCCACTGTAATTTCGAATTCTGACCGTGCCAAAGCCAGATGCGGCCAGCAGCCCTGCAGGGTGTTACAAAATTGACTGCAGAGTCACTTAGAGAGGGACAGTTTTCAGTCGACGGAATTATCCTTGTCCCATAGTACAAGAGAATCTCCTCTGGCAACATATGGTAGGCAGGTCTTTGTTTTGCAGCAGATCCTCACATCACACCTCTGCCTTCACTGTAGAACGAGCCAAGCCAAAAAGAGGTTTCTCAAGGTCTTACACACAAACCTAGGGTTCTGCATAACTCCAGCTCAATCGATGGGCTTTATGATTTAATCAAAAACGTCTAGCACATCATTTAATGATGTGAGGAATTATGTCAGAGCAGCTGTCCAAATATTGCTTAACAATAGTCCACTCTGAGGGACTGATAGAAGTTAACACAGGATCAGGCTTTTCATTTTTGTTTTAGAATAAACCGGATGAAATGTCACCGATTGAAGGCATAGGGATGAGGGCCTTGATTGTGCCAAGGTGCCAGCTAATTTTTTTTTGCTTTAATATCGCAAATTTTCATGACGATGTTATCAGTTCATTCGATTTCTGTGGACCTGGTTGACCTCCAACAGAGAAATAAAACAATTTTATGCAAGATCCCTGTTTCTTTTCAAATTTATGAGCGAAGCCTCAGCTTTGCCTTCATCAAGACAAAAGTTCTGACCCACATTCAACCAAAACAATGTAATTAAAACGGGACTTGATTTTATTGGAGGCAGGCCAGTTTTTAACGAGGCTTAATTAAATTCATAGTGTGGAAGAGTAAATCTGTTTTGAAATTTTTTTTGTGCAAAATTCCACAGGAATTTCAGGTAAACTAATTCATCATTTTCCAGTGGCCTGTTTGGTACTTAAATTGTTTTAATCATAAGTTAGTTTTGTTTTAAATCACAAAGTCAGTTGCTTGTCCTTCCCTTTAATATCCTTCCCTTGAAAAAAACTGTCTAGTTTAACTGTTTGCAAATTAACTAATACATTTTTTCAATATTGTTTCCAACTTAATTTCATTTTTGGTATGGAGTATAAAGATGGTCACACAAAGGTCAAACAGGTTTATTACAAACAGGTGTGTACATTATTCACAGAATATGTAAAATTGTATGCTAGTTCATTGTCTCCTCTTACACATGTAATAGTCCTTCCTAGTAGAGCCCTGCAATGGGATTGGGACCCACAGGACTTGACACAACTGTTTCTCTGTTGCAGGCAGGAGCGGGTGGTCAGAGATTAAGAGCGTGGGATAATTACATTCAAAATCGTGTTTATTAATATATTACATTAAAATTAGATGCACATTTTAATGCACTTGTTTATGCACAGAAAGATGGTACCCATCTGCTTATGAACAGTATTCATCACACACCAGTGCAGAAACACTCGGTTAGTCCAAGAGCCCTCAGGCCAGACAACTAGCTTACAATGAAGTAGCCTAAGTGTAAGGTGCGACTTTTCCTTTACTTGCCAGTTGACATTTGTGAAATGAATTACAATTATGTATCCATTGAGAGTGACATATCTCAAGTGCATTGTACTAAGTGGAGTGAGCATATCACGTAAATAATCAGTACAAATACGTCCTTACTTCCTTACAAATATAAGGAGACAGGTTAAGTTCCTGTTGGGCAAATGAGAATTAAATAAAAATGTCTATTTATGAATCCAGTAGCCTTGGCAGTCAAATGCCCTTGTTTAAAGTCCAGCACTCTGAAATTGTATTATGTGTTAAAACCATTCACTTATCCTACATGTAATATATATTTTATTGGATTTCATAATTATTACACAGGATACCAATGCCATCTCAGGCACTGCTCCAGAATCTCCCATAAGAGTTCAATTGGATTGAGATCTGGTGACTCAGATGGCCATAGCATATAGTTTATCAGATGGCCATGGCACATTAGCACATGCCAACTAAGGCAATCTCAGTGCAGTGCATTCTCATCCTCCTCTCTCAAACACAATGCAATGGTCCTCCTTTTTCTCAGTTTACAAAGAAACGGAAGACTTTTTTATGTCTTTGTGGAAGAAAATACTTGTTTCTGTTCTTCTGCATATAGTTTACACCATTTTCACACTCATCAAACCATCCTGGAAGAGACCAAACTTATACACACTTGAAAGAAATGGTCCTGAAATGTTGAAAATATAGTCTTTTCATGAATTAGAGAAGCACGCCACTTCTCAGATGACAGGTAATAAAGAATGTATCAGGAACTGTTTCTGAATGTTTCTGAAGGATTGAAAAACATCCGCCAGATTCTTGGCACACATCAACTAACACATTCACAGTGCAGTGCATTCTCATCCTCTCTCAGACACGATGCCATTTTCCTCCCTTTTCTCAGCTCACAAAGAAACATGTGACTTATAGAAGCCTTTTTTCAGATCATCTTGGAAGAAAATAATTTTCTCTCATCTTCCTGCACTACATTTCCTGGCCTTTCTTTCCCATTTGCTCCCACTCTGATGGTCTAATCCCACAAGCGCCACATGTCTTTGAAGAGTGGGAAGACCGCAGTTGTTCAGAATAGACCTGAAAGCACAAAGGAGGAAAATAAACCCCCATTCTAAACAATGACAGAAAAACTAAATGCAAATGGTGAAATTGAGGCAGTAAAGAGATGCTATTTTGGAGTATATATAATCCCTGATTAAGTTCAAATTTCACACTCTTGTACCATCTTGAATAGGGGTGAGGGTGGAGTTTCTTGTCTTTGGTTTATGTACTTTACCGGTGGTGACACTACTGATAACACTTCAGGAAGCAACAGATTGATCTCTGACACTTACTGTGACGGCGCGTCCTGCTGTTTGCCGGCAGAGGGCGGCATTGGGCATTGAATGTTTCCCTAATTGTTTTATTGGATTATTGTTTAATGGTTTTCTTGATTGTTTAAATGAATGATTGTTTCAGTGTTTTCACCTGTGTCTCATTTACGTTCACTATTTAAGTTGTCTGCTTTCATGGATCTGTGCTCAGTCTTGAGTTTCTCTTGCCTAGGGTTACTACCAGCATTTGTTTGCCTTCCAAGACTTTTCATGTTTACCCTGTTGTCTTCGCATTATTTTGGTTTACTGTTTTCTAGCTTTATGTTTTGGGAACCGTGTTTGTTCCACTTTTGTTTGTTAGCTGTTTAGTGTTTGTGTTACCATTTGTCACATTTGTACTGCCCAGAACTTTAATAATTTCAGTAAAGATTTTCATTCTCATTGCATCTCTGTCTCCGCCTCATCTCTGCGCTTGGGTTCACCTAATCCCCAGCCCTCCCGTTACAGCAAGACTGAGCCTCCAACATGGACCCAGCAGAGATGAGTCAGAGATCACCCAACTTCGTTCTGCACTGGTCAACCAGGGAACCATGGTCGACAGACATGACCAGATGCTCCAGGACATTCTCATCAACCTATAGTCACTCACCGAAGCGTTTCGCCAAGGCCAACCATCGCACTCCGCCCAACCTCCAGCCGCACCTGCACACCCAAGTTCCCAAGCCCAGCCCCAACCCGAGGTCCGACACCTGGATCCCCATTTACCGGCACCCGAGAGGTATAACGGCCATCCAGGAAAGTGTTGGGGATTCCTTATCCAGTGCTTCCTGGCTTTCGAGCTCCAGCTGTCTTGTTTGCATCTCCTTGCTAACCGGGAGAGCCCTGGCCTGGGCCACAGCGATCTGGGAGAGACAAACCCTGGCCTGCTCCGACCTGGACACTGTTCAACCATCCCGTGAGTGGTCGGGAAGACTACTCCATCTCCGACAGCGCACCAGCAGTGTGGCAGATTATGTCATCAAGTTCCGCACACACGCAACTGAGAGCATGTGGAATCCGGAGCCACTTGTAGCCACATTCCATCATGGCCTCGCCGAAGGAATCAAGGATGAACTGACCGCCCACGATCAATGATGTGGAGGATCTCATCAAAATTTCCATTCGGATTGACAACGCCCCCATCCCCTCGCTTCTCACTCTAAGCCCCAAACCAGCTACAACCCGACCACTGCCGGGTTTTTCCGGGAACCCCCCAAAGCAATACCCCCGTACACAATGCCATCTGCCTCCACTGAAGAACCCATGCAGGTAAGGAGAGACAGATTATCCCCATCTGAACATGATCGCTCTATGCACGACCGGTGCTATCTCTACTGTGGGGCATTCGGTCACTTCAGGAGTACCTGTCCAGAGCTGGTGGGAAAAGCCAGGACTCGCCCAGCATCGGGAGAGCTGTGACGAGTCATATTAACACCCCCTCCGGGGTCTCTCTTCCTGTGTCTGTCCCCTGGGGTAACCAATGCAATATCCTCCGGGCTTTTGTGGATTCCGGGTCAGCTGGAAATTTCATGGACATTTCTCTGGCCACACAGTTGAAGATCCCCACCATCTTCACCAAGCTGGATTTACACAATGCGTACAACCTGGTTCGCATCCAAGAGGGAGATGAATGGAAGACCGCTTTCAATAAACCTACAAGCCACTATGAGTACCTGGTGATGCCATTCAGCCTAGCCAACTCACCATCTGTCTTCCAGGCCCTCATTAACAACATTCTCCGAGATTTCCTGAACCGTTTCGTCTTCGTCTACCTCGACGACATCCTCATCTTTTCACGGTCACTCCAAGAATACCCCCACCATGTCTAACAAGTCCTCCAGAGATTCCTGAAGAATCAGCTCTTCGTCACACTGGAGAAGACTGAGTTCCATGTCCCGACTATATCCTTCCTGGGTTTAATCGTTTCTGAGGGCAACTTACAGATGGATCCCGACAAGACGCAAGTGGTCTGAGACTGGCTATCACCCACCTCTGTCAAGGAGGTTCAACGCTTTCTGGGCTTAGCACATTTTTATAGGAGATTCATTCGTGGCTTCAGCTCTGTTGCGGCACCACTCACAAGCTTGACTAAGAAGACCTGGTTCCACTGGTCTCCCAGGGCAGAGGAAGCATTCAAGACCCTCAAGCAACTATTCACCTCAGCTCCCATTCTGGTCCTCCCGGATACCTCTCTCCCATTCACGGTCGGGGTCGACGCCTCGGATATCGGTGTGGGGGCGGTCCTGTCCCAGTGGTCTGCTCATGACAAGAAGCTCCACCCATGTGTATTCTTCTCCAGGCGTCTCCTCCTGGCAGAGAGGAACTACGACATTAGCAACAGAGAGTTGTTGGCAGTGAAATTGGCATTAGAGGAGTGGCGGCATTGGCTAGAGGGGGCCAAACACCAGTTCCAGGTATGGACTGACCACAGAAACCTAACCTATATTCAGGAGGCCAAACGCCTCAACTCTCATCAGGCTCGGTGGGCACTCTTCTTCACCAGGTTTCAGTTCAACCTGTCGTATCGGCCTTGGTCCAAGAATCTCAAGCCCGACGCCCTCTCTCGGCAGTTCGAACCCGCGGACAAGAATGAAGTCCTGACACCCATCCTCCCTGGCACCAGAATCGTGGCACCCATCCTATGGGACATTGAATCCCTGAGAGATTGATTGGCCCCTACTGTGATGGCACGTCCTGCTGTTCGCTGCCAGTGGGTGGCATTGGACACTTAATGTTTCTCCCTAATTGTCTTATTGCCCAGAACTTTAATAATTTCAGTAATGATTTTCATTCTCATTGCATCTCCGTCTCCGCCTCATCTCTGAGCTTGGGTTCACCTAATCCCCAGCCATCCCATTACATGTACTTTTTAGAATCAGAAGCTGCCAGGAGCAGGACTGGGGGGATCTTATTTTCTCTTGTTTTTTGCATGTTTCTGGCTACGCTGCTGTGGCACCTGGTGCCCTTTAGATTTGAGGAGAATGAGGGCACAGTCATGGTTTGTGTGTGTGTGTGGGGGATTGTCTATAATTTTATAATAGTGTAATACAACAAAATATACGGTTTCTACACAGCAGGGTTCTACCTAGAGGCTCATTCCAGTCATTTCTATGGTTCGACGCACAGCAATGTTGAATCCTGGAACCACAACAAGAATGTGTAAAAGGTCACCAAGAACAATGAAGATCACAACTTTTGTTGGGTCTACGTTTGCAGCACCCTATGTAAGGTAGTTGAAAGCTCTGCTTTATAAGCAATGCATGGCAAAGTGTGTATATGCATAGTAAAGTGCCTCATCGCGGTTCTAAATCCCTATGCATAAACAAATCCTAACGTTAATGCGTTGAGTTACATTTTTCATAAACGTGTTCGCAGGATCAAAAGAGATCTTGAAATGCAAAAACACGTAACATTTTAATCTGCGGTTTTAGTTTGATATTCACTGAATTTTGCCGGAAACTCTTTGTTGACAGAGTGTGTGCAACCCTTGCTAGGTTAAATAGCTACTGAATGTTAGCTGCATTGTATTAAGAACTGTAAATCAGTTCATGAGAAAAGATAATTAGTTTAGCGAACTATCTTCCAGCAATCAGTTTGTGCTTCACAGACCAGACACCCAATTGGCAGCATCTCCATTACAGGTACCAGTAAAGTTGCATAGTCTATTCTGTCTGTGTATTGAAACACAACAGAAATGTCACGCCATGTCACAACAGCTAGATATTGCATCAATTGCTATACTAAAGTTAATGCTAACTAGTAGCTCAAGCATTTAGCTAACATTACACTGGCTATAATGACACTGAACTTTTTCTGTGAATGTTTTGGGGTAATAATAGCGCTATACTGCATCACTATGAGCTTACTACTAGCTAGTTAACATGCATATAGTGTGATGTATGGGATAAGGACCCAGACGCAGACCAGGATCAGGCAAAAAGGAACGTTTAATTCAGGCAGGGGTCAAAACCAGTAATCAGAAGTAGCGAAGGTACAGAATCAAGAAGCAGAGAGTAGTCACAAAAGGCAGTCCAAAAAGTCAAAAACAGGTAGGCAGATAGGCAAACAGACAGAATCGCTAGGCAGGCTCGGAGTAGTAAACAGAAGGGAAGTCTCGGATAAATCAATAAACACTGGCTGAATAAGGGTAGGCACAGGGAATAAGGATCAACGTACTGACAACGAGTGAACGAAAACACTGAACATATATACAGGCAGAGACAGGAAACACAATGGGAATCAGGTGTGACTGGGAGGAGAGAGAGGAGGAACACAGGTGTAAACAATGGGAATCATTAATCTAATAACGAGGGGATTCGCTAATAGAATAACGAGGGGAAACGAAAGACACGGACTGGGAAAAACACAAACACAGACAATAAACGACCTGGAAGAACAGGCAGACACGTGCATAGTTAGAATGGGAGGAATGCAAAGAGAATCTGCGTGCGACTGAAGTGAAAATGTGAGAAGCGTACAGGGATAGGACAATAGAGAGAGAATGATAGCGATAGTTAGAAGCGTGAGATAATTAGTGATTAGTAGTGTTAGTAACTTAATCTAAATCCCTAATGTTAGTAGATTAGTTGGTTAGTACTATATACATCTAACTAATATATACAAAGTGTAATATAGAAAGTAAGAAGGAAGAAAAACGAGATTAGAAACGAAGACGGAAAAACCGAAACATTTCCCGAAGTGCAAATGACAAAGACAAGGAGTGGATCTAGAACCGGAACAATAACAGACGGGGAACAGAACGTGAATGAAACATGAGTCGAAGAATGATAAATAAACAAAGTACAAAAACAAACAGAACAGACACTCAGAACATAACAGTACTCGAAGAATGATAAATAAACAAAGTACAAAAACAAACCGAACACGGTAACAGAACGTAACATATAGTCCAGCTAAACTAGCAGCAAAACAGCAGAAGCTATCTTAAGTCTGGTTTGTGCATAATTAACTTTCAGCCACATTGAGCCAGGCTCAGCCAGTATTGAAAAGCTGCAACTGTGTTCAATTTAGTTTTATTTGTATGCACCTTAAATTTTTAAATTCTGTGTGTAATTCGTGCCTCTTGCGCCTTGTTACAACATAGGTACTTGTTTTGCCTGGCCTCGCAGGGGGCGTATGACTGGCCTAGCCTAGGGCACCAAGTGAGGCAGAACCAACCAGTGCCATAATGTAATATATGCACAATATGCTATGGTTTATATTTTATTTTATAACATTACAGTATTTTTAAAATATTTGGTTTAATATCTGGTTAGCTAGCTATATTAATATATCTAACATTAGGTAGCTAGCTAGTTTCTATGTCTAGCTGGCAATCTATATTCTAACTAGCTTGATATAAAAGCTAACTAACCAGCTAGCCTCGACACAATATTATTTCCCTATTTGCAGTGTAATAATAACAGGTGCCATTTAATGTTACTTTCTGTCCTGGCTTAAGAACTAAAAATCAAAAGACCATCTCAATTGATAATAAAAGCACTTTGCATATAAATGTTCGCAATGATTCTGATTGTTTCTGTATAGTGTCACAAGACGCAGAATTCATACATTTTCACGAGTATTTGAAAACATGGGAAATAAAATAAATATCAGCATACACAGTCTGTTGCTGGCAGATCGCAACCGTAAACACAGACAAGATGCTAGGCTATATAATGTCGGGACATTGTATGTGTTGTTTACACAGTGATTTCACACATGGCCCCACGCCCCTCCCTGAAGCTAGCACCTAGTTACCATGTCAATAGAAGGGGGACGGTACTTCCAGGTAAAACAGAGAGTGAAAGACAAGGTTTACTTTTGGTCTAATTAAGCTAATTAAAAAATCTCATATTATTTGCCAGTGCTCAAATCAGGAAGACGTGGTTCTAAAGTTTCTGTCAATGTTTTTGCCGCGTGTGTATGATAAAATCTTGCGACGTTAGAAATAGTGATATACTTTTATTGTTGCTCGGATCGTCGGCGATCCAGTTGACCTCAGGGGGTTAAGTATCAAATCAGTGCATATGCACAGTTGATAAATGACCCCCTGGTCTCTTGATTCTTGATCAAATTATTATTTTTCTATAATTTCCTGTTCTATAAGATTCCACCCTTCCTATTCTTATTGAATGTTATTTACTCCACAATTACATGACTGAGGTGAGAGAATCAGGTGACATGCTGCCCCATGGATAGGGATTGATTTAAAATGCTCATGCGGCATTCAGCTTTTTTAAACATCACGTCGCAAGATCTCTGACATCTAATCTATTTTCTGAATAACACATACCATATTAACATTTTACAGGTATAAAATTAGCAAAAGGGAGAATGGTAGATGAGGTAGAGGTACAGGCATTGAAAGCATATTCTAGAGAGCTTCTGAAATGGTTTATTGAAATAATTGGTTAATTAGTGTAGTGTAGTTGCCCTTCTGTATGCTGCAAGCAAAAGTTTTATTACATAATTATATAATAATAACTATATAATTATAATATACACTTAGTGACCACTTTATTAGGTACACCTGTACACCTGCTTGTTAATGCAATTATCTAATCAGCCAATCATGTGGCAGCAACTCAATGCATAAAGCATGCAGACATGGTTAAGAGGTTAAGTTGTTTTTCAGACCAAAAATCTGAATGGGGTTAGAAATGTGATCTAAGTGGTGTGAGTATCTCAGAAACTGCTGATCTCATGGAATTTTCACACACAACACTCTCTAGAGTGTATAGAGAATGGTGCGAAAAACATCCAGTGAGCGGCAGTTCTGTGGGTGAAAACGCCTTGTTAATGAGAGAGGTCAGAGGAGAATGGCCAGACTGGTTCAAGCTGACAGGAAGGCAACAGTAACTCAAATAACCACGTGTTGCAACAGTGGTATGCAGAAGAGCATCTCTGAATGCACAACACTTCGAACCTTGAAGTGGAATGGCTACAGCAGCAGAAGACCACACCGGGTTCCACTCCTCGTCAGCTAAAAACAGGAAAATGAGGCTACAGTGGCTCGTGCTCATGGTGGTGTTGTGATGGTGTGGGGAATGTTTTCTTAGCACACATTAGGCCCCTTAATACTAATTGAGCATCGTTTAAATGCCACAGCATACCTGAGTCTTGTTGCTGACCATGTGCTTCCCTTTATGGCCACAGTCTACCCATCTTCTAATGGCTACTTCAAGCAGGATAATGCGTCACAAAGCACACGTCATCTCAAGCTGGTTCCACGAATATGACAATGAGTTCAATGTACTGAGGAATGTTTCCAGCACTTCCAGTAAAAACTGGAAAATGGGGGTATTCTAAAACTTTTGACCGGTAGTGTATATATAATTATAATATTTTTGTATTATTTAAACATAGCATCAATACAACTAGCCAACAAACTGTGTTGTTTTAAAAGTGACTGAAAAAAGACTGACCTCTCTGTTAACCTCAAAAAGTTCAATAGCAGAAGGCAACATCCAAACCTTTAACTAAGAGCTCAGTCATTTTTCTTTGAGAAAAATATCTCTTTTCCGTAGAGTTTTCTTTGAAAACGTATCCTTCAATGAAAAAGTTGCAGTGAAATCCAGAAGATGTTCACAGCTTGAAATCAACACTAAAACAAGAGAGCAAGAGGCAGAAGGTATTCATGGGTGGAGTACAAGTACAATACGCGACTGCCAATTAACACAGATAAAAAGAAGGAAACCAGCCACCACTGCCGCATACAAATATTGTACAGTGCTGTACCAAGTGTTTGCCATTGCTCAATCACCTCAACTTAAGCATGTCTAAGTGCAATTAGTCATAAAGACCTTTTAAACTTTTATACTGAATAAACCAACCTTTTCTCATCCCTGATGTGTATATTATCATACGCAAAATAGTACACCCAGATTTCATACAGGGGTGTATGTATGACCACCTCAGAAACCTGTGCGGACATGAAATTGTACAAAATATTACAAAATGTATGTATTCATCCAGCTTAATTATCTTATGCCTCCGATGAGCCCCGGCCAAACATTGTATACAGAGGCTGTTTTTATATCATAAAACATTTTATAGGCCTCCCGCGTGGTCCAGTGGTTACAACGTCCGACGCTGGCCACGGAGACCGGGGTTCAATTCCCCGTCTCGCCAAGTGTCGGCTTTGGCCGGGAGTGCCACCAGGGGCGGCGATTGGCTGTCTGCCCCAGGGGGGGGAGGAAGCCGGCGTGGCGTTCGCTGCATATAAGAGTGGCCCTGTAAGTACCGGGGTTCGGTCGACGGCTTGGCGAGTGACGTCTCGGAAGAGGCGTCACCGCTCGTCACTACCGGTCGCAGGACTACGGCAGCGAACATTACTAGGGGGGGATTGACGTAAAAATAGCGGGTCTAATTGGCTACCAAATTGGGAGAAAATGGGATAAAATCAGAAACAAATAAAAAAAAAAAAAAACATTTAATAATAATCTTAAAATACATACTTCTGGTATGTTAAAAAAAAAAAAAAAAAAGAAGCTTAATATGCTTGTTGTAATTTATAAATATGATTATTATCCAACCATTATCAAACCATGAAACCCACTAGGCTTTTTACTTTGTGTTTTCGGATGAAAATTTGGTGTAGCTGGAAGTTGCCCATGAGTGCTGGTCTGAAGTCAGTATTTCTTCCAAATGATTAAGGTTAGGATTTGGGTAGAGTTAACTGGTCCTGAGCCAGTTCTTAGTGGCAAAATCTCCCTTGAGAGTTAAGGACATATCAAACTACCAAGAGACAATAATGGCAGATTCAGTCCACCAAGAAATAGCCTGAAAGAAAATGATTCTTTATTTAATGACAAGCTTTCATTGAATCTCCTGCAAAAGAGGAGCTTTATCTTCATTGTTGAAAGCATTCCTCCTGTGACACATCCCTACCTTTTCAGAAAATTGAAAAAAATTGGAAAGGCACTCAAATCAAGATCCTTATACTGAATGCTTACAGATATTAGAAGACAAATTGGCACTACAGTTTGAGTGCTGCCAGGCAACAAAACAAAGAACACATTGACATAAATGTCTTCCTTCCTCTCTTAAAATTAAATTTTAATCAGTCGTTTAGAGCGGTTGTTGTTTGCTGCGCCTCCAGTTTCCCTGAATGTCTCTGTCACGCTTGCCATTTTATCATAAATTACCAAGAGGTTAGCTGAATTATCTGTGGTAAAATGTAAATGCGGATCTGAATATGGACAGTACTCTTGTTAATTGGTGTTTTTTAAATGTATTTGTTGTTGTTTAGTGAGTGGACTTAACCAAGCAGGACATCCTGTTCAGACATGCATTTAAGGGCACCTTCCAATTGGATCAGTGGCACATGAACCAGTTCAAATGTGGACAGAAGCAATGGAAATGAGCAAATTTCTTTTTTTTTGTTGTGTTCTGGCTTCTGTCCACAAGGTATAATTGGGCAGTGGAACAGGGATTAAAGCAAAAAAGGCTTAGCTGAGTGGTGAGGGGATACACAGAAGGCAAAATACAAATTAATAAATAGATAAGTGAGTGAAGCATCAGGGGACAACCTACAGTATAGAATGTCCTTGGTGCAAAATTTATTTTTTCCCCCTGCAGGTTGCAGTTCATCTTAACCCTCTGAGGTCCGTGCTAAGCTTAGAGGAGGTTTTTGATTTTGGCATGGTCTGATATTTATCTCAATTTCATCAACTTAACACACACTTACTCCAAAGTGTTTGATATTTTTATTTGAAGGACAATCACAGCTAAATTTATATGCCATCAATAGTTTGGTCAGTATCATATGCAGCTTGTAAATACTTATAGTTATAAAGAGTACATTTTTCTGCCGTCACAAAAGTTGTGAAAGCACACACTAAACTATAGTGACGAATTGTTTTGCCAATATGCGTTTGTTCATCAAGGTCTTGTTTATGTAAGGGTGTGAAAATAGTTTAGCACATCTGAGATCTAAATAGCTAAAAACCTGTTTTATCAGAACTGGTCACATTTATTTCAGGCTGTGGGAGGGCTATATGCTAATTTCAAGAATATTCATGATCCACACCTGAGGCTTGTCCACACCTGTAAAATCTGTCAGATGGGCCATCTCTCTTCAAAGGCCGTCAGACAAAGAGAAGAGCCATGCAGAAAGTTTTTTTCATTTGGGAAGATTCATTGAAAACAAACTATATACAAAACATTCCAAATTAAAACATGGTGAGACAATCTGTTCTTTCACAGTCTTTGGTGCCACTTCTCAAAACAGTTTCTGGTCAACTGTAGACACAATGGAACGTCACAAACCGCTGTTTCCCGACATCTTGCAGAGTACACATTTATTGCAACCAACAGAAGCCAATTTGCCAACATCCAGAGTGTTTGGCAGTGGACACAGGCACATGATCAAAAGTAGCCCGTTTTCTGGGTTTAAGATATTTATCGTTAAACGTCTGTCGGAAAACGAAAGCAAAATCCGTGTCTGCGAAGACACGGAAAGACAAACAAAACAAAACCAACGAACAGGAACAAACAAATCAAAGTAAACAGGTAAATCCACGTATCCAAAAACGTGGTATAAACTAAACGCTGGGAATCTAAACAACAACAAGCACACGAACAAACAAGTTCTCGAGAGGCAAGAAACATTAATCACAATAGGTACTATCAAGCTAAGTTAGATAATGTCCAAGCGCCGAAACAGAATGCCAGCTGGTTAAATATCCTCCTGTTAATTATTCGCAGTAGTTCGCAATGATTCCGTATAGCGTCACAAGACGCGGAATTCATATATTTGGAAATAAAATAAATATCAGCATACACCGTCTGTTGCTGGCAGATCGCAACCGTAAACACAGACAAAGATGCGATAGAATGTCGGGACATTGTTTACGCTGCGATTTCACACATGGCCCCACGCCCTCCCCGAGATTAGCACGTAGTTACCATGTCAATAGAAGGGGGACGGTACTAACAGGTAAAAACAGAGTAAAAGGCAAGGTTGACTTTTGGTCTAATTAACCGAATTTAAAAAATCTCATATTATTTGCCAGTGCTCAAATCTGAAAGTCACGATTCTAAGGTTTCTGTCAATGTTTTTGCAGCGTGTGTATGATAAAATCTTGCGACATTAGGGGTTAATCTACAGCAGCGAATGCAGTCATTTTAACATGCACCCATGGTAATGTGAAAGCACTGAGCGGTTATCTCCTGTAATTTTGGAATGGGAATGTATGTGACAAATATTCATTTTTATCCAGGAAAAACTGTTATAATTGCCAGAGTAACCTCCACACAAACAACTACTCTAGTATACCAGGCACCGGCAGTCTGCCTATGCCAGCTGTGTAGGAATTGCATCACGCAGCTGGTGCAGCATTGGCTGCACAATTCAGCTTGTGGGCTGTAGAGTGAAAAGAAGTGTGACCCAGCTACACACATTTCAGAGCACACTAATTGATGTAGGTTGTTGTAGCAATGGAGATGGGCTGGGTGGCTGCTAGGTAGCTCATCACCTGTTAAGACACTGTTCTAATGTGTGGAAGAGCCCCACAGTCTGTTATTGATTTCAGACGTGCCAGTGCTGACTGTGGCCAAAGGGCGACGCATAATTGGTGATATCGTCGACCAGGGAGGGAAGGATTCGGTCAGCTGGGTTGACCTTGTCTCGCCGGTCACCAGCGACCTCCGTTGGTCAATCGGATGCCCACAGTCTGCAGATATAAAGTTGAGCTCTTGCTCTTGTCTTCCTCCAGCTCATGCCTGTGCAAGCTTATTTTGTACACTGTAGACTGTGGTGTGAAAAGAAGTGATGGCTGATATCACGTATTTCGAAGGAGAGCACATGCTTGTCTATGCTCTCACAAATTGACAGCGGAGGTTGTAGCGAGCGTGGCTTAGAATGCAATTGGGCACTCCAAATTGGAAGAAAAAACATGTTTAAAAAGTTTCATTTAAAAAGGGGGAGGCAGGGCTGGACTGGCTATATAGTCTACCGGGCAAATGCCCGGTGGGCCGGTCTAGTTTTGGGCGGTAGGGCCTCGGTAGGCCGGTAGAATCATTTTATATATATTATACCACGGACCGGGTGTTCCGAGGGGCGCAATAAATTTTCGCGCATATAAACGAACTGGTCTCAGCTTCTTTTCTTCTTTCGCGCAGCACCCCCGCCCCGTCGACAGATTTATTCGCGCAGCACCCCGGTCGACAGAAAATGCGGCGCTCGCACCGGGTGCCGGGCCGGTCTGAGCGCGAAATGGCAGGGCCGATTTTTTCTCCCAGTCCAGCCCTGGGGAGAGGAGACTGAAGACTAGATTGTCTAAATGTGAAATTACTGAAATCTTTGCACTTTAACTCAATTTAATAGTCTCACCTAGAGAAAAGCAATGGAAAAATTCACAATGTGCTCTACCAAATGGTAATATACAGTATAAGGGGTAATATGCATATGGGTAGGTAATTGGAAAAAATAAATGTCTGGTATTCTGAAAAAATAAACCCTAGCTGAGGCTTGAATCATTTTATGAAAACCAAACACTTTGGTAAAGATCAGTTTACCCTATAATTTTGCACAAAAATAATAAATGAGGTGTCCTCTAATGCGAGTCAACAGTTTAACCAAAGAAGAGAACTGTTACAGTTATAACTTTAACTTATCTATGCGTGTTCTGCTCTTATTTCAAGTACTTTATGATTGCTATTACATTGGCATTTTCTAATAACTGCCCTTAGCCCAAAACACACACACAAAATGTGACAAAATTGCTTGCAGAGTTTGATAAATAGAAATAACCATGACACCAATGAGCTTTCGAAATGTGACCTAACTTCACTGAGTAAAAATGTAATCTCCGTTTACTAAAATCGGGGGCCTCACATTCTTGATCAACATTATGGGGGATATTCAATTAAACTGCTGCAGCGCTTTGTCCTTTTGTCCTGTTGTGTTTATAGTTCTTAAAATGATAACATGAGTTCTCGGAATTCAGGATCAATTTGAGAGCAGGAGAATAAACCTCATAAAGTAACAGCTAACCTTTACAGGTGCAGCATTGTTAAGTATGGCCATTGTGAATCCTTGTGTTCACACACACATAAATACTCAAAATCAGTTACCTGCGTTTATCCAACATAAGGCAGCACCATATGAAATAATGGTAAACACTACATGTAGTGCAGGGGTCTTCAAGTAAAATTCAAAGAGGTCCAGTTAGATAAAATGGCCTCAAGCCAAGGTCCGGTGGTGCGAGGCACGTAACAGCACCCCATTTTCTGTCGACGGGGGAAGGGTGAAAAAAAAGCTGCGCGAAAAAAAGCTGCACGGGGGGTGCGCGAGGAAATAATGTGCCCCTTGGAACCGGTCCGTGGTGCAAAAAAGTGGCATTTTTTTTTAAACGTTTTCTTAAATTTTGCGCCCCTCGGAATTTTGCGCCTGGTGCGACCGCACCACTCGCACCCCCCACGCTACGCCTCTGCTTGCGTATTCCTATCAAATGATTGCATTTGCTGTAACGTTACTGTGCGATACTCATGTGAAGTTGAGTAGGCTATCATTCCCTTCGGCTGTATGGTCAACAACTGACTTTCAAATCAAATAAATACAGGGTATCTGCAGGTTTATCCAAGTCAGATTTAAGGCTTTTTAATACTTTTTTAATGCCACTCAGAATGAAATTTAATACCAATTTCACGATAACAAAATGGCAAAAATCACGCAACGACACCAATTAGTTTAGGTTTAGGGACAAATTTGTCCAAAGATGTTTATTAAAACATAAAGGGGTAACTGGATTGGATGAAACAAAGGGGTGACACAAACATAAATAACAAAAATAGAAAATAATAAATTAAAACATCCAAATACATTCAGTGTCATCCAGGGCAGGAATTTCACCAGTGTCTGGCCTGCTGCCCCTGCAAAAAAATTAAGCGTAATGTGACCTCACTGGTCTTGGTGCCCCCACTGGCTGTGGTCTCTTCCCTGCTTCTATTCTTTATTGTAAAAATGAAACAGCAGCCTATTGCGATTCAGATTTAATTTTGCCTTATGGACCACTGCATAGGGACCACTGATGGGCCTAGCATTGAAACTGCCATATGTGTAGTCACTTGGGGGGCATGTATCTCAGTTCTGTGGCCCTCTTCTCCAATTCTCTCAGATTGCGCCTGCTGCAATAGTTCCAGAAACTTAAAAGTTCACATTTGGGCCGTCCATGGAGACTGACAGGAGCTTTCGCATGTCCATCTGCTCTGCACATTCCTGAAGATTAAATGAGAATAATATATGAAGCATATAACATCTTAATAATACACTGATCATATTTATAGCACTTTATGTACTGTCTTTTACAAGCTTATAGTGCTCCAATATTTTAGCTAACGTTAGATAATTTCTCACTACTTACTTTGAAATGGTGCAGTAGATCTCGAGCTGTTCCATGCCCCATGAACTGCGAACCCAGGTATCTGGACCGAACTTGATCTTTGTCCCAGTAGCGCACATGAAGGTCCAGTTGTTTTTGTTTCGTGGTTTGGTTGAGGCTCTCATCGAACATCAACACAAACGTGTCCTTGTTTACATCCGCGATTAGATTATTTCGGAGATAAGCGGCCAATCCAAACCTTGCTATGTAGGCCGTTTTCTTTGCCGCATGTGAATGTTTTAGCGATTTCCGGAATAACTCTCCTACCCCGTCATTGCCATTGTAGGACTGGTGCTTCGTGACAGTGTTCAGAACCCACCGTACCTCAGCTTCAAGCGTCGGCGTGGAGCCGAATGTTGTCCGGACTTCTGTTCGTGCAGATGTTGTTGGTGTTGCAGATAGTCCTATCTGAGATGGCGCAGCTGAAGTGGAGGCAGGGGCCGAACAGAAATGCGAAATACTAGTCGTTTGCAGGCGGGTTTTATCAACCGATTTATGCTTGGTGCTCTGCATGTGCGATTCGGCTGCTTTCACCCCCATCGTCCCGAGTTTAAAATCTATTTTGCAGAGTTGCAGCGGGCCTCATGATCGTCTTTGACTGGGACCAACCATGGCGCAAACACTGGGTTATCGAGCCAGTTCTCATCAAATTTGCACTTTCCCATAACGAGTGCAAATGCTTAAGTTAAGTTAGCTAACTTAGCTTGTTGAACTTTAATATTGTCGAGATATAGAGAGAGTCGACTCCGTTGCTGAAATAGTTCCCCGCAAACATAAGGACCTCTGTTGGTTCCGCTCATTCCGGTCTGCGTGACGCTACAAAACGGTAAATAAAAATCTGCGACTTTATCTCCCGTTACCCGTTTTTCCCCCAGATTTCACAATGAAACATAAAATGACAAATCCAAATTTTCATCTTTCCTGTCTATGGCATTTTTAAGACCTCTGAAAGATGGATTTAAGACATTTTAAGACCAATTAAGGCCTTTATTGTTGATAAACAAATGTAATACTTTTTAATACTTTTCAAGGATCCGCGGACACCCTGAAATAAAGTACATTTCAATACTATTTCAACAATATTTATTGTCAGTTTTCTTTTCTCATTTCAATTAAAATAAGGGCTGCATTTAAAAAATAAAATACATATCAGAGAGCTGATACATGAAAAATCTTAAAATAAAGTGCTTAATTTTAGAAAAATGAAATAAAAAGTGTAGCTTCAGTTTCCCTTTTTCTTATTTTTTAACTCCATTTCACATTTTAACAGTCTGACAGTTTAACAGTATTTGCTTGATTTTTCTACACAACTCTTCTTTTTGTTTTGCGTCAAGTAAGGTTTCAGCTACCGCATTCATGCACTCCTTGATAACCTCTCCGTCTGTAAATGGTTTCTTATGTTGACCCAAAATCCAAGCAACTCTGAGGGAACATTCGTTAGCACGTTGTTGGGTAGTGAATGAATGGGTTAGGATCCTTGTGGATCGATCATATTGGGCTCTTAGATCGTGTATTTTCTGTGCCCTTACTTCTGATTTCAGCGGGTATTGTTGGTCAAAAGCTTTGTGCTTTGTATCATAGTGGCGCTTCACATTTCCACTTTTAATAAGCGCCACCGTCTCGGAGCATATGAGGCACACAGGTTTTGAACTGCCCGTGGGAAGAATGAACATGTACGAGCCTGTCCATTCTGGATTGAAAGCCCTATTTTCGCTGTCTACTTTTCTAACTTTGGAGCACGCCATGTGAAATGATTCTTCTCTTAAGCTAGCTCTTTTATCTGACTCACTTCTCCGACTGTCTTGTCTCGTCTCTCCTGTCTTGTTCTCACTGACTGACTCGGAATGCACAGATTTGATTGGCTAATAGCATCACGTGAGATGATAAACCAGTGCTGTAAATGCTAGAAAAGCTGCGCCGGTTAAAATTGAAATGCTCCGTCAAAATGTAGTAATTCTCAATAATTTATCGGTTTTTGGACGCGGTCCGGATAGGACGGCTTCTGGGTCCGGACCCGGACCGCGGTCCGCCTGTTAGTGACCCCTGATGTAGTGTCATAAACTTCAACTATTTATATATACAGTACAATTTTACGAACAGCTGAAGGATGTTTGGAGTCCTATTTAAAGGGCTGATTCCAGTCACACGGCGAAGGAATAGGGTGGTGATTGTGGAGAGTGTTGTGGAGAAAGTGTGCTATAGAGAGTTTTGGAGAAGTGTTTTGGATTGCTTATCGTGGTTGACTAGGATTGTTTGAGGACCCCCCTTTGTGTACCGACTACTGGACTTGGATATTGGATTACGGATTACGACGACAAACAAGGATTGTGGACTTTACCCTTTTCCCTTCCCCTTCTCTTTCCCCTTTAAAAGAATAAACAAAACTGGCTGGCATTTTACTGTGTTTATCGCTGCTACATTTGGTGGAGAATGCGGGCAGGCAACCTTGCCGGTATATGCCAAAGTGATCAATAATAAATGGTAAAAACAGAGAATGGAAGCCATAGTAAAACAGCTCGTGGAGGCTCAGCTGGCACAGCAAGCCATGACCCAAGAATTACTGGAGGAACAGCGGCGACAGTCAGAGCTGTTGCCGACGCCTTACTGCTACGGAAGCCACAGCCACCCACCGTCCCAGGATTAACCCCAGCCAGTTCATCCTGAAGCTGATGGAAGCCGATGATGTTGAAGCGTATCTACAAGCGTTTGAGCGCACAGTCGTGCGGGAAGAGTGGCCCACAGAACAATGGGCTAGTTTACTTGCTCCCTTGTCGGGCGTGGCCCAGAAGGTGAATCAGGATCTGACCGCAGAGCAGGCTCGAAGTTATGAATTTCTAAAAAAAGAGATCCTGCTATCGGTATGGCTATACTCTCATGAGCTATGCCCAGAAATTTCACGACTGGTCATATAACGCCACCCTCTTGGCCTGGTCACAGATGCACGATCTGATTCATATCGCAAAGAACTGGCTGACGGCCGAGCCAGCTTCGCTCAGTCCGATGGAGCGTATTGTAATGGATAAATACCTGCGGTTCCTACCATACGAGGCAAGCCTGAAGAGCGCTAACCAGCTAGTGGAACTGGTGGAAGGGTATCAAACTGCCCGGAAGGTACTGAAGAGCAGCAGACCTCCCCCACCAGAGACCGTGTCCCGAGAGAAGGGAAGAAAGAAAGCTGACAAGGTACCTTGGAGGACAGGTAATGGTGATGGCAACTTCCGACCCGTCTTCCCGAATCAGCGCCTGTGACGACCACAACTGAAGACAGTTTTATGGCTGTGGGGAGGTTGGACATCTGTCCTGGATGCCATCCGCCTCAGCTAGTGATACAGTATTAGGAAGGCCATGCGGGATCCTGACGTCATGTTGGGCTCATGAGAGCTGCCCATCCCCAGTGACACCAGTGTGGGCTAATGGGAAAGACATGACAGCTTTACTCAACTCCGGAAGCATAGTCAGGCTGGTTTCGACCGGAGTTTGCCCTTCCCCAACGTCTTCAGGGTTCGCAAGAAACCCTGTCCATAACATGCATTCATGTCGAGACAAAAGCATACCCCACCACCACGTTAGACTTACAGACCACAAAAGGACGACTCCATTGTTAATCGGAAGGTATTCCCTGGTGTTCGCTAAACTGTGGTCCAGAATGCAGGAGAAAGCCAAGGAGTCCTGCAAACCTCACAGCAGCGTGACCACAAAGCTGCCCGGAGGGGTAAGAGTGTGCGGCTTGTATGAGGTCGCAGACAATGCCTCCACTGTACCCCTGTCAAAATTCAGAAGTGCGGAGGAAAACCAGGAGATGGAGGAAGAGAGTCTCAGTGAATTATTCCCCATGGATCCCATGGCGATTCCAGAACCCGCATCCCTGATGAGGTGGTTTGGCACTGCTCAGTTTATCCGAACCTGACAAGTGCACTGCAACAGGTGACCATGGTGGACGGGAGACCCCTAGCAGGGGTGAACCAGGTAAATTACCCACATTTTGCCATAAAAACAAACTGTTATATCAGATGGTCAGAAAACATGAGGAAACCCTAGAATTGTTATTAGTACCTAAGCAGTTTATAGCGGTGGTACTACAGCTGGCACATACACATGTGTTGGGAGCGCACCTAGGGGTTGAAAAGACTATGTATAGGATTAAAGCCCAGTTTTATTAGCCGGGGATAAAAAGGGCAGTGGAAGATTTCTGCCGTAACTGCCAGTGTCAGCGGGTGGCCCCAAAAATGTTTTTCCGAAATCCACTCATCCCCTTACCAATCATTTCCACTCCGTTTAGCCATATAGTGCTTGAGCAGCAGTGGATATCAATACATCCTGGTGATCCTCGATTATGCTACCAAGTACCCCGAGGCAATTCCCCTACGCACCATAGCAACTAAAGGTATAGCTATTGGGATATTTGACCATTCTTCAAGAAGGAAAGCTTCCAGGTCTTTGAGTTGAAGTTGAAGGTTTTGGTATGGAAATATACTACCTGCTACTAGCCACATTTTAAATTTTATACAAAATGTATAAACAGATAATACTGTTAATTAAAATGTAACATATTCATGAACAAGTCCATGTCATGTTTGCGGAGTTCTATATGTTATTTTAGGAAAAGGACTTAACGTTCAACTTTGAATCCTGTTTAGCTTGAGGTCCTTATTTTACATTTCACTAAAAAGATTTTATAAGACTATATCATTATGATCCACTGGAATTAAAAAATAGGTTTACTAAAACTGTAGTTGTCTCCTTTGTTTATTAATGTTACCTAAATATATAAGTAAATTGTACAGAAACAACTCACCAAAATTGACTATTGCACAACTGATTTGACAAAAAAATGTCTCTCCCCCTTGTCTGGGGCTGAAATGACGCTACTGGTTGAAGGTGGTGGAAATATACTCTGTACTCAAGTACGTTCCAGAAATATTTCATGATGTTTAGATCTGGTGATTGGGGAGGCCATGGAAGGTGTTCAACTTTATCCTGTTTAGCTTGTTATTTTAGTTCTTTGTTTTTGCCCGAAAGCTTTGCGGCAAGTAGGGTGAAAATTTTGTGTTTGTGTTTGTTTTATTTTAACCTGCTCTCCCTCTGTCTCTCTCCCATGTCTGGGGGGAGAGACAGAATTTTTTAAAATCCGGTCCATAGATGTGACACAGGCTTTTCCCACTTGTATTTACACATTTTACCCTACAGCTTCCAAGTGAATATACTGTATATATGGCATGACAGGGGTGGTGATCGGCCCAAGGCTGAAAGTGGGATATTGGAATGGCAGGTATGCCATCTGCAAAGTCACAGGTTGATAGGGCATACTTCATACCTATACAGCACCAAGAATTTGCCACTTTCCAGGGTCCACTTCCACAGAACTATATGTGGCATAGCCAGTCTCACAGTACAACCACTTATAATAGAGGTTGGAAAACTACATTTTTAAAATTATGTGATTCTAAGCACATAATCATAAATAATTCTAAGCACAATAAGCCCCATACAGCAAATAGTCCATACACAAACGTTAAATCCCATTCAAGTAGCTCATTCAAAATTTCTGGGCTCATTAATCTTGTGCTTTGGAGGTCTTTTTGAACTGTCTGGGTCATATTTGGTAATTAACTTCCAGTTCCAAAATATTTCCTTTATTTAATGCCTCTTCACTTTCCCATTGGCCACGCAGAGATGTTTTGTGCTTTGTTTTGCATAAAACATCACAATGTCAACAGATGGGGGAGAAAGAGTTGTCAGGGAGTGAGAAGTAGAAGGTATCCTTCTCCTCCATCCATGGCTTTAAAAAAAAAAACATTACCAAACTAGTTTTTTCTCCACAGATGATTTTAGCAAGCTAGCTGGCTATGAAGTATGAGTGGAAGCAGCTTCAGTGAGTGGGAGGGTGATTTACACAGTTGATTATTTGATTTAACCAATGAGATGATACAAGGTTCACCCATTACATTTTGCAACATTTTCATTGTAAATCTGCAGGAGCCTGGTTTAAAAATGGGTTGGTCCATGGCTATGTCCCTGCTATACCCACAGTCCTTACAATAAGTACTGATCTCATATAAACACACATAATTAGGATACACACAGCCACACAATAAAGCCACAAACTAGGATTGTTTTCTGTTTCTGTCTTTTTATTCTGCTCCTTCTTAATTTTCCTACATCATGAAAAATGCTTGCGGGTTGACAGGGCATAGCACATACCTATACAGCACCAAAAGTTTACCACTTTTCAGGGTAGCTAGCTTCAGCTGTCTGTTCATTGGGATATGGGAACATCTTGAGGAAACACTGTTTGCACCACAGGGTGCACCTGGTTGCCTAAAATTTAAAATAACATTTATGAATGTTGGTCTAAACTTCAACAGTTTTTATTGATTAATAGAGAGTTTATTAAATGTATGAGTGAACCATATTCTAATGTGGTTACTGCAGATATTGGGATGGCACATATGCCAATACAGTACAGCACTGAGAGTGTAGCACTTTTCAGGGTTTCCTACAGGAATAGCTACAATGACCACATACTCTTAGTTCTTGCAATCTGTACCCTCTGACCTCATGTAAACAGACAGAATTGGAACTTCACACAGCCACACAATAAAGCCCCATATAAGGGGGCAATAAAGGTTTGTTCTTAAGGTGCTTCCTTATCTTCATGTTCTTCCTCTGCATCATCTCCTTTTCAATTTTCCTGCTGATTACATCATCAGAAATAATCCATACGCACATAATATTAGTATATTAGTAGCCAAATACGACCTAATTGTTTTCTAGAAATTAAGTCCTGTGTTCCTCTGAAAATAATCAATCAATAATTTGGTTGTTGATTCAAAGAGAACATTTGATTGAATTCTCAGCACCCTGCCCTTTGGTGAGTACATTGTTTGAAATAGACCAACATAGTTACAGTACCACAGCAGGTATCAATGCATTTTATTTTGGAAGCCTTGTCAGTCCATAGGTCAAGATAATGGACCATATTTTTAAAACTTTTCCAACCATTATCTCTCATTTAAAACATAGTTTTTTGGGTTTAATATCTATAGTGTTACTGCCTACTGTTTTCTGTTGCTTGTAGTTATCCTAGCTATTGCCACCTGGTGTTTCGCCATAATGGCTGTGGAATTTGCTTTGGATAAAAACATCTGCCAAATAAATTAAAATAATGAGGCCAGCATGCTAGCTGATTTTGTATAGTTGTGATTTAAGCTGACAGAAAACTGAATGATGACATATGTTTTCCTTTTTATTCACAAATAAAAATAAGATGCAGTAAGCTGTAACACAAATGGCATATGCAGGGAAGGAGGACTGATAACAGGCTCTCTGGCTGGCAGGCTGCTTGGACGAGCGTGACGGTATGAGCACCCGGTGGACGTCCTCCAGTCTTTTCGCTGGCGGAGAGAGAAGGGAGGCTCGAGGGATTTGTATGGAGCTGAGTGCAGATCTGTAAAGGCACTCATATTTAGGCTAGCAGCTTATTGAATTGGTTTGACATTAAACAGGTGTGACCACACTTTGCTGATGTTTTCTGTTTTGTATTGTCCCTGAGACACACAGCTTCTCATCTGTAAACTTTGAGTACAGTACGCATACAGACCAGTCTCCTTTAATGTAACTCCACACACTGTTTACATGAATTAATGTGAATGTTTTGACAAAAATATTTTTGTTGGTACAGGGAAAAATGTCCATTGTTGAGTAGGAGTATAAAGATGAACTATTTTGCATCAGAAAACTGGTCCAAGAGTCTAAAATATGGCTGCATTGATTCAAAACCCCTACTAGTCACTATCAGTAGCATACTTGTAATAATTGAACCCAAAAATCTTTAAAGTTTTAAGTGAGAGATCTGGTTGGCAAAAGCCGAAAAAGATGGGAAATTCACACAAACACCTTATCTTGACCTCTACAGTCATCTACATTGGTGCTGGAATTTTTTATGTAAATGTATTTTTTAATAAATAAACCAGAAGTTCAGGAGTCTTTTCTTTGTATTATCCTCCTCCTCTTACTGTGGTGCTGCCTGTGTGTCTGTGTGTCAGTTCCAGACTGTGTGTGTGTACCCCCACACCCCCACTCTGCTATCTTATCCTATCACAGCAGTGGACTTAACTGAAAATAAACACAGTGACTTTGTTTGAAGAAACATTTAGAATAATTTTCCTCCTTACAACCAGAGGAAAACTAGGACACTTCAATACATGTTCAATTGAACTGGACCATTTTGAATCAGAGCTGAATCGAATCGTTACATGTTTAACTGTATCTTTTGTAATGTATCATAGACTATGTATCTAGATGCATATCGAGTCATCTTAAGGCCTCTACATGCTCGAAGGACAACACGACAGCAACACAACCAGGGCTCTGCAACATAAACGCAACCTTTGCGACCTACGCAGAGGGGGTTTCAGAGGGTGTCGCGTACCAAGCACAAAAATCACGTAGAAGTTTCGCATCATTGTTTGGTTGGTTAGCGAATGGAGGTGGAGCTGTCATAGTCATAGTTCATAGGTCACAGTTCATTGAGCTAGTAGCTAAGATATATATAGCTAGCATCATTTGTTTGACATGGTATAAAATAACTTGTGTTATTGTTGTTGTTTTGCAGGATCTGGAAGTTGGAAACAAGTGTAAGGACACCATGTTGCATAGGCTGCGCATAGCCTTTGCAGACATATATTGCAGAGTGCTTGCGACATTGTTGCATTGCGTGAACCGCCAAGAAGTCGCACAAGTTAGGTAGAAGCATGTAGGGGCCTTGAGAGGGAAAGATGTACACCCCAAGTGTTGAGATCAACACCTTACCCTGATAGAGTAGATCTTATCCCTTTTGGACTCACATATTTACACTTTACACAAATTAACACTGAATACACATGAAACATGTAGAATACATTTAACTGTGTATTATGTTTCTAATGCATTGTTCCGTATGATTCTTCATCCAATGGATATCATTTCACACATTCTCTGGAGCTCCAGCAGGGAGGCCTATAAAATGCACCAGGAGCCATTCCTTATTTGTTTCCATGCATGAAGTATCAAACATGTCTTCATGGTCCACTTGAAGGCAGGGTCACATGACCTTTAGTAGCAGCACTGAAGAAGCATGAGCCTTCCACAGAGTATCCAATAGATTAACCTTTACATTCTGAATACATTAACTTCAGCAAGAGCAGGGGAAGACTAGAGCTGATGTGGTGAGATGTTTACAATAACATTTAATGACTTGCAAACAAATATAAATAACCATTGTGTCCTTAGCAAGAGTTTGGAAGTAGGGTTTGAATGAATACTGTAGAAGGAATATAATAATAATAATAATAATAATAATAATAATAATAATAATAATAATAACAACAAAATATGTTTGTAATTATCATTAATATAGCATTACTATTTATACCACGGCATGGTTAAATAATCTTCTGACTAATCAAGAGGTCGTCACAGGGTTTCCATTATTTTTTTATATCAGACATGCTATCCAGGTCTCAGGATATAACATTTTTCTCATGTAAAAATATCAAGGTGCCCACCACTGAACTTACCAATAGGCTTCCGACAATGAAAATGGACTTGGAGGTAGTCCAGTTCGCAATCAGCAACACCTTGGTGCCACCATTTTTTTTGCTCATGAAATGTTGTGTAATTTTGTGAGTACATTTACAAAATACATTTCATTAGCATAACTGACCAATTGTGTAAATTCATATGGCATGTAACCATGGAATAAGTGTGATAATGTACTGCGGACAAGTCGGTTGTTGAAGATAACAGCACTTCAGGGTGATAAGACTCACATAGGGGTCACATCACCCTGTTCTGAATATATTAGTATATTAATAATATTTACATATTATTTCTGAATTTTCCATTTAAAAACAGAGATGGGGAGAAATAAATAAAAAACCCTGATGATGATATGTTCCATGGCTTTAAAATATACAATGTTTTGTATCACTACACTGAAAGAATTTAGGGTTAACTGCACCATTAATACCTCTTCCCTCTCATTTGTGATGAACATTACTTATCCAGAGTGACAGTTTATATCTCTGTGCAAACCATTTATACAGCTGGATATTTAATGAAGGAATTTGGGTTAAGTACCTGGCTCAAAAGTACAATGGAATCATACGTTTTGTGTTACAAGCCCAGTTCCCTAACCATTATACTACACTGCCACTACACTTGATTATTGTATAAGTTCTTAATTACATTTTAGCTTTTTATTTTGTTTAACCAATGTTAATAAACTGCACTTAAAGATTATGCTTGTTTGGAGGTTAAAGGTTACAATTGCAAGTAGAGTGGCTTTTATACATACAGTATATAAAAGACATATAGCCTACCATATACATATGCATATACAGTTAATTATTTATTGGCAGGGAGATGTGTATAACATATTAAAATATTATCCCTTTATACTATTGGATCGGTTCCAACCTTAGTTCAGGTTACAGTTTAATTAAGGCTACAGCCACAGAACTCTGCCCTGGATCTGACCTTGCAACCTTCTGGTTAGACACAGCACCTAACCACTACATGAACGTGTTCAAAGATTTGTCCTGTGTCATCAGTCTCAGCAGAATTGGGTCCCCTGCAGGAACTTTTGTCTTTGATGTCGAAATGCTGCATGCCACAAAACTCTTTGATGTGTTTTAAAAGAAAATCTGAATGTAATTTTTTGCTCAAATGCATCTGTCTGTGAAAAGGAAATGAAATTTGTAAGACACAACCTAATTTACTTTTTGGAATTATTGCTCCTTGTCCCTTTTTGACATGGCTGCTGATAAAATAACAGAGCTGCAGGATGACTTCCGACCCTTTTTAAATGCTCACCAAACAAATATAGATTTGTTACATGAGTACAGGGAATTTTTTTTCATGTATTTTTTTTAAAGAGCCCTCATTTGCTATCTGAGTAATTACTCAGAATTATCCCAATTTGGTAGCCAATTACAGCCTCTATTTTTATGTCAACCCCCCCCGGCCCCCCGTATTATGAGTTAAATGCCGTGGCCCTGTGACCGGCAGTGACAAAGGCGAAGTATCGTCTCCTCCGAGAGGATGAGTACTCGCCAAACTGTCGACCATAACTCCGGTACTTCAGAGCCTCCTATATGCAGCAAACTTCCTGCCGGCTTCCCTCCCCCCTCCCTGGGGCGGACAGCCAATTGCCGTCCCCTGGTGGCACTCCCGACCAGAGCCGACTCTTGCGCGGCCGGTAAAATCAAACCCCGGTTGCCGTGGCCAGCGTAGAACATTGTAACCACCCAGGAGACTTCAGCTCATTCTTTTTCTGCAATATCAAAACTTGATAATTAATAATATCTTAATAAACTTAATAATATCAAAACTTGACTGGAGAAATGTTTACTGCATATTGCACAGAAGGATACACTTGAAATGTGAGGTATTATTATGCACTGTAATTTGTATATTATTATTAAACTATTTGATTTCCCAACTTAAGAGAAGGCATTGCTACTTTATATCCATGTACAGTCAGTGGTCTGAATGGACTGCTTAAGAAATTATATGCTAATTATGCTTGCATTATATAATATACCTTTAGTACATTGAAGCAACCTTCTTTATTTGCTTTGTAAATGACTGCCCATACAACCCAGGTAAAATAACCTGATGCCTTTTCAATCAGGGAAGGTTAACAAAGGGGATCCCTTTGCTTGACTTGGATTCAGCTATAATCTTTGTGTGAAATTTTTCTGCGTAGCTGTTTGGCACAGTGGTACAATGGCTGACAGTGGGCAGGCCCTTCAGGTCATCTCTCATGTGTTTAATTCTCTGCTGAAAACTGTTTGTGAGAGAAGATTCATCTTGGGAGATTACACCTGAAACCTCTCCTAAGGAAGCTCAACCTCCTCTCCTTATCTGCATTCACATGTGCCTAGCAACTGCTTTAAATGCATAAATAGATATATAATTTTTTTTTAAAGTACTGTTGTTGCTCACGTCAAGTCAGAGTTAACAGATGTGGATAGGCAAAATCCTAATTGCTATTAAAGTGCGGAGCTCGCTTCATTAAATAACTTTGATGGTATCGAGCACCTTGATTACAACAGTAATTAACATAGCATTTCCACCTCTGTGTGATGAGACAAGCTAAGTAGGTCAGCGCTAAATCTTTTTTTTATTTTTAGTTAACTCTTGTTGTTTTTTGTTATTGGGAGAGAAATGTACCTACCTGCACAGCAAAGCCTTTTGATTGGTTAAACCAAAATTCTAAATTGGTTACATGGTTGGACAGCACATGGCTCTGCTCGTAGTTGGTATGGTACACGATGCCTGATGCCCTTCCCCTGTTTTTAGAATGAATGGCTTGTTGGGTAGGAAGCATTAGCGACCAATCACTGCCCATCGCACACTAGAATGTTTAGGCTAAACTTGTTTAAGTCAAAGGAAAGTTGTAATTGATGGAGCAGTTGACAGTTTGCACAGGTCGGTGTGCCATTTCCAGTGAGCTCTTTGTGGTAATCACAAAGAAAGTGGGAACTTTGGATAACAAAGACCAATTTCAGCCTTCACTTTCACAAGTAGCAATGGCTAGAGAAAAAAATAAAAATCCAAATGTAACACAAAGAGTGAGTAATCAAACAGACACACATACACACACACACACATCATTAAAATTATGATTATAAGACCAGTAATGATGAGAATCCTTGAACCTGGAAATGATTCAATCTGTATTGCAATTTCACATAAAACTTGCCAACATGCATCCCTGCTGATTTGTCAATAGCCAAGTTGGTCAGTAAACCACTGTTCTTGATTGGTTCCTGGCTGCATTGTCCTTCTTGAGTTGAATGTAGCCCTGCTGGTGCATCTCCAAGCCAGATATGTTTAATGTTCAAATTGAGATATTACAACTTCACACTTGTTCACATTTTGTTTAAAAAAATCTCAAGGACAGTGGGTGAGAAATGACTACACAAATAACCTAATTTGTCATGAAAGGGAGTAACAAATAGTAGTTTCTTAATTGCACAGGGTGGATATTCAATACAGCACAAAGATACACAGAGCTCAAAAAGACTCTCTGTCTAATGCTCAAAGGCATTATACAGAACACAATATGGAAGTACCTACACTCAGATGCAAGCAAGGCTTTTAGCCAAACTGATCTTCCCCAGGCAGCATGAAAGTTCATCTTCACAACAGAGAAAGGGAATCATGAATCGATAAAGGAAAAACCTGTTACAATAATCACTCTGGGGGTCTGGCAGTGTCTCTAAATGAAGTCTGCACAGAACGCAGAGCATCTAATCCCCTTCTCTATGTGTGCACAAACATGCATATGCCTGTAGATGGGGGTGTGCATACGCATGTGTGCATGTGCATGCACTTGCCTATGTGTGGGTGTATACATATGTGCATGTGTGTGTCTGTGTGTGTGTATGTGTGTGTCAGTGAGTGATAGAAATAGAAAGAGAGAGAGAGAAAAACCCAACGGGGCGGCGGAACAAAATTAGGGTGTTCTCTGTCCTTGTCAATGTTGTCAACATATGTCTTTGCACTGAGACTGGCTGAGACAAACCGTTCATTTAAATGTTTTATCTGCTGGGGTCTTTTCCAGGAAACTAACAGGGTCAGCTGAGGCATTCCCCCTTTTTAAATTGGTGCTTTAATCAAGTAAAAATCAGCGGCAGATGTGTTTATTTCTAAAGATTAAGACACTTGTTAATCATGGAGCACAATCAAAATTCAGCCCAGAACAATTAACAGGTCATTGGTACATTTTTAGCCTCCCCTGAGCCTCCACTGAAATGAGAGTTAGGTAGAAATCCAGCGCAATGCCCAATTTCCACAGTGAGTGTCTACTGCCATCTCGTGATACAAAGTGGTATTGCGATTGACAGACTCAGGAAGGTGTGTATGGCCCTACTCACCTGTATCCTGAGAACATTTGCATCAGTTTATTTGGTTCAGACATCTCTCAAAATCTGCATGGCTTCTGGTGGTGGATATCTTTTATAATGTTGCAAGATAAATAAATTATGTGAAATTATTGGGTCATATTATCCAAACAAGGGTATAAAATGCCCAGCATTATATTGTCTCCAATGAGAATGAGTTCCCCTCTTTATCGCTTCTCTCTTTTTGCCCTGTCTTCATTTCTCTCTATCTATCTTTTTCTCCGTTTACCCTCTTTCTCACCCTCTATTTCCTCCTCTCTGTCATACTGTGTTTTACTCTCCATGTCCTTTTCTCTGTCTCTGTTTTGCTATTCTCTTATTTCTTTCTCTCCCTATATCTTCCTGTTCTCCTTCTCTCTTTTCTCCCCCCATTATTTAAATGGAAATTGCTGGAAAATGGAATGGTGTAGTACTTTGTCTCTCTCTAGTGGCAAAATAAGAAAATACCAATTGATAGAACAGTGTTTAAGCTTCCCTGCCCCCTGTTGTGGGCAAATACATACATTTTCTACAATTACATTACATTTGCATTACAGGTATTTCCATATTTTTGTTCACTACCTGTATACATGTATATATATATATATATATATATATATATATATATATAGAGAGAGAGAGAGAGAGAGAGAGAGAGAGAGAGAGAGAGAGAGAGAGAGAGAGAGAGAGAGAGAGAGAGAGAGAGAGAGAGAGAGAGAGAGAGAGAGAGAGAGGGTAGACAATTTTAACTGTTTATTGCAGGATATTGCAGTGGTTCTCAGTGGCTCAGTTGGTAGAGCACAGCGTTGGCAACGCTTAGGTTGTGGGTTCAATCCCCACTGGGGCCACATATACTGAAAATGTATGTATTCACTACTGTAAGTCGCTTTGGATAAAAGCGTCTGCTAAATGGCATATATTATATATTATATTGGACCATCCTTCAGGAAAGAAACCCTCAAATTCTTTGAGAGATGAAAGCCGTCTTCCATGTAGAGTAATAAATGGATCCAATGGCTCCCACGAGATGGCTGCCCATACCATAACGGATCCACCATCAGGTGGGAACAGGCAATGTGGGTTGAAGGCTTCCTTTGGTTTTCACCAAACATAAATCCATCCAGCTGTAGGTAAAAGAGTTTCTGAATGGCAGCTCCATAAATATCAGCTGTGTGAAGCTGAATAGGATGAAATTTCCAGTCAATTCATTTAGAGTTGCTCACCTGTTTAGCCTTCCCCCTGAACTAATCCACAGACATCACAATCCAGGAGTATGCATTTCGACCACAGCTCTTTGTTGATAATGTCTTTCTCTAAGAGTTCCATGCCAACATAACCTGAGATACCATTCCTCGTGAAACATCAACAAGTTGAACTGTCTTCATCACTAAAGCTCCTGCTAAACGTGCTTCAACAATCATCCCTCTTTCAAAGTTGCTGAGGTCTTGTCTTTTATCCATGCTTGCCTATAGTAAGACAATATAGGCAACCAGGCCTGCCCAGCATTTTTGTACACAACACTGAGCATGCTGGGATGTTAATTTCTTTCTGGAAGCACCTGCTTTCAATAAACATTATATCCCTCATTCAAAAGTGTTTCACCATTTTTGTCCCCTACCTGTATGTTCATAGTAAAACTGCAGGATTGGCTGTTGGCCACTGGAAAAAATATTATTATTTTTTTTTTTTTAAAGGATGTGCATGTGTGATGCTATTTCAGCCAATAGAACCTGCTAAAAAAAACTGAAAGGGGCCATGCTGCTTTTCTGTAAAGCTAGCTTATTTGGTATCTAAGTAATAATTACCAAAAATTATAATATTGCTGTAAAAGGTGTACACTTTTTGTAGGCATTACAGGCACCAAAAATGCACCATAAAATATATTTGAGAAAGCTGTGTTTTCATTCAAACAGGTGCTACCAAACAGCACAGTGTTTCTTTAAAACAAGCAGCTGGATAGTGTGCTATCTTCTGGTAGTTCACTTAAAATGAATGAAACTACTGAAGTGTAGTAGCTACTAGTGACATGTACCAGCATTAACTTGTATTTCATGTGTCACATTTGGGGTGGGAGATATCTCTGCAGGTACAGTGAGCATATAAACTGAGTGATGCAGTCATTACGTACAATTTTCTTAGTCACGACACACTTTTTTGTGATGTGTGAAATATGAGACCTGTGCTTCTGGGATTCCCCTCAAGAGTATGCTCTGCTTCCAACAGTTGTCGGAAATGAACAAGATTTCTGAAACATCTATAGAATTGTCTGCAACGCATACAACCTGGTCCGGATCCGAGAAGGAGACAAGTGGAAAACAGCCTTCAGTACCCTGACTGGCCACTATGAATACCTGGTGATGCCTTTCGGTCTGTCCAGCAGCCCCTCTGTGTTCCAAGCCCTCATCAACGACATGCTCAAGGACACCCTCAACCGGTTTGGTTTGGTTTACTTGGACGACATTTAGATTTTTTCCAAATCCCATCACGAACACGTCCAGGATGTCCGCCAGGTGCTCCAACTCCTCTTGAAAAACCAACTGTTTGTCAAAGTAGAAAAAAGTGAATTCCATGTCTCCACCGTGACCTTCCTTGGTTTCATCATTAACCAGGGGAACATCCAAATGGATCCGACCAAGACTCATGCTGTCCGAGACTGTCCACACCCCACCTCGACGTGGGTGTTGGGGCGGTCATTTCCCAGCGGTTGGTCTCGGACCACAAACTCCACCCCTGTGCCTTCCTCTCCCACCATCTCACTCCCACCGAGGGGAGATATGACATCGGCGATCGTGAGTTGCTGGCGGTCAAACTGGCGTTGGAGGAGTGGCGGCATTGGTTGGATGGGGCTTCCCACCCGTTCATCGTGTGGACCGACCATAAAAACCTGGAGTACATCCAACAAGCTAAACGCCAGATGGGCACTGTTTTTTAACCACTTTGATTTCATCTTATCTTATCACCCAGGCTCCAAGAATCCAAAGCCAGACGCTCTCTCCCGACTGTTTGAGACCCCCAAGTAGGAGACCACACCCGAGCCCATTCTCTCCTCCTCCAAGATCGTGGCTCCGGTCCGATGGGGAATCGAGACCATAGTCAGGAAGGCCCAAGAAGGAGACCTCGGTCCCGGCGACGGGCCACCCAGCCGCCTGTTTGTTCCCGCCAGAGTCCGGTCACCCGTGTTGCAGTGGGGTCATTTGTTGTAGTTGACAAGACACCCCGGGGGGTCCAGAACCCTGGAATTCATCTGCCGACGATTCTGGTGGCTGCCCATGGACAGTGATGTGCGTGCCTTCGTCGCGGCCTACACCATTTGCACACAACACAAGAACCCTCGGTCATGCCCCCACGGTTTGCTCCACCCCCTTCCCATACCTCACCGTCTCTGGTCGCACCTCGCAATGGATTACGTCACGGGGCTTCCACCCTCCCAAGGCAACACCGTCATCCTGGTCATCACAGACCGCTTTTCTAGAGCATGCTGCTTCCTTGCCCAAACTCCCCTCTGCGCGCGAGACCGCAGGATTACTATTCACCCACGTGTTCTGAGTCACTGACCGTGGCCCACAGTTCACGGCCCAGTTTTGGAAGTCATTCTGCACACTCATTGGAGCCACCTACAGCCTCACCTCCGGATACCACCGACAAGCAAATGACCAAACCGAACGACTTAATCAGGACATGGAAACCACTCTCTGCTGCCTCTCATCAGCTAACCTCTTGGAGCACTTGAACCATCTCCCCTTGGCGGAGTATGCCCACAACCACAGGCCTCTCCCCCTTTGAGTGCTAGTTCGGGTACCAGCCGCCCCTGTTCCCGGAGCAGGAGGCCGAGACCAGGGTCCGCTCAGCAGACCATTTCGTCCGGCACTGTCGACAAGCCTGGGGTAAGCTGTCTCTCGTAAGCACCAGAGACAGGCTAATCGACAGTGCCAGCCAGCTCCCATGTTTCAGTCCGGTCAGAGGGTCTGGCTGTCGGCTCAGGACTTCCCCTGTGGGTGGAGTGCTGCAAGCTGGCTCCTCGCTTCATTGGTCCCTTCATAATTCTCTCCAAGATCAACCCCATGGCTTACCGTCTACAGCTCCCCCGGTCTATGTCCCGCATCCATCCCACATTCCACGTCTCACGTCTGCTTCCCATCCTCATCAGCCTCCAGTCCCCCATCTCTACACCGCCCCGCCTCATCGACGGACAGCCCACCTACACTGTCTGTCGGCTGCTGGCTGCCCGTCGATTCCATGGTGCTGCCCAGTACCTGGTCGACTGGGAGGGCTACGGACCCGAGGAATGCTCCTGGGTCCCCGCCCGGCCCTCAAGAGGGACTTTCATGCACGCCGCCCTGGGAATTCTCAGGGAACGTCTGGAGCCATTTGTAAGGGGGGTGGGGTACTGTCAGGTCTGCCCCTCCGGCTTCCTCCACCAGGGGTCACCAAAGAACCACCTGAACTTTGTGTTGTTCCCTCTCTGTGTCTATTATCTTATGTGATTATTACTTGATTGTCTCATTGTTTAGATTGTCTTGAGTGCTTCCTATTGTGTCTCGTTGTTCCTGATTGTGTTCCACCTGTGCCCCATTATGTTCTCATTATTTAAACTCTGCCTGTCTGCGTTTCTGTGCTTAGTCTTTTTGTGAATGTCCATGCCGTAGCTAGGTTCCTTTGTTATTTGTGTTTTGTGCGCCTTTTGTTATCTGGCTTTTGTAAGCCGTTTGATTTATTCTGGAAAGTAAATAAATAACCTTTTTGAAAACTACCACCTGTCTCTGCTCATGGTTCTGCTCACCACCAACCCTGACAATATGGTTCCTGATTTACAACCGATTAGTGTCATAAAATATAGGTAATCAAGGTGTCAATTTAGTTTCCATTACATCGTATTGCAACAAATCACAGGCAAGTGAGGATATACCATACATTCAAATGGAAGCAGGCAGGATTTCCTGCTCTGAACTATGCATGCAGTGCTTGGTACTATATAACAGTTCTGGCTACAGGAGCAGATATGAGACTGGCAAAAAAAAATTAAGCACATTTTTTTGAGGTAAGGAAAAACAATATATAATTATATAAATGTGTATTGCCCTTTAACATTATGCATAATAGCTACAAATAACACATATTCGTGTGAATATAGTTGTTCATCAGCAATATTTCAATATGAAACAAATGTGTCTCATAAGACTACGAACCAATGCCAGCTGAAAACTGATTTTCCTGATGCGCTTTGGATATAACATTGTACCATTTGTTTCATTTTCCTCTGAATGGTGGAGACAAAGCTTGCATTTGTTGTCTGTGATCTGCCGCCATGCCTCTTTTTTATGACAACTTGTGTCGTTGTGTTGTGTGGGGCTGTATTCTCCCTAAATTATATCCTTTTTCTAAATCTACCTCCTCTACAGTTCAATTCGTTTTTCAAAATTCCATTTTGCTTAGCCTAACATTACCCAACAAGGCATCTTTTATAACGAAGGTCTGTTTAACTTTATTGGAAACTTGTGTTGACCATTAAAGAATACATTTACGGACAGTCCCTTAAAAAATACCTTAATTTGCCCTTGTCCGTAAAATAGTTTGTTTATCCGCAAAAATGTTCTGTTTACTACATAACGATCAAAAAGTCTCTCCGCAGTATTACTGCTGCATAGACACTATGGGGGAGAGCGAGGTATGTTGTCACACTTTTCACTCTGTCTTACCTGTACTGGGCACAATACATCGCAATGGTATAAATGTCATACCAAATGAAAGGTGAAAGTCTTGGGCACATATTTTGTATTCATTACATATTCATATCTTATTTCAGTATGGAGTTGTAGACAGTTAAATAGAGGGTGTGCACTTGTGACAACTTACCCCATCAGGGGGTAAGTTGTCACACTATGTCATAGTATGTGGGGTAAGTTGTCACATTGGATTATCAACAAATAAGAATACAACTAAATAATTGTGAATATACTTTTTTTAACTTTCAAATTCAAAACCAAGTACATTTCATTACAGAACTCATTCATTAAAGAACAAAATGCTTAGTCTTAACAAAACAGACTTGATGTAATGCACAACGAAACACTTCTAATCAGACTCATCTTCAGAGTCACAGTTCTGGAATAAATACATTGCCTGGCCTGGGGTGCAAGCATCATGGGCCCACTTCTTGCATCTCACACACTGCACCCAAGTCTCTTTTGGGTGGCTGTTAGAAAATGGCTCCATGCAGACTAGGCAGAAGCACTCCTCTTCATCTGATGATGACTTGTCTATTTTTCTTTTTACTGTTGCCTTTTTGTTCTCGGCAGATCCAGATTTTGCACTTTGCTTCCCATCCTCCAGAAACAGCCTGTTTTTAGATTGTGATTTTTCCATTTGTAGTGCTTGCTTCACGGGTGTGTCTGTTAGAATTGCGGTTTTGCACCGCTTTCTTCCATTATTAGTTTGTTTTCGGGGACCAGCTTTTGGAAATGGCCGGAGGTCCTCTGGAGTTGGTAGTCTGCTGCCAGCACTAGCATTGCTGGGTAAGGGTGAGCTGGCATGGGAACTGAACGGGTCTGCGTCTGTGCTTGTGCCTGGCAGGGCAGGGTTGGTACTGGGGCCTGGCGGGGCAGGGCGATCCGTAACATAGGATGGCGCAAACTCAGTTTCCAAAAATACATCCCTGTTGTAAGGCTGTACCCCAGCTACCCTAAAGCCAGCCTGAATGTTCAAGGGGGTTGCCGCCACAGGATAAGCGATTGCCACAATCCCAGCAATGTCATAAATTTACATTGTTTTCCCAGGATTGTTCCTCATCCATGCATCACACGCTGTGTTGATGTGCCTTTTTAGTGGCCCGTAGACAGACCTGTCTAAGGGTTGAAGCCGATGAGAGCAGTGGGGTGGGAATGACACCATAATTATGCTGTTTTCTTTGGCACAATTGAGTCCATCAATGGACATATGAGATTCGTGGTTGTCCAAAAGGAGTAAACATGGTTTCTCCTTTGAGCATTTTGTATGCTCAATGAAATGTTTCAGGAAGTCAAAAAAGTGCACATCTTTCATCCACCCCGAGGGATTTTCCACTCCCTTGCTGCCAGGTGGTCCGTTGTTTAAAAAATGGTCGCGGAAGTTGACACGGGGAAATATGAAATATGGAGGTATACTATTTCCTGTGGCTGAGACAGCACAGACCAGTGTGACAAGCGTCCCCCTTTCAGCGGAGGTCAGTGACCCTACTTGTTTGAATCCGCATCTGGCCACTACTTTGTCAGGTTTATGGACCGTGGTCACCCCAGTTTTGTCGACATTCCATATTCCCTGGTCCAAATTGATGTCTGTCTAGCACATTTGCTAAATTGTCAAAGAAGGCATTGACATTTTCTCGGTTGAAGCTACTAGCTCTGGCAAGGCTAGTTGCCTCAGGCTTTCTTAGCGACAGCATTGGGTGCCGTTTTAAGAAGGCTGTAAACCACTCCGAGCTGGCCTTTTCTGTTTCTGCCCACATTGGTGTGAACTTCAGCTTGTGTGCCACAGCAAACTGGTAGGCAAGTCTTTTGATCTCACTTGGCGACAGACCAAAATAAATGTCAGCTGACCTAGCGATATAATGAACAAGCTGCATCTCCAAATCAGGTGGAAATACCTGCCGTGGCTTTCTATAGCCAACCACTGTTGTTGGCATGGCTGCCTGACTGACAATTTCTTCGCTGGTAACCTTTTCACAATACCGAGTCAGAGTACGGTAATTAATATTAAAATCGTTTGCTGTGCTTCTGATTGATTTGTTCTCCAGCTTCACCTGCCTGACTACCTTCAACATTATGTCAGGAGGTGTGCTGCCAAAGACAGAGGTCTTTCTTTTATAATTTCTCACCATCATCTCACTTTCTTTTGTTCCTTCGTTCGTTCGTTCCTTTCTTCCTTCCCTCAATGCTTCTTTCCTTCAAAAACACATTTCAATTAGCCTCATTTCAAAGCCATTGAGACAACTTGCCCCAAACAGGCATGTGGGCTAATGTTTGCTAAATCTCAAGGCTAGTTCAACATAGGACTGCAGCTAACATATCAAGGGACACCTTATTGTCTCCTTTATTCGGTACACAAATATAATTTTGAACATTTATACCTAACACAGTTTTATTACATAAAATGTAAGGTGCCATTTACTTACTTTTGAAGGAGACAAACACAAAACTTGTGCTCACAAAGTGATCTTTGACCACCTGTGAAAAGGAATTTGAATCTGACCCTAGTTGCAACAAAGTAGCTATTTGATTTTTGAGATAGTGCCCCTGTGGTTGGAGGTATGAACAGTGTGACAATTTACCCATGTGACAACTTACCCCGCTCTCCCCTACTTCCTTCGTTGCTTTCCTCCTAGTTACAAACATTTTGTTCAACACCTGAATGGAATGTTGATTGTTAAAACTGTCAATATTCAGCAAAATAATAAAGACAGCAAAAGCTTCCGACCCACTAAAGAAAAAAATGCTGCAAATATTATGATGTTACGACCACAAAAGCCTGCACCACAGTGTGAGTATACATTTCTTTATTTTCACACTTTTTAAGACAGAAATACGGGTGTCATTAAAAAATATGGCATGTCAGTAAAAAATTGTCCAACTTCGTCAGTCATGTCAGTAAAACCACAAAGTTATGGTTAGCAATCCAACTTCTTCCTCTTTGCAATTTCGCCGATTGATTACCTCATCTTAATCTTTTAATTTGTGGCACCCATGATTGTCACAAAAACACACTTACTAGAATATTTGAAGACTTCCCTAAGAGAAAGTGTGAGCAGCTTGATAACTATGTTTTACCGACCATATACCGGTCTTTGGTAAACACAACAATGTTGATCTCTGTAATGCCCTGAATGGTTATACAATTAAATAAAGCTCAATTGTCTTTAGATTTCAGAAATTCATACACATGTTAATATCCTAATGTACATCCCAATGTATGCTACACTACAAAAAGATGTGATATCTCAACAAAAACATTTTCAACAGAGAAAAGTTACTCACATACCAATAATATACTCTCTATACATCTGTTAAAAAACATCTGTCTGCGTACCAAATTATTGATATAAAAATGATGCCAACTTAAACTTTACAACTAAATTTTCATCATTTTATTTCACATGAACTAACAAACACTGTTCCATAGCAAGGGTATCAATATTTTCCTACCTTCATTCTTCATCTTGCCATCTCAAGAAAATGTGGTCTTTATGTGCATCAATAATCTAAGCTCGTGTCAGAAAAAGGCATCATAGGCCTCCCGCGTGGTCTAGTGGTTTCAACGTCCAACGCTGGCCACGGCGACCGGGGTTCAATTCCCCGTCGTGCCAGAGTTGGCTCTGGCCGGGAGTGCCATCGGGGCGGCAATTGGCTGTCCACCCCAGGGAGGGGGGAGGGAAGCCGACACACACAGTTTGCTGCGCACAGGAGTGGTTCTGGGGTACCGGAATTATAGTCGACGGCATGACCAGTGCTGTCTCGGAGGAGGCAGTGCTTCGCCCTTGTCACTGCCGGTCACAGGACTATGGCAGCGAACTATGAGGGAAGGGGATTGAACTAAGCACAGCGGGTAATTGGCTACCAAATTGGGAGAAAATCTGAAGAAAAAAAAAGGAAAAAAAATAAGAAAAGGGCATGATGAAGGTCTGATGGAATGCTTGTGGTAATGTAAAAATAATGTTCAAGTTATACACCATTTATTTAAGCTCTTCACAAATCTTTAGCATCATATACAGTATGTTTGTGTTGAAAACAGAGTGATTTTTTCATAACACTAATGTACTGTATGTTCATGTAACATCAGTGCATAGTAAAGCTATTAGAAACAATCATATAAAATTCATTAAAGTTATTACTGTTAATAATTTTAGTGCTAAAAAGAGAAATATGAGGAATAAAATGACATAGTTCAGTAACTGTTAGTAGGCAAAAATTGTGTTAATAATAGCGAACGTGTTGTTCTGGATGGTCCTTTGATCATCGTATAGTTTGAGACTAGGAGGTAAATAGGAAAATATGGATAGTCTTGTTTTGGAACAGTACCTGTTTAGTTGTAACTTGACATCATATTGAGATCACTAATTTGGTAAACAAACAGATGTTTCGAATTATGTTTTTAACAGTAACTTGGCTTTTTATGTTGAAAATATTTCTGTTGAGATAATATATGCAGTACTTCTAATTAAAGATTAAATATGAAAAAAGATTGAAAATAATGGCATTATGGTCCGATATGGTCTGCCCTTGTCAATTAGCTGAGAATTGTGTATGTTTTTAGGAGTAGGTGTGTGCCCTCATGGATAGTAAACACTCTGTTTACACATGGTTATGTTTCTTTAGAATTCATTGGCTTTATGGCGGTTGCTCTTCAGCACAAGTGTAAACAGATGATAAGAAAAGCTGCACCCTTCCATCAGAAGGAAGGACTATTCAAAGGAGTTTCTTCATCCCTTTTCAACATATACATTCACAGATGCACACACACACACACACACACACACAAATTGCACACACATTCAGACATGCATATGTTACAGTATAAGTGTAAAATCTTGGCATTCCCCATTACACAGGTAAATCTGCATATTTAACAGTGCAACAGGGAATGTATACATTTGTAAATCTGTAAATCCCTTGGTAAATGTGTCCAGAAAGCTTGATGAATATGAGAGTTCTTGTTATAACACGAGCGGGGTTCCACAAGCTCACTGCTGTGCAGCTATGCCTACCTTCTCGCAAGCCATACTGAACAGCAAAACAGAGTTCAACTTATTTCAAGACCATTAAACCTAATTATAACAACATCCAATGTACATTTGACAGGTGAACAAGCCTGATATCTTTTTAAATAATTGTATTAACGTGAAAAGCTTTACTAGTGAACATCTCTCACCCTTCATGTGTGCCAGTCACTCTGCACAAACACATCACCAACAAAAACTAGTTGCTGGAGCATCTTAATGTCAATTTCAAGGTCATTGTCATTTTATATTCTTTACAATAATTTGTGATTTTGCTCACATACAGTAGCTCGCCTCAAAAAACTCGTAGCGAGTGCCTTTTTACAATTTTCATGAATATACAGTATTATCAGAATTAGTAGCAGCTAACAGTGAAATACAAGCCCTGTGCTTCTGGGATTCACTTCAAGAGTGCAAACTAAAAGTAGTTAGTAGTTGTGTTTAGTTTTACTAAGACAGCTCGCCAATTAGGTTACCTAGTCAGCTAGCTAGCTAACATTTTACAATGATGGGTAATCAAAGGATTATAACAAAGTAATATCAAACCAATAAATGGACGAGTTTTCAGGTAAGACAAAGAGGCTTTCATTTTTTGTCAAAGCGCATGTGTTGATCAATTTCAAAAGTTTTCTAGGTTAGCAGCTAGCCTAAGGAAAGTCTAAGGAAATATTGATAATCATGGTAAAAGAACAATACCATTTGTTTAAAGTTACAGACTGGGGGACAGGCGTGCTTACTGGGTTCTGACTGAGTAAGTTACATTAGCTGAACATAACTGAATGTTAGCACTAACTTGTGATGTAGCTGTTAATTTCCCTTAATTAAACAATGTAGATATGTGTTCTCAGGATTGTACATAGACATGTTTAAAATTGACACTTCTTGATTAAAAAAATGCACTGTGTATTTTCTGCTATAGCATTGAATGTTTTGTGGATATCTGACCTCACTGTACCCTGACAAGCAGTTTACACATGTTCAGTTGTGCCTGAAAAGTGTGTGTGCATGTTTGTTCCTAATGGTCATTTCTGGTGTGTGTATGGGAGAAAGAGAGTGTTTCTGATAGTCTTCTTTCTTATTCTGTGGTGTTGTATTTTGACAAGCTATATGATTTGTTGCTCTGTGCTTGTGAATAGCTACATACTTTTAGTCTTTATTTTATTCCCAGTAGTAATTATTTTATTCCCAGAATTTACAGAATTGCAGAAAATGCAGTTTAAATTCTTAAGAAAATTAAAGGGTTGTTTATATGGTTTTAGATAATAACAATAATATATTTGTTCTGTATTAAAATCACGATACACACAACTAATCAGAGTCTGAAGTGCAACTGAACAAGTGGCTTTTACTGAACTTACCAGGGCTCAAGTACAAAAGGAGGCATGGCCAATCAATCAATGATGACATCTTTAACAGGCTTACCAATAGATTGTTCTATCTATACATAGAAAAGTATAGGAATACACTGCAATATTCTTATCCAAAAGTTACGCAGACACAGACCCCCGCATGGTTTGGTTCCGCCCCAATGTCAACAAAAACATTATGACCTTGAAAGCATGCATACACATTTGTGTAACTTTTGCTAGCTAGTATACGTAGCTATTGAGCTTAGCTGTCATCAATCATCCTGAGCTTGGTGGTTAGCCGATGAAGGAACACACATGCTGTAGTTGCTGAATTTATTCAGTCCACAGCTCTCCTGACAAAACAGCGGGGAGGGGGCGTGTCCCCCACAACTGACAGATTGACACTGCAGAGACAGGCTCATCTGCCTAGACCAGGGGTCGGCAACCCGTAACACTCAAAGAGCCATTTGGACCCGGTTTCCACGGAAAAGAAAACACACTGGGAGCCGCATTTTCTGTCGACGGGGGGGGGGTGCTACGCCAAAAGAAAGTTTGCACCCAATTTTGCGCCCGATTCAATTGGATACTTATTATTTATTTTCCCAAACCTCGCGGAGCCGCAACATAAGGCTGAAAGAGCCGCATGCTCCGGAGCCGCAGGTTGCCGACCCCTGGCCTAGACACTGACTTCAAACGAAGTGTCATAAGCATGGAAAAAAATAAAATACAAAGGGACCGTTTTCACTGTAACAGTAGCTAACTATCTTGGTTATGAACTGGTTGACTTAATGCATGTTAGCTAGCAAGGGAAGCTACATCATATAGTGAATAAAATCATGAAAATATAACAATTTTACTCAGTTTTCATAAATTATTTATAGTCATATAGTCGTGAACCATGGTGCTAGGACCTGATACTTTTATTTCAAAGGAAAGTGTGATCTAGTTTGATTGAATACTTACCTTGTAATAATAAAGTCAAGAGCTTGATGTTGATAAGGCATCATTTTGAATGCAACATCCAGGTTCATACTGTGCTCAGCTATTATTGAAACCAGTGGCGGGCCATGCATTTCACACCTAGGCCTTCAGTAGTGCTCCGTCTGAATCAATCCACCCCTCAATAACTATTTTATGGCTATAAAAGCCATCTTATTGTTATGTTTTGAGTGTCTGTTCGGTTTGTTTTTGCACTTTGTTTATTTATCTTTCTTCAGTCATGTTTCATTCTTGTTCTGTCATGCACTTCGGGAAATTCTATGTTTTGGTTTTTCCGTCTTCGTTTCTAATCTCGTTTTACTTCCTTCTTACTTTCTAATTACACTTTGTATATATTAGTTAGATGTATATAGTACTAACCAACTAATCTACTAACATTAGGGATTTAGATTAAGTTACTGGGTCATTCCACGAATCCGGTCCGATTTGGACCTTTTTACCACTTTTTTGATTTTCATATTTTTTACCAAGAGGTATTACTTTTCTGAACACTCCACATGATTAAGAACATATTTAACTTCCAGAAAAATATATTTTCCCATCTCAGGCATGAAATCCCTATTATTATTGGTCATTATTGTATGATATGGGCACCACTATTCTTCAACCCCGTTACGGACACTCTGGAAGCTCTCTGAATAAGATTACAACATGTATTTGTGATAAAGTCAACATGTATGTGGGATAAGAATGTTGAAAAAGTTCAATAATTCATTTAACTAATTGGATAACTTCAAAACCAGTGTTAAAATCACAACCCTGTCACAATCTCACAACCCCGTTACGATCAAACATGTAACGGGGTTGAGTGTAACGGGGTTGAGATTTTTGCACAAAATGGCTGCTACTCCACATGTAGTGAATACCAGGAGAGCACACATGGTATGCATGAGATTAAGAAATCATCTATATTTTTTAAATAACAAAGATCATTTTCACAAGTAATAGTTTTCTATCTTTTTTTCATGTGACGGTGTTGAGTCATTATGCTTGACTACCATAATATTACAAGATAAATGACTCAAAATATAGTAAAATAAGGTAGCTACTTGCCTGTTTCTGATGTAATGTTTTTCAAAAGACTTCAATGTTGTCACTTCCTGTTGTACATGCTTATAGGGATCGAACCATTATTTTTGTGGGGGCAGAATGCTCCTTGTAACGGGGTTGAGGGGTTACTGAGGTACAGAACTAAATAATGTTATTTTAATTAATAATTATTCATTTATTATGAAATAAATCATTACCAGCATAAAAGCACAAATAGATGTTTATGTTCATAGAAAAAAGTATGGACTTTTTACTAATTTTGTTCGTCATATCCCAAATTCATTTTCATGGAAGGCCACGAGGGACATGTCAAAATACATGGTGTCAACTGAAAAAAACAACATAGTACATAATTTAAAAATATCATTTATGCAATGTTTTTACACTTTATTAAAGGGGACATTTCAACTGAAATAAAAAGCTTTTCAAAATACATTTTGGTGACTGAATAGATAAAAGACACTTAAAAACATCAGAGGGACTCAAATCGGACCGGATTGGTGGAATGACTCTACTAACACTACTAATCACTAATTATCTCACGCTTCTAACTATCGCTGTCATTCTCTCTCGTCCTATCTCTGTACGCTTCTCACGTTCCGCTTTATTCGCACGCAGATTTCTTTATGCGTTCCTCCTCCTCCCTAAAAAACCGAAACATAGAATTTCCCGAAGTGCATGACAAGACAAGGAGAGGAACTCGAACAGGAACAATGACAGACGTGGAACAGAATGAGAATGAAACATGACTGAAGAAAGATAAATAAACAAAGTGCAAAAACAAACCGAACAGACACCGTTGCCGTTGCATCGAAGATAGATAACTCGTGTATCCAGAATAAATGCCTTTACTGAAGAAACAAACCCGGGTGCTACAGCTGCGACACACATAAAAAAATCATCAATAATAACCTCATAAAATTGCAATATTATTTAGGAAAATAGCAACATTTTACTCACCAAAAATCCTTATTATTTGTATACAAAATCCATCCCCCTTTCTTTCCTCAAAAAGAGTTAAATTACTCTGTCGTACAGATTATCCGTGTGTTTCAGTTCCATCAAGAAGTCCTTTTCTATCGCCATCGAAGCTAATGCTGAAAGTCGAGCCTGCCCTGTCGTATTTCTGGCATAACTTTTAATTCGCTTTAGGGCTGAAAATGTCCGCTCAAATGTCTGAATCACAGACTGATGTTAATTATATTTTGTCCATGAATACTTAGCAAATCATTCCAAATGGTCTGTCCACTTCCTTTCATAGCTTTTCCCCTGATTGCGCTGCTTCCAGACGTGTATTTTCATATTAAAGCATTTAACCAATCACATTACATCATAGTCAGACACTCTCTGACTATCCAATCAAAGGGTGTGAATACGCTGACGTTACCTAGGCCTTCTAGAAGGCCTTCGTGTCCCCAACTCAAAATCTGATTGGTTGAAGCAACAGTTTGATCAACACTTATTTTATGCTACAGGGCCTGCAGAACTGATTGTGAAGGCCTCCAGGCAGATTTCTTTGACCCTGGCAACAAATGATGGCTGAAATGTGATTGGTTAAATGCTTTAATATGAAAATACACGTCTGGAAGCAGCGCAACCAGAAAAGTTATGAAAGGAAGCGGACAGACCATTTGGAATTATTTAATAAGTATTCATGGAAAAAATATAATTAACATCAGTCTGTGATTCAGATATTTTTAGGCCAGCAGCAGAAGGCCTTGCAGGCCCTGACGGCCCACCACTGATTGAAACATTCTCTATATTTGCAAAGTCAAGTGTACAATGTGTTTTAGGCACGTGGGCTTATATCGTTTTTTTTTTTTAGAGGGGGAGTCTAGTTTGTGATGTTTGGCCCAACCTAACACGGAAGTGTTCTGCAGCCTATGGATTGGTATATAAATTGGGGGGGGGTTCTGACCATCCTTCCATACAGGATCTTTCAAGATCCTTTAGATCCTTTGGTCTGCGCTTGTGGACTGCCTTCTTCCATTCAAACCACACATTTTTGATCGGTTTCTAAAATGGCTATTGAAAAACAGTAATTTTGTGGTCAGTTAATCATTTCTTGCTTGATTTTGAGGTATGTTTTGGATCATTGTCAGCTTCCTGGCAGAGGGAACAAGGTTTTTAGCTAAAATGTCTTTTCACTTGCTGGAGTTCATGATTCCATTGATCTTAACAAGAGCTTAGATGTAAAACAACCCAATAGCATCAAAGATCCACCACCGTATTTCACTGTAGGTATGACATTCTTTCCAACATAAGTTATTATCCAGAGCGACTTACAATATGTGCATTTACACATGGTATGATCAATCATTGTTTGTGAAAGAGATCAGTGCAGTAATACAGCAATAGACATAATTGTTGGCAGCTGCATACCGTACCTGTAACAAACGTAAACTTCTTAATTATTGATCAATTAGTGGAAAGTGAAGTTTTTTATTTATTAGTTTGTAACCATTTCCTTACTTTTCAAGTGAACGTCCCTTTCTCTTGTTTCTTTTTGAGATTTATTTGCCTTTCCCCATGGTGATGGATTACAAATGTATTTTACATATGTGTTACTTCATTTTTATACCACAGGAAACCAAGGGCCACAATAAAGTTCCCTAAGACTGAGATGAACTTAAGTATCATGTTAATGGAAATGTATTTGTGTTGAATTGTATTTAAAATTATTATTAGGGGAATGATATAAATAATTGTAACATATCTTTAAAAAAATATCTGAGCAATTGTACAATATAGCTCATTACCTGTATTGTTTATTTTACACAGCCTTCTTTGTTCATATTTATCCAGGGTGTGGACCATTTTTGAGGGTACTGTATAGTATATAGCTCCAGTATCCAATTTGAATATGGAATATCTTTTTCATGGACACACTCTTTCCATCATTGGACACGTTTGAAAGTTAAAGAGGGGAATGTGGAACCTTCCTTGAGCTTATAGCAGACACTTTTCCTGCAACATAAAACTGATGGATGGAAACGACAGCACCTAACAAAACTTACAGAAGAGGGGGATCCAAAAAAATGCTGTTTGCTGTCACTCTGACACCTGCAAATGGCTCTTTGAAATTTATTTCCCTTCACAATGTCTTCAACAGCTCTAATATTAGCCTATTATCCATCTTGGTGATTTAATTTCACAGACATTTGAGCCAGCAGTATAGTCAAATAAATCATTATCAATCATGATACATAGCTGGATAAGAAATGGGCTGGTAAATACTTTTTTTCTTAAGTGTGGAAGTATTAACGGTTAAGGGAAATATATATATGTTTTTTTTTAATAGAAATAATATGATATTAGAGGTGGGACACAGCTATTGAATTATTGATTATGTTGTCTCAACTCTGCCAACGCCATTAGTGAATTGAAACTAATTCCTTATTTGGAGTGAAGAAGCAATGTTTTGCAAATAGAGTGTAAATAAACTGAAGCAGAAAATACGTTCTTATTATATTTTGCACCTTTAAGAAAGTATCTGCACAAATGCACATGATCTTCACCCTTCAAAAGATGGCAGTGTTGTACATATAACTGAGTCATTCAAAGAAACATAACAGAATAAATAAATAAATATGTATATATTGTTTTAATATTTAAATGATGAATTGAAACATTAAATGATGTAAATGTATAGATTTTGAATGTGAACATCAATGAATATAGTTTTTTTTTTTTTTAGATATAAATAAGTTATATTGCCAATTTCTTATCTTCAGATTATTTTCATTGCACTATACTAATAATACATTATCCTCAATGAATCCCCATTCATGTGGCTATTTTCTGTTATGATTTTAATTAACAGCTTGAATGATTAACCAGGCATTAAAAACACAAAAACAATAAGGCATATCTTTTGATATGCACAGCAAGGGGCCATGTAATTACTGGCAATTATTCCATTATGACATTAACATACCTGCCACCTTACTAATACAACTGCATTAAATTTACATTTAAGGTCTAATGAGGCCACAATGTACCTGTGTAAACACATGCATACATGCGAGTGTGTGTGTACAGTATATATGTTTATACAGTATATACAGTAGATCATCTGAGATATGAGTGCATGGGAATGGAAGTATTTTGAACCTCTAACATTTTTGTAACTTTGAAAGTGATGTCAAAATACACCAATTTTAGAATTGTAACCCTTTATTAATTGAAATGGTTACTTTTATTACTGTATAATTGTTTTAAATATATAGGCTATTCTCTTTTTTTGGCTATAAATGAGCCAATAATCAAACCAGCTGTAACCCATTCAAACCTTCATAATGTCCTTTCTTTATCAATGGAAAGTATGACTTGTTTAAGTTTAATGCTTGCCTCTTTGCATCAATGATAATAAAGAGCTTGATATTGATAATGCTTAACTGCATTGCCACTTCCGATTTTATACCCATTTGGTTGACCGGTCAATCCGTGACTTTGGGGTTCATATCTCTGAGGTTCTACTGTATATAATGTTTATGTGAAACATTTTGATGTCTTTACTTCATATTTGATTGGTATCAAAAGGTTTGAACTTCAAATAAATTCTGGTTCCCGTATCTTTTAAGGAGCTCTGCTTTGGCGCCTCTTCCGAGTGGAGATCTGCACAAATGGCTCATTTTATTTACTCACAAACTTAATTCATATGTTTAGGGATCCTTCCCAGCAGCCAGAGATGTGAAGAGAGGCTCCGGGCCACTGCACCCTTTGAAGACAGCAGCCACAGACGCCTGGCGCTGAGAGGAACAGATAACCCTGCGTGCCACACTAAAGGCCCAGGAATGACTCTGTGGAGCATATGCATACCATTACTGGTGAGTATATCGCTTCCGGTCTCTCAGGGGCCACGTGCGTCCCCAGGCTTTCAAGAGTTACCTTTCAACTGCCAGCAGGTTAATACCTGGAACGCCAGGTGATGGCCCTTCAGATCCAAATAAAGACTTCAATTCATCAATTAAGAGCAGATGCAGAACAAATGGCACCAGGCCCCTGCAGCTTGGTCCCTGAGAGCTGTAATTACCCACGACTGATTGTCAGGACCATTTAATCACCATCAAACACTGAGAGAGGAGGCTTGTGGACGTTGATGGTTTGGGTCATTTACTGTAGGTTGGTGCAGGTACCTTTGGATTTACCCGCACAACTCTGGAATGTTGAGATGTTTGGTTAATTCAGTGTTTAGAGCCCCAGCCCTTGGCAGCTTGAAGTGCAGTGTATAGACTGGAGAGCAAATCAATGGTGCAAAAATAGGGCAGTGAAGGAGGAATACATTACATGGGAGGGATAAAGAGAAAATGACATGGTGAGTAAAAAAACAGGAATAGAGAAAGAGAGAAATAAAGGACAGAGTGATAAACAGAGGGAGAGAAGGGTAAACAGAGAGGCAGAGGTAGAGAGATTAGAGGGCAAGTATGATTAACAGGTAGATGAGCGACAAAAAGAAAGAGAAGGGGAAATAGATGGAGAGAGAACGGGGGATGGCAAAAAGAGAGAAAAGGAGATTGAGAGGGGTATTCATTTGGGCTCTGTCAGCAGGTGGTCTGGTTGGGCTCTATCTGTCCTCCTCCCTCATAGTTCAAAGTGCGAATGGGAGAGAGAGAAGCAGATCAGCCCTGGGCACATGCGTGCCTCTCATACAGGTTGGCCACTCCAGGCTGTAAATCAGTTTGGGAAATTCAAACCTGCAGAAGGATGTTTGATTCGCTTACTGCATGGCTCATTACCTGCATAATATATATCCCTCAGCTCTGGTGTAAAAAAAAAAAACTCTTCCCCTTAATATTACTGTTGATGTACTCAAACATAAATACCTTAGAACAGGGTGTATAGTGACTCTCCCCAGAGTAGGAGCAATCCTTAAGTATCTTGCATCTGCTCAAACAGGCTGGAAGTTAATTTACCAGTCTGAAAAAACAGACATGTTTTGTTTTTTGTTTTGGTTCACAGGTAATGGATAACGAACATCAGTTTTGCACATTTTCGTTTTTTAGGGACATCAAATAAGGCATTTCATTCAGTCATTCAGCTTCAGCCATCATAGTACTTTGGTCTGCATCGGGCTGTCATTTCAGAATTGTTTTGCAGTCACATCACTTACTGAAGCAAGGAGAGCATAAACGGCAGGCGTCAATATGACACATTGTATGTGGGTGTGTATATCCTTGTAACATAGCAGTATATGCCAAAGAGATCAGCACCATAGTCTTGTTAGTCTCTTTTTGGGTGGCCCAGTTATTTTCTCTTGTGCTGAACCTTCTTAGGTTGGGTGATGGGCCGAGGAGTAGGGGCAAGATAAAGTAGCCCTGGCTAGTAATGACAGTAAAAAAATGGCCGAAGAAAATGAAAAAGGTAGAAGATACCTATGGTAAGGGAAAATTCTACACAAGGAATGGTGGAGCAATACATTCTGGTTTGTGCAAGTGTTAGCCTTGAATTTGATCATGCAAACACACAAGGACTGACTCATGCTCTTTGGATATTAAAACAAATAACTTTTCAATGTGTATATCTAAGATTGTAAATACAGTATAAGGGACAATGTATTACATTTCAAATTACATTAGTAAAACCATGACAGTAGTTTCAAATACATGCAGTATAACAGGTTTTCAAAATCCAATTAAAAGAGCAAGGGTTCTGTCCTCTTTCAATCGAGGAAAATGTCATATTGTCTTAATTCATAACACCCATTTAAGTGAGGATGAAAGCCTTCATTTAAAGGAAAGACAGGTGGGGAAGATGTATATATTTATATAGATCAAGAGATGTCTTCATTTTTTCATATGCAATAATATTTTATTAAATTGATGAATTAAAAATGGAGGAAGAATTATAGTTATTACATTGGAAATTATAGATGTATAATTAGACATTGTTCTCTGTCTGTGCTCCGATTGTTAACAAACTATTTTTTGAACAAAGCAGCTAGTAACATTTAACACTGAAGAAGTTTATTATTATAGGACTGGGTTTCAATTAAAGGTGTGTTGATTTGACAATACGAATATCATTCCGATGGTTGGCAATTTTACGAACAAGACTATAATATGACTACTGTTGGATAAATCCATAGTCAGAAAAAAATGGGCAGAAAAATAGGGCTTTGTGACTTAGTAAATCTGGCCCTCAGTCTTTTATGTGTTCAAAATTCCTTTTGTTGTATTTCTATTATTTTGGCTTTGAGTTAGTTTACAAGTTTGTTTCAACTTTCCTCAAGTTGCAACTTTCAGTGGGGGCCCTCGGGCACCTTTTAGGATCTTCCCTTTTGGGTTGATTGCTTGTTTGGGGAACATGACACTTCCTCCTTCTCCATCTCAGCTACCATATTTGTTGCATACACAGGTGCTTCTCCTTTTAAACCCTCCTTAATTGAAATCATGGGAACATGCTGACACAGACAATCATGTAATAAACATACTCTTTAAAAACACCACAAAGAAAAGTGGATTGGGAAATGGATATACACCGATCAGCCACAACATTAAAACCACCTGCCTAATATTGTGTAGGTCCCCCTCGTGCCACCAAAACAGCTCTGACCCGTCGAGGCATGGACTCCACAAGACCTCTGAAGGTGTCCTGTGGTATCTGGCACCAAAACGTTAGCAGCAAATCCTTTAAGTCCTGTAAGTTGTGAGGTAATGCCTCCATGGATCGGACTTGTTGGTCCAGCACATCCCACATGATGTAAAAGAAAACATGATTCATCAGACCAGCCCACCTTCTTACATTGCTCCATGGTCCAATTCTGATGCTCACGTGCCCATTGTAGGCGCTTTCGGCGGTGGACAGGGGTCAGCATGGGCACTCTGACTGGTCTGCGGCTACACAGCCCCATACACAGCAAGCTGCGATGCACTGTGTGTTCTGACACCTTTCTATCATAGCCAGCATTAACCTTTTCAGCAATTTGTGCTACAGTAGCTCTTCTGTGGGATCGGACCAAACGGGCTAGCCTTCGCTCCCCACGCGCATCAATGAGCCTTGGGCGCCCATGACCCTGTCACTGGTTCACCTTGGACCACTTTTGGTAGGTACTAACCACTGCATACCAGGAACACCCCACTAGACCTGTTTTGGAGATGCTCTGACCCAGTCATCTAGCCATCACAATTTGGCCCTTGTCAAAGTCGCTCAGATCCTTACGCTTGCCCATTTTTCCTGCTTCCAACAGATGAACTTCAAGAACTGACTGTTCACTTGCTGCCTAATATATCCCACCCCTTGACAGGTGCCCTTGTAACGAGATGATCAATGTTATTCACTTCACCTGTCAGTGGTTTAAATGTTGTGGCTGATCGGTGTATATCCTATATATGTCAATAACCATTCATAGTTTCTGACAAACATCTTTTTAATTGATTAAACGATCCTCTTGAATGGAAAACATCATTGAAACAAAACTCTCTGAAACTTTATAGTTAGCCATCAAAGGGCTGGCATTAAGAAATAATTAATTTACAGTTTTCTGGCACTCCGCCCAATTAAGCGAGTTAAGCACGTAAGAGTTGAGCATGTTCGTAGCAGGAGTCTGAATACAAACAACTTGTTCTGTGTGACTGTTGTATAAACTAGAGGAACTTAAGCAGGTGCTTAAGTCGATCGACTCTGAATATGGCCCTTATCACCTGCTTATCATCCTTTTCTTATCCCTTATTCACCAGGACCAATTGACTGACATGTCTTTATAAACCTGTATTTTAGAATATTTATCTTGTATTTGAGGAGACATTTTTTCCTAAATCAGATGTTGTAAAAGGAACCTCTAATGTTATCCACTCCTGCAACCGGGTGGAATTTGACATTTGTCTATTTAAAAGAGTTGTTAAAAATAATGGTAATTTATTTAAAAGCCCTTTGTAGATTAATAATAAGAGGTGTTTTTTTCTTCGGGTAGCAAGGGACGGCCAACCAACATTTTGATATAGGTTGCAATGATGTGTGCAAAGTGAAAAGTATCTCATGAAATAAAGCGTAGGGCACTATGATAAACTGCATTTAATGGTTTTAAAGTTGAAGCAGAAGCATGCAGCCAGAGGAACCTTCTGAATGTCTTGAAACTTGTATTTTGACCCCTCCTGTACTTAGCACCCAGATTCTTGTCAATCAAATCTGTAAGTGAAATCTGATATAGTGTTAACGTGGCTTTTTTTGTGTTAGTTACTAGAATTCAAGTATGACTCTTTGTTTGTGACCATGTGAAGGTAAGTAAGTTCATGATGTAAGTAAGGTAAGTAAATACATTACTAGGATAGTGTACCTGTGTTTCCTGAATGAAAAATGTTTGGCAATGTGCATGGAAAAGCCATTAATGTTGCATGCTTATATTTTAGCCCAGTTTTTTCCGTTTGTGATATGTATATAGTTGGCATGATAATTGAAACAATAGCCTTTAAGTCTACAAAAATAAATAACTGCATAGATATTGGATACCCTGATCAAATCTGTATTGGTATTACTTGGGTTACCCATGTTAGAAAATGTACTCAGTCATTATTTACACATCCAGATACAATCTGTTTGCTAAAACTAGATTAAGAACTTGCATAATATCTTTCTCAAAAATACATTTCCATGCCTGTAAAAATCTCCATGCCTAGTGTTTTATCACATGGGTATGGAATAACACTACTTTATCATGAGAAGCCATTATACATTCACGCTAATGTTCAACTTGAATAACAGATTTCATTAAGAATAGAAAACTAGTCCCATTGACTCTAATTACATCACATTTCATTTAGCACCTAATGATCTGTAGATTTTTTTTTGTTTACACCCTAAAACCCTAAAAAAATATATATTTCAGATTTTTCCCTGTTTTTCTTCCAATTTGGTGACCAAATATACCCTCTATTTCTTCAATTTTCAAGTCAAGTCAAGTCAAGTAGTATTATTATCAAATCACAGATTATACAAGTATAACGCGGTGAATGAAATTCTTGTGTCAGAAAAACGCCCGACAGCAAACAGCAGTTATAAGACTATATAAATAAACTATAAGTAGAACATAAATAAAAATTAAGCTAAAAACGGTGCAAAATTTAAACTATAAGTATACATTAAACATAAGTAAAAAATTAAAGCTAAAAAACAGTGCAAAAATTAACCTATGCAAAATACAGATTAAACTGAGCAAGTGCAAATGATAGCATTCTGTACAGACTATATAAAAAAACTATCGGATAGAATCACAAATGAAGATTGGAGTTAAAACTGTGCAAAATTACAAGACTATAGAACAGAACTATAAGTACCAATTTAAAGTTTAGACTGTGCAAAATACAAATTTAACTGGGAAAAATACAATTTACAGAATAGTGCAAGTTAGATATGAATGTGCAATGATACTGGCTCAATATAATTACAAAATACAATTACAAAATACAATTGAATGTGTGCAAAAGCGCGAGGATCAGCTCTTGTTCAGCAGCCTGATGGCCTGACTATGGAAGCTGTCCCTGAGTCTATTCGTGCGGCACTTGATACTACGGTATCTTCTGCCTGACGGTAAAGGTGAGTACAGTTTTTGGCAGGGGTGGTTAATGTCTTTAATGATACGTTTGGCCTTTGCCACGCACCGCCTGGTGTAAATGTCCTGGAGGGAGGGGAGCTCCCCTCCAACGATGTCCTGGGCCGTTCGCACGACCCTCTGTAGCGCTCTGCGCTCGAGTACGGTGCAGTTCCCATACCAGAAGGTGATGCATCCTGAGAGAACACTCTTGATCGTACCGGTGTAGAATGTTCAGAGGATGCGGCGGCACATGTTGAATTTCCTCAGACGTCTGAGGAAGTACAGGCGTTGTTGGGCCCTTTTCACCACGTGTGTGGTGTGTGTGGTCCATTTGAGGTCCTCGGAGATATGCACACCGAGGAACTTGAAGCTGCTGACCCTCTCTACTGCAACCCCGTCTATGGAGATGGGGGCGTGCTCTCCTCTCTGCCTCCTGTAGTCCATGATCAGCTCCTTGGTCTTCTGGACATTGAGGGCTAGGTTGTTCTCCTGGCACCACTGTGTCAGTGATCCAACCTCCTCTCTGTAGGCTGTCTCGTCGTCATCGGAGATCAGTCCCAACACCGTCGTGTCATCAGCAAACTTGATGATGACGTTGGAGCTATGCATGGCCATGCAATCGTGGGTGTACAGGGAGTAGAGGAGAGGGCTCAACACGCATCCCTGGGGGGCTCCTGTGTTGAGGGTCAGTGGCTCTGAGGTGGTGCTGCCCATCCTCACCACCTGGCGGCGGCCCGACAGGAAGTCCAGTATCCAGCTGCACATGGTGGAGTGCAGGCCTAGACCCCGGAGCTTGGTGTCGAGCTTGGCAGGAACTATTGTATTGAACGCTGAGCTATAGTCCACAAACAGCATTCACACATAAGAGTTCCTCCTCTCCAAGTGAGAAAGGGCGGTGTGAAGTGCCACGGCAATTGCGTCGTCAGTGGATCTGTTCTGACGATATGCAAATTGCCATGGCTCCAGTGTGTCAGGCAACATGGAACAAATGAAGTCTTTAACCAACCTCTCGAAGCATTTACTGACGATCGAGGTGAGGGCTACGGGCCTCCAGTCGTTCAGACACGTTACCTTGGGGTGTTTGGGGACAGGCACAATGGTGGACATCTTGAAGTCCACGGGAACAACAGCCTGGGACAGGGAGAGACGTCTGCAAACACTCCTGCCAACTGGTCAGCGCATGCTCTGAGGACGTGCCCCGGGATGCCGTCGGGGCCTGCTGCCTTGCGGATGTTCACCCGCTTGAAGGCTCTGCGCACGTCTGCCTCTGAGATGCTCAGCAGGCTGGTCTCCCCAGGCAGCGCTGACTCTGGTGGGCTGCCGTTCACATCGAACCGAGCAAATAATGTGTTCAGCTCTGCTGGGAGGGAGGTAGAGGAGTTCTCTACACAGCTGGATCTCCCTCTGAAGTCCATGATTGTCTGTAGCCCCTTCCACATTCCCCTCACGTCTTGATTGTCAAATTTCTCCTCCACTCTGCTCCTATACTCCCGCTTGGCAGTGTTGATGGTCCTGCGGAGGTCATAGCGGGCTCTTCTATACTCCTCCATACTACCGGAGTTGAAGGCGGCGTCGCGCGTATGGAGTGCAGCGCGAACATCCCCGTTAATCCACAGTTTCTGGTTTGGGTATATCCGAACCGATTTAGTAGGAACAACATCATCCATGCACTTCTTGATAAACCCACCGACTGTGGACGCGTACTCACTGACGTTGTTGTCCGAGGCGTCCTTGAACATGGACCAGTCGGTGTGGTCAAAACAGTCCCGTAGCATGGATTCCGATTTTTCCGACCAGCGTTGAACCTCTCGCGCAGCGAGTGGTTGCTGCTTCAGTCTCTGCCTGTAAGCGGGGAGTAGCTGGATAGAGCGGTGGTCTGATTTGCCAAGGGGGTGTAGCAGTGATCCAGCATCTTCTCACCACGGGTCTTGCCTGTTATGTGTTGGTAAAACTTCGGGAGAACCTTCTTCAAGTTCGCCCTGTTGAAGTCCCCCGCCACAATAAAAGCAGCCTCCGGGTGGGCCGACTCCTGCACGCTAATTACCCCGTAGAGTTCCTTCAATGCAATGTCCGTGTTGGCTTGTGGGGGGACGTAAACAACAGTCACGATAACCGCTGTAAACTCCCGAGGTAGCCAGAATGGTCGGCACATTAACATCAGATACTCCAGGTCCGGGGAACAGAACGACTTGAGAGTATGCACACTACTTGGGTTACACCAAGACCTGTTGATCATGATACATACCCACCCTCCGCGATCCTTACCGGAGAGAGTCTTTGTTCTGTCCGCGCGGTGTGCGGAAAAACCCGTGGGCTCAATGGCTGCGTCGGTAATCCCCTCCTTCATCCAGGTCTCCGTTAAGCAGATGATACAGTTGTCCCTTGTTTCACGGTGGAATTGAATACGAGCCTGTAGCTCGCATAGCTTATTGTCCAAAGACTGTACATTAGCCAGTAGAATGGAGGGTAATGGAGGACGATTGGCTCTGCGTCTCAGCCTGACCAGCACGCCGGCTCGCTTCCCTCTCCTCCGGCGGCGTCGCCTGCGTGAGATCGCTCCCAAGATGGACGGGGTTAATCCAACAAAGACTCCTGGCGATACGTCCGAGTCGAAAGAGTTGAAAAACTCTGGTGTGCGGCGAGCGATTGTCGATCCAATCTCCAGAAGTGTGCATCTGTCATAGGTGATAAGGCTGCTAACTTTTTGTACAAAAATAAATACTATTAAAAGATAGTATTTCCTCCCCCATGAGCCCACCGCCAATAATAAAATAGATTGTTTTTGAATTAGTTGTCTTTGAGAATTAATTGATAGGGTGAGCCCCTCTCCCTCTGCAGTGGAGCCCCCTAGAGGCTTAGGATCAACGCATGTTGTATGTCTTAACATTTACCATTCATCTTAGAAAAATAAACAAATCTTACACTACAAAAAATTCAGATTTGTTTTCAGATTTACTTGATATTGAGTAGTCCAATCAAAAGTAAATCAAAATGAATTAAAATCAAAGTTGGTAAATTCTTTGAGTGAATTGTAGAATTGTACAGGACAAAACACTGAAAGAATTAATACACATTGATGAGCATGGTGTAGACAATGAACCATCCATTTCAGTCAGAGCACTGTGATTCATTGTACATTCACTGTAAAATCTTCATTAGCATTTGCAACAAATCTGATTAAGTTTTTTGCCGTACTGAAGAGAACATTTCCTTTGTGCAGATTAGGGTACCTGAAATGTAGATAATTAGGTTTGTAAGGATAATTGGCAGTGATATTAACATAATGACCTGCTTTGGTTCATATCGTGCACTGCCGAAAATGGATACAAATGATTTTGTAATTATTAGTTTATCAATGATGGTGCACTATCATCATTTCTCAAAGTTTATTTTGAAAGAAGCAAGCATTTAAAGTTAAGGACCAACAGTCTGAAGGGAATCCATTGTATGATATGACATTTTTTTAATGGGGTTAATAAAATAATCACTCCACTGTGAAAGTGTAATTATGTTTTCAATTGTTCTGTTACTTGACATTCTTTGTTATAGTTTAAAAAGACACTGCCATGACTAAAAGGAATGTGTGTACATAAAATGTCAACTATGCTTTCAATACATACTATCATTATATATTTCTTGCTCCACTGTTAAGTCAGCATTATATTTATTGAATGTATCCAGCAAGCACTGGATAATGCTTCCTTGTATTTTTTCAGAGATTCAATAAACAATTTGAGCAGAGCCTAAATGCTGGCAAATACTGAATAAACAGAAGAATATGTCAATCTGAATTAAACATGATCTTCACTGAAAACATTTAATTAGTGTGAACATTATGTGGTTTATCTGCTATGCAAAGATACTCCGCAGACAAAAAACCCCAAGAAAATATTGTCTCATATTATGTTCTGCCGTTCCTTATTTGAGCATCTGAAAAGTGTGCGGGCATTAGCAAAAAAAATCATACTTGTAGAACATTTGCATAATGCAATTATGAAAAAGGGTGTAGTGATTTTCATGGCATGGCATAATGGAAATTGAATGGCATGAAATCACAAGTAGAAATACTCATCAAACGTTTTTGAATAGTTAAAAAAAGCAGACAAGAACATGAGAATTAAGAAAATGATATAGCCCGGGGCCTGTATTCATCAAGCATGTAGGGTGTGGGGAGTGTTAAGCTTTAAGCTTCTTGCACCTATTTAGACATACCAAAATATAATAGTTAATAGACCAAGAACTGTGATGGCCACATGCCTACATTTGGTATCATTTGAAAGGCAACACATTTTAGTCTATGAAATATTCATAATGAAGGAGTAGGATAGACCTATGGATTGTTGTGCATGCCTTGGACGATATATCGACTAAATCTGTGCAAAACAGACTTCTAGACCCATGGGCTCATGGAGGCCTTTAAGTGAGTGCTGTCACCGGTGGTCTCCAAGTGTCCCAAAACCTTTTCAAGGTGACAAAATTGGCCCAATGATTTATACTCACTTCTGTGACACTGGAAAACATACAAAAATGTTTGATGATTTTAAAGCCTGTTTCTATCACCCAAACCATTATGGATCGTTATTTTGCTCACAAAACAGATATTAATATGATGGCTCAAACGGTCTCCTAATATTTCTAAGTGGCCCATTTCACTTCTGTGACACTGGCAATCACATTACAACATGTTGTTGCCTATGAGACACACACACCAAAGTCAAACCTATAAGACACACACACACCAAAGTCAAAGAATTGGATAGTAAGAACAGAAGTTTTTTTTTTACCACAAATGTAAATAAAGTAAACAACAGGCCTTCCCCATTATCAACTAAAAAAAAAAAAAAAAAACAGCCAAGACAAAATTGCACCTTTGCCAATTGTCTGCCCTCATTGCATAAAATTATTTATAGTGTCTGTTCGTGTTCATTAGTCAGGCAACACAGTTTGGCACACAGCTTGGCGAGTTCCGACTAGTAGTGGCTGGTCCTGTAGTTATGGATGACAGACTTTTGGGGGGGATAATTGAATCAATTGGCCACCAAATTGGGAGAAAAATGGGGGAAAAATCTGAAATACAAAAAGGTGCCATTCTCATCATTCAAGATTCCATAAGTTTCCATTAAAGAATTGCTATGATTGCTACGTAACAGCTCAGCTGGCAGCATCCACAGCTTTATATCTGTTACTTACAGCTACCTAGCTACAAATATAATATTTCTCCATCCTCTCCATCTACGTAACTTGCAAAATACATTTACTTCCTGAATTTGACAAATTTGTAGTTGTAACACAGATGGCAAGCGCATATCGGGCCAATACCAGACTGGAGGTGGCATCTGGATCCGGAGTGTACTGTTAAGTTATTCCCAATGGTTGCATTGTTGTATACACACTTAAAACACAAATTCAGTGTAAAAATGCTTGAGACCACTTGCCTCCCACCTCCCGTCTCATGCTGCTGTCACAGACTGGACACTTGCCCATTGCTCCAGGTGTTGGTTTCCATCAGCAGACAGACTGTGCAATCAATTACAGTGGATATACAGGACAGCGCATCTCAAGTTTCAGCGAGCCTCTGTGCAAGTGCCGTATTACCACCCTGTTAAATCTGAGTTTGTTTTGGTTTTGGTAATATTGTATTGTACCAAAATTTTATTTATTTTATTGTTCTTATTATTATTTAAGTGACATTCAAAGTATAGGCAGAGCAAGAGGTGTTGTGATAACTTTTAAGACTTTTGTTTGTCGTATTAATTTTCCTAAGCACTGATATAACTGTCATTAGGTCCAGGTGTCAAATGAGGAGGAACAGGGGACCATGGATCAGGTGGCAATGCTGTGCAGACAGAAGCCAATTGGTAAGAACAGCAGCAGCTGAGATTAAAGGGGAGAGAAAGAAAGAGGGGGGGAGAAAGAAAAGAAGATGAAGCTGAGAGGATGGTCAACTGAACATAGGACAAGGGCAGTGACACTTGGAGGACAGGCTCTCAGCCTTAAAACTGTGGTCATATTTGGAGGAATTAAGATGTTCAAAGTGGACCAAGAATGAGATAACCACAACAACAGACCGGGCACAGCTGGAGTCATTATTTAAAGGGTGTCCTGGAAAAGCATGATAAACCACATTCATTTTTTCCCTGTTTAATAGCGGGAGATTTTCATTACATTACTGGCCTCCTGAAGAAGCCAGAATGGGGAAAACGTGACAACTTCTCTTCATATGATTCAATTAGCCTCTCACGCAAACACATGCATACACAAATGCACATATGCACACACGGGCACGCACAGATTAACACACATGAGCACAAACGCACACATGCACACACACGACACACACACACACACACACACACACACACACATACAAAAAACCTTGCATTGGTAGTCTTTTTATTTTCCCAGGAGTGCCCACTTTTCTATTATGACATCACACAGCAGAGCTAACACCATGCTGCCTGAGGTAGACATATTAGTATCAGTTTCAGGTCAAAACTGAGAGAGAGGTTCACTAAATAGGCATATCACTGAAAGCCTTGTGGACAACTACATGGCTTTAATTGAAAATATATCAAGATATGCCTGTCTACACATGCAAGGGTTCCCTCATTGTATCAGGAATGTCAAGCTCCATAATTGGATGACCATGCAGTAGAGGGTCTGAATTGCAGAGTATGGCTTATTGTCAGCGAGATCTCATACCATTCTATAACAAGGGGTAAGCAAATCTGTTTCAAAGTTCAAAGCTACACCTCACCAGGATATGAGTGTTTTTCCTAACACCCTCTACTCCCTGGGGAACATCTGAAAGACCTGAGGAACTGAGCTAGATGTTATCCTTTAAAACGGATTGTTCTGGTTCTGGTCAACCAGCCTTCCTAGTACTGCCGATATTTATCATATAGCACGGTTAAATAGAATGTTTATGCATCATATTAATATCATTCCACTCACATAAACATTGTAACATTGTAAGCTGTCAATCCTAAGAAAAATTTAGACATTTAAAATGTAATGTCCAGATCCTCAAAGTGCACTGTCCGGTATTTCATTTATTGGAAAATTGGTAAACAACAACAAATCGCAAAATGAATAAGATTCAGAAATTGAACTTAAAATAGACCTATGAGGGTCCAAGGAGAATAAAGATGGTGGTAAATACAGCGGGCATTAAATTTTCCCCTTATGCCTTGAAGTCTGGATCCATGGTTCTTTGTGGTTTCCATGGCAACCAGTTTTGGTCACAGTTCATTTTTCTAAGGACATGGATGGTCAATGTACAATTCAAATGAATTCCCTGAAGGCTGTCAGAAGACTCCCTGCAACACCCAACAGTGACGCGGAATAAATAAATAACAATAATGCTAATAATAACTAGTCATTCAAAAAGATATCGTCTTTCATCTACTCATGCGTTTTGTTTTATTTTAAAACATTTGGATAATTTTCTTGGCAGCCGTTTTTGTTTTCTATATTACGTGCTATATCACATTTGAACATAGTAACATTTGTTTCAACTTCATGAGGCTTTCATAAAGCACACTTAACACCTTCATGAACATTGCATCTTGCCTTAATTAAGGAGTTCTTAACAACTGCAGTGTTTTATGATGGCTGACATAGTGATTTCGCTCATGTTATGTAAAGAAATTCAACCATGAACAACTGAATGTCAAGACACAATTTCTATTCTTTGTGCTTCGTAATTGTACTTTGTACTTTGTCTTACAGCTCTTAAACATAATCTCAATTTTATTTTCTTCATCTGCCTTTTCTACAGATATTGCATTGAGCAGTCAGTTGTACCCTTTCTATTCCAGTAAAAGTGTGCCCTCCCATATCACACAATTATCCAGCAATGATCTGAACATGAGAGGAATGCTCAAACACAATATCTTCATTTTCTCAATTTATTTTACCCAGAATATATATATATATATATAATATATATATATATATATATATACACACACACACACACACACACACACACACACACACACTATGGGAAGATTGATGCTTCCATAAATGGTTGAATAATACACCTCCATTCCCATTTTAGCTGTAAACCCTAATTTCCAATTTAAACTTTTATGTTATTACTTTGAGAGCAGAGGCCAGCAGGTGAACCAGATTACTGCAGATACCCCCTTTCTTCATTCTCAGTGCCACCGTTCCTTACAAAAATGCATACAATCGGTAATAGGAAATATAAATAAGACTTTCTAAAACATTTCCCAATTTTTCCCTGGCTTCCCTTCCCCCAGAAAGGTAATCTTTCATTTCCTACATTGATAGATTATTCCAATGTAGTCCATACCAGAGAGGAGAAATACATCATATGAATGTTTGGCATGCTATTATTCCACTTTATCATAATATGTGCTTTTGGCCTACTATAATTCATGCTCAGGTTTTTTTTTCCACATTGCAGCTTGGAATAGAACTGCTGACAAGTTTTCTGCCTATGATAAATGTTTAAAGAAGCCTTGAGAAGCTTTCTGACCGTATGGCACTATTTGTTGAGCATGGCGAGAGAAAGGACAGCGCAGTAAGGATTCTTCCGACAGTATTATCAGTTGTTTTTTCTTTGCGATTTGTTTTCAGAAATAATTAAAATGCCGTATATTAAATGTAGAGCGGAGCGGCCTGAGAGGTAATGTAGTGGTGCGGTAATGAAAGGGAAGTTAATGTTCCCGTCAGGAAGTAAAGAGGTGGCCAGAGCCTGTGGCTGGGGCATGCGTGACACGTGTGAATTACAAATGAACTTATTTTAATTAATTTCCTGTTCGGTTTCTAATGCTGAAATTATTGGATAAATGATCTCACAACAGTAAATAATATATATATATATATATATATATATATATATATATATATACAGTACTGTGCAAAAGTTTTATGCAGGTGTGAAAAAATGCTGTAAAGTAAGAATGCTTTCAAAAATAGAAGTGTTAATAGTTTATTTTTATCAATTAACAAAATGCAAAGTGAATGAACAGAAGATAAATCTAAATCAAATCAATATTTGGTGTGACCACCCTTTGCCTTCAAAACAGCATAAATTCTTCTAGGTACACTTGCACACAGTTTTTGAAGGAACTCGGCAGGTAGGTTGTTCCAAACATCTTGGAGAACTAACCACAGATCTTCTGTGGATGTAGGCTGCCTCAAATCCTTCTGTCTCTTCATGTAATCCCAGACAGACTCGATGATGTTGAGATCAGGGCTCTGTGGGGGCCAAACCATCACTTCCAGGACTCCTTGTTCTTCTTTACGCTGAAGATAGTTCTTAAATAACATTGGCTGTATGTCGTTGTCCTGCTGCAGAATAAATTTGGGGCCAATCAGACGCCTCCCTGATGGTATTGCATGATGGATAAGTATCTGCCTGTATTTCTCAGCATTGAGGACACCATTAATCCTGACCAAATCCCCAACTCCATTTGCAGAAATGCAGCCCCAAACTTGCAAGGAACCTCCACCATGCTTCACTGTTGCCTGCAGACACTCATTATTGTACCGCTCTCCAGCCCAGGCGAACAAACTGCCTTCTGCTACAGCCAAATATTTCACATTTTGACTCATCAGTCCAGAGCACCTGCTGCCATTTTTCTGCACCCCAGTTCCTATGGTTTTTGTGCATAGTTGAGTCGCTTAGCCTTGTTTCCACGTCGGAGGTATGACTTTTTGGCCACAATCCTTCCATGAAGACCACTTCTGGCCAGACTTCTCCAGACAGTAGATGGGTGTACCTTGGTCCCACTGGTTTCTGCCAGTTCTGAGCTGATGGCACTGCTGGACATCTTCCGATTTCGAAGGGAAGTAAGCATGATGTGTCTTTCATTTGCTGCATTAACTTTCCTTGGCCAACCACTGCGTCTACGGTCCTCAACGTTGCCCGTTTCTTTGTGCTTCTTCAAAAGAGCTTGAACAGCACATCTTGAAACCCCAGTCTGCTTTGAAATATTTGCCTGGGAGAGACCTTGCTGATGCAGTATAACTACCTTGTGTCTTGTTGCTGTGCTCAGTCTTGCCATGGTGTATGACCTGTGACATGAAACTGTCTTCCACAACCTCACCTTAGTAACAGAGTTTGGCTGTTCCTCACCCAGTTTTAAGCCTCCTACACAGCTGTTTCTGTTTCAGTTAATGACTGTGTTTCAACCTATATACGAAATTGATGATCATTAGCACCTGTTTGATATAATTGGTTAATCATACACCTGACTATAATCCTACAAAATCCCTGACTTTGTGCAAGTGTACCTATAAGAATTGATGCTGGTTTGAAGGCAAAGGGTAGTCACACCAAATATTGAATTGATTTAGATTTTTCTTCTGTTCGCTCACTTTGCATTTTGTAAATTGATCAAAGTAAACAATTAAAATGTATATTTTTGAAAGCATTCTTACTTTACAGCATTTCTTCACACCTGAATAAACTTTTGCACAGTACTGTATATATATATACAGTATATATATAATGGCTGTAGGAATTAACATATTAATCAGAGTGATTAATCAACTAATACATTAATCAAATGAACAATTTTTGAATTACATTAATGATAGTACGTAAATTGTGTTTACTCCAATATTACATGTGACCAGGAGAAGGTGCCATTGCATAATTCCTGTATGATATAAAGCACAGCTTTTCTTCACATCCCTGTAACATGGGAAAAGACAGCATGGCTTTCGTAAGAAGATGTTTTCCGTCCCAGACAGTGTTTCACAGGAGAGCGATACAACCCATCGGACTCAAAGTCTGATCATTTAAGCCTGGATAACACAGCCGAGGACACATTTCTTGAAGGACTGGATCTAAGTTTACGCCCTGGAATCATATTTCATATTGGAAAGGCAATGGATCAGCATTCTCTTCGTGCTTCCTGTCACTGCCTGTCAAACAGGGAAGCTCCAAACATCCAAGATGTTCAAAATGTGTTCACTTTTATGTATAGCTATTTCAGCTTAGTGAATAAAACAATTACTAGTGTTAATAGTATTTGGGTTGTAATTGGATTACATTTACAATTGATTTGTAATTTAAGTTAGATAATAATGTTCCACATATTGGGTTTCTGCTTATCCATATATTAATTGAATATGTTTCAGTACTACCTCCGGCAGTTTACCACTTACCTTTGTACCATTTCAGGTTATTCACTGGACTTGAACTGCTTAAATTTCAGTAAAAACTGGAAAAATGGGGGTGTTCTAAAACTTTTGACTGGTATTGTGTATATATACTGTATACAGTATATACAGTGGGTTCGGAAAGTATTCAGACCCCCTTAAATTTTTCACTCTTTGTCATATTGCAGCCATTTGCTAAAATCAATTAATTTCATTTTTTTCCTCGTTCATGCACACACAGCACCCAATATTGTCAGAAAAACACAGACTTGTAGAAATTTTTGCAGATTTATTACAAAATAAACACTGAAATATCACATGGCCATAAGTATTCAGACCCTTTGCTGTGACACTTGTATATTTAACTCAGGTGCTGTCCAATTCTTCTGATCATCCTTGAGATGGGCCTACACCTTCATTGGAGTCCAGCTGTGTTTAATTATATTGATTGGACTTGATTTGGAAAGGCACACACCTGTCTATGTAAGTTCCCACAGTTGACAGTGCATGTCAGAGTAAAATCCAAGCCATGAAGTCCTAGGAACTCTCCATAGACCTCCGAGATAGAATTGTGTTGAGGCATAGATCTGGGGAAGGGTATAAAAACATTGCTAAAGCATTGAAAGCACCCAGGAGAACAGTGGGCTCCATCATTGTGAAATGGAATAAGTTTGAAACCACCACAACTCTTCTTAGAGCTGGCCGTCTGGCCAAACTAAGTAACCGGGCAAGAAGGGACATGGTCAGGGAGGTGACCAAGAACCCAATGGCCACTCTAAGAGAGCTTCAGAGTTCCTCTGCAGCGATGGGAGAACCTGGTAGAAGGACAAATATCTCTGCAGCACTCCCATCAATCAGACATTTATGGTAGCACTTGGCATTCAGGCCAAACATTTCAATTTGTGTCTCATCAGACCGGATAATCTTTTTCCTGATGCTCTTAGAGTCCTTTAAGTACCATTTGGCAAACTCCAGGTGGGCTGTCATATGCCTTTCACTCAGAAGTAGCTTCCGTCTAGCCACTACCATAAAGGTCTAACACTACCTGTTTTTCTGACAATATTGGGTGCTGTGTGTGCATGAACGAGGAAAAAAATGAAATTAATTGATTTTAGCAAATGGCTGCAATAAGACAAAGAGTGAAGAATTTAAGGCGGTCTGAATACTTTCCGAACCCACTGTATATATATATATATATATATATATATACAATAAATGGAGTGCAGTTGCAGACTGTACTAAAATTAAGTACGATTTTTGTCTTTCTCTTCAGTGACACCTCACAGGTAGTTTGACTTTACTGTACTGTGTTAAACAGTGGCAGGCAACACTTATATAAAGGTCACTTTTGTTAACCATTAATATAATATACATATGTATTATTGTTCAAATTAAATGTTTTTCCAGTGCTATTAACATTAAATAAATTGTTTTTATGTGGGTAGCATGCCAATTAAAAATTAAGAGCCTTTACACTTCTGTATCTTGGTATCACCCCAGGACCTGGCTTGAGTGGTCGATAGATGCCTGCTTTTGTATGTCTTGTGGCATTTTGGTTGCTAAAATGATGAAGATACTGTGTTCATCTCTCACAGCTTCACTAATTGGAAATCTGCACTTGAACATGACAGGGGTTTTCAAAACCATGCCTCAAAGCCAGGGCCACTTAGCTTCATCTGTTTGAAAGGAGTTCTGTAAAGGGCAGAAGGGTGTAGTCACAACAGGATGCTGGGTCCTCATCTAAAGTCAATAGTTATTTGTGTTATTTCCTCCCAAATTTGGTATGTGGCAAGCCTACATTAGTGATTAAAGAACTGGGCTTGTAGCTCATAAAACACAGTTTTACCCTTGCGTAAGGTACTTACTAAAAAAGTAGTTGCACTATATTTTACAGTATGCTAACTACCGACTATTTACTAGATAAGTATGTAGTAATAATGAGTAATAACTGGTAATTCATTCCTATTAAACTAAAAGGCAATTAATTGGTAACAAATCACAATAATTTGAGTATTTACATAATAATGGCATGTTAAGTAAGAGTAATAACATAATGAGTTCAAAGTAAATATGGTATATTTGTATTTTGTGGCAACAATATGCAATAACTGGTCCTCATTTTACATGAATTCTATAAAACTACTTGGGAACTAATTGGTAAAAAATCACAGAAACAGTCATATTTATGTGGGAATTACATGGTAACCATTATATTAAGAGTAAATGTCCAACATGGGATTGTATGCTTTCATTTTATCAGGTAAAAAGTGTAGTAATTAATGGGTAACATTGAAGGAACAGGACTGTTAAACAAAGTGATACCTTTTGCTAGCCAAACGTCTTTGCCGCATTCGATGCAAGTTATGGATATATTAACATAGCAAGCTCTATTTAAATTGAATAAATAGTTATCTCTACTTGAGACCACTTTGGAGGAAAGGAAACGATGGAGTGGCATTCTCGCCAACAACACACACTCCTCCGGCTAAGACATTATGGGGGGTCCCCGGGTGGTGCAAACTCACCAAGAGTGCAGGTTGCCCACTGTGGATCCCCTCCCGGGTGCGCCAGCCCGGCTCTGGCTGGGAGTCCAGTTCAGGGGTGGCAATTGGCTGCTGTAGGATGGAATCTAAGTAATTTACTTATTAAAATGTTTTTAATTAAACAGAGTCCTTGTAATTGTTTTACATATGAAGTACCTGTTTTATAATAACAATAAGGCATTTTACTCGAAAGGCATGTTATTATGAATAAAGTCACGGCTAAGGGATTGGCTGTGACTTTATTCATGATAAAGCACAGCCTCTTCTGCCTTATTGCTTAAGTACAGTAATATTTTACAATATTATGCATTACCATATTTGAGCCAACTAAAAACGTTGATAATTAATGTAAAACACTACAGGAAAAGAACTGTAATATAAAACTTTTGCCAAGTTATTTTGCAGTCATTACAACTACATGCAAGTCTATGTAAGTATACCTTCCACCTAATTATTTAGCAGCGTTTATTCACTTCCTATGCACATTTCCCATGCATACAGCAGCTTGAGGAACTGAACGGCTTTATTTTGGCATGGCAGGAAAAAAACACTTAACAAAAGAAAAAACAAACATATCCATAAAATGCAAAAGTGTCATATAAAACTACAGCTAGCTAGACAGTAAACAATGTTTGTGAACATCATTAGCTAGAAAGTTGATAGCCCTAGCCAGTATTGGTAGCTATATAGCTGGCGTAGCAGTTACAGGTGTAGGGACTGCACATTCCATCAAGAAATTATATGTTTGAAATGCAATTTCAGTTAATATAATTTTAAGTGCTTAGCGTTCCTCCAACACATATCCAACCTCCTGACACAGTTCTACAACGCACGAGGGAATCCCATGATGTCATTCGGCCCCGCCTCCTAGGATCGCATTTCCACGATACTGTAAAAGCGGAAATGTGTACCTCAACGCAACATATAAAATCAGAGAACACTCTCTCTGTCCCTCTGGTTTTTCCCTGCTCTGTTCTATCCTTCCATCACCAAGACCTTGCGTCGCTCTCCCTCACCAGCGCCTAACAAGAGGCTTGTGAAGACATGCGCGAGACACGTTCTCTGAACAGCAGCGGAATCCACAGCCAGCTCCCTTTGTTCAAAACTCATTGTCAGGGCTCCAGCGGTACCTCGACATCCTGGCCACAGGAGGGCGACATAGCTCCCTTTTTGCTTTTTTTGTGGTTTCACTGTTTCTTTTTCTCCAGTCACCCCAGCATTCCATTATGACAATTTCAAGTCTTCCCCTGTGATTTTTCACTCACACCTGTCTCTAATTGACCTTATCACACTCAGTATATAACCCAGTCTCTCCCATTCTCCTGTGCTCAGCTTTGAGTTAACATGCTGTTTTCACACGTCGTTTAACGGTTTCAACGGTTTAGTGTTTTGTCTTTGTTTTATGCTCCTTCTGGTTTCTCTCATTGTGTTTGTTATTTTGTTAGTTTGTTTTTATCTCTCGTGGTTTGTCCCTCCCAGTTTAGTTAGTCCAGTGTATTTTTGTTCTCTCCCTGTTTTGTACCCCCTTTTCCTTCCATCTCTGCGATTGGGTCCTTCCCCCCCTCTCGCCATCGTCCCCCTTAACACTCATCTCCAATAATCAACTTTGGCCCTGGAAAACTAACCAGAGACTTCACTTCAAGCGTGGAAATTTGCGAGACACGCGGCAAAGACATCGGACCCGAAGACGTCGCGACCAGATTCCCACGTCTACTCCGAACCCGAAACGTATGGAACCCCGCCGACCGCGGAGCAAACAAAACAACAGTAAGGCTGTATTAATCTTGGCAGTAGCACAATTGGCAACAAACTGTTGGTACTGTACTGCTGTAAATTGTATCATAGTTCATAACTGTGTACAACAGATTTTACCATTGTTTTTGTAGCTTTCATAGCTGCTCACTGACTGCCTGTGTTAGTGATAAAATACACCACACATAGACCCAGGTCTTGCATGTATTGTTATCTACTAACCCAGCATTCCGATCTCAAAATACGCAATAACTTCACAGTTATTCTGGTGTGCGCAGTAAGCGCCATCTTTATTTCACCTCGGTTACAACCTAGGTTCAAACTTCCCTCCATCTTGTTTCTTTGTTCTTGATGCCCACGTGGTTAAAGCTTGCACACACATGCACGTGACCCACACACAAGCTAGAGAACACACACACACATGCAGGCACGGCCACGTGCCTCATCAAGCTTGTGCACAGCCACGCCACACACACATACAGATACATACACGCATTCACACATACAGTTGTTGTTTGTACATAATTGTACTTTGCTATTTTCATACCTTATGTTCAGTAAATGTCATATTATTTTTCATATAAGGTTGTCTGTCTTAATGTTGCACTTGTATTGAATTGAGCCTACCTCTTCTAATAAATAACTCCTTGATGCCTTCAACACCTTGGTTAGGTCATCAATGTTATAGATTTGGTATTAACTAAATATATAATGTTGTGATCTGATTAAGATAAAATGTTACGGCCACGGCCGCAACTTTGTTTATTTTTCTGTTTCCTCGTGTTTTCTTTTTCCCTTTCCCATGTGTTCCTGTTCTCCCTGTCAATTTCATGTTTGTGCGTGTGTGTTGTGGTCGCGGCTTTCCTCCTCGGCATTCTCCGGCTCCCTCCTGATTACATTGGATCTGCGACACCTGCGCTGCCTACACACCTGTCATCAATTATCATCAGCCCTGCAGTGTATATCAACCCCGGTTTCTCGTCCACTCACCGTCAGATCGTTGTCTCCGCTTCAGTGGTAGCTACACGCATCAAGACTTTTCCCAAACCATGATTTCTTCCACATTATTATCTTCATCTGTTTTTATGTGTATTTGTCCTCTCTGTGCCCAGGTTCACTCCTCGCCTGCCTGCTTCCCTGCCTGCCTGCCTGCTTACCAGCCTGTCCTGCCTGCCTCCCTCATCTGCCCTCACCATCGCTTCCCTACCCCAGTCCCTGTTTGTAATAAATACCTTCACTTTACCTAATCCTCAGTGTCTGTGTCTGCGTTTGGGTCCGATCAGTGTCATCATAACAATAAATTAACTATTAATATTGTAATTTAATTATAATTATTAATTTAATTACTCATTGAAATTCCAATTTGATAGTTAAGTATATTTTTATGAGACTGATATACAAAAACTAATATTATAAGTATACTTGTATTTTTGGCTGCTACCGTATTGGGAATTAACAAGCCTTACGTTGTGCCGTCAACTATGTTAGAATTCTAACTTCTAGTGGGATAGCACCCTACACAGGTGAACCCACAATCTCATATTATTGTAGTGTGGGTCGAGGATGGAAGAGCCACTCGCAGATGTCACGAATATCTAAAAGCTAACTACAAGTAGTCAGCCACTAAGTCTGCGAACAGATAAGGGAGCAGGGGGAAAAATGGATGGACAAAGAAAAAGAAACTCCGGGCATAAAGTCCACGGAAAATAATAACAACCCAAAGGTTGTGGACTCTTCAACGAAGAGGTAAGAAACTAAAATGATTTTAGAGACTTTAGCTCTGGGAGTTTTTTAACCCCCTGAGGTCGGCTGGATCGGCGCCGATCCAAGCAGCAATACAAGTATATTACTATTTCTAACTTCGCGATATTTTATCATACACACGCGGCAAAAACATTGACAGAAACCTTAGAATCGCGACTTTCCGATTTGAGCACTGGCAAATCAAATGGGATTTTAAAATTAGCTTAATTAGACCAAAAGTAAACCTTGCTTTTACTCTGTTTTTACCTTTTAGTAACGTCCCCTTCTATTGACATGATAACTAGGTGCTAATTTCGGGAGGTGCGTCGGGCCATGTGTGAAAACGCCGGCATAAACAACACAAACTGAAGAGGACAGTCTATGCTGATATTTATTTTATTTCGCTTGTTTTCAAATACTCGTGAAAATATATATAAATTCCGCGTCTTGTGACTACATATTCCGCATGTCGCAATGTAACAAATTGCAATAGGCACAGAAAATACTTTTCAAACAGCCTAAAATGTTATAAAATATATCGTATGTCTGTGTTTACGCTTGCAATCTGCCAGCAACAGTATATTCACGAGTATATTTTCAAATACTCGTGAAAATATATGAATTCCGCGTCTTGTGACTACATATTCCGCATGTCGCAATGTAACAAATTGCAATAGGCACACAAAATACTTTTCAAACAGCGTAAAATGTTATAAAATATATCGTATGTCTGTGTTTACGCTTGCAATCTGCCAGCAACAGTCTATGCTATTGATTTTATTTCGCTTGTTTTTTTATTTTTTTTACATCTTGTCTGTGTTTACGCTTGCAATCTGCCAGCAACAGTCTATGCTGATATTAATTTTATTTCGCTTGTTTTCAAATACTCGTGAAAATATAGCCTATGAATATCGCGTGTTGTGACGCCAAACATTCCGCGTGTTGCAACGTAACAAAGAGCCAAAATGGCGGCTGACAAGAAGAGCTTGTCGTGAAAGGAGAAATGGTAACTCAAATATTGCTTAGCCATTTAAAATCTAAATGGTTGTTTTAACTCTAAAGAGGCATGAAATCACAAAAAAGTTTAATTGGAAGACACTTCGGATGGCCTTTGAGAGAGAGAGATGGCCCATCTGACAGATCTTAGAGGTGTGGACAATGAATAATGAATATTCAGGTATTTAGCATTTAGCCCTCCCACAGCCTGAAATAAATGTGACCAGTTCTGATAAAAACAGGTTTTTAGCTATTTAGATCTCAGATGTGCTAAACTATTTTCACACCCTTACATAACCAAGACCTTGGTGAACAAACGCACATTGGCAAAACAATTCGTCACTATAGTTTAGTGTGTGCTTTCACATCTTTTGTGACAGCAGAAAAATTTACTATTTTTAACTTGTGTGTTTGTAGATCTATTTACAAGCTGCATATGATACTGACCAAACTATTGATGGCATACAAATGTAGCTGTGATTGTCCTTCAAATAAAAATATCAAACACTTTGGAGTAAGTGTGTGTTAAATTGATGAAATTGAGATAAATATCAGACCATGCCAAAATCAAAAAACATCTAAAAGCTTAGCACGGACCTCAGGGGGTTAACCCAAAAACTAAAGAATGAATCTCGAAAAGGAAATGCCACCGGAGTGACGAGCAATAACCAAAGCTAGAAAGGAAATAATCCTCCTAGAACGGCAACCACAGAGTGGCAACGCTAAACCTTTTAAAAGAGATCCTAAATAGTACCTTCTCTCTTTAACTGAGAGACCACCAAGTGGAAAACTAATAGGCTACCTTAGTTCTAGTACCGGCTAGAGTGTAACAATGGTTTACACAGAAGCGTTTGTGATATGAAAACGCAGCCTTTAAATAGTAGGCGGAATAAACACTGATAATCCACAGCTGGCCATGACCGGGAAAATCCCAGACAAAAGACCATATAAGGGAAATGACAATGACAATGATTCCTCATCACATGGTCAAGCGCCCTCCAGCGGCTGAACAAGGTAAAACCATGACAATTATCCCCTAAAAAGAAAGAATACCACATTTAGAAAATGTAAACTTAGGGGGTTCCACGTGACCTGTTGGAAAATTGCGGTGTGAACCATGGCCCCATCCTTTCCTCCGTTATGCATATTTTTACTAATTTTACTGAACTACTCACAGATTTGGTAAATAGGAACTGTTTATTGAGGTTTCAAGATGTCACAGAGCCAAATAAATAGGTCTTTATCTTTTCATTCAACCCCTTCGAAGGAAGGGGGGAAAGTTGCTCAGTCTGAGTTTATGGGATTTCTGGAAACACGGGCACAGAAACAACACTTATTTTTTGAGTCTCAGTTTAGTCGCCTGGAGGAAGTTGGGCTCGATGCAGTTAGAACTGGTCGGGTCTGTCAAGTGAGCTAAAAGGTATTAAAACGAACCTTTTGGGACTTGAAAATAAGGTGCTAAACTAATGTCCCTGTGCTGCTCCAGAGTCGAATGGATGGAAGCCAAAATGGCGGGGTTGGAAGACTGCAACCGCAGATCAAACATCCGTGCTATCAGTCTTAAGGCCTCTACATGCTTCTATGTAACTTGTCAGACTTCTTCACGGTTCACGCAATGCAAAAATGTTGCAAGCACTCTGCAATTTATACGTCTGCCAAGGCTATGCGCAGCCTATGCAACATGGTGTCCTTACACTTCTGTACACTAGTAGATGTCAATATATTGAACAAGGTCGATAAAGTTTTCATGAACGCAGGGAAACTCCTGTACCTTCAAACTTCTTTAGCTAATCTTTCCTGAAGCTGGTTCATTTCAAACCGTGTCAAACAAATTATGCTAGCTATCTATATCGTTAGCTACTAGCTTGATGAACTGTGACCTATGAACTATGACTATGAAAGCTCCGCCTCCATTCGCTATCCAACCAATCAATAATGCGCAAAAATGCTAATCCAAGCTGGAAACTCTGTCTCAAAGTACAGATGAAGAAGGGAGATCCTGCCATGCAGTCCTGTCTCTGAACGCAGTTGCTGTTCTCTATGGATGTTTTCTTTGACCGAGTGAGACTCACTCTCTGCATTGGGGAACATCCCAATTGTTTTAGCTGCTCGTCATCAACCAGTAACTAAATCTCTCAAAAATACAGTTACTGAGCGATTTCACAAATGGCCTCTCTATGTGTAACCCTTACTTACTTAAATATGTGGCGAATTTAAAATCCCACCGCTCAGGACTACACATTTTACTCAGATAGGCACAAACCGTACAACAGAATTAATGCGATTCTTGTTTCTAACAGAATTTAAAAATGTGTCACTTCCACCGAAATACAAAATGTATTGACTTCTGATCACGCGCCTGTAGCTTACACTTTTAATTTCACTCCAGATAGGAAGAGAACCAAATGCATGATGAGAACCTTTTTTGTTGCATGATGAGAAATGTATTAGTCATGTAACCAAAGGCCTGGAAGAATAATTCTTGTTGCATAATTCTTGCTCTGAGTTAACCCCTCACTCCCTTTGGTTGTTTTATATGCAGCAGCACCAAATGATATGCATCTTACTTGAATAAATCCAGATCATGGCAGTTTATACTATTGAATCACAATTAAAAATGAATATTTGTGACGACAAATTGCGGCGAGTAAAAGTCTTAAAAGCGAGGCAGAAAAAAATATTTAGAAACAAAGTGGAGTTCCTTTTGCTCAAAACTAGACAATTATACTATGAAATACAGCGAACAGACGAGCTAATGCTACAGCTTTAGATGATAATGTACTAATGCTACAGCTTTAGATGATTTTTAGTCAATTATATCTGCTCCAACTGACTCCAGCAGGTGGCACTAGTAGATGCCCCCTTGTCTTATCTTCGGGAACTGGAGGAGGCTTTGCATGTAATGAATAAAGGGCGCGTCCCGGGATTGGATTGATTGCCATCAGAACTGTTATCACTGTTATGGAAACAGATTGACCCCCTTGTTTTAAATTATATTAATTATTCCTTAGAGATAGGCTCATTTCACAGACACCAAAAGTCAGCCTTGATATTCCTTTTATTGAAAAAATGCAAGGACCCTTTAGATTGTGGTAATTATCGACCATTCATTTTCATGAATTTGGACATTAAATTCTGTCGCCTTGAATCCTGCATTCATTCTCTAATCCATCGCGATTAGACAGGATTTATCAAATCGAGACATGCTTCAGATAAAATACGTTGTTTGCTGCATGTTCTAGACCAGGTTGATACTCTTCCCTCGCCATCTGCCATCCTGTCACTGGACGCAGAAAAAGCCGTTCACAGGGTGGGATGGTATTATATGTTTGCAGTGTTGAGACGATTTGGATTTGGTTCTCCCTTTAACGACATGATACGTACACCATATAAATCCCCAACTGCCTGCCTTTCCACAGGACAAATAATGTCCTCCCTGTTCCCTCTGTCAAGGGGCACAAGATAGGGCTGTCCCTTAAGTCCTGTTATTTTTTCCCTCTCACTTGAACCTCTAGCACAGGCAGTCTGACAAAGTGAGTTCATTTCCCTTATGAACTAAGGGCACTAAGCATCATATCTCTGTATGCAGATGATGTGCTGTTGTATTTGTCAGCCCTCGATTACTTTCTTCCTTAAAATTAGTTTTTTTAAAGAATTTGTTTCAGATTTTCTCCCGTTTTCTCCCAATTTAGTACCCAATTACATCCTCTATTTTGGAATAAAACCCCGATCGCAGCGGCCAGCATCGAACATTGTAACCACTAGACCACCCGGGAGGCCGATTACTCTCTTCCTAATGCTCTGCACCTTTCATAAAGTGAATTATCTAAACCATATCGTTTGCAAGATTTACCATTTTCTGGTCTTAAACAGAAGTTTGTCTCTCTGCGTATGGGCAGTATTATTACTAACAGTCTGCAAATATGGGATAGAGTTTGTAAAAGTTTGAATCTTCCACCCACGCTTCACACATTATCTCCTATTTGGCAAAATGTATCTCTTCTTACAGGCTCTCGCCCCTTTGTGTGCTCCCAATGGTCGAAATGCAGTATATACTGTATACTTTAAAGCATATTTTTAACAGTGCTGGTCTACTCTATTTTCAGGAATTCAGTGGCGGGCCGTGCATTTCACACCTAGGCCTTCAGTAGTGCTCCGTCTGAATCAATCCACCCCTCAATAACTATTTTATGGCTATAAAAGCCATCTTATTGTTATGTTTTGAGTGTCTGTTCGGTTTGTTTTTGCACTTTGTTTATTTATCTTTCTTCAGTCATGTTTCATTCTCGTTCTGTCATGCACTTCGGGAAATTCTATGTTTCGGTTTTTCCGTCTTCGTTTCTAATCTCGTTTTACTTCCTTCTTACTTTCTAATTACACTTTGTATATATTAGTTAGATGTATATAGGCTAGTACTAACCAACTAATCTACTAACATTAGGGATTTAGATTAAGTTACTAACACTACTAATCACTAATTATCTCACGCTTCTAACTATCGCTGTCATTCTCTCTCGTCTCTATCGCTGTCATTCTCTCTCATGAAACATGACTGAAGAAAGATAAATAAACAAAGTGCAAAAACAAACCGAACAAACACCCGTTGCCGTTGCATCGCAGATAGATAACTCGTGTATGCAGAATAAATCCCTTTACTGAAGAAACAAACCCGGGGCGCTACAGCTGCAACACACATAAAAAAGCATCAATAATAATAACCTCATAAAATTGCAATATTATTTAGGAAAATAGCAACATTTTACTCACCAAAAATCCGTATTATTTGTACACAAAATCCATCCTCCTTTCTTTCCTCAAAAAGAGTTCAATTACTCTGTCGTACAGATTATCCATGTGTTTCAGTTCCATCAAGAAGTTCCATCCTTTTCTATCGCCATCGAAGCTAATGCTGAAAGTCGAGCCTGCCCTGTCGTATTTCTGGCATAAGTTTTAATTCGCTTTAGGGCTGAAAATGTCCGCTCAAATGTCTGAATCACAGACTGATGTTAATTATATTGTGTCCATGAATACTTATTAAATAATTCCAAATGGTCTGTTCGCTTCCTTTCATAGCTGTTCCCCTGGTTGCGCTGCATCCAGACGTGTATTTTCATATTAAAGCATTTAACCAATCACATTACATCATAGTCAGACACTCTCTGACTATCCAATCAAAGGGTGTGAATACGCTGACGTTACCTAGGCCTTCTAGAAGGCCTTCGTGTCCCCAACTCAAAATCTGATTGGTTGAAGCAACAGTTTGATCAACACTTATTTTATGCTACAGGGCCTGCAGAACGGATTGTGAAGGCCTCCGGGCAGATTTCTTTGACCCTGGCAACAAATGATGGCTGAAATGTGATTGGTTAAATGCTTTAATATGAAAAAACACGTCTGGATGCAGCGCAACCAGGGGAACAGCTATGAAAGGAAGCGAACAGACCATTTGGAATTATTTAATAAGTATTCATGGACAAAATATAATTAACATCAGTCTGTGATTCAGATATTTTTTAGGCCAGCAGAGAAGGCCTTGCAGGCCCTGACGGCCCACCACTGCAGGAATTACATGAACAATACAGTATACCTAGTTCCTCTTTCTTTATGTATCTGAGGCTTCATCTAATTTGTATACAGCAAATTGTCAGATCATAACTTGGGACTTGGGACAGGGAGTTTTTCAAGTTTGCATTTTTTTTTTGTCTTAATGTGGAGACAACGTATCAATTGCAGGACACTCCCTAAATACAGACAGAATCTGCCACAAGTTTCATTTGGAATCGCTAGTGGAGTGGAGTTGCATAAAAACAATGTGCGAGTTTAAAATGGATCAAGTTGGTGTGCTAAATTTTTGGAGGACTATTTAATTTTTTTGCCAAACAGTAAACCATTTTGGCATAGCACCCAGCTTCTTCAACTCCCTGCCCCACACTGATATGATGGGGAGATTTAGCCATCTGACAATTTGCTGTATACAAATGAGACAAAACCTCTGTTCGGGGCAGTAGTTAAAGGAGCCTGGAAGTGGACTCCACAAGCATAAAGGGCTGAACAGAGCCTCAGATACATAAAAAAGAGGAAGTCGATATACCGTATTGTGAACATATTTTAGCTAGAGAGCTAGCTAGTTACATATTGCAGCGAGCATGCGCGGTGAGGTGTAACAAGAAGACGACTGAGAGGCAAGCAGTAAGGAAAATGTGGCTACGTGCATCATGCACTGGAAAGCCCTGATAGCCACTTTATTAAAAAACAACATGGGTGATACTGTGTCCCATACACTGCACGACCCCAAATATCGCCTTGGTTTCTTTCTCTTCAACGGGCGCTCCCCGAATGGGTCACCCCAACATGGAATACATCACACCGGGAAGTACAATGAACGCTGAACGTGCTCTGCATGGTAGAACAGAGCAACCGCATTATACAGCAAATAGCTATTGGTCGCGGTGGCGACCCTCTTGGTCCCACCAGTTGCACACACACACCGAACCAAGGGAGCACACACACAACATTATTTACAGGCATGTAACAATAACCAACACTGGGGGAACATTTAAACACAATGTTTCCCCCACAATGCCCTGCACACAACACATATTTACAGTAGCGACCACGGCGGATCGCTACAATATATTCTTAGGCTAATTTTATACAAAATAGCAGAGCACAACCAATACTTTTTTGATGCCATGATGTTGTTGTGGCATGAGAGAGCTAAATAAAAAAAACTCAAAACTAAAGCTAAATCAGAGGCAGAAGAAGACCGCTCATCAAGAAAAACCCAATAATCAAATAAAGATTAACCACAGGAGAAGAAAACAACGCATGGAAGATCAGAGTACAAACACATGACTGATGATCAACACATTCTTTCTCAAACTTTTGTCCTAATCATGGATTCAATTCTACACACACTCACACACTATAAGAAGGAGATCCACAGACCACCAGGCAGACTTCTGCAGGTAAATGTTTCCACTTCTGCAGGTAAAGGCAGGCACCATTACCAGTGTGATCTGCTTGTCTTGGGCCCTATCACAGTGAGCCAGAGAAAGAGGACAAACTCCCAATTAAACTGCATAACATGGGATGATATAACTTTGTTTAATGTTTACATTGCCTTTTTAAAAGGTAAAGAGAGATACTCCACCAGTCTTATCTTCTCAGGCAGGCTACATGTGATAGTGTCCACTTTTAAATCAGTAAATGATACTCCACGAAGAAATTGAAAAAATGCATATTGAACTCTGTACTGAATAAAATCCCAAACAAAGGTTGCTGAAACCAATATGGCAGTAATATTTATTCCATATACAGTGGGTATAATAAGTATTCACCCCCTTTGGCATTTTTCACATTTTATTTTCATATTGATCCCATTAAGAAAATAAAATGTGAAAAATGCCAAAGGGGGTGAATACTTTATACCCACTGTATATGGAATAAAGACAATATTACTGCCATATTGGTTTCAGCAACCTTTGTTTGGGATTTTATTCAGTACAGAGCAGTGGGCATATGGATTTTTTCCATTTCATGCACATGGGCAAATGACATATTCATTGTCTATCTTTCACCTGGACATTATCCCTGCTCCAATCTTCTCTCTCCTCATCCTCCTCCACACCTCTCTCGCATGTCACCTGAATCACAGCCATGAGACAGACATGTGCACTAAGATAAGCATTGCTCTGTTTGTCAAATTACAACTGTATACAAAACCCTTTTACAAATGGCTTTGAACTTGCAGCTATGATCAAATCTTAAAGCTATTATTTGACATTTCCAGACAACACCAGGATGCTATGCTATACAAAAAACATTACTTTCAACAGTTTACTTTCTTGAATCTAGCTATGAACAAATATGGGGTGTCATGTATCAGTGTTATGGTGTTGTTCGCCCTAGTTCCTTAAGGTGGGGTGTTCCACCCAGTTAGCACTTAGGAAAGATGTCGTCTGGCAAAACAGTATGTATGTTGGTTCATTGATCTGCCCAGCTCGGAGTAAACAGCTGCTAACGTTACACCATTGTCCATCTCTTCTGAGTGATGAAGCAGATTTTTTTTATGTTGAATTGTTAGAAGCCCTGTCACGACAGAGAATGTTGTTTTGGAATTGATATAAACGGACATTGGAAGCTGCCTGCTGAATTTCAATGGTTGGACGCAGCGAGTTGTCAGGACAAGTAAATGGGCTAGAAGTTACCTGTCAACTGTTCGGGTGATTTAAGCTAGCTATAGTTTTATTCTATTTTGCTGCAATGGCCATGTTTGGACAGATTGAAGAGTTTTCAGAAGAAAAAAGGAGCTCCTGGCAGAAGTATTCTGAAAGATTGGAATGTTTTTTCGTTGTTAATGATATCAGGGATGATGACAAGAAAACATAAGAACATATGAGCAGTGTTGCTAAGCATTTGTGGCCCAGCTACATACTTTAAGATCTCTACTGGCACCATGGTTGTCCACGCAGGTAGCTTATAATGACATTGTTGCCAGTCTGCGCCACCATTACCATCTCCCATTGTGCAACATTTTTACTTTCATGACTGCAAACAGAAACCAGATCAGTCAATTGCAAGCTACATAGCAGAGTTAAGGAAGCTCTCTGTGCACTGTGATTTTGGAAATCAGCTTGGGAACATGCTCTGTGATTGTATTGTTTGTGGTGTCCTTGATATAAACCTACAGCACCACCTACTGGCTGATCCTAATCTGACTTTTCAAATAGTTGACGAAAAAGCCCTGGTAGCTGAAATGGCATCTGCAAATGCCTGCTTGCTCCACCCCGACAACACACCCCAGGCAGATGCTTCAACTGATGTTCACCAAAAGGAGCAGCAGCAAAGAAGGGGTAGGAGACCTACAGGAGATTCAGGATGGGTATAAACCTTGTTTCCGCTGTGGGGGAACCCATACCTCTTCTGATTGCAGATTTAACATTTACTGTAAGAAAAGGGGACACATTGCTCGGGTCTGTATGGCAAAGTTACATGCAAACGCATCCTTAGCAGCTACAAATGTTGTGGGTGTACAGCTCCAACAAACGGACACCCTTCAGGTGAAAATGGAGGGATCCTACAGTGTGGTGGGAACTGGCTTACACCACAAGAAAGTACCTTTTTATGCTACAGTCACAGTGAATAATAGGTAACTCAAAATGGAAGTTGACTCAGGTGCTACCTGTTCCTTGATCAGCACAGACACTTTTCACAGTCTCTGGCCTAAAGATGCTCCTCAGTTCATCAGTGACATCGCATCCTGAGACAGTGGTCGAGTGCACCATTGAGAATGTGTGGCAAGTGATCATTGATGTAGAGTACCACGGAGCAAAACACACACTGCCTAACACACACTTACTAACACATAGTGTTAGTAATTCAAGGCCATGGGACGAGCCTGCTTGGACGCGACTGGTTCATTGACTTCACGGGGGTTTACCAGGTTCACCAGCACTCTTTATCAGGTATCCTACAAAGGTGAAGAGCTAGGAGTTTGCAGGGGCCTTTCGGTGTCGATCGAGGTAGACCAAAGTGTAGCACCCAAGTTTTTTAAGACTTGCCCAGTTCCCTTTGCATTACATACAAAAGATGAAGCTTTGGACCGCCTGGTAGAACAAGGTGTTTTCATACCTGTGAAGCACTCAAAGTGGGCTACCCTTATTGTGCCAGTAGCAAAAAAGATGGCACACTCAGGCTCTGTGGTGACTACCGCTGCACTGTGAACACAGCTGTCAGGTCTGATGTCTACCCTTTGCCCACTGTTAACAAGCTTTTCGCAACACTGGTTGGAGGAACAGTTTGTACAAAGCTGGATTTAAAGCAAGCATATCAACAGCTTCTTGTGGATGAGAATGCAGCTGAATTACTGACCATAAACAGGCTCCATGGATTGTTCCATGCCCTCCGCTTACAGTTCGGAGTATCAACAGCAGTCTCCATTTTCCAGCATTTTATGGACACCTTGCAGACTGGCATTCCTGGAGTAAAACCTTACCTAGATGACAGGCTTATTGCGGGTCGCACACAGGATGAGCATGATCAGCGCCTAGATTAAGTGCTCTAATGTTTCTCTGAGCCTGGGTTTAGGCTGCAGAAAGGAAAATGCTCATTCGCAGCTGCAGAAGTGGAATTTCTGGGATTTCGCATAAACAAAGATGGAATCAGACTAACAAATTCGAAAGTATCAAATCAAATCAAATCAAATTTATTTGTATAGCGCTTTTCACAATTGAATTGTCACAAAACGCTTAACAGAGGGGGAGCCCAGGCCTAGACCCCCACAAAAGCAAGCCTAAAGGCAACAGTGGTAAGGAAAAACTCCCTTGGTAGGGAGAAAGCTTGGGAGGAACCAGATCCTCTTCTGGTGTGTCCAAAAAAGACCATATCATGGTCAGACCATATCATGGTCAGTCCAAGTAGCTGCCATACAGAGTGCTCCGACGCAACTGACCTCCAAGCCTTTTTGGGCTTACTGAACATCTACATCTGTCCTTGAGCCACTGTATCTTTCACTGGATCAGTCAGCATCCTGGAAATGGACCAAAGACCATGAAGCTGCGTATGTCAAAGTGAAGGCGTTACTACAGACTAATGATGTTCTGGTACATTATGATGAAAACAAGCTTCTAGCGCTGATGTGCGATGCCTCCCCATATGGACTCGAGGCCCAGTTGAGCTATGTTCAGCCAGATGGTCAAGAAGCACCTGTGTGCTTTGCTTTGCGAACCTTGACATCGACAAAGAAACTATGCGCAGATTGACAAAGAGACACTCGCCATCGTTTTTGCTGGTAGAAAATTCCACCAATACTTATTTGGTCAATCATTTCTCATCTACACGGATCACAAGCCACTGCTGGACTTGCTGCATCACTCTAAGCCTATGCCACAAGTCTTGTCCCCTCACATGCTGCGACACTTCAACATGGAGTTTGATCCTTTATTTTTCCTAAAAGCACACCAGTATCTTATTTAATGTTTGTGTTGGAGCTATGTTATCGGCCAGACAAGCAGCTGGCCAGCGCTGATGTCCTCAGCTGTTTGCCTGCCACTCCCTGCTGTTCCAACTGAGATTCCCCTGCCATTTGAAATATTGTTATTGGAGGCCGTCCCTGATGCACCACTGCATGCTGAGCGGATCGGAGCACTAACTGCAAAAGACCCAGTTTTGTCAAGGGTTTTGTGGTGTATCTTACATGGTTAGCCTGAGGGGTACAGTGACAAGTGTTTCAGCTCATTCTTCTCACGCCATCATGAAATGTTAGCCTACAGGAACTGTGTGCTGTGGGGAAACAGGGTCGTGGTCCCAGAACTGGTACGCAAGGAAGTGCTCGCACTGCTACATGATGCATACCCTGTGATCGTCTGCATGAAGGGCCTTGTCCGCAGTTATGTCTGGTAGCCCAGTTTGGATGCACAAGTGGAGGAAATGGTGATGCTCTACATGCTAGCAATCATGACATGCCCTGCCAAGGAGTGAAAAAGTGGCCATGACTGCACATATTGCTGGCCCTTTTCATGGTAAGGTCTTCCTCATAGTGGTGGATTCACACTCTAAGTGGTTGGAAGTTGACTTGATGAGCTCCATGTCCTCCTCAGCTGTGATAACCACATTGTGCAAGCTCATATCGACTCATGGTCTCCCAGATGTGATTGTCTCAGACAATGGCACCGCATTTACTTCAGCTGAATTTCAGGAATTCATGCAACAAAATGGCATCAGACACAATACGATTGCTCTATATCAACCCTCATCCAATAGATAAACTGAGCGGATGGTACAGACAACTAAGGAGGCTCTAGGTAGAATTGTTCAAGGAGACTGGTCGGCATGGCTTGCCAGGTTCCTTCTTGCCCAGCACACTACCTCTCTGACTTGGTGACCCAGAAGAGCCCAGCTGAAATGCTGATGGGCTGTTGTCTGGCGGCTGCCCTGGACCAACTGCACCCAGATTTTGGATCTGAGATGCAACAGAAACAAGAAAGATCGGCTGCCAAAATTCATGGTACCATGAGGCAATTCCAGCCCCAAGAGTCTGTGTTCATGCAACACTATGGAGCGGGACCAAAATGGGTTACAGGAGAAATTGTGGACGTTAGTGGGCCGCTATCCTACTGAGTGCTGGCTGAGGATGGTCACGTGCACCGGCGTCATGTGGACCAGCTCGGGGGGCGAGTTTGCTTTGCATCTGAACAGCCACCAGTGTCTGCTGGTGAGAATCTTGAAGACAGTTTAAACAATCCTGCAAGCAGTTTACCAGACGGTGAACACTCGGAAGGTAGTACTGAGGAGTCCCTATCCTCTCCTCAGTCATCTCCAAGTTGACAGGTCATGGCCCCCTCTCCTTTTCCTCAAGGTACACCCCATATCTGAATAGCTGCGGGCGAAATGGTGTTATGTATCAGTGTTATGGTGTTGTTCCCCCTTGTTCTTTAACCCCCTGAGGTCGACTGGATCGCCAATGATCCGAGCAGCAATAAAAGTATATTACTATTTCTAACGTCGCAAAATTTTATCATACACACGCGGCAAAAACATTGACAGAAACCTTAGAATCACGACTTTCCGATTTGAGCACTGGCAAATAATATGAGATTTTTTAAATTAGGTTAATTAGACCAAAAGTAAACCTTGCCTTTCACTCTCTGTTTTACCTGGAAGTACCATCCCCCTTCTATTGACATGATAACTAGGTGCTAGTTTCAGGGAGGGGTGTGGGGCCATGTGTGAAATCACCATGTAAACAACATACAATATCCCGACATTATATAGCCTAGCATCTTGTCTTGTGTTTACGGTTTGCGATCTGCCAGCAACAGACTGTGTATGCTGATATTTATTTTATTTCCCATGTTTTCAAATATTCGTGAAAATATATGAATTCCACGTCTTGTGACGCTATACAGAAACAATCAGAATCATTGCGAACTGCTGCGAATAATTAACGGGAGGATATTTAACCAGCTGGCATTCTCTGTTTCTTCTCATTATCTAGCTTAGCTTGATAGTACCTATTGTGATTAATGTTTCATGCCTCTCGAGAACTTGTTTGTTCGTATGCTTATTGTTGTTTAGATTCCCAGCATTTAGTTTATTCCGAGTTTTTGGATACATTTTGGATTTACCGTTTTACTTGCTTTGTTTGTTCCTGATCGTTGGTTATTTCGTTTTGTTTTGTTTATGTCTTTCCGTGTCTTCGCAGACACAGATTTTTCTTTCGTTTTCCTACAGACGTTTAATGATAAATAAATATCTTAAACCCAGAAAACGGGCTACTTTTGATCATGTGCCTGTGCCCACCACCAAACAGACTCTGGATGTTGGCTTCTGTTGGTTGCAAGAAATGCGTACTAGATGCATGCAAGATGTCGGGGAAACAACAGTGCACTCCATGGGAATGCAAGGTTTGTGATGTTCCCTTGTGTCTACAGTTGACCAGAAACTGTTTTGAGAAGCGGCACCAAAGACTGTGAAAGAACAGATTGTCTCACCATGTTTGAATTTTGAATTTTTTGTATATAGTTTGTGTGATGTTTTCAATGAATCTTCCCAAATGAAAAAAAACTTCTGTCTTCTGCATGGCTCACTGACTATTGCTTGCTCTGATGGCTTTTGTCTTTGTCTGATGGCCTTTGAGAGAGAGATGGCCCATCTGACAGATCTTACAGGTGTGGACAACCCTCAGGTGTGGATCATGAATATTCAGGAAATTAGCATATAGCCCGCCCACAGCCTGAAATAAATTTGACCAGTTCTGATAAAAGCAGGTTTTTATCTATTTAGATCTCAGATGTGCTAAACTATTTTGACATCCTTACATAACCAAGACCTTGATGAACAAACTCATATTGGCAAAACAATTCGTCACTATAGTTTAGTGTGTGCTTTCACAACTTTTGTGACGGCAGAATGATTTACTCTTTATAACTTGTGTGTTTGTAGATCTATTTACAAGCTGCATATGATACTGACCAAACTATTGATGGCACATAAATGTAACTGTGATTGTCCTTCAAATAAAAATATCAAACACTTTGGAGTAAGTGTGTGTTAAGTTGATGAAATTGAGATAAATATCAGACCACACCAAAATCACAAAGCTGCTCTGAGCTAAGCACGGACCTCAGGGGGTTAATTGTATTGCATTGTAACTCCCTATAGTTGTAAATACTCACTGTTGTTCATACAGTATTAGCAATATCTTTCATTCAGCTTGATTTTTAACATAATGAAGAAATGTATTTTGTTCTAATTCAAATATGAGAATGAAAATATTTATGACACTAAAATGTACTACTGCATAGGTTCTCCCATAAAACTACTGAACTACTGTTCCACCGAAAACAAAACAACCGCCTGCCACCCCCCCCCCCACATGCACGCACACACACTTACACATAGCCCCCAACCATTCATTTACTTAATTATGAATTTAATTTAATCAACAATGCTCAACCTTGTGAATCAGAAAACCCTGTACAAATGTGATGTTAAGTGCACTTGTTGGAAGTGTGTGTGTGTGTGCATGTGTTTGCGTGAACGTGTGTGGGTGGGGGGAGCTAGGAGGCAGGGGGTGGATTTTCTGATATCTACCTGTGGATAACAAGAGCTGACACAGATGGGCATCCATATTTATAAAAGAAAAAGAAAGAAAGAAATCCTCCGGAAGCTGCATGAACTGTAATCACGCTCGCCCAATCTGCCCACGTCCGTGAGTGACAGCACACTTCCGGGGTCCTAATTATGAGGCCAGCACGTCCCGCAGGCGTTGAAAGGATCGGTGTGTTCCAATTTAAGTGCGCTCTTTCAACTACAGTGCTGATAACAATGGGATGTTAATTATCGTGGATGGAAATTATCTGCAGAGTTCAACCAAATCATTCCCCATGTTAATTAAACCCGAGCAAATAAACATGCAATCCTCATACCATAAAACCGCTGCCACGGTAGGTGGCAGCCAACTGAAATGTATTCACTGCTTGTGAGGCAGTCTGTTTCACACAATACAACCATTTCTGATTATTGATGGTGAATATTGAGATAAGTCATACATTGTTTGAATAACATGAGACAGAGAATGGCTATTCAGGATGATAAGAAAGGTCACATTGTCCATTTTGGCTGTAAATGGCACCTTGACTGAAGTTCTGAATTGAGGTGAAAATCAAAAACTGGTAGCAGCCATAGCCGTATCTACCATTGAGGACACCGTCTCAGTTGTATTTTTATTACATACTGATTCAGTGTAATACTGAATAAAAGTGGTGAACTACTGTACCTAAAATTACTTCACTTCGGTATAGCAAAGATTGTCAACATTACTGCTTGCTTGCCTGATCACCGTCATCATCATTACTTCTGTGTGTGTGTGGTGGTGAAGTGGACCAGTCCCGAGCAGGCGGATCTCGTCGTTACTACAAAATATTTGCTCAGCAAAGATGACGCAATGACGCTTGGGACGACTTTGCTGCACAGCGGGAGTTGTAACTCAGATGATTTGAAGCCAAGCGAAGCATGATGTAGGTGTAGAGATCTCTCACATTATAAAAAGTTTGACTGCTTGTGTTATAACCATATTAATGCTATTCATCTCCAGAGATCATCTATCGATAGCTACTTTGTGTGCAGTTTTGTGTAGTTGCTAGTCAAACGTAGCTGTCTCTGTCTAGCTGACTGTTACACAAACCACTTTTAGTCAGACTTTACAGTGGTGATAGGCTAATTTAAGCTAATGTGAGCTAACGTAGCATACATTGACAGTAGTGATAGGCACAAAGCTAGCTACATTTTAGTATACATTTTCAGTGGCCATTCATAAAATCATGGCAGTCTACTACTCTTGTAGTGAATTAGCTACAAGGGTAGACTGATTACATAAAATATTTCTTAGTGACATTTCTCGAACCCCCCTAGAGGGGCTAGGTCTCATGACCTCGGTAATTCTCGACTCCTGGATACGGCCCTGGTAGCAGCTACAGGATTTAAATGGAACTGAGAATGGGTTTTATGAGAGAATGAAACCCAGGAAAAGTGTTTCACTTGAATAACAAAAACTGTTTTGTAAGGGCTGTAGACATGGTAGGTGCTTGGTATGTCCAATTAAGCAATTTCCCTTGGTTTTATTTTCTCATAGATATTCAGCCCCAGGTGCCTGCTAAGTCCTGTAAGAATATATTGACTTTCCACAGAAAATTGAAAATGAATGTTAAGCTCCAATCATGCGGAAGCTGTAAAAAAAGTCAATCTCACAGCAAACAATGGGATGTTTTCACACTAATTAATTGTGTATCGTACATATGCTCAAATGTATTAGCCAGAAAGATTATTCAGAAACATTTGCATCCTGGATGCTTTCTGTTTAAAATAGACTACTGTAAATTGCAAGTCTGAAGTGTGTTGCTATGAATGTTTTTCCATTTTATTGATTTTATTGGCACAGAAACATATTGTATAATTAACAGCGTGGACTACATGAGTAATAGCATGGTAAGGATATGGAAAAACCACCTATACTTCTAAAAGCAGTTACTATTAAACTACATGAATATTAATTACTAATAAGTAAGTCATTAGTTGTAATTACCTGTGCATCTAAAAGGTCGTTTCCATTAAATAAGCTTTTAAATAAATCTTGGGATGAAGGGGTAATGTTATGGTGTGGGGTGCATTTTCCTGACATGGTTAAGGCCCACTCAACCCCTTAGAGGGCAAGGTAAATTCCAATAATACAAAGCCATTCTGAGTGATCACCTTCATCCTATGGTGAGGCATTTATATCCTGATGGGAGTGGTCTCTTACGGCAGGGGTCCCCAACCACCTGGGCATTTGGTACCGGGCTGCACAGAAATAATAAAAACGAGTCCCAGTCACCGCCAATGGGAAAGACACCACGGCTCTCCTAGACACCGGCAGCATGGTGACCTTGGTGAGGCCGGAGTTTGCCCACTTCCCCCACCTAGAGGGCACAATGGGGGTCACGTGTATTCACGGGGAGACCCGACAATACCCCACCACCATGCTGGACCAAAGGACGACCAAGAGAAGGTACACCGGGCCAGCAGGAGTAGTTCCGGACCTACCAGTACCGATTCTCATTGGTCACGACCTCCCCCTCTTTCGTCCACTGTGGTTTAGTCTGGCAACAGGGAGCCGGCGATCACCCCGAGGACCCTCCTCGCCGCCACCTCCCCGACAGCGCCGCCCGCCGCCCCTCCTCTGTGGTTTCCAGGAAGTTGATTCACAAGCCTCCACCAACCCACTCTCCGAGCGAGAGTACAGTGCGGCGGCGGCCGTGGCTGAAGAGGAAGCTGGGTATGTGACAGCTAGGGAAGATGACCTGGGGGACCTGTTCCCTCTAAACCCCGAAGCAGAGGTGAACCCGATGACTGGCCCCCTAGCTGGGAGGTTTGGAACGGCCCAGCTCGAAGATGCCAACCTCACCAGCGCCCTCCAGCAGGTGTCCGTGGTGGATGGCCAGCTCATCAATGGGGTACGACAAATAATGTATCCCCATTTCGCAATTAAGAATGCACTGTTATACCAGGTTGTCCAAGAAGCAGGTGCTGTGCAGGAATTGTTGTTGGTGCTCCGCCCGTTTATCCTCTCTGTGCTTCAGCTAGCCCACTCCCACCAGCACGGTCTCACCTGGGAGTAGAGAAGACGCTGGCCCGAATCAAGGCGAGGTTCTACTGGCCAGGGGTCAAGAAGGCGGTCGAAGACTTCTGCCACAGTTGCCCAGAATGCCAGCAGGTGGCGCCAAGACCCCACCTCCGCAACCCACTAATCCCTTTACCCATAATTTCTGTGCCCTTTAGCAGATTTGCTATGGACCTGGTTGGGCCGCTACCGAAAAGCGCTAGGGGACACCAATACATCCTGGTTGTCCTCGACTATGCCACCCGGTACCCAGAGGCCATTCCATTACGAACCATGGCAACTAAAGGGATTGCAAGGGAGCTGATGATGTTCTCCCGGGTGGGGCTACCGGAAGAAATCCTCACGGATCAAGGCACCCCCTTTATGTCCCACATCATGAAGGACTTATGTAAGCTAATGAACATTCACCCATTACGCACTTCTGTTTACCACCCACAGACTGATAGCCTGGTAGAACATTTTAATCAAACTTTAAAACAGATGCTGAAAAAGGTGATGGAAGCGGACGGGAGGAACTGGGACCAGCTACTGCCATATTTGATGTTCTCCATCCGGGAGGTGCCCCAGGCCTCCACTGGCTTTTCACCCTTTGAGCTACTCTACGGGAGACGGCCCCGGGGACAACTAGACATCGCTAAGGAGGCCTGGGAGCAGCAGCCATCCCCCCATCGAACCCTGGTGGAACATGTAGAAGAGGTGCAGGGACGCATGGCCACTCTCTGGCCCATAGTCCAAGAACACATGGCGGCTGCCCAGGCTGCCCAAGAGCGGGTCTACAACCGACGCGCTCAGCCCAGAGAATTCGCCCCAGGGGACCGTGTGCTGGTGTTGGTACAAACCACGGAGTGTAAATTCCTGGCCAAGTGGCACGGGCCCTACGAAGTGATGGAAAAAGTGGGAGAGGTGAACCTCCGCATCCGCCAGCCCGGACGAAGACCACCAGAAAAGGTATATCACATTAACTTATTAAAAACGTGGGTTGCTAGAGAGGTGTTGCTGTGTTCTACTTCCCCACCCCAAGGCCCTGCCAAGACGGAGAAGGTGGGGGTGCCCATGGGCGAACAACTGACAACCCACCAACGACAAGACATGATGGAACTGGTGGACCGCCACAGAGATGTGTTCTCAACAGAGACTGGCCACACTGACCTCATTCAACACCACATTGTCACCGAACCAGGGAAGAAGGTGAAACTCCGCCCATACAGGATACCAGAGGCCCGAAGAGAAGCATTGCGAGAAGAGGTAAAGACCATGTTAAAGAATGGAGTAATAGAACAGTGAGTGGTGTAGCCCAATTGTGTTGGTCCCCAAACCTGACGGCTCAATCGGATTTTGTAATGACTTCAGGAAACTTAACGAGATCTCCAAGTTTGATGCCTACCCTATGCCCAGGGTGGATGAACTCATTGAGCGACTGGGGAGGGCCCGATTCATCTCCACCCTGGACCTGACGAAGGGGTATTGGCAGGTGCCCCTAGCTAAGGAAGCCAGGGAGAAGACGGCCTTCGCCACCCCCGATGGGCTCTTCCAAAATAAGATGCTCCCGTTAAGCCTCCACGGAGCCCCGCCCACTTTCCAGAGGTTAATGGACCGGGTCCTCCGGCCCCACCGGGAGTATGCGGCCACATACCTGGATGACATCGTTATCCATGGGGAGGAATGGGGGACCCATCTCCAACAGCTCACCGCCGTGCTGCGAGCCCTACAGGGGACGGGGCTCACAGCCAATCCCATAAAGTGTCGCCCCGGCTCCTGGATGCCGACTACCTGGGGTACACCATAGGACGAGGGTGCGTCAAGCCCCAGGTAGGTAAAGTCGAGGCAATCAGAAGATGGCCCCGTCCCCACACCAAGAAACAGGTATGCATCTTTTTAGGGCTAGCCAGCTATTACCATCGTTTTGTCCCCCATTTCTCCTCTCTCGCCACGCCCTTGACGGACCTGACCCGGAGCCGGCTGCCCGATCGGATCAGGTGGACAGAAGAAACTGAGAAGGTGTTTCAGAGGTTGAAGGACGCGCTCAGGACCAGTGTTGGTGACCCCTGACTTCTCCAAGCCCCTAGTAGTCCAGACTGATGAATCAGAAACAGGGGTGGGTGCCGTCCTATCACAGCTACAAGGAGGTGAGGAACATCCGATCACATACATCAGCAGGAAGTTACTACCCAGAGAACAAAAATATTCCACGATCGAAAAAGAATGTCTGGCGATAAAATGGGCCCTTGAAGAACTGAAATATTATCTGTTAGGACGACCCTTCTCCCTTGTGACAGACCATGCCCCACTCGTATGGATGTCCCGCAACAAGGAAACCAATGCCAGGGTCACCCGCTGGTTTCTCTCCCTTCAACCCTTTGCCTTCTCCATTGTCCACAGGTCCGGGGCCGCGCATGGGAACGCGGACGCCATGTCCAGCAGAGATGCTCTGGGAGGCTGGGGGGGGGTGATAGAAAACCGATATGTGCGCTTCCCTTTGTTTACCTCTATGCCCATACATGGAGTTCCTGCGTCACCACCGTCTAAATTGACAATCAAGCCAATGCCCATATATGGAGTTCCTCAGCAATCGGTGAGATTAACACCTGTTACTGATTCACAGAGCCCAGCTGCAGTGAATCAGCACACTGATTGGAGGTGCAGAAAAAGGGAAACACACACACACACAGGAGAGTACCTTAACTGGGAAATCAACGGTGGATGTGAGGGGGAGAGAGAGAGAGAGAGAGAGAGAGAGAGAGAGAGAGAGAGAGAGAGAGAGAGAGAGAGAGAGAGAGAGAGAGAGAGAGAGAGAGAGAGAGAGAGAGAGAGAGAGAGAGAGAGAGAGAGAGAGAGAGAGAGAGAGAGAGAGAGAGAGAGAGAGAGAGAGAGAGAATGAGAATAATTTAACGCACTGTGTATGATTTTGTTTGGAAGGAGGAAGCTGCTGTGTGCCATTGCCCTGGACTTTAAGGCGCCTCCAATCCGTGCACTGATTCGCTGCAGCTGGGCTCCGTGAATCAGGAACAGGTGTTGTTAATCTCACCGATTGCTGCGGAACTCCATATATGGGCATTGGCTTGATTGTCAATCAGGAACTCCATGTATGGGCATAGAGGTAAACACAGGGAAGCGCACATATCGGTTTTCTATCACCTCCCCTCTCATGCACCTCTGCCGGCTGCCACAATATATATATAGTGTCCTAAACATTTTAGATGTTTTATAACAAAATGCTGGATAAATAGACTTGTATGTGATTTTGGAGAGCTGGAGTGAAAAGGTTGCCATCATCTGTGAATCTTCTGTGAACTATATATATATATATATATATATAGTATATATATACAACTTATAAGCAATAATACACAGTTATTTTTATATTAAGCAATATTTATTATAAGCAATAATACACAGTTCTTGTCAAAAAGGGATGCATATAAGGAAAAGCACCGCATACCTACTATCAAATATGGTGGTAGATCATTGATGCTTTGTGGTTGATTTGCTGCCAGTGGTCCACAGGCTATTAAGATCAGTGACATAGTTAAATCCACTAAGTACCATGTTGGAAAATTACAATAAATCTTACTAATGGCATTATTTGTTTTCTACAGGTTTTTTTGCTCATTTCCATCAAGGGTGCCTGACTGTATGTTATCACAATCAACTTTCCACAGAGACGGAATATTTTCATCACATTGGGCAACAGCTGAAAAATCATGAGACCATCACTTGTATGTTTCAGGGTTGCACATACAAAACAAACCTTTATGGAATGCTCAGAACTCACAGACCCAGAAAACATAATTCCAATGCAGCAAATGACTAAGGTCAGAATACTTCAAATATCGACTTCAAGTAATTCTTTTGAAGATTCGATTGACAGTGTTACTGCTGACACATTGGATGAAGATTTAACATTCAATGAATTGTCAAGTACTGGATGTGATGAGGATTGAAGGGACAAAGATATTGAGCCTGAAATTGCCTCTATCTAACTTAAGTTGGAGCATATATTTCTAACATTTGTCAAAGTTGGAGCATATATTTCTAGTATCCGGTTTCTTCCCACAGTACATTTGTCAATGAGTTATGGTGTGTGTGCCCTGCGATGGATTGGCGAGGAGCTGCAATATTTAATCAACACTGTTTCTGTACCTGTTACCGAAAAGATTATAACTCAATTATTACAGGATCACAGCTACTAAGTAGACTAATCAGTTGTGCAAGAGCTAATCACTGTTTTCTGTATTTTCAATCCTATTCAATCTGCAATAGGAAACCATGGGCCGCTATCCACTGCTTTAAAATTAAAGGTGTACTATTAAAGCCACTTCAGTGTTGTTGAACCAGTGGAATATGTGCTTTTGCTTAGGTTTTTCCAATCCATTCATTTACTGAAATCCTTGCAGCAAATTCCTAGCTGTCAGACTATACTAAATAAGGCAATGAATTTGATTGATGTACATCAACAAACAGAGAGTGATACACAGGAGTACAGATCCTTCTATAATGGACTTAACTTCAAAGAAAATGCCTTTCTGTCAAAGAAGTGTGCTATTTCTTTGACATTGTATGTGGATAACTTTGTAAGGAAAAGTAGAGGTCCCAGCACTGATGCTCTTAGTACATCAAGGAAAACGCCCTAAATCTTTGGAAAATATTGGATATTGGGTCATTTACCTCCTTGTTGTCATCCACATATTTAGCTGCTTTAATCAAAAGCAATGATGTTATGTGTTATGGCTTTGACAAAGTGTTAGAGCCTTTGGTTAATGATCTAGTGACATTAGAGCAACGCAGAGTTTTTTTCCCCCAAAGTTGGGACAGAGTGTAAAAGGCACATTACAATATGGTATTGTGGATAACCTTGTCGCCCATGGTATTGCAGGCATTGTGAAGAATTTCTAAGAAACTTGTGTGTAGGTTTTATACAGGACAAAGGCTGGAATTTCAAACAAAAGAGGTAAGATCAGGAGCATTCTGTTTAAGAACTGAGGAGATTCTTGCAGGTCATGTAAATCTCTGGAGGAAAGTACCTTGCCCAACTATTATGGCACAAATAGTTGTGTTCTGTGCTTTCTCCCATTTCCATATAACTACTGGTTTCCCTCCAGATGTTGTCCATGTCTTTGAGGGCATTCTTCCTGTAGAGATCGCACTTGCAATCTACTTTAGAGATCTGCCTCACTCTGCTCACCTCAAAAGTATATTATTTTGGCCTCAATTCGAAGATATTAGGGTGAAGAACAAGGGTGCCCAATGTTGTCTATATAGAAGGAAGAAAGATGTGAGTGCAGATATTATAAACTGCTTTCAAGGTCAAATGGATATGCTGAAAATAATATCATATAATGTACATGGCCTCAACAACCCAGTAAAAAGGTAAAGAATATTGCAGCAACTTAAATTGGAAAAGGGAGAAGTCATGTTCTTACAATAAACTAATTTGACAAAAATGAAAATGAAAAGTGTAATAAACTGGCATGCTATTCCTTGTATCAAGAACAAGGGGGCTCAATGCTGTCTTTATAGAAGGAAGAAAGGTGAAAGTAGCAAATAGTATAAACCTGCTGTCAAGGTCAAATTATGGATATGCAGAAATCATATAATATCATATATGTATATGGCCTCAATAACACAATAAGAAAGGAAAATATTGCAATAACTTAAATTGGAAAAGGGAGAACTCTTCTCCCTGAATGTTCTTACAAGACATTAATTTGACAAACATGAACACGAAAAGCTTAATAAGCTGGCTGAGGCACAGGTATATTATTGATCATATAAATCTTGTAGAAGGGGAGTGGGATTCTTATAAAGTCATAGATAGCATTTCATGCTGAAAACATTGTTTTAGATAAGGAAGGGAGATGTGTTATGGTGGTGGAGAAAATTCCATATGTAGTTATCACCCTTATTAATGTGTATAAACCACCCGAAGAAGACCCAAGGGTGATAAGTAAAGTAGTACAGCTCTTGGCTACTGAATGTGGAGGGATTACTAACTTAGCAGGGGACCTACATTTAATAATGGATTCAAATTAGTAGGAAACATTGCTCAGATCAAGCATCAAAAACTATTAGAAGGGCATCGACTGAAATAAGAATTGTGGACGTATGAAGAACACTACATCCTGAAAAATGCTACACATTCTACTCCAAACCACATGCAAGTTATTCAAGACTTGAATATTTTTTAATGTTTAAGAGGAATGTACACAAAGTCAAAGAATGCTAAATCAACCAGATGACATTGTCAGACATAACAATTTTACCCCTCCACAAATCTATAAATATTAAAAATGTGAAAAATGAACATGTACTCATATAATACTGTACTAAAATTGTTTTATGTAAAGTACAAAATAACTAAGCTAAGTCACATCAACAAGCACTACAGTGTTTCACCAAAAAATATATGAAACACAACTGATTGTCTATTGCTCTAATTGTACAAGGGGGTGTAGTTGAAGTATAAAGAGGGTACAATTGGCTACTAAATTGGGAGAAAAGGGGGGGAAATTTTGTAAATGTAATGTACAATTACTCCTATAATTCCTGCAGGTATTCATTTATTTGCTGTATTTATTTGCAGTCATGTTTTTCATCCACATCACAGCAAATGTAGGCTACTGTGCACTTTCTCTTTGCACCTTGGAAAAACTGTATGTGGTAAATCCATGTTTGAGATTGCTATGCTATTACAGTACAGTATATCATTGTATATTTCATAAATTGTGGTTTTCTGATCAAAGTGTGGGTTGTACACTTTCTATCTCAAAACTGAGAAAGAAGTATGTTGAGGGCGTCGGTCTGGCAACATAGGAGTGTGGCAGGGTTGCCTTTGTTTTCCAGATGCATGGTTAAATCAAATTTGCCAAATCGTGGTGTACTTGTGTAATGCTTTACACATCATCAACGGAGCCACAATGGAGGATCACAATAGAAATAAGTTGGCTTTTTGCCAACTTGTTTGTGTTATCCTCGGCAATTTGCAGTGTGCATTAATGTGATGTCATGCATCAAGGGTATGTGTGTTCGCATTGTGTAGATTCTTTTTTAATTAAATTTTTATTGTCAAATAACACTAACTAACTAATTAAATCAACGTCAGTCATTGTCATGGTTGTCCACTGTTTACTACCAGTTAACATTGAAAACAGTCTGCTTTGCGTTATTGGTTTTGCTAATGTAAGGAATTTGCTGTCACTGTCAAAATGTAGAACACAACAAATGGCAGTCGTGCCTGGGTGCATCGCATGCAGTGATGTTGCAGATATGGAGAATGCACACTGCTCACATGACAAAGGTTTTGATTACACAGGCAGTGATGATACATGCCTTTTTTACTGTACTTGGAGTGTATTTCTATTTGCATGCATCTGTAAGGTGAGGTTATCGCTATAGCGCACGCTACATGCAGAAGTCCCTTACTGCCGGTCTATGATCAGAAGTCCCTTACTGCTGGTCTACCAAAATCCTGACCTTCATCATTAGTGGGGTGGACTGACCCTGGATGAGTGGGAACTTAAAAAAAAAAGATTTGTGTTAAAAGACATAATAATAATACAAAAATATTAATTAGAAAAATTTAGTTTTATCACAGCAAGAATTAACGGAGTTTGCATGTTCTCTCCTGTACTCTGGTTTCTTCCCAATGACCGTTAGGCATGGAGAGTCTAAATTGCCCCTAGGTTGAGTGTGTGAGTGAATGGTGTGTGCCCTGCAATGGATTACTGTCCAGGGTGTATTCCTGCCTCTCATGCTGGGATAGGCTCCAGCCACCCTGACCAGTACTTAGATAATGGATGGATGGATGGATAGTGCAATTAACTATTCTCCCTGCAATGACCCAATTTCACGGAATGCATACCATCTGCCATGCAGTACAAGTGCAATAAAATGCATACCATCTGTCAATTCTGGTGACCAAAAATAAAATCCCCAGAAAGGTACGGTTTGTGGAAACACCGCACCCTTTCCCTGCCCCTCCCCCCTCACCCCAAACACCCAAAGCAATAACCTGTCATATAAAAAAACTCTTTAATCATAAATGCCTGAAGACAGGAGCCCTTATCAACCTAATAATATTCAGATATTAGTATTGACCCGTAAACTCTGATAATAGGCACCTCTCTGTACAGGTCTAGAATTAATGTGAGATTATAATGAACAGGCAGAGGCTTTGCAGATTCATATGTTTTAATAAAAACAGCTCCCAGCGGCCCTACACAGACCTGTAATCTGTAGGACGTCCAGATGTGGACTATGGCTGAGATATCTGGACAGGTATTGAAGAGCATGTGATTACAATTGCCAAATCAATCAATCAATCAATCAATCAAACAGGTAATGTACCCTCTGTCTAAAAGCATTATTATCCTCATAGCACATTACAAAAGACAAATGCATTAGTTGTTTGACAACTGATGTGGTTGATTAGCAAGTCACAAAATTATTTGAGATATTCATTCTTCATAGCACTCATTCCTATTTCTCACATAATCGAGCCTCAGAGGATACATCTTCATAAATGGACTCCCTTGTCTCCCTTGTTATAGCAACAAAGACCTACTGTACAAGAAATGCAAAAATTTGGTGAAAAATTATTCTATCATGTAGTGATGGGATTTTTCCCCATTGCATTCTTTAATCCCAAATTTGGAGTGCTGGATTGGAGTCGCAATTTTATTCCATTGCTGCAGCATCCTCTGTCAATTTGTAAGGGCGCATAGTAGTACGCTCATCCTCCGAAAGGCATACAACCATTCACCCTTCTTGGCACAGGCAACCTGCAGGTGCCCAGTGCACTGGAGAAATTGCTAATACATGATGACTTGGGGGAATAGAGCACCAAGCTTTGAAGTAATTTTGTCACATGATGGTTTCGGAAGAAAATTCATCATGAATTTTTCCCATGAGGAAATGTAAGATTGTAAGGTCAGTGTACTACCTATTCTCACAGTTCTTTACTGGTTTGTAAATTAAGTCCTTAATATCCTATTTTAATATCCTTAAATGATGGTAACTGGTTATCATTTTTTTGTTTCTGTATTGAGAAATCAAATATATCCCTGTCAGTACATGGTTTCCAGTGGTGGCAAACTACACTAACCAACAGTAATTCACTGTTCCCAATTTATGTGTCATGGTCAACAGACATAAAATAATATATGCCATTTAGCAGATGTTTTTATCTAAACTTATCTTTTCATCTTTTTCATTTTTATCTAAACTAAAGTTTTTCAGTGTATGTGGTCCCAATGAGAATCAAACCCACAACCCACAAGTGTTATCAGCATCAAGCTCTACCTACTGAACTACACAGAGTGCATGACCAAATGCAGTGACCTGTACAACCTGCCAGCTACAAATCACTGATACCTAGCTAGCAAACTAACATTGGTTTGTAAAATCGCTAATGTCATGTTACGAATGTGATAGTCAAACACAACGAGTCAGCTGTTTCACTTTACACACACACACACACACACACACACACAGCTAGTTAATACAGCTAGTTAAAGTAGCTTACTAGCAAACGATTGTGATTGTGAAGTCTTTACCTTCTCACACAAACTTATGTAGCTAATACAGTTAGATAACTAGCAAGTAAATACACTATTTTCTAAACTCTCATGTCTACTATAGATAGACAGTTAGATAGCTAGGTAACCACAAAATAGCTAAATTAGATTAGTACAAGATATAGCTAACATATTGCTTGCAAGCAGGATATGTAAATGTATAAGATAGCTAGCTACAGTATATAGCTATGCAATCCAATACTTATATACATAGGATCATTCAATTCCCACAATTCCCCTCCTCAAAAAACCCTCTCTGAATCCCGCTGTCATTTCAAATACCGACCTGTCTCTCTCCTCCCATTCCTCTCCAAAACGTTAGAGCGGGCTGTCTATAACCAACTGTCTGCTCATCTCCTACAGAACGACCTGCTTGATCCTAACCAATCTGGGTTCAAAGCTGGCCACTCTACAGAGACTGCTCTCCTTGCGGTCACTGAGGCTCTCCACAGAGACTGTCCTCCTCTCCTTGCGGTCACTGAGGCTCTCTCATCTCTCGTCGAGATGGGAAATCCCAATGACCCTCAGCTCCGTCCCCTCCTCCTCCTCGACCTGTCCAAGTCACTTGGTTCTGTTATTTTGCTCATGGTTTTTCCATCACTGTGCCAATGGACCACTCTTTCTCTCCTTCTCTCCATCTGAGACTCCTGATCTCTCATCATCTCCACATGGATGTCCACCCACCACCGAGATGGGAATCTTCTGGATCGGCATTGACATGGCTTCAATTGAGTCCTAGTGTCTGGCTGAGTCTGGTGACCCTGGACAACCAGGTGGCCTGGAGAGGATCAGACCCCGATTCTCCTCTCCATCCGGAGGACACCCCTCCACCTGGTCCAGGCCTGGTGATCTCATGTCTGGAATACCTATTCTCCTACCAGCCTGTGCCACACCAAGTCACTTGGTTCTGTTATTTCTGCTCATGGTTTTTCCTATCACTGTTATGCCAATGACACTCAACCCCTCCGCTCCGCCTCCTCTGGCAAACTCTGCCCCATCCCTCCGGGCGCCTTCTCTCCTCTTCTCTCCATCTGAGACTCAGGTTCCGGCATGGATCTCTGCATAAAAAATAAAAAATTACTAACCTTTTCCTTTCCAGTGTTACAGATATGGTACGCAGATGCCTGCAATGATGTCTATCGCTGTAGCCATTAAATACAAATGACAGAATATTTACAATGATTATACAACTAGTTTAGAAGTCCAGAATTTGTGAATGAAAAAAAAAAAATACAGTATATCTAAATTTCACAGCTCAAACAGATATCAACGATGAAAAAGTCAAATTTTAGATTATGAAAGAATAGAAAGGTATTGAATCCAAATTAAATCTTTGTTTATTTTTTTAATGATAGAATTGGATAGTGCAGTCAGTATGAGTGGGGTGTGTGTGTATAATTAAACGCAAGTAGTTTTAGTTGCAAAAGTCCATACAAGGTTTTCATCATAAATACACAACAAAACAGAAGGATCAGCGGGGAATTATTTACAGTGCCTTGCAAAAGTACTGGATTACAAATCATACGGTCACAATTTTTTGTGTGAATCATGCAGTCACAATTTAATATATTTTAACACGTGCTCAAACTGAATTTGTATAAAGAAGAAATTAGTTATGTCAGCAAATATTTGAAATCATTTTAAAAAACTTAAATATGCCGCCTGTATAAGTATCCAGCCCCCTTGCATTGATATTTGGTGGAAGCTTTTGCTGCAATAATGGCTTTATGAATTTTTGTGCAGTTTCTTTGTCCAAATGTAGATCGCCTTTAAAACAGAAACCATCTGTGACTCTTAATAAGCTACTATAAGTGCACTACTGCTCTTGATTTCTGACTACCCACTCCTGTCGTAACAAAAAAGTGTCATCTCCCTCTCTCCGACTCTCTCTCTCTTTAGATGCAATGACATGGATTCCATTGTGCACAGTAACACCCATTCATAATTGCTTGTTTTTCTGTCCATCTGTGCTTGATTCCATGAATTCCAGCTGCAATTGCATCCCATTTCTGAGACTGAATTGTTATAAATGCTCCTTTCAGTCGCATTTCGGTCTTTCTGAATACCATGGAGTATTAAAGTAAGTGGCAGTAATAATTGCACTGATCCCATGGATAATGTTACTTTGCTGTGTTTTTCCCACTCGCTCGATCAAATTGTTGTTTACAATTAATTTTGGCTCATGCAGTTTATTGCGTAAGAAACATCAGAGCTCATGGTGCTTGACTTTAAATGGAATTAGATATATCCACAGAGGAACAGAACATTACCATGGTTACCCTGAGGCACTGGATAAGCCTGACTTGAGTTAAAAAGATCATAACAACCATTTACTGTTTGTAAAAGCATATCTGTCTGCTATTGTGGTTCTTGTTAACTTAAACAAGATAATATACAGTAAGCTAGACATGTCTTTTTTCAGCAGTGAAGCGATCTAAGCGGTGAGCTACACTTAACTAGTGAATATGATGCAATATACAGGCAATCTGCAAAATAAAGGAAACATTTGAGTAAATGAGGGATACTGGTGGCTCTGTTATGGTGTGGCGTGCATTTTCCTGGCATGGCTTAGGTCCACTCAGCCCTTTAGAAGGCGAAGTAAATGCCAATAAATACAAAGCCATTCAAGTGATCAGCTTCATCCCATTTCTATTCTGATGGGAGTGGTCTCTTTCAGGATGACAATGCCCCCATCCACAGGGTACAAGTGGTCACTGAATGGTTTGATGAGCATGAAAACAATGTAAACCATATGCCATGGCCATCTCAGTCACCAGATCTCAGCCCAATTAAACACCGATGGAAGATTCTGGAGCAGCGCCTGAGGCAATGTTTTCCACTACCATCAACAAAACATAAATTATGAATTTCTCCAGGAAGAATGGTGTTGCATCCCTCGAATAGAGTTACAGACACTTGTAGAATCTATCCCAAGGCACATTGAAGCTGTTCTGGTGGCTTGTGGTGTCCCAAAGCCCTATTAAGACACTTTATGTTGATGTTTCCTTTGTTTGGCAGTTACCTGTATATTGCATGTAATATCTGTTACCTGATAACTTCATCTGCTGCCATATTGGTCCATGTTCTCCTTTTAATAGTTTTTTTAAATTGCGTGTTTGAGTGTTTGCAGAAGTGGGTTAATTGTCAAACGTTTTAGAAAAGGCAAACTGAGGGACCTGTTGATTCAGGAAGTGCACAGCTCCTTTGAGCTTTTCTGTGTCCCCTCTCCTTGTTCGATCTTGCAGAAACCATGGTGGATTTTTTTATGGACACCACAGAGAAGCCCAAAATAAGGTCATGTTCTATTGAGCTACACCTTGGGTTTATGACGCATTCCATTGCCTCCAGGTGTGAGCCAGCATGTTTGTTTTTCTTTGAACATTTGATATTTTTTCTCATTACTTACTGCTCTTCAAGTGCAAACCACAGGTGTTTGCGGTCACCTATGAATATCATAGTTTAGAATTCACAAATTTGCTGTGTGTCCTTGTTTTCAACCCTGAATTTTTACAAATTATTATCCCACCAACTCCCCCCCTCTACAGAGTACAGTTGTATTTCAGCATGCTTACATATATTTCAAATATTTACAAAGTTTAAAAAAAGTTTTTTCTTCAAAAAACTATTTTTATAATCCCAGAAGACCTGACCTAAAATATGTAATGATTTGTAAAACTTATAAAAGACATACTGTGTATTTTCACCATATGTGTATAATATAATAACATAAATAACCATAACATAATATAACTTATAATTTATATAATATAATATAAATGTTATTTGTCTGTTAATGTTACCTTTGATTACTGCTTGTGTATCTAATGATATTGATATTAATACATTTAACTAGTAAATTCAGTTTTTTTTTTTTTTGTACACTTCACCTTTGTGAAATAGTACCTAGGCTCTTCTCTAAAGTGGAACAACTCATAATAAAACCTTTTGACTATTAATTTAGATAGTATTTTGCATTTCATTATTTTGGCACAAACTGATGCTAATATGAATATGTGCTCAAAATTGAGCAGATTTACCTCCTACCTCTCACTCCAGCCAGGTGACCTGGAGAGTCTCAACCCCACAATCTCTACAGGAGTTCCCCAATGTTAAGTCTCAGCCACCTTGTATGCTCCCTTCATATCAGGTCAGGTCCCTCAGCTATGTCATCACTCTGCATATGTTTTTTTATATCACAGTTATTCTGATGGTTCATCCCCCATCTGACTGATGGGGTCTTCTCGAGCATTACCCCATGCCTCACGGAGGTCTACCTGGAGATCATGACTCATCACTTAAAGGTTAAACAGGTACACCGTCTCCTCTCTCTTTGGACCTCTCCATAACCCTGGATGGTTCTGCGCCATTCCCCTCCTGCCCCGCAGAGAATCCTACCATCACTTTCGATGACAAACCATCAGTTCCAGAGAGCATTGCATCAGTAACCTTGTTCAATTCTGCCGAAAACAATATGAGAAGTCCTCACCCGCCTGCTTGACCCTACCACTGCCCCCATAGCATCTTCCCAGGATGGCTGCAGCTCACTTCTGCTCATTCAGAACACATCTGCATGACTCGGTGCTTAACACGCCCAAAATTAGCTGGTGTCTCGCCCCTCCTCATTTGGGCCCTTGGTGCTCACCTATCAGGCACTCAAGGACACAGCTCATCCCTATCTGCAGTCCATTGATGGACTATTGACACTATGAGGTCTGTACTCTGTAACCTCTGTTCGCTTGACAATCCCTAACCTATGAAGGCATGGATTCCAAACAAAATCCACCTGTTAAGAATACGGGCCCTAATTTGGTGAATCAGGACGGTGTCGGTAACACTGAGGCAAAGTGAGGCTTTAGGGCTTGTCTAACGCAATTTCGGTAATTTCGTGACTCAGGGCGATAGCGCACCACCGGCGCAGTTGTAAAAGAGGTTGGATTAACTTTTTAAAAATACATGTGGGTGTGGTGGGGGTTTGGTTTCATAATGGCCAATCAGACCACCTATTTTCTACCCCTTTAAATACCAGTGCGCCAACGCTATAGCAAATTGGCAATTTCCTGACATGGATGACAGTTTTGCGCGGCTGCGCCAGGAGCGCTTCTCAAAAGAGGAGAGCAATTTGCTTGTGCGGGAGGTGCGGAAAAGTTGGCGCGCGAATCAGAGGGGGTAAACAAGGCGCACAATAATTTGTTATTTTCATGATTTGAGTTTATATTTTGAGACCTACATTGTTAAAAGAAAGTGTTTATTTGTAGGCTTTCCAACTTAAAAAACAACGTTTATTTTCTTCTAACTTAATGTAATTGTTAAATGGAAAGCAATAAATAACAAGCTCACAACTGCAACTAGGCCTGTTTCATTTATGTTTGTCATGCAGTAGGCCTACTCACTAGGGAACCAGCTCCGCAGCCAACCAGTCCCTGATCTCCCATGTGCCCTGAGCCTCTCCAACCCCTTCAATCGCCACATGCAGCTCTGCCTCTCTCCGTCTTAAGTCTTGTAATGCGTCCTCTGCGAGGTCAATGTGACATCCATGGTGCAGGGCAATGTTGTGTAGGACACAGAATGCCACAAAGAACGCCCTGACTTTCTGAGGGCTGTATTGTAAGCCTCTGCATCTGAAATGCATTTTTAACATTCCAAAGGTTCTCTCGATTACTGATCTGGCCATAGAAAAAAGATAGTTAAAAGCATGTTATGTAGGTGTTGTGGGCACAATTTATGGCGTAATCAGCCATGGTTTTAATGGATAGCGTTGTCCCCTAGTAGCCACCCATACTGGGGGGCATCCCCCTGAAAGGCTGTAGGAATGACGGAGTTGGCCAAGATAAGAGTCATGAGTAGACCCAGGATAATTGGCAAACACATGCGTCACCCTGGAGTGTGCATCACAAACCACCTGGATATGTGTGGAGTGGAGTGGACCCCCTTCCGATTATACCGTGATCAGATGGTGCGCGCAACTGCACATGGCACCCAAGACCCCAGGGAATCCACATTGCGTATAAAAATCCTGTTTAGTTCTCTACTGGCTGTCGGGTGTAGGAAAAGTAATAAACTCATTTGCATGTTGGTCAAGACTGGAAGAAACTGCATGTACAGCCGAACTGATAGCCATCTGGCCAGCACCGGCTACCAAACCCAGGGTGTGTTGGAAGGAGCCGGTGGCAAAGAAGGCGAGGGCTGCTGTCACTTTAACAGCGACAGGGAGCGCACAGGGACCAGGTGGGTTTCCCTCGATGTCCGGAGCCACGAGCCGGCAGATCCGAGCGACAACCTGTCGGGAGAGGTGCAGCTTCTGCCTGCACTCCTCCTCAGACAGGTTGATAAATGATACCCGTTGGTGGTATATGCGCTCACAGTATTGCCTTGGGCGTCCAATTATGTACTCCATTTTCTGTAGTGCAGATGGAAAGAATAAAACCGTTTCACATAAGAAAAACAATGTGCATACAAACATATATTTATTTAACAGGTGTATCTTACTGAATGGTAGTGATGGATGGCCTGCTGGCTTCAGTCTTTCATGTCCATGCATTGAATAACCACAAGCTTTTAGCTTATAGTTATTTGTTTTTAGCTTAATTTATTACAGCTTGCAAGTTACCCATGGATTGGACGATTTGCCTCGACGTGGGGGAAAATTCACAATATTCACAAAGCATTCTCATGTGATTTCAGATAAGAGGTGGTCTAGTTGGACGTTAACGCAAACTCATTATTTGACACCAAACTTGCATAGCACCGACAGTTTTCATTGTCACACCCCCCTATTGCGCTGCCCAACCCATAGTGCAAACGCCTTCATTGCGCACCACGAAATTGCCAAACTTGGCGGAGGTGGGAAATATTCTGTTTGCAACAGAAGAAACTGGCAATTCGCCAGCGCTAGGTCATAACGCCACTTAGCGCCGGCACAAAAATAGGGCCCGACATCTTTGTTCCCAGATCCAGGATCTATCTTATGCTTATGTGCTATGAGATTGAAAAACAATTTGTATTGTTGTGTCTAGCTATATGGTTTATATTTCCATTGATTGTAGCTAGGAGCTTTATTACATATGTGATACTTGCTATTTTGTGCCCATGCACACTATGGATAAGAGTATTTCCTGAAATGAATAAATAAATGGCAACATGAATTTAAAATTAATACAATTAATACAGGCTATCACTTAAGGATTGTATTGTTACTATGAAAATAGGTTGTTAATCAATAATTTAAAAAATGTATTTGTTTGATGAGAAGAGTTCAAAGAAAGCTCTTTGAAAAGGGTGACAATTTGAGACACTTTCACAAATTGAGAAAAAAGAAAAAGAAAACTTCAACACTATGTATTATTAGTGTTTTTTTAAGGAAAAGTTGTTTCTTTGAAGGAACTTGAAAAAGAGACACTTTTTGCTTTGGGCGGTTTTTATTGAATATGTTGTTCACTAATTTCCATCTAAATCTTACTTACATGATTGCTGTTATTACTACTTTATTTTTTTCCTTCATTCAGTGTTTTGTTTACATTTAACTTTTCAATTCTTATGAAAAGTTTTCAAAGAGGATTTTCAAGTCAAAGCTCTGTAGCATGGGAAAACTGTTTTAATGTCCATGCGCACAAAACCTTTGAAGTTGTTTTTATCATTTGCATGAGTAACAGTCTTGCATTCTCTTTTTACTAGGAAAATAAATAAATATCTTGGAGCCAAAACATTTGAAATAAGCATGTATTAACTGCTTTCTGCTTCTTTGTGATGTTCCTGTTTTTCGCTTCTCTTGCTTTATCATCCATCACTGCACAGACACAGATGTTGCGTGCAGGAAATCACTCTGGAGCGGCGCCAAACACATGGTGCACGAGAGCATGAGAGAAGGAGCAGCCAGAACCATCCTGGGTGGAGCTTTACAGAAAACACAAGTAAAAAATACAGTTTGCATACACTGTCTGCTTTTTGAAGTGAGAGATAATGGTTGATGAATGCCAATAAAGATGAGAAATTCACACAAGCACCTTGACCATTATCTTGACCTATGCACTGACAAGTCTCGCAACACACAATGCTTTTATACCTGCTACGGTGCTGTAACTACGTTGGTCTACTTCAATCAATGTACTAACCAGTGGGAAGGCCGCTGAGCAAATGAAATCTCTTTGAATTAAGAACCAATTATCGATTATTTTCAGAGGAACACAGAATGTAGAGTTGATTAATTTCTAGAAAACAATTAGGTAAGTATTTGCAGAGCTGCCCCTGACCAATTTGGTGCCCTAGGCAAGATTTTAGCTGTAGTCCCTTGCATCGCAGCTAATTCCACCACCAATCATTGTGTTCATACACTCACACAGAAACTACTGCCTAGTTTTATGTCTTTGAGACTTTTTACAACAAAACCAAAAAATCACAAAACTACAACAATATTAAAGAAACCAGTGCTAAATGCACTAAATATAACAAGAATTATAAATATGATATAAATAAGGGTATTGCACAAAATACAAACCAAATTAAAAATATTTATGATTTGCGCAACACACTTAAAAGAAAAAGTTTATTTCTCAAAATGATGTTGTAGGTTATTCACCAAAAACCTAGTCTTTCCCACTTTCCCTACGTAAATTTAAGTAGGAAGTAACTGACATTAACTGTAGCTATTTATTAAATTAGCCAACGTTACTATCGTCCAAAGTAAGCTAGCGAATAATAGAAAAGACAGCTTGGCTCTGCCCCAACAGTATGTTATTTCATCACATTAGCTCTGTCTTTTTCCAGTTTTTCCTGCTCTTCTCTTCTTCTTTTTCTTCCCTGGGCACCAGAGGGCTTTAGTCTTTTTGACATGATATTAAATGTGATAGTGTATTAGTGATATTAAATGCGCCACGTTCATTCACTTAGTGACTGTCAGTGTCAGTAGCCCATCCCCCCAGCAGTGGCATTTCTGGGATCTTACACATGGGGTGGCAGAGAGGGGGCAAGGTCACATTAAGGGGTGACACATGCTGAATGGACCAATTATTTCTTAATATTCAATACTACTTATTACTACTTGTGTGACTGTCTTCATAATGCTGCTCAGAGGTTTATTTACAGTATTGTATACAAGTTACTCTGGAACAGAGCATCCATGATGTCTCAATGTGAAGTATAGCCTATTAACCTAAATAGTCTATAGCCTAAAACACAGGAGGCTCTCTGATTTTGCATGTACACAAAATCCACTGTCTTTAAATGTGGCTTTCTTCCAATTAGTGTACCCACCTATGGAAGTGAACATGCTCTTAGGGGCGTTTGGAAGAGCAAAGTGTCTGCAACAAAATCTTTGGACTGCGAATACTCTAGCATTGGGTGGGCCTTATACCACTCACTGTGTAAACTTCTCTTTGCACCCCCCTGAAAGGTTTTAGGGAATGTCTGTAAGTGTGGCTGCATCAGTCCCTCATTTCTGAATTTGGATATAACTAAAAATAATAATATTTTGTTAAAAATGAAAAAAGTGAAATTCACACTAACATAGTAGGCTATAGCCTATACTCTACCCCATACCTATTTAGTACTGTATCAAGACTGCAACAACTAGCCTAACACTATCCATCCTAACCCAAACCTGATATTTAAGCCTGATGATTAGACCTTACTCAGTGTGCATTGTATCTCGGTTAGAATTGTCTCGTCGTATGCTTGTAAGTGAAAGTTATCCGGCGGTAGATTTGGCGCTTAGCTTCTGCGTTTGTTACCTGTTCATTGGTTGCAAGTAGCACTTAATGCTACTTTGTTATCTTAACTAGTAGGCTATTGTGTTGCTGATGTCCAGCGGTTATTAGATTCTATCGCTGCTTAGTAGTTTTATTTCAAAGCTGATTGCTACTTAGCTGTTTTCAATCGGTTTTATTATATCAGCCCGTGTTTGTAGTTGAGCGTTCCTCGAGTAGCGAAAGGAACCTAGGAGTTGTTAATTAGTCTGTATTGTTGTCAGGTGGCACTCGCCACTTAGTGCCTAGCATCACTCGGCTATATTAGCAACCATAGTTGTGGATAGCGGCAGCTTTTCGGCAGCCTCACCTTCCTAGCCTCACCGAACGAAGACTCAGCGGACAAAGACAGAGGAGTCTAGCTGCAGGAGTCCACCGAGGGGGGCCAGCTAGGGAGTGCTCGCCGCACGGTAAGTATCATAGTTTTGTATCTCCCTGTTGTACTTCCTCTGCAACTAACACTACATGCTACCTCCCTATCCCAGTCCATGTCTCCTCTTCTAGATTGCCTAGAAGGAGAGATTCTACTCACACCCGAAACCTCTCCTATCTCATCCACCCTCCTAGATCTCCCGGTGTTGACGTGGTGGTAGCAGGCGGACTATGGAACTCCCAGTCCGCTGTCCGGAAGGCCGATTTAATCTCGGCCCAGGCCTCACTACTCTCCCTGCAGTTCCTGGCGCTCACGGAGACGTGGATCACTCCACAGAACACGGCCACCCCTGCTGCTCTCTCCGCTGCCTACACCTTCTCCCACACTCCACGACCCTCAGGTAGAGGTGGAGGGACAGGTATACTGATCTCCCCCTGTGGAGATTTGGTATTGTTCCTTTCCCTCACTTTTCACCCTCCTCCTTTGAATTTCATGCTGTCACTGTCACTGTTCCATGTAAACTGCACATCATTGTTCTTTATCACCCTCCAGGTCTACTGGGGAGTTTCCTAGATGAGATGGATGCCCTACTCAGTGCTTTCCCTGAGGATGGCACCCCCATCTCCGCTGGAGACCTCTCAGGCCTCTGCATTCCTCCCCCTGCTTCAGTCCTTTGACTTCACCATGGCTGAATCCCCATCCACCCACAAGCCCGGTAACCAACTGGATCTGGTCTTCACCAGGAACTGTGCCTCACCCAACATTACGGTATCGCCTCTACATGTGTCTGACCATTGCTTCCTGTCTTTCTCCCTCCGCCTCCCCTCTGTGCCTAAACCATCTTCACCTGCTCCTACTGTCCTTGTCCGTCACAACCTCCGCTCTCTCTCCCCCGCTGCCCTGTCAGCTACTGTCCTATCTTCCCTTCCCCCTACTGATGCCTTCTCTCAGCTACCTGCTAAGCATCACCCACCCTACTTTCCTCTCTCTCCTCCTCCTTTGACTTACTCTGTCCTCTATCCACTAAACCTGCTCGTCTCCAACCCCCGCCCCTGGCTAACCGATTCCATTCGGGCTAACCGACTGAAACTGCGAGCGGCAGAAAGGAAATGGAGAAAATCCAAATCCCCTGTAGCTCTGTCTGATTTCCACACTCTCCTGGCTTCTTTCTCCTCTAACCTCTCCTCTGCTAAGTCTGCATTTTTCCTTTCTAAGATTCAATCTTCTGTTTCAAACCCACGTAAACTCTATTCTACGTTTTCCTCTCTCCTCACGCCTCCTCCTCCCCCATTCCCCTCCTCTCTAACCGCCGATGACTTCTCATCCTTCTTTCATGAGAAGGTCGATGTCATTCGCAACTCCTTCCCCCCAAACTCTCCCTCACCCATCTCGCTACCTAAACCTCCCACCCCTCTGTCCTCCTTCTCACCCCTTCCTGACTCAGACATCCTTCAACTTGTTCTCTCCCACCATCCCACCACCTGCCCTCTTGATCCCATTCCTTACCCCCTCTTCCAGTCCATTTCTATGGACATCCTCCCCTTTGTCTCTAATGTCATTAACTCCTCTCTTTCCTCTGGCTCTGTCCCCTCCTCCCTCAAATGCGCTCATGTTGTCCCCCTCCTCAAAAAACCCTCTCTGAATCCTGCTGTCATCTCTAACTACCGACCTGTCTCTCTCCTCCCATTCCTTTCCAAAACACTAGAGCGGGCTGTCTATAATCAACTGTCTGCTCATCTCTTACAGAACGACCTGCTTGATCCCAACCAATCTGGGTTCAGAGCAGGCCCCTCCACAGAGACTGCTCTCCTTACGGTCACTGAGGCTCTTCACGGGGCTAAGTCCCGATCCCTTAGCTCCGTCCTCCTCTTCCTCGACCTGTCGGCGGCATTCAACACCGTGGACCACCAGATCCTGCTCTCATCTCTCGTCGAGATGGGAATCTCTGGATCTGCGTTGGCATGGTTTGAGTCCTACCTGGCTGACTGGTCCTACCAGGTGGCCTGGAGAGGATCCCTCTCCTCTCCCCACACCCTCTCTACCAGTGTCCCGCAGGGCTCGGTGCTAGGCCCCGTCCTATTCTCTCTGTATACCAAGTCACTTGGCTCTGTTATTTCTGCTCATGCCTTTTCCTATCACTGTTATGCTGATGACACTCAACTCTTTCTCTCCTTCCCTCCATCTGATGCCCAGGTCCCGGCACGGATCTCTGCATGCCTGGCTGACATCTCCGCATGGATGTCCACCCACCACCTGAAGCTGAACCTGGGGAAGACAGAGCTGCTCTTCTTCCCTGCGAAGGGCTCCCCGACGATTGATGCGTCAATCACCGTGGAAGGCTCCATAGTGTATCCGTCTCAGTCTGCCAGGAGCCTTGGAGTGACCCTGGACAACCAGCTGTGCTTCTCGAGCCATATTGCAGCGGTCACTCGGACCTGCCGTTTCTCCCTCCACAACATCCGGAGGATCCGACCGTTCCTCACCCAAGAGGCCACTCAACTCCTGGTCCAGGCCCTGGTGATCTCACGTCTGGACTACTGCAATTCCTTGCTGGCAGGCCTTCCGGCCTGTGCCATCAAGCCACTGCAACTAGTCCAGAACGCTGCCGCTCGCCTGGTGTTCAACCAGCCGAAGTTCACCCACGTCACCCCTCTACTCTCCTCTCTGCACTGGCTCCCCATCGCAGCATGCATCAGATTCAAGTCACTGGTGCTTGCTTTTCAAGCGGCCAGGGGTACTGCTCCCCCATACCTCCAGTCACTCATCACTCCCTACACCCCGCCCAGACCCCTCCGCTCCGCCTCCTCTGGCAAACTGACTGCCCCATCCCTCCGGGCGCCTGGCAGCCGCTCCTCGCGGTCTCGCCTCTTCTCTGTCCTGGTCCTCGCTGGTGGAACGACCTCCATAATCCCGGTCAGGACTGCGGAATCACTTCCAATCTTCCGCAAGAGACTCAAAACCCACCTCTTCAGACTCCACTACCACTGAACACTGTCCATCTACTGTCGTCACCACTGTTTACTTGTTCTACACTATATAATACAAAAATAAATAAAAATAACCTTTTCTTTCCCAGTGTTACAGGTATGATACGCAGACGCCTGCAATGATGTCTATTGCTGTATTACTGCACTGATCTTGTGCGCTAACTATGATTGTTCTTACCTTGTATTAATGCACATCTTGTAAGTCGCTCTGGATAAGAGCGTCTGCTAAATGCTAAATGCTTAAAATGTAAATGCATATCACGCTGCTTCCTCTTCATGTTCTCCCTAACTCTCTTAAACCTATACAAACCTATATAATATATAAAAGGAAATCAATATCTCTAGTCCTAAATCATAAACACTTATGGGTCCATGATCAATGTAACATCATTTAAAAAATAAATAAATGCCAACAATATAACTTGTTAGGCTTTTAGACTGATAGCTAGCTATTTTATGACTGTTTAAATCGATTAGACATTGAAATTCATTGTAGACTTCTCTTTTTTACAAATACACTGATACATTCATGTTCATGAACGTTAACGTACTGCATAATCTAATGCAAATTGATTTACATTAGCCTAAATGTTAGTCTGTAGCCTGACGGAGCCGTCCAATTGGTTTCATAATGCATAACGCAATAAAATGCATCATAACGTCATTAACGTTATGTTATGGGCAACAAAACGGATTCCGAAAAGAGGAGAATTAATACGGGCTCTATGATTTTCCCAAGCCAAAACAATCCCATTGTGCAACATTGTCAGCTTATTATTCATACCTCAGTGACTGCAATGTAGTTGCTAGCTAGGCTAATGTAAAATTTTCCCTGTTGAGATATGATTGAAGAATCACGCGCTAAACCAGAAATAGTCAGCCTTAACACAGTTCGAAGAGTAACCTGCCTGCTTAGCTAGCTAGCTAACATTAGTAGCTTGCTAGTCTCTGGCCACACATATATTCATAGTAATGTTAGCTTGCTAACTTGCAAGAAGCTGTTATGAACTTAAAGCTAGCTAACTGTTAGATATGATAACTAATGTTAAGGTTAGCTAGTATGTCTTTGCTCTGTAATGATACTAACATTATCTAACGTTAACGCTATCCAACTAACTATACTGTATGCTCACATAGTAGCCTACATTAATAACAACTTAGATGGTTGTGGTGAAAATTGCCACAATGCTTAACCCATCCTCACCCCTCAGTTCAGGTTCAAAGTCACTAGGGCTTGTTCGGGAGAACCTCACGCCAGCCAAACGCCAGGTCTCAGAATGGACGTATTTGTGCATAGGTTTCTGAATGGGTATATTTGTGTGGTCTCACGAACCTGGCAGCAAACGCTATTCAATGTTAAAATAAAATATATAAAATACAATTTTACAAAATTCTATCAAAAATAAGAGTTTAGGGACATTGTGCATAACGATTTACAGTATATAACGTTATTTATATATATATATATATATATATATATATAAATATAAATATATAAACAACGAACAAAAAGTTCGGAAAGTTGTGTTTGGTAGATTATTTCTCTGTTGTAACAATGCTTCTTGGCAATACATTTTATACCGTTGGAAAGCTTGTTTATTTCCCTTTTAAATGGTGTCCCATTTGTAAAGAACATGCATTTGTGGGATGAGCAGCACATCTGAGTATATGGGTTGCGCCCATGAAAAATGAGCAAATCTTTTCTGCCAACGCCAAACAGCTTATTCTGCTGTTGTTATTGACTCTTGTTTTGAGCTTCCTGATTGGCACCTGATTGGCAGCACCTGTGAGCACAAAACAAAAAACACTAAGACATATATTCAGGGATTTTCTGAGGAGAAAGCTAATGGAACCAATTCAAGGTATTTTATTTAATTAATTGATTTATTTATTTATTTGTCAGGGACAATGCAAGTAAACATTGTTACAAGTTAAAAACATGAAACAGATGCACTGCATACCGGGTCTATAGCCAGTGCTAATTTGTGACCCCTGTCCCCGGTTAGGCTTTTGAAGTTTAAAAGATAATCAATACAGAGAGAGGAGTTGTGTAAAATAACATTAGACTGGTGTGTAGATGTGTGCTGTCTGGCTGTTCGAATGGCAAGTCAGGAAAAGGTGTTTCCACAGGTTCCCCATCAATAATGAAAATATTAAGAAAACATAATGGGTGTACGCCACCTTGCCCTAACACCACTACATCAGTGATCTGCCAAGATACCACAAACCAGCTAGCTAGCTCCAACTCCTGACAGATGACAGCCGGTTACCTATTCGGCCAGGCAGCTAGCTAGCCTGGCCATCTTTCTACACATACAGCTATGCTTCTTTCCCACCTGCATATGAACATGTGAACTAAAGCAAATGTAACCTGGTTAATACCCAGCCTATGGTACGCAGCAAGCATTGCACTTTTGGTCTGTATTAGTGTATTAGTGTGCCGTGCCGGTTTCAACAACGATGTGATACTGTAAGAAAACCTGCGTTGTTTGACACATTAACAGATTAATTTATTCATTGTGTGCTAGAGAAAGATCCATAGGGGGACACACAGACACTAATTAACTCAGTGTGACACTGCAGTTCTGAACAACCAGGCTAACAAAAATCTGTTCTTTTGTGACGTTACCTCTCACTGCAGGAAATCTTCCCATTGGTTTATGACTTTTGCAGATTTGCAGTAACTTCCCCCAGTTCCCCCCCGTGACACGGGTCTCCGTGCAGCTGTGCGTAATAAAAGCTTTTGGTGCTGTTTAAAGAAATTCTCTCCAATCCTACTGAGTTTTTTTTCCACGACAATTGCCAGTGCTAGAAGCAACATTTTACACTTTTAATGATCATTTTCCATTTTTCATTTTCATTTGAACCCTCAACATAACATGCAAATTGCTCTACATATCCATCATTTGCTGTGGGTGGGGTTAAGCGAAGGGGGCAGGTTTGCCTGACTTAGGACATCAGTTTCTCAGAGGACATCCATTTTGTTCCCCTCATGCACCATGGCTGACGTATATAAATCTGATCACAAAGGTATAGTGAGGGAACTTTGGATAGAAATATCATTAGACAGGTTGGGAGAGGTAGCTGCCCTCAGAGATACTGATGTGGATGGTGTGGTCTTTAGGTATCTCCTCGAAGAACTGGAGAGACTTTGATTCCAGGCTAATATGTGCTATAGGCAACCATGACACAGTCCAGGTCAGTGAACTCACAATGTACCTGTGGACACAATTATGGCATACCTTATGCTCGGTATCATCGCTGCTGAAATTGCCCATCTCCTCAGAGTGTCTGAGTGGACAGTCTGTTGAAGGATGAAACAGCATGGTATAAAGTAAGGTGAAAGGATTGTTGATCTGCTCTCTTTCCACAATATTGATATCAGTAGCTAGGCTATTCCGATTTTTCAGGTTCACAAATGCATGCTACTGCCTGGTGAAACTATGTTGATGTGAATTATGATTCTTTGCATAATTTTAAATACAATTTGAATAATAAACTTCCATAGTAAAAAGTCTGTATAAGAGTGCAAAAATACACCTCATGAAATGTTTAGGAATTTCACTTGTCTTTTTAATAAAAACTAGCAAACAGATTTGTATGAAATGTTGAGGGTTCAATAGTCCCAGTCCTCTACATTGGTTGCTGGAGCGGCACAAAGAGGAGACTGCTGATTTTTGTATTTTGAACTCCGTGCAACCATTATCTAAACACTGCTTAATACATTTCAGGTCTATAGTTTGGTTTTTAGTTGTGGAGTGTGAAATGATTCATCATTAAATGAGTGTAATGTAATAGTTAATAAGTTAAATAACAGTTAATAGCAGGAATATTAGTATGGTGTATCAAGGTTTTTAATCGTCATCTGGAATTTATGAACAAATAAATAAAAGGCAATTACAAACTACTTTCTTTGCCATTTGTGTGGTGACTGATATATGTGTCTATACTATGCTTGAAGTTATATTGTACTTCTCAACATCAGCTTGTACTTCTGACATAAGGACAAAGATCCGTACTACTTAGTTTCTGTAGAAAAAATAATTCGCAACTGTACATAGTATTACAGGCTGGATAAATATATGTCATAGGAATGGTTTTATTAATTTAAGTTTAGTCATGTACTTAATTGCAATTCCTGTGTATCAATTTCAAACATGTATTACCTTGTTACAGTAACTAAAGTAATTAAACAATTACTTTAGACGTATTGTATAATATGTCAATAACACGACCACAACCTTAAACTGTCATTCTAAAAAAATTATTAAATGATCTGAACAGTGATTTTATGGAAAATTCCCCATATAATGTGCCAATACCAACATACCAAGATGTTGACCAAGATAATTCATGCCATCATATATTTTGATTCATCATATGGATAGCTGAACATTACACCTAGTCCCCAATAACTGCAAATATAGAATATATACTGCAGATAATATTGATTACCTGGCAACTGCAGCTGCTGCTCTCTTGGCCAGTGTTTCTCTTTTAATGATTCAAGATTCTAAAGGTGACTTATTATATATATTTGTTAGACTACACTACCGGTCAAAAGTCTTTACTGAAATTTAAGCAGTTCAAGTCCAGTGAATAACCTGAAATGGTACAAAGGTAAGTGGTAAACTGCCAGAGGTTATAAAAGAGTTATAAAAAAAGTGTTCGAAAACTTTTAGTTAGTGTACGTGTTGGCAATTATCAGAAGTGGGTTGATCGTTAAACGTTTTAGAAAAGTCAAACTGAAGGACCTGTTGATTCAGGAAGTGCACTGCTCCTTTGATCTTTTCTGTGTCCCCTCTCCTTGTTCGATCTTGCAGAAACCATAGTGGATTTTTTTAATGGACACTACAGAGAAGGCCAAAATAAGGTCATGTTCTATTGAGCTACACCTTGGGTTTGTGACACATTCCAACACCTCCAGGTGTGAGCCAGCATGTTTGTTTTTCTTTGAACGTTTGATATTTTCTCTCATTACTTACTGCTCTTCAAGAGCAAACCGCAGGTGTTTGCGGTCACCTATGAATATCATAGTTTAGAATTTGAAAATAGCCTAGTGGAAAACATTTGCTTTGTAAGCTTGCAGAATTTGTAAAAAATTCAGGCAGACCTGGCTATATGTCCTATGATACTGATGTGTTAAACAGAGTTGATCATTTTATAAATAGTAATATAATCACATTTTTTCTCATGACACCACTAAGAACTGTTGTTTGTTATTCAAACATTTATTGAAATGAACAATATTTTTGAAGGAAGAAGCAGAACTCAGTAGTGCTCAACCATAAGTAAACCATAAGTAAACCAAAACATGGGGAAATATTCATATTTTCACAACCTACTACATTTGTCATATTAATTATATTTACTTTAATTTATGGCAGAGATGAGGGTATGTTAAAGATCTATTTGTGAATACAGTATCACCATACACTCAGGTCCAGAATTATTTGGCACCCTTGGTGATGAGCAAAATAAGCAAAAAATGCTGTATAAATAATAAACAACACAGATAATGAGTTATATTTATGCTGAAACATATTGGGAAAACTATAACTAAACTATAAAAAAAAAATCTGAAAAATATAGGTCTTAAAATTATGGGCACCCCTAAAGGATCTTTTAAATAAAACCAAAGCTAAATCTGAAATAAACTTCTATATTTTTTTACTTTTTATAAATTTGTTTCAGATTTTTTGCATTTTTTCTCTGCTTCAACCGTTACGCCACCTGGGGGCCCAAATTCTACATTTTTAAGCTAATCTCCTCTTAAGGAACTGTAGATCTCTTTGTCATCCATCATGATGGGGAAAGCCAAAGAACTGTCAAATCGAGTCAGGTAATGGTTACAAAAATATATAAATATCACCAGGGGCGTAGCACACAATTCTGAGTCCTATACATATGCAGTCTTGTGGGCCCCCTTCCCCTCTTGATCCATGACTCTCACGCATCTTTAGATTTTTTTTTTATTGAATCAACAACTATACACATGAATCTGTAGTGGTTATTAGGGTAATCACTAATGAACTGCTTATACCATATTTAAACAAATAATACTAAAAAACTATCTGTGATATGTGCTTTTTTGAAATCTCATAATTCAGCCCTCCTTTCTCAAGAGAAAGATCACATCTTCTTCCTGCTCATTCTCTGCTACAAGGACAGGGCCCTCTACAAGCATGAAGCATACAGGATTGATATTAGCCTCTTAGCCTGCTTATAATATACAATGAAACAGGCTACAGGCTAGATTCTGCTTAATTTACCAGATAGCTAGCTAACTATCATAATGTAGCTAGCTACGTTAGCTTGTCTTGTTATAGAACTGGATCAAATGAGTCTTCAAAAACAAAGTTTCAATGCATTTCACGATTGCGATTGCTTTCAGCCATTAGCGAGAGTGAAACTGAAATGAGATTAATCGCGATTTTTTAAAGAATGCGTTATCCATTTGAAATTAATCGCATACGTTAACGTGTTAACGTTGACAGCCCTAGTTCAATCTAAACAACGTACCGATATTAGCTTAAACCACTCTTAAACAGTGTTAGCAAGTTGCTTACCTTTCTTTTGAAATAAATTAGTGAGCAGTTGTTTTCCTCAGTTTGCCTTTTTCTCTTTCTTTTCTTTTTTATACCCCGACTTCACTTTCTTCTGGAAAGACATGATTCTTAGTGTAGGTATGTTACGTATACCACCAGATGAAAATACCTTTAATTTGATACCTTATTCACTCTCATATCTTGAAATGTGCATATTGACCCCTATTTTTTTAATGATCTTGAAACAAAAGCTGTGATTCAATAACATAAATGCCCATAACTTTCTTAAAAATGAAGATAATTGCATTACATTTTCAGTCATTACAGATTGAAGCATTCTAAAAAAGATATGATATATCTTAATTGGAATTATCTGAAATTGCATTACATAATCAATTAATCACATACTTACATGTTGCGCACACGCCGCGACACGGCAAAACCCACGGCAGGCAGTGAGCATTTGGGCAAAGATATCTCACATTCCAGGTCAAAAACATCGCATTTCGCATCGACATATTTCAATGAAATTTCACCAGAAACAAGATAAAATGTTATATTAACGTCCTGGATACCTTTTATTTAGTCCTGAACTTGTGATATATCATTTTGAAAGCACTAAACACGAGTCTGACTCTGAAGTGTAGCATATGACCAAACCGAGCAATGTTTAATCAAATTTCGGAAACAAGATGGAGGATCGAGTTTTCAACTACGTTATATCGCAGACATATGGTGAAAAAAAACCCAGACAGCCCTTGAAAAGCCTGCATTTTTGGGGTACAGCCATAGTCTCTCGTAATCGCTCGCACAGGGACACAGGCACATCTAGACTGCCGCTGCGCATGGGAATTGTAACATACGTACTTAGTGCAGGGGGGCGGACTAAACCATTTGCGCTTTTGAGAGGGGAGAGGGGAGGGGGCCCAGAGAGCATCCAATATTTTTATGGATACAAAGTTCAGTCTCTCAACCTATTTATTCAGCCAATATAATTTAGTAATGACACTAATTACTTAGAAATTTAAAATTGCAGACAAATGGTTTTTTTTTTTTTCATTCCAGGCTTTTCAAGGGCCCTGCCCCACTTGTTGCCCTAGGTAGTCAGTTCCCCTTTTCCCCCACTACGACGCCCCTGAATATCACATACCACTAACCACTGTTAAGGCAATAATCTAAAAGTTTAAAACATCTGGAACAGTTGCAAACTTGCCAGGAAGAGGATGCAAGTCCATGTTGTCCCCACACACAATGAGGAAGATATTGAGGGAGGAAAGGATATCCCAAGGACCACAGGTCAACTGCAGACTTCAGTTGTGTCTTGGGGTCACAAAGTCTCAAAATCAACCAAAAGATGGCACCTCCATACCAACAGGCTCTTTGGAAGGGTTGCAAAGTCCTTACTGAGAGCAACTTACAAATTCAAGCATCTGGAGGTGAATGGAATAATGAATTCCACCAAGTACCAGGACATTAGCCAAAAACTTGGTTGCCTCTGCCAGGACCTTCCAACAAGACAATGACCCCAAGCATACCTCAAAATCAACACAGAAATGGTTCCGTGAAAACAAAATCAATGTTGTACAATGACTATCTCAGTCTCTGGACTCAAAAACATGTGGTCTGAGAGTGGTCTGTCTGCTCTCTTCCACTTCATGTGAAAGATAGCAGTCCATAAGCTCAAACCTAAGGATATTATGGATCTTGAAAGATTCTGCATGGAGGAATGGTCCAAGATCCCTCCAAATGTGTTCTCCAACCTTTATATATATATGCAGTATACGTATATATAATGTGAGGGGCCAAGCAGGCAATACAAATAGAAATCCTGAATATATGAATACTTATGCAATCAATTATTGTTTGTTTTTTATTTGCAATGAATTAAGAAAAAGCTTTGGGTTTTTTATTTGACATAAAGTATTTTGTGTTGATCAGTGGAAATAAATGAAGTGGAAGTCCATGAAGTAAGTGAAAAATGTGAATGGAGGTGAATGCTTTTTATGCCCACTGTAAAAATATAATATATATATACACATATACATAAGTATATATTTACAGTGGGTAAATCCAAATTCAAATGAAATTCAAATGATTTGCAGTGGATTATCAAAGTCATGTATTTTGCTGACTATTCAAAAGTAAATTGTCCATGAAAGGTAAGGTTTGATTTTGTTCAAGGTCAGCAGTCCTGATAAATAATCACGACACGGATATGCAAGGTTTAAGACCTTGCATACTTTTGCTCAGCCAATCCCCAGCAGAGCAAATCTTTCTCGATCACTTTGGTAAGGCTGTGTGCGAATGAGCCCAGTAGTAAAACCTTGAGTAGATTGATGTCTTACTCACTCTGTTTGATGCACCATGCTGAGATTAGTTAAATTGGAATGAAATTGGGTGTTAAATAAATATCTGGCAGAATCTGACAGTGACAAACGAGGAGGCACAGGAGATGCAGAGGTTTGCTCTTCTGCGGATAACGGATGTGCTGTTTGTATTATTTGTGGTGTCACAGTTAACCTCAATTACACCAAACCGGATTATGCAATAGTCCCTGATTTCTGAAAACTGAAAGCATGTCTCACTTGTTTTACTGGATGAATTTAATCAATCTATTGTCGTAACTGTTGTTTAAAAAAAAAAATTGAATGGCTCAAAGTTCCAAAAGCTTCACTACTTTCAAGTCTCATCAAATTTTTTTTTTTGCTCTTGCCACTTGAGGTTTTTATCCTCAGCCTGGTTTAATTAATTGTTGATTTAATTTCCTGTCAAATATTAATAAAAATACCCATGGCATTTAAGTCAGCCAATATAGCAGTCAAGGACACAAATGTCGACATCATCATAAGTGAAGCGAGTGAGCTTGGCTGATGGAAAGGTCACTTTGAAAACATATTAAAAGACACCAGAACCCATTAATCTAGTCTGAATAACAGAAGCAGAACAGGACATTTGCAGATGTAAGGAGTAGCATGAGGGCCAAGAATAACCAGGAAGTCCCAGCACGGTTCAAATGACAGCAGAAACATCTAAAATATAGATGACAGGGAAGGAGTTGGGGGGTTATTCTGTAAAACCGTTATGGTACTTGTTTTTCAGGGGTTTTTTACAGTGTTTTCATATCACCACAAGTTTGCTGTGACTGAATGATGGCTGAATGTATACTAATGGTATACTAAATGCTAATACGTTCCTTTAAATGAGTATTCATAGCACCTTTATCATCTCTAAATGATGCCCATGACCCTTGTCATAAGCACATACAAACATTATGACCAGCATATAAGAGCTGACATGGTTATGAATCACATAATAATACGTCTTAATAATAAACTGGGATAAAGCACCATAGGGGCCTGGACAGAATTTCTTCCACAGAATCTTTGGGCAGGTCCCGGAGACAAAAAGATTAGATTGTAAGATGGTCCTTAAGGTTCGGCTTCAGGCAAAGGGGAAATCATAATTATCAGTATCTCTTTGTTATACGCTCTCACACAGAGCAACTAACAGAGCACTGTATTTGCCAAACAAAGAAAGACCGTTAACAGAGCAGTATAACAACTATTCCATAGAGGAATGAGTATCGGCACAGTGTACGATTCAATACAATAAATGTGAAAACAAAAATGATAGTTTATCAATACGACAAGCTCTTATTACAATGCTGGTGTATCAACGGCAGCTAAGGGCTGAGCAAACACTGAGTTCGGATTTTGTAAACAAAACAATATTGTGGTACACAAACATAATCCTAAAACAAAACTAAACTAAATCAATTCAGGTCCCGACAGTGTGGGAGTTTCGGGGGGAATCCAATCCCAGGCTGAAGAGACGTGTCTACAGCTGGCACCGGAAAGTGGCGGATGACTCAGTAGTCCTGAGAGATGTGGGTGGTTCAGTCGAGCGCACCTTAGCCGTGGTGTTTCAGAGCGAGGAGACTGCCAGCTGGCCCGCTGAGGGAAATCACTTGCTCATGGAGGGCCAAGTCTGGAGCTCAGGGGGATTTATCACTGTGACAGAGTATGCTGTCATGGGTTACGTGGCAAGACGGAAGTACACGGCTACCCATGTACCGCCCAGCAGCATGCAGAATTCTGGTTACCTCTAACTGTTGAATATGCCTAGGTAGCTAACAACCAAGCTAGCATTGTTTCGAACTTTATACCTTATTTGTGGGTGCACATGTGGATACACTTGACCAGCATATGGAACACAACACAGTGAATTCATTACACATTACAGCTTTACATGTATTACCATGCTAACACTAACACATGATTTCTTCCAACACATTATTGGGGGGGTTGACAACTGCATTTGATCTTTGACAGTGAAATACATATTATTCATTTTGAGGGGGAGGGGGGTGGTTTCTATGAAACAGTCCCTTTGATGTGTGCTCAGACCCCTAGTACAGTGGCTGGCAGATTTGATCATAATGCCTTGCTCTTGTTACAGACCATGTTACAGAGCCAATCAGACCTTTACTCTGAAATTATGGCAGGGTACACACTTTCATCTAATTGTAATTACCAGGGCACCCAGACTTACCTATGTCACAAATTCAAAGACTTTTCAAGGTCCCATTCCCACAAATTCAAGCAGCCATATAAACTGTGCATTAGGCTATATCATGGATGCTATAAAAATTGCATCACATTCCCTGAAATGAATGCTGTCCCAGGATCAGTGCTTTCAGACCAACCCCAAACCATTTTAGGTACAATGTAAAAGCATCAAAGGGCATAATTTATATGAAACATTGACATTACATTTTTCTCAATGATGACCAAAATCTCTCAACCCAAAAACTTTAAAGTGCCTATGTTCATTTCTTTTTTCATTTCCAAGAACTTTGAAGTCCTTGAATTAATTTGGAGTTAATTTAAATGAAGGATTTAAATGAACCCTAAATGTAAAGCTCTGCCCTCAGGTCTGTTGTACATGGAATGGAGGTAAAAAGTTGATAAGAACAAACACATACTGAAGGTAAAGAACACTGAAAGAGGCATTGCCATTTCAAATTCGTAGAGTATTGCAGTAAAACCTTCCTGTAATTTGCACTTTGTAATTGTATTTTCCACTGTATTCAGCAGTTGTACTTGTCATACGCATTATCAAGTTGTCCTTTGTCATTGCACTCTGTGTATGTCTCTTATATATGTATAATTTGTGTCAATAGTTTTTTTGTTCATCTGTATCTGCAGCTAATATGCAAAAACTATTTGCATCAATATTTATTGTATGGCAATAAACTGAACTTTTACTTGAAATTAAATAACAAACAGTGCTACCATCATAAAATACACAGTGTAGGTTATTTTTATATGTTTTATACTTAAATGATGTGTGCATGCTTTGAAAACAGCATTGTCATGTAACATAACACATTACACAATTGTAATATATATGCCTGATTTTTAAATGGAATCTCTGTTTTAGGAAGAATTTAATTACCTGTGTCGGAAATGTGCTGTGCTGGTGCCAAAGAATGCCAGAGTCGGGCAGATGGTGTTTATTGTAGGCAATTTGCATAATTTCAGTAAATTAGGATCAGATGTTTCAAATTGGGCCGAGATCGGGCGGCCGGGAATTGTGAGCCAGGCGACGATCTGAGGCTGCCTCTGCTCTGCGAAGCCCTTCCCCAGGATCAGCTGATGTCGCTGAAGAGAACATAGACCCATCCAATGCATCTCAGGACATCAAATGTAGAGTCCCGCTGGCTTGCTGCTCTTGCCTGCTTCCTCATTGAGTTGGAGCCCATCCAATTTCTGGAGCCACCTCTAATTTGTTAATCAATCCAGACATATTGGAGACCCACCGCTGACTCACAGAAGTTCAGTGTCTCACACATAGAGCAGGCTGGCCTTCCCCCTAGACAACACACACCAAACAACTGATTGATTATGTGCTTTCAGGAAATATGTATTTAATATTTATGCAATTTTCTGAAGAAAAAACAACAACTTGTGTTTGATTTTTTTTATTCAACATGTATATGTGTGTGCAAATGTTTTATATGAAATGTGATTTGTGAATCTTTTTGTTGTTGTTAAGAACACAATTTGAAATTGATAATAGTTTGTCTGATTCATCACTAGGGCAGCATTGTGGCTTGAGGTTACACAGTATGATCAAAATGTTGCAGGTTTAAATGGTGGGGATTTACTATTGAACCATTGAATACGAAACTTAACCTGAATGAATATATCCAGTTGTATAAATTTTATTTTGTGTTATACATATATATAGACTACCGGTCAAAAGTTTTTGAACACCCCCATTTTCCAGTTTTTACTGAAAATGTAAGCAGTTAAAGTCCAGTTATAAAATAACCTGTTAAATGGTTAACAGTCAAACTCTGGTCCAGCAAAAGAAGACCATAATGCTTCCTCCTCCATGTTTAGTTATGACACATAGTGGCACACAAAATGATGAACCAAAGATTTCAAATTTTGATTCATTAGTCCATAAGACCTTCTTCCAGTCTTACTACATGGCCCAGGCAAGCCTCTTTTTCTTATTTTGCCATCTTAATAATAATAATAATAAAACTGAGTCAAACAGTGAGCCATTGAGCCGCCTATCATGCAACTGTTGACTTCCAAATGGGTGACCTGTTTGTCAGAATTTCCTCCAGTTTCCAATTGATGGTGTGCAAAAATGAGCTTTTTTTTTTAAGTTTATGCCTTTGTACCATTTCAGGTTATTCACTGACTTGAACTGCTTAAACAGTAAAAACTGGAAAATGGGGGTGTTCTAAAACTTTTGACAGCTACTACTGTTACTACTAAATCATAATAATAATAATAATAATAATAATAATAATAATAAAATGTCAAACTGAGCCATTGCAAACCTTCCAAATGTGATTGTATAATTAGTGTGCTGAGCTAATATGCCTATTAGCTGTTGAAAACAGAAGTTGCCACAGTGGGACAGAAATGTAGATTGGATTTATCAATGCTCAGTGAAGTTCAAATGTAATGCATGGCCCCTCCCATGTGATTGAATATTTATCTGTGATGGAACACACTTGCCCCCTTTACATCTCCTCCAAGAGTAATATTTACATACAAAGCCAATTTGTAGGGATGATACACCCAGCTCACAATGCAATATGTATTGTGATACTGAGGCCACTTGTGCAGACAAAGTATAATTTATATGTTAAAAATCAACTGATTATTCAAAAATATGCAAAACACAAGATATGTTAAAATTATGAAATATATGAATTAATCATTTTGTAATACATCAAAGGGCATGCATCATATATAAGGAGTAGACAAAATAATGTAGACACCAAACAATATATTAATATTTACTAATAAGGTGTTAAGCCACACTTCACTTCACACATCAGAACAGCTTCAGTCCTTCTTGGAATGCTGTTATACATGTTTTGAACTGTTTCTAGTGGGATGTTGGATTTTCCAAGAATGAAAGCATCCATTTTTTTGACAGATGAAGGTGGTGGAAGTATACTCCACACTCTACATTCCAGAACTTCCCATAAAGGTTCAATAATGTTTAGATCTGATGATTGGGAAGGAAGGCATTCAACCTCATCCTGGTGTTCATGAAACCACTCTTGAATCCATTTAGCAGTGTGTATGTGGGGAATTGTCACCTTGGATTATGGAAACATCTTGAGGAAGCAATGTTTGCACCACAGGGTGCACCTGGCCATCTAAAATAGTGTTGTATTCCTTGGCTGTAATTCTATCATGCTGAGTATTAATCAGACCCAGTGACTCCCACAAAATGGCTGGTCATACCATAATAGATCCACCAAAGTTGGGAACAGGCATTGTGGTTTGAAGACTTTCTTTGCCTTTCTCTAAACATAAACCCATCCACATGTAGGACAAATAATTAAAGCCTCATTAGACCATATTTATTTCTTCCACTGCTCAGAAGTCCAGGTTTTGTGCTCATTACACCAGGTTATACGTTGTTGCGCATTGGCCTTGGTTATAAGTGGCTTCCAAATGGCAGCCCTACAATAAATATCAGCTTTGTGAAACTCACGATGTAGTTTTTGTTCAGACTGGGTCATGGAGATATAGATTCAGTTCTGTGTCAATTTTTGAGGCCATAGTTTTGTGGCTTTTAGCAATTTTCCTGTTAAGAGTCTGTATCCCTATCCCTATTACTTTAGACACTGTTCCCCTTGATACATTCAATCATTTTGCCGTTTCTGTTTATGATGCACCTGCAATTGGGGCAGAACTATTTGACTTCTCAAAATCTGTTACATCCCTCGTCCTTTCGAAATTCACATATTAAAGTTTAGATTTTAAAACATCTTTTATAGCAAAGACATATTGGTAATTAGTATTGACATTAATGTGAAACACCTGTAGAGTCCTTTTTAATTTAGATTTAGTAAGTCCTTTCCTTTTCCTTTTCACTATGTATTCAATTATGCGTTACACTGCATATGAATAGTTTTTTGAGGGCAATTCAAGTGGCCCAAATTTCCCCCATTAACTCCCATATTGTCTTGAGAGAATACTGGGAGCTTCTGATCTTCAGAGGAATTTAACTACTCAAAACACTGCAAGAAGTTAAGAGGCAATAAAGACATGTATTTGGTTAATTAAATCAAGTAATTATTGTTTTTTTATTTTTTTCTTTAAGAAATTAATGGTGGCATCATAAGAGATGGTCACCATTAAAAACTACAAAGACCAAAACAGGTTGTTGGGGCTGGGAGATGATTACTTCCCAGCTGAAACCATTTTGCCTCAGCCCTAATTGCCTCAGCAAGAGCTCTGAAGTAGAGGGCACTCACCAAATTTGAAGAGAGAGATGGAAACAGGGGTTCAGGGAGAAGAACCAGCTCCTCACTGTACATTTTACTAATCGTCATCACCACTGCTTACATATTTTATACTGCATTTTGTAACATGTATCTATCTTGAAGACTGTCCAAAAAAAAACAACAACAACAACAAAAAAATAATAATAATATATATATTTATACTAACCTCTTCCTTCCCTGTGTTACAGGCATGGTATGCAGCTGCCAACAATTATGTCTATTACTGTATCACTGATCTCTTGCACGGACTATGATTGATCTTACCATGTATTAATGCACGTTTTGTAAGTCGCTCTGGATGAGAGCATCTGCCAAATGCCAAAATGTAAATGTAAAATGTAAATAGTTTTGGTTTGCCTTTTGAACTTAGAAAGTATCTTTACTTTGCTGTTTTGAACCTTTTGCTCTTGTTGGAACCTTTGTTGAACCATTAAAACTGGTAATATTTTGTGAAAAGCCTTTGTTCTTTTGCACCAACCATGCCACACAACACTGCGGCAAAATTCCCGACCTCTCATGATGCCACAATATATACTTTTTTTAAATTCTCTATATGAGAGGTAACTAAGTATTATGTACCTTCATGTGATTCATCTTGATTGTCATGTCTTAAATACAGACAGATGTTTTATGTTTGGAGGAATTTAAGTTTTTCTCCACTTTCAGTTCTTTTGGTGTGTTCTTGAAAGATTTCCAGAACTTATCTGGGCAAGAATCACACGCTTAGTGCTTGTTTGAAGTCATACTTGTTTGAAGTCACTATGGCAGCATTTTACAATTCCACTGTCGGCATGGAGAAAACATATGACAAGAGCATGAGAGAGTATACAGGACAGAGAGAGAAAGTTTGGAGTTTGTTACTAAGACCTAGGTTCATTTAAAACTATATTGGTCTTTGCACTTGAATTTAAAATTTTAATGCAAAGTGCATTGCATTTAGGTATTAATGACAAACCAGACAAACCAGCACACACACACACACACACACAGTCTCACATATTATTGTAAAAGCATTTATTATGAGCAAAAAGACACTTAAAAAATTCTGCCTAAAACCGTATTAAAAAAGTAAGGAATGTATATTTGTAATTATTTCCTTCCCTGCTTGTATATTGTGAAACCAGAGACTGTACTTGTGCATACAAAAGTATTGTAGCTGTGTACACATTAAAATGAAACCGTCCACAGAGAAATCACCATTTGATGTTATGCATTAATTTTATTCATAATAACTCAATTGAAAGGTACAGTGTTTGCATTTTGTCATTCAAGGCATCCACCAGACGCTCTGCAGAGGAGTACGATTATAAATGAGTAATAGAAAAATAGCTAAATGTGAATCTTTTATTAGAACAATATCCATCTTCCCAGAGATTTTTTTAAATTTGTTAAAATACATGCCTTCCCAGAATTTGAACCTCTGTTGGTGAAAATATTTGGAGTTATTTTCCAATAGGTCCAACTCTGTGGATACAATAAACAAATATAAACAAAACACACACTTTTCTTTAACGTTAATATTTAAGAAAGTGCAAAACAAGTGCAAAACATTGTTCAGTTCAAATTGAAACATTGTTCCTGTAGGGCCCATACATTTCTTTAGTGGGAACAAATATTAATGAATCACATTTATATATACACCGATCAGCTACAACATTAAAACCACCTACCTAATATTGTGTAGGTCCCCCTCGTGCCACCAAAACAGCTCTGACCCGTCGAGGCATGGACTCCACAAGACCTCTGAAGGTGTCCTGTGGTATCTGGCACCAAGATGTTAGCAGCAGATTCTTTAAGTCCTGTAAGTTGCGAGGTGATGCCTCCATGGATCAGACTTGTCGGTCCAGCACATCCCAAGGATGCTCGATCGGATTGATCTGGGGAATTTGGAGGCCAAGTCAACATCTTGAACTCTTTGCCATGTTCCTCAAACCATTCCTGAAAATTTTTGCAGTGTGGCAGGGTGCATTTTCCTGCTGAAAGAGGCCACTGCCATCAGGGAATACCATTGCCATGAAGGGGTGTACTTGGTCTGCAACAATGTTTAGGTAGGTGGTACATGTCAAAGTAACATCCAGATGAATGCCAGGACCCAAGGTTTCCCAGCAGAACATTGCCCAGAGCATCACACTGCCTCCGCCGACTTGCCTTCTTCCCATAGTGCATCCTGGTGCCATCTCTTCCCCAGGTAAACGACGCACACGCACCCGGCCATCCACATGATGTAAAAGAAAATGTGATTCATCAGACTAGCCCACCTTCTTCCATTGCTCCATGGTCGAGTTCTGACGCTCACGTGCCCATTGAAGGCGCTTTCGGTGGTGGACAGGGGTCACATGGGCACTGTGACCAGTCTGCGGCTACACAGCCCCATTCGCAGCAAGCTGCGATGCACTGTGTGTTCTGACACCTTTCTATCATAGCCAGCATTAACTTTTTCAGCAATTTGTGCTACAGTAGCTTTTCTGTGGGATCGGACCAGACGGGCTAGCCTTCGCTCCCCACGCACATCAATGGTGCCCATGACCCTGTCACCGGTTCACCGGTTGGACCACTTTTGGTAGGTACTAACCACTGCATACTGGGAACACCCCACAAGACCTGCTGTTTTGGAGATGCTCTGACCCAGTTGTCTAGCCATCACAATTTGGCCCTTGTCAAAGTCGCTCAGATCCTTACGCTTGCCCATTTTTCCTGCTTCCAACACATCAACTTCAAGAACTGACTGTTCACTTGCTGCCTAATATATCCCACCCCCTGACAGGTGCCATTGTAATGAGATGATCAATGTTATTCACTTCACCTGTCAGTGGTTTTAATGTTGATCTGTGTATATAGTGCCTTTCATCTCAGGGTCTCCAAGCCCTTTACAGTGAATGGGGGGCAAAGTCATCACCAATGTAAGCACTGTGCAGCAAGTACACATACCTTCCTATTTAGGTATGGTGTAATTCCACAGGCATTAGGGCCATTTAATGTAGAGAGGGATCCAATTCTAAAACCATGTTTTAGAAGTCATGTTTATTTGGCAAATTCCCTTGGCAAAGGAACAACAATGGTGACTTTCTTAATTATGATAATCTGCCTAAATACTCATTGAGGCTTGAAAGTAAGGACTGGTTGCCCAGTTACTGATTTGTTTCTAAGCAAATGCTTTACTTCCCATGCAGAGATTAAAAAAAAAATAATAATAATTTCAATCTGTGCAAAAGCACAAACAAATGCTTTAACTAAAATTAGATTTATGACTATGAATATCACAATCAACAAATATTTTCTTGTCTTTTGCTCATTCAAAAATGTGTCCGATTCTCTGCAGCATCTTTAGGTTCTTTATTTCAACCACTGCCTATTACCACAACATCTTCTACTGTCTTTCCCATTGCCACCATTGAAAGTCAAATATCTCTGAAACTGCATGTGATAATACTGTCATTGTCAATGACTTTATTGTAGTACAGAATATAGTGAATATGTGCTTCAAAATATTTATGTGGTTGAAATTATGACCCTGCTCTGAATCATTTTGAATGTGCTGCAGCCAAGGGATTCTCGTGTCTGTTCATGGCTGCTGTGGATTTTAGAAGGTCAAGGACAATGCTAGACAAGGGCTTGAATGCTAGTTAGCTTAAATGTAATCTGCAAAGTGAATGCAATGGAAATAATACTCATATACAGCGGGCATAAAAAATATTCATCCCCTTTGCTATTTTATGATCTTACTTCAGGGCATCAAAATGGATTTAAATTTAAAAAAGGGATTTATTGCTACTGATCAACACAAAATAATCTATTAGTATCATTTTCTTAATTAATAACAACTCAAAAACAGGTAATAATTGATTGCATAAGTATTCACCCCATTTGATACTTGATAGAAGCACCTTTAGCTGTAATTACACCTGGGAGTCTTTTCACATCTGGACACTGCAGTTTTCATCCATTCTTCTTTACAAAAATTGCTTGAGCTCCATCAGGTTGGATGGGTAGCATTGGTGAACACCAATTTTCAAATCTTTCAACAGATTCTCAATGGAATTGAGGTCTGGGCTTTGACTGGGCCACTCTAGCACATCGTTTTTTTGTTTTTAGACCATTCCAATGTGGCTTTTGCTATATGCCTTAGGTCATTGTCCTGCTGATATATAAACCTTCTCCCAAGTCCCAGGTCTCTTACAGACTGCAGCAGGTTTTTCTCCAAGATTTGTCTATATCTTGCTCCACCCATTTTCCCTTTATTTTGACAAGTTTTCCCAGTCCCTGAAGCAGAGAAGCATCCCCATAGCATTAGGCTCCCGCCACTATGTTTACAGTAGGATTAGTGTTGTGAAGTCTTAGGTTTGCGCCAAACATGGTACCTAACCTTGAGGCCACCCAAGTTCAATCTTGATCTCATAGATCATAAAATCTTCCTCATGTGAATTCATGTGACATGGTTTCATGTGAATTTCTTCAACAGTGATTTTCTTTTTGCCACTCTCCCATAAAACGCATCTTTGAAGCACTTCAATTGCCATAGGCCTCTTGGTGATCTCCCTAACCAGTGCCCTTCTCACATGGATGCTCAGTTTTGGAACACGACCTGTTCTAGGCAAATTCACAATTGGAACATATTATCTCTATTATTTCTTTATAATGGAATTAACAGTGCTATGGGGGATATTCAAAGTCTTTGAAATATTCTTGTACCCATCCCCTGATTTTGAAGAACCTTTTCTTGGATTTGCTTTGAATCTTCTTTGGTCTTCATGACGAAGCTCTTGGAAATGCACTAACAAACTGTGGACTTCTCACAGACAGGCATATGTAATATGAAATCATTTTAAAACACCTTAATTGTAACAGGTGGACTCCAATCAAATAATTATGTGACCTTTGAAGACAATTGATTGAACCAGTGTTTATGTAGGTGTGTCTTAGCAAAAGGTGTGAATACTTATTTAATCAATTATTCTATTTTTTATTTGTAATTCATTAAGAAAAGGTCAGGGGTTTTATTTGACATTCTACTATTTTGTGGTGTTCAGTGGCAAGAAATCCCAATTAAATCCATTTTGATTCCATGAAGTATGAAAATAAAACGTGCAAATCCAAAGGGGGTGTATATATAGCAAAGGTAGGAAAGTTTTGTTCTCAGACATTGTTCAAACAAAGCTTGTATCATCTCTTTTTTTAACCATCTGATCTATTCTAGTTCACTGTCCAATGTGAAACTTAATTCTAGAGTCCTGATTGATAGTATCATCACAGATCATGCATCTCTGTTGCAGCAGTAATGTGATTTTGATTTGATTGTAATGTGTCCTGGGTTTTTTTAATGCCTGGAAGCTAAAATTGCCAGACAATCTACTCGCCCAGGTGATTTTGATGGTCATCATATTGATCATCTTTTGAAAAAATTGCAGTTGGTTTTATGGCAATGCTGCATACACTGCAAAAACACAGAAATATGAAGTGGCTTAAGCATGTCCTCTCCTAAAAGATGTAGACACCACCAATTTAAGTAATTACTGACCGATCACTCCAAACTGTCAGATCAAGGGAAAATCATGGTCTTTTGTCCATTTTTAATTAAAAAGGTTTCTCCCTGAAAGTAATGCTTTTAGGCAAGGTAGAAGCAGTAAATACTAAAAGCATGATGAGCTATTATTATTTTCAGCCTTTATTAATATAAATTTTAAATGAGGTCAGGCCATTGTTGTTAATACCCAAATTACATGTATTAATTAAGAGAAAATGTATCGGTACCTCTGTGCTTTCATTGGGGATTCTTATTCAGGAGCCAGTCTTTATTAATACGGTGTATATGATGGAACTGCTCTGTCTTTAAATGAAATTAAATGAGACATCCTGGTTAAACAAGGAATATAGCACCAAATCCGGTGTTGAAAAGCTGTGTTATCATTAGGAGATTCTCAGGGTGGATTGGACACGATTGTGTCAACAAAACTCCAGCCAAGATGGATTGGAGGTCAGATTTGTAATGATGGGAGAGAGACACAGCCCATCAAAACAAAGGTGCAAGAAAATTGTACAGGCAGTGAAACAACACTCAACATGTATCTTGTGGCCAGTCAGTAATGGAGTTACTTATTATCTTAAGTAGAACATTGAGGGTTCTCTAAATCACCAATAAATAAGATGTGTTTAAACTTGTTTCCTCCAGGATCTAAAAAAGAATAGCTTACATTTGATCAAATAAATGTAATCCTGCTTGTTTCTGGTGTTGTGACAAAATTGATCAACAGTATTTATTTCTTGATTTGTTTTTACATGCATTTCTAAATTCCTGTCTCATACAGCCAAAGTCCATGCACTGGTTAAAAGCATCACTTCATTGGCCTTGGAACATTATATTATGCCTGAAGATGCATTTTATTAACATAGCACAGATGTGTTAGTACATGAAATGTGGAACTATTTAACTTGATCTGCTGATAGAAATGTTAACAAGAAATCAAATAAAACTAATCAAATTCCATCCATCAGTTTTTTCCAATCTGTGCTTTTGCTGCTGAACTTTCTATTAATTGAACAGCCTCCCAGAATAAAATTTGACATGACTGTAGTGGCATTGGCTATTAAATATGCTCTTCTAAGGTGAATCAAGGGTTTCCTCCAATCACAGGGCACCAGCAAATTAATTCATATTAGCAATTTATTATAATTTTGGAGGAAAATACCAATACCTTTTAATTTGAGTTTGTTTTAATCAATAGAGCCCACTTATTATAATAATAATGCAACACAAAGTGTAAGACAAAACGTTTATTTACAAATAATATACAAAAGACTTAAATAATTATTAGAAAAGATAATATGTATTTTGCTGAAACACAATGATTATCTACTTTCAAGTCTTTCACAATTTGATGTTGTAAAACTCAATCTGTTTGGTTGATTGTAGAAAACTGTTTGAGGATCTAGCTGGTCCACTGCTGGATTATTTGTCCGGTGTGGAGAGGCTGGCCACATGGCTGTGATCTGGAACTCATACCAGGGCCCTTATTCACAAATAATTTTATTTTACCACTAGGAGTATTTCTAAATCGCACTAAAACCCACCTTAAAACCTATTCACAAAGCTGCAAAGACAAACTCATACTAAGGAATTCCTAGAATTTTCAAGCTAAGAGTGAGGGCGGGGTTGACGTCGTTGCTATGGATGACGTTTGTCATATTCCCGATGTTCCTGTCTCGTTTTTTCCGTTGTCTTGTTCCTCCCTTGTGATTGTTGTGTTAATTGTTTTATTATTTTCAATTATTCTATTATCATTCCCTCATTACTCCCCATCATGTTCACCTGTTGCCAATTCCGTCATCCATTCCGGCACACCTGCTTCCCATCATTTCCATCAGCCCTGCAGTATATCTACCCCGGTTTTCCAGTCACTCTTCGTCAGATCGTTGTTTCCTCTACCTGGTAGAAGCTGACTCCTGTTACTTGTTTTCCTACGCTGTGTTTACTGTTCTCTCCGTGTTGCATGTTTTGTATGTTTACCCGAGTTCTTGTCGTTTTCCCCTCGTGTTCAGGTCCATTACTCCTCCGTCCACCAGCTCTGTTCGTCCTGCCAGCCCCGCCTGCCTGCACGCTTAGCTGCCTCCCGGTTCCCTCCTGTCTGTCCTCCTGTGCATCCTCCAGAATCCAGCCCATCGTCTCTACTACCTCTGTCATCGCTTGTTTCATTATTATAATTAAATTTTCACTCTCCATCCTAACCTTCCGTGTCTGCGTTTGGGTTCGTTCCTGTTCGTCATAACAGAACGATCTGACCAAGCATGGACCCAGCGGACACTAACCAGATCCGTCAAGCCCTGTCCCTACAGGGCGTTCTTGTCGGCCAACAGGGTCAATCCATCCAGGAGCTGACGACAGCGCTGCACTGCCTCTCCACCAGCGTAAAGGAGAACAAAGATATTTTACAAGACTTGTTTTCACAACGCGCTGTCCAAGGAAGTTCCCCTCCTGTCGTCGCTTCACCCCCGGACCCGCCAGTTTTCCTGCACAAGGAGCCTCACGTGCCTGCTCCTGATCATTATGCCGGAGACCTGGGTATGTGCCGCGCCTTCCTCATTCAATGCTCCATGGTTTTCGAGCAGCAGCCTACCTTGTATTCCACTGATGGGTCCCGCATCGCCTACATAATGGGGTTGCTCAAGGGGGATGCGCTGGCATGGGCGTCCGCCTTGTGGGGGAGCAATTCTTCTTATTTCACCTCCTACTCCCGCTTCGTTTCAGAATTAAGGAATGTCTTTGACCACCCTGTCCGAGGTACGGACGTTAGTCAACGGTTGTTCACCATTTACCAGGGTGCCCGTTCTGTGGCCAACTTCGCGGTGGAGTTCCGCATCACAGCTGCGGAGTCCGATTGGAACGACCGGGCGCTCCAAGGGGCTTTTCGGCACGGTCTCAGCAACTCTTTGAAAGATGAGTTGGCTGCCAGGGAGGACCCAGCTAATCTCAACGACCTCATTTCCATGGTCATCAGACTTGATAACCGCCTCCGCGAGCGTTACCGGGGAAAGAGCTGTCCGTCGTCCCTCCATCTCCTCTTCCCGTGGCTCTCCTCTCTACCCTCCTAGATCGAGACCTGAATCCCTGCTGCCTCTCTTCCCAGCCTTGTCTCTACTGCAGCCGTCTCCGAAGAGGTTCCCATGCAACTGGGTCGGGCTCGTCTCGCACCTGCTGAGCGTCTCCGGAGGTTGCATCGGGATCCTGCATTTACTGCGGTCAGTCTGGGCATTTCCTGTCTTCCTGCTCCTTCGACCAAAAGAGGGGGCTCGCCAGTGATTCTGGGGGTCCTGGCGAGTCGTACTATTACCCCACATACTCCGCGACCTCATATGCAGCTCAACGCCGTGTTGTCCTGGAATCAGCAGTCCTTGCCCTTGTCTGCATTAATCGACTCCGGTTCTGACGAGAACTTCCTGGATTCCAACCTCGTTACCCAAGCTGGCATTGCGTTGGAACCCTCACTACTCCTCTGAATGCTAACGCTCTCAACGGCAAGCTCCTCGCTCAAGTTACCCACCGCACCGTACCCCTTCACCTCACCCTTTCCGGAAATCACCACGAGACCCTCCAGTTTCACGTCCTCTCCTCACCCCATGCTCCCCTGGTCCTCGGCCAGCCTTGGTTGGTGGCACACAACCCCCAATTCAACTGGACCAATAGTCGAGTCACCAACTGGAGTCCCTCCTGTCACTCATCTTGCTTGCTGTCTGCTTCTGCTCCTGCTCTACCTGAGGCTCCTACGCCCACCGCTGAACCTCCCAATCTCTCCTCCATCCCTCCTGCTTATCATGACCTCGTCGAGGTTTTCAGCAAGCAACGCGCCCTTTCCCTGCCTCCTCACCGACCTTATGACTGTGCCATTGATCTCCTTCCGGGGCTCCCCTGCCTTCCAGCCGCCTCTTCAACCTGTCCCGTCCAGAGAGGGAGGCCATGGAGCGCTACATCCGCGATTCTCTCGCCGCGGGTCTCATCAGGCCTTCTTCGTCCCCTGTTGCTGCTGGATTTTTCTTTGTGGCCAAGAAAGACAAGTCCCTTCATCCCTGCATCGATTACCGTGGCCTCAATAACATCACCATCAAGAACAAATACCCCTCCCACTCATCAGCTCAGCATTCGAGCCACTTCAAGGTGCCGTCATTTTTTTGAAATTGGATCTCGCAACGCCTACCACTTGGTGAGGGTTCGTGAGGGCGATGAATGGAAGACTTTCAACACCCCCTCGGCCACTTTGAATACCTGGTCATGGCCTTTGGGCTTACTAATGCTCCCCGCCGTTTTCAAAGGCGCTCATCAATTACGTTCTCCGGGACTTCTTAAACCGCTCTGTTTTTGTTTATTTGGACGATATCCTTTTTTTCCCACAGCCTCGAGGAGCACGTCCAGCATGTCCGCCAGGTTCTCCAAAGACTTTTAGAAAATAAATTATTTGTGAAAGCGGAGAAATGCGATTTTCATGTTCACTCTGTTTCCTTCCTGGGTTACATCATTGAGAGCGGTCAGGTTAGGGACGGACCCCGAAAAGATCCAGGCGGTGGTTACTTGGCCTAAACCCACCTCCGTGAAGCTGCTACAACGCTTCCTGGGCTTTGCTAATTTTTACCGCCGCTTCATCAGGGATTACAGTCGGGTTGCCGCTCCCCTCACTCGTCTCACCTCCTCCCTTACCCGTTTCGTCTGGTCCTCGGGAAGCGGACGACGCATTTGCGGAGCTTAAGAGGCGCTTCACCTCCGCACCCATCCTCATTTTGCCAGATCCATCTCGCCAGTTTGTGGTCGAGGCTGATGCCTCCGACACCGGGGTGGGAGCGGTGTTATCCCAACACTCTACCCTGGACCAGAAACTCCACCCTTGTGCCTTTTTTTTCCCGTCGCCTGTCCCCTGCCGAGCGCAATTATGATGTCGGGAACCGTGAACTCCTGGCGGTCAAGCTCGCCCTGAGGAATGGCGCCACTGGCTTGAGGGTTCTGAGCAGCCGTTTATCGTCTGGACTGACCACCGCAACCTGGAGTACATCCAAACAGCCAAACGTCTCAACTCTCGCCAGGCCCGCTGGGCCCTGTTCTTCGGGCGTTTCAATTTTAACCTGACTTTTCGTCCTGGTTCTAAAAATGTTAAACCCGATGCCCTTTCCCGTCTCCATGTCCCCGAGGTGTTTCCCGTTACTCCTGAGACCATCCTTCCTCCGTCCTGTGTGGTGGCCGCTGTCTCTTGGCAGATCGAGTCGGTTGTCCGTGACGCCCAGCAGACCCATCCAGATCCAGGTACCGGCCCTCCGAACCGACTCTTCGTCCCAGACCCCGTCCGATCTCAGGTCCTTCAGTGGGTCCACACCTCCCGGTTCGCCTGTCATCCTGGCATCAGCCGCACCCTGAGCCTGCTCAAGCGGCACTTCTGGTGGTCCACCATCGATGTCGACACCCGTTCTTTTGTGCTCGCCTGCCCCGTGTGTTCCCGGTCCAAGGCTACTCACCAACCTCCTGCTGGCTTGCTCCGTCCCCTGCCTGTTCCTGGTCGCCCTTGGTCCCACATCGCCCTGGATTTTGTCACCGGTCTCCCCCCGTCTAAAGGTAACACCGTGGTCCTCACCATCATCGACCGCTTCTCTAAAGCCGTGCATTTTGTTGCCCTTCCCAAACTCCCCACTGCCTCTGAAACAGCGGACCTTCTCTGCCTCCACGTCTTCCGCCTGCACGGCATTCCCCTGGACATCGTCTCCGACCGCGGACCCCAGTTCACCTCCCACGTCTGGAAGACCTTCTGTGCCGCTCTTGGTGCCTCGGTAAGCCTGTCCTCTGGTTTTCACCCCCCAGACTAACAGCCAGACAGAGCGCGCCAATCAAGACCTGGGAGCGTCTCTCCGTGTTATCACGTCAGAAGATCCCTCGGCCTGGAGCACTCAACTTCCCTGGATTGAGTACGCTCACAACTCGTTGACCAGCGCGTCCACAGGTCTGTCCCCTTCGAGGCTTCCCCTTGGTTACCAACCCCCTCTCTTCCCTGTCCAGGAGGAGGAACTGGCAGTTCCCTCGGTCCAGGCCCACTTGGATCGCTGTCGCAGGACCTGGGAGCTCACCCGCACTACCCTGCTTAGTTCCACTGATCGGAACCGGCGCCGCTGACCGCCATCGCACCCCGGCACCCAACTACCAACCGGGTCAGGAGGTTTGGCTCTCCACCAAGGATCTTCCCCTTCACACTACTTCCCGCAAGTTCACACCCCTTACATTGGCCCCTTCCCCATTGACTCTGTTATTAATCCCTCTGTGGTCAAGCTTCGACTTCCAGCCTCCATGAGGATCCACCCTCCTTCCATGTCTCTCATTAAAACCGGTCTCCAATAGCCCACTCTGCCCTCCTGCCGTCGCCCCTCCACCCCCCCGGATCATCGATGACCACCCGGCCTACACCATCCGGCGTTTGCTGGATGCACGCCGTCGAGGTCGTGGATTCCAGTATCTGGTCGACTGGGAGGGTTATGGTCCGGAAGAACGCAGTTGGTGTATCGCGCCCTTATTCTGGACCCTTCCCTCATTCGGGACTTCCATCTGTCTCACCCTAACCACCCTGTTCAGATGCCCAGAGGCATCCGTTGAGGGGGGGGTACTGTCATATTCCCGATGTTCCTGTCTCGTTTTTTCCGTTGTCTTGTTCCTCCCTTGTGATTGTTGTGTTAATTGTTTTATTATTTTCAATTATTCTATTATCATTCCCTCATTACTCCCCATCATGTTCACCTGTTGCCAATTCCGTCATCCATTCCGCACACCTGCTTCCCATCATTTCCATCAGCCCTGCAGTATATCTACCCCGGTTTTCCAGTCACTCTTCGTCAGATCGTTGTTTCCTCTACCTGGTAGAAGCTGACTCCTGTTACTTGTTTTCCTACACTGTGTTTACTGTTCTCTCCGTGTTGCATGTTTTGTATGTTTACCCGTGTTCTTGTCGTTTTCCCCTCGTGTTCAGGTCCATTACTCCTCCGTCCACCAGCTCTGTTCGTCCTGCCAGCCCCGCCTGCCTGCACGCTTAGCTGCCTCCCCGGTTCCCTCCTGTCTGTCCTCCTGTGCATCCCCTCCAGAATCCAGCCCATCGTCTCTACTACCTCTGTCATCGCTTGTTTCATTATTATAATTAAATTTTCACTCTCCATCCTAACCTTCCGTGTCTGCGTTTGGGTTCGTTCCTGTTCGTCATAACAACGTTGTTTTTCATGAACGTGCTTACTCAAAATGCCCACAGCGATTGGCTGATTAATAGCTAAATTGAACCATCATAGAGAAATACAGTTTTTCTGCCGCTGTCACGTTTTAAAGTAACAATTCCCTAAATCTCAATGCAGAGTTACAGCGAAGAGATAGACAACCATGTATGTTTTGGTTTGCTTTGTTTTTCATACTACATGCCTTTCTGGGAGGCAGTTTTTAGAAAGCAGCGACCGAATTAAATACAATTTAAACATTAGCGATCTTTACATTTTTTATTAAATTAATTCAGGCATAAGACCACCCTAGTTAAATCGCCTAAGGCGTACTGAATCTAAAAATGTATTTTGTGAAATTTTCGAATAAAGATTTAGTGAAATAACTTAAATTGAAAAACAGAAATTATCATTCATTCAATTCCTTGAGAATAGTTCCTGGTAATTTTTGGTGGAAACGCGCCTTTGGTCCCCGTTATTATTTTTTTTGCTGATCCGAAAAATGACCCTATTATATTCTAATAAAGATTCTAAAATACAAATGTAGGCTACATGTCACTGATTTAACATGAAACCAAGAATACTGACTAGTCAATTGGTTACATGTCTGCATCTCGTAAACAATCAGCGGGTATATATATATAATATTATATATATAATACCCTCGCGATTGAGGCGGTACCTTTTTATGAGCTCTGTATCATTCAATATCTCCAGTGTTGACGCGATTGCGACAACGATTGCCGGCAGCAGCAGATTTTCGAATCGCCGTGAGTAGGTCTTTAGCGACTTAGAAGTCCTCTTGACTGCTTCTAATTTCTCCTGGACTTAGGAGCTGTTTTTAGCTCTCAAACCCTTTATGAAATACTCTTATCCCAAAAATGTAGGAGTCCTAAATTTATGAATGACACGCCCATTATTTTTCGGAGTTGCTCCTAAATTGCAGAGTTACGACCAATTTTTACTCTTAAAATGCTTTGTGAATACGGGCCCTGATCTTTCTTCCAGGGCTTATCTCCAGCAAAAGGCCTGCTGGTGTGTTTTTCTTTCACCCAAATGCCTTGACCTCAGGCTACTTTGAATCTTCTGTTGCAAGTAATGGAGTGAGGTTTTTTTTGCATAAACAACAACTTTCTTCTGGCTGATAGCTGAAAGTTGAGGGCTGGTCCTGGTTAGTACCTGGATGGGAGACCTGCTCAGAAAATGAAGTCTCTCATGGAAGTGGTGTTGGTGGGCTAGGAGGGGCTTGTCTTCTCTCTGGACACACCCTCTTTGGGATGAGACATAAAACTAAGGTCACAATTCACCTGACTCAATCCATCATTATTATTATTATTGTTAACCACACTGGAGGTTAATAATGTAATGCCCTGGAAATAAGAACATAAGAACATTTAGCAAGTACTACATCTAGCCTGGACTTCAATAGCCTAAGCATTTCTGCAACTCTCTGTGTAAAGAAAAACTTCCTAATATCTGTGCGGAATTTGCCTTTAACTAATTTCCACCTGTGGCCTCTTGTTCTGCTGACCCCACTTATCTTAAAAAATCTTTGGTATTTTACTTTGAGGTTTTTAAATTCCTAAAAGGGATTAACAATCAAATCCCCCCTAAGTCTCCGTTTGCTAAGTTTAAATAGATTGAGTGCCTTAAGTCTATCATCATAACTTTTACCTTTCATACCAAGTATCAGTTTAGTTGCCCTTCTTTGGACTTTTTCAAGAGCTTCTATATCTTTCTTGTAGTGCGGTGCCCAGGTCTGACAAAGGCATTATATAACATTAACATAACCTCCTTTGATTTATACTCAATACTTTTTGCTATGTATCCCAGCATCCTGTTGGCTTTTTTCACTGCTGTAGCACACTGCTTTGATGCAGATAGGCTTTGATCAACTACAATTCCTAAGTCCTTTTCAAATTGAACACCTACTAACTTTTATCCTCCCATAATTGTTGTTTTGAGACGTTTGTTCTGTTTGTTTTAGTATTTTGTTAATTTTCTCATCACTTATCATCCACGTCAGTTCCCCGTCTGTCTGTGTTCCTTGTTGTTCGAGATCCACTCCTTGTCTTTGTTATTGCACTATTCGGGTGATTTCGACTTTACGGGTTTTCTGTCTTATTTTCTTATCTCATTTACTTCCTTCTTTCTTTCTAACACTCTGTACATATTAGTTAGATGTATATAGTACAAACCAACTAATCTACTAACAGTAGGGATTTAGATTTCGTTACTAACATTACTAATTACTCATTTTCTCACGTTTCTATCTACTGCTATCATTCTCTCTCTCGTTGTCCTATCCCTGTACGTTTCTCTCTTAATCGCTTTATCTGCACGAATTTTCTTTCTTGCGTTCCTCCCCTTCGAACTGTGCACGTGTCTGCCTGCTCTTCCAGGTCGTGTATTTTTAGTGTGTCTATGTGCTTCCCAGTCCGTGTCTTTCGTTTCCCCTCGTTATTGTATTAGTTATCCTTAATCGTTCTAACCTGTGTCTTTGCCCTTTTCCCCTCCCAGTCACACCTGATTCCTATTGTGTCACTTTCCCCGTTTGTATTTAAGTTCCTTGTTTGCTTTCAGTCTTTGTCAGAACATTGATCCTCATTCACTGTGCCGAGTTTGTTGCATTATTCCGAGACACCCCTTCTGTTTAACTTCGAGTTTACCTTCCGATTTTGTTTGTTTGCGTTCTCTGATTATTTGGTTTTTGATTCCCTTCTGTTTGACTACGAGCTTGCCTTCCGATTTTGTTTGTTTACCTTTTCTGATTATTTGGTTTTTGATTTTTGGACTGCTTATTTGACTACTCTTTTGGATTTCGATTTTGTTTCTTTGCTAACTCTGACTATCGGCTTTTTAATCTTGCTTGGATTAAACGTTCCTCACTGCCTGATCCTGGTCTGCGTCTGGGTCCTTGTTCTGTCATCACAATAAAATACTTCTGTCTAATGTTTTTATTTCCCACATGCATAACTTTACATTTAGCAATATTGAATGTCATCTGCCATGTATCTGCCCATTTTTGGATTTTGTTTAAATCATCTTGGATTACTTTAGTCGATTCCCAACTGTTTGCCAAACCCCCAAGTTTAGTATCATCTGCAAATTTAACTATTTTGCTACTAACTTCCATATCAAGATCATTTATGTAAATAAGGAAGAGCAGAGGTCCCAGCACCGATCCCTGCGGGACACCACTGCCCACAGCACCGAGGTCAGATTCGGCCCCACCTACTGTTACTATTTGTATTCGCCCTTGCACCCAATTATGAACCCACTCTGAAACTACTCCTGCAATTCCTACTGAACTCATTTTAGCAATGAGCCTCTCGTGTGTTACCTTGTCAAATGCTTTCTGAAAGTCCAAATATATAATATCATAAGCCTGGTTCAGGTCAACACACTTTGTAGCCTCTTCGAAAAAGTCCAGGAGGTTTGTTAGGCATGACCTCCCTTTGAGAAATCCATGTTGGCTCTCCTTAAAATACTATTATTTTTCAAGAATGATTCCAACTTATCCCTAATAATACATTCCAGCATTTTACATGCGATGCAAGTTAAACTGACAGGCTTATAGTTCCTTGGGTCAGTACGGTCTGTTACGATGAGTGAATGCAGACCTGGACCCAAATGCAGACTCGAAACGTGATGGATTTGCGCTCCACACAGGAGGCGTTTAATGCACGGAATAAACAAAAGGTGACGGAGAACACCGTCAAAACTCTGGCAAAAACAAAGTTAGCCGGGTGGCTACAAAACTAGAGAACAAGTTAACTAACAAGCGAACAAACCGAAAATAAAACAGACAGAGAACGAACAGGCAAGGCTGACAGGCTAGGGAAACGAACGAGAGTGATACGAGAGAAACAAGTACGGATTGGCACTAGAGTGAGTGCGTGCTGAACATAAATAGGCAGAGTGAAATAACTAAATTGAAACAGCATGCGGAATGTGCAAGGGAGTGGTTGTGACAGGCTGAGATTAAATGAGGAATTGAAAACAGAATGCGGAAGCGCGTGCCGCGCCCCAAAACGCACGACACAGGGTGAAATCAAAAACAAGACATGACACGCAAAGGAAAGAACTGGCAGGAACACAAGGGAGGTGGACAGGACGGGACGGCGATGTAACACGGTCCCCCTTCTTATATATTGGAATTATACTACCCTGCTTCCAGTCATCTGGTATTTCTCCAGTGATTATGGATTGAATGAAAATATCTGTCAATGGTTTATATATAATTTCCCCAAGTTCTTTGAGTACTTCTCGTCCCTTATCTCAAAGTCCTCCAAAACATACCTTATCTATACATTTAGGCATATATATAACCTCTTCTCTAGTAAAGCTCTCCACAAAGTAACTGTTTAGTGCAGGGGTGTCAAACTCATTCCATCGTGGGCGAGTGTTTGCAGGTTTTGTTGCAACCAGTGCACTACACCAGGTGATTTCACTAATTAGCTTCCTTCTTCAACCAAGGGAGGGACCTAATTGAAATCACCTGGTGTTGTGCACTGGTTGCAACAAAAACCTGCACACTGCCCACGATGGAATGAGTTTGACACCCTGGTTTAGTGTGTTTGCAATATCCTTATTATTATAAACCAAAGTTCCTTCCTTATTCTTAATGCACTTAACCTCATCCTTAACTTTCCTTTTTCTACTACAATATTGAAAAAACTTCTTAGGGTTACTTTTTGCATTTTGGGAAATTTTAATTTCAAACCGCCTTTTAGCTGATCTTATTTCCTTTTTAGCCTTAGCCCGCATATTACAATAATCTAACTTGTTTCTCTCTGAGTTATCCTTTTTATATACAGTAGTTTCTTTTGCCTCAAAATCTCCCGTAAAGATTTAGTCATCCACTGCAGAGACTGTTTTTTCATCCTATTTTTCCTTACTTTGGGGATTAATTTACACTGTACATCTACATTAGAGACGCTACTTCCTGTTTCCGGAGACGCTACTTCCTGTTTCCGAGACGCTACTTCCTGTTTCCTGTTTCCGGATTGTTGGATTTGTTTGCTGTTTGCTGTGGGCTGTGGGCTGTTGGTTTGCTGTGTATTGTGTATCTTGCATTTTACTCTTGCGAAAATTAACGTAGCTATATAACGTTAACCGGTATCAACGTTATATAAATATATCACCGCATTAGTTACGAGTTACTGCTTCTAAGGTGTAATCCTTTGTTGCATTTAAGGACAGGGACGGGGTTTTTTTTCTCCTTGTTAGTTTAAATTGGCACAAAAGCTAACAAGGTTTTGTTTCACCCTCCCAGAAGCAACCTCGAATTAAAAAAATGCGTTCGTCGGTTTAACCGATTGGAAAAATAGAATTATTGCGGTAGTCTAGTATAGTTATTTATAAACTAACGTCGTTTATAAACGTAAATTGTACGTCGGAAGGTGTTGATTTTGTATTTGTAGCTAGTATATTACAAAAGTTTGATTGCTAAATAGTTGGGCTTAGGTTGTAAACTAACGTTAAAATATAGTATTTATATCAGTAGCTGGGTAAGTGATATAAATAAGAGGCTCTCTAGCTACAGTTAGCCTACTACTAACGTTAGGGTCTACTGCCTTCTATCCGGAGCCACCTAGCGTGTTTTTTAAGAGTGGTATTGCTGACTCCATCTAGACAGTAAAAAAATCTATACTTAGGGAGAGATAGGAGTCAGCTAGGGATCTAAAATGTGGCCCAAACTTTGTGAGGTGTGCAGGATGATCGCCCTGTTGGAAAGCGATTTTCTTGGGCTGTTCACCTGCCTCCGCTGCAAGCTCATTGAGCATCTCGAAGACAAGATTCTTGTTCTCGAGGGCCAATTGGCTGTATCGGCCGTATCGGCCGTACAGAGTCCACAATTGTCAGGGTTCTTAGAACCAATTAGAACGTCCGTTAGGGGAGAAGGTGTGCACGCCTAGGCTGGGAGGAGGGAAGAACTTAGAGCAGACAGGAAGTGACAGGTGGGTCACAGTCAGAAATAAAAGTAGGAAAGGGCTTGCACACCACAAAGGGCGGCATCTCCAGAGGTTGAGGTGTCCAACAGATTCCAGCCCTTGCAGGAATCTGTGGCCCGTGACCCTGAGAGACGAGGGGATGCATGTGCCACAGGACACCCTGATGGCCACATCTCCCAGGGAAAGGGAGTTGTTAGTAGTGGGGGATTCCATAATTAGGGAGTGGACAGCATAGTCTGTTCCCAGGCCAAGGAGACTCGCACGGTGTGTTGCCCGCCTGGTGCCCAGGTTGGAGATCTCCTTGAGCGTGTGGACAAGCTCCTGGCCAAAGCAGAAGGGGATCCAGTGGTCATGGTCCACGTAGGGACCAATGACATGGGAAAGGGCAGGTTGAAGGTCCTGCAAGATAAATTTGAGGATCTAGCAGCAAAGATTAGGAGCAAAACCTCCACGGTAGTCTTCTCGGGAATTCTACCAGTACCACGTGCAAGCAGAGGGAAGCTGAAGTTTATCTATAGGTTTAACACGTGGCTACAATCCTTCTGTAGGAAAGAGGGGTATAGATTTATTGAGCACTGGGACTTCTTCTGGAACAGGGTGACCTATACAAGCCTGATGGGTTACACCTGAACCGGATGGGTACCTATGCTCTGGGGCAGCGTATGCTTAGGGTAGCGCAGGATTATTTAAACTAGGGACTCGGGGGGCAGGGAGGATAGAGAGCTAAATGGGTAGGGTGGTGCAGACTGCCCAGATGGAGTCTGTCAAGACTACATATAACAGGGAAAGCAAGAATAAAGTCTTGAGTAAACAAAATGTTAGCAAGTGTGGCTTGGGATGGAAGGGAGCGAGGAGCGGGAGAGCAATAGTAGAAACAGTAGTCTGAAATGTCTATGTTTTAATGCTAGAAGTATAAAAAATAAATTTCTGGAAATAGAGGTTGAGATCAATAGCAAAGGCTATGATATCGTAGGGATTACAGAGACGTGGCTGGGAGAAGAGGACGGGGACGAATACAATATAGAAGGGTATAAACTTATTAGGAAGGATAGATCCGTAAGAGAGGTGGGGGTGTGGCACTGTATGTGAAAGATAATCTAAATGTGCAGGAGTTTCCAGAAACTAGCCAACGCATGCCTAGCGAGGATATTTGGATAAAGCTCATAGGGGAACATGAGAAGGGATTAAATATAGGGTGTGTTATCGACCACCAGCTTCAGACAGCAATATGAATATAATGCTTTTTGAAAATATAAAACAAGCTTGCAGAGGAGGTGAGACTATTATCATGGGTGACTTAAATTACCCTGGTATTAATTGGGAATTGGAGACAGGACAAGGAAATAGGGAGGAAGAATTTCTAGATGTTATTAATGATCTTTTTTTGGCATAGTATGTTAGACAGCCTACAAGAGGAAATTCAATCCTAGATCTGGTGTTATGTAATGACGCCGACAGAATCAGTAGTATAGAGGTAATGGAACCCATTGGGACAAGCGATCATTCCGCAATCGGATTTGATATATTATGGCAAATTAAGAGGGCCCCATCTAGCACAAGGATTTTACATTTTAGGCGTGCCAACTTTAAACAGATGCGATTAGAATTAAGCATGGTAGACTGGGGACATCTTCTGGAGTGTAGGACAGTGAATGAAAAGTGGGACAAGTTTAAAAGGGTTATACTTGATGCACAGTGTAAATTTAAAAACAAAGACGGGGCACTGCTCTGTAAAAATAAGGATATTGCAGATGCTCTAAATGGCTGTTTTGTAGATAGTTTTACCAGAGAAGAGGCTGCTAATAGCCCGGAAGGCATATTCATTACTCAGAAAGTCTTAGCGGATACAGAGATAGGGGAGATGGAAGTATTGGGTAAATTACAAAAATTAAAGACTAATAAAGCAGCCGGCCCGGATGGCATATACCCCAGGGTACTAAAGGAGTTAAGCGAGATCATTTATAAACCACTGGCAAGTATTTTTAGACTGTCTTTAAAGACTGGTGAAGTACCTAATGACTGGAAACAGGGTATTGTGGTACCAATATATAAGAAAGGGGACCGTACTGATCCAGGAAACTATAGGCCTATTAGTTTAACTTGCATCATATGCAAAATATTAGAATCGATTATTAAAGATAAACTAGAAGTATTTCTAGAAAATTACAACATCTAAGGGATAGCCAGCATGGTTTTTGCAAGGGTAGGTCATGTCAGACAAATCTGCTGACATTTTTGAGGAAGCAACCAAGTGTCTGGATGAGAGAAAGGCGTATGATATTATATACTTAGATTTCCAAAAGCATTTGATAAGGTGCCACATGACAAACTCATTATCAAAATGAGAGCAATAGGAATTACAGGTGGCATTTTAGAGTGGGTTCGGAACTGGTTACTGGATAGAACACAAAGGGTAGTAATAGGCGGGATCTTATCCGAGGAGGGTATAGTGGGAAGTGGAGTTCTGCAGGGATCGGTGCTGGGACCACTGCTCTTTATCATCTACATAAATGACATTGATATGGACATTGAAAGTACATTAGTTAAATTTGCAGATGATACAAAACTGGGAGGCTTAGCAAATAGTCAGGAATCTACTAAAGTAATCCAAGACGATCTGAATAGAATCCAGAAATGGGCAGAAACCTGGCAAATGAAATTTAATATAACTAAATGTAAAGTTCTACATGTGGGGAATAAAAACATAGGACAGGATTATTTTATGGGAGGTAGAAAAATAGAATGTGCACACGTAGAAAAAGATCTAGGAGTCCTAGTTGATCAAAGCTTTTCAGGGACTGGTCAATGTGCGGTAGCAGTTAAAAAAGCCAACAGGATGCTGGGATACATAGCCAAGAGTATAGAGTACAAATCGAAGGAGATCATACGCACCCTATACAATGCCCTTGTTGGCCACACTTGGAATATTGTGTGCAGTTCTGGGGACCGCATTACAAAAAAGATATAGATGCGCTGGAAAAGGTCCAAAGACGGGCAACCAGACTGATTCCAGGCATAAAAGACAAGTGTTATGAGGAAAGGCTAGAGATGCTTGGACTGTTCAAGCTTAGTAAAAGGAGACTTAGGGAGATTTGATTGAGGCTTTTAAATTTATTAAAGGAATTAACAAAGTGAATTTTAGGAAATTATTCAAGTTGAGTTTGGTTAGCAGAACGAGGGGGCATAAATGGAAACTGACAAAGGGTAAATTTCACACGGACACTAGGAAATATTTTTTCACACAGAGAGTGATCAATGCGTGGAATAGCTTGCCTGGACATGTAGTAGAGGCTGAGACACTAGGGGTATTCAAGGCTAGGCTCGATCCAGTGTTAGACACTCTAGCCTTTGGATAAACTAAGCATGTGAGCAGATTAGTGGTAGGAACGGACAAGCAGTGTTGGGCTGAATGGCCTGTTCTCGTCTCCCCCTTATGTTATGTTATGTTATTAACCCTTTTAAATATAGTCAATTTTTCATTCACAGTTCTGCAATCTAGAAGTTTTACCCAATCAATATTACTTAAATTCTCTCTCATTTTATTAAAGTCAGCTCGTCTAAAATTAAAAATTTGAGAGTTAGAGGAGGCTGTCTTAACTTGCCAAAAAATATCAAAAATAACTGCACTGTGGTCACTTGCCCCTATTGGTTCTCCTACCTCTGTGCTGCAAATTCTATCAGGATTGTTACACAAAACCAGATCCAGTATTGATATCCCTCTCGTAGGCTGAGTAACAGACTGTACCAAAAAGCAGTCATTGACCATATCTAAAAACTCCTCTTCACATTTGCCCTGACCTGCCACTATTTCCCAATTAATAGAGGGGTAATTGAAGTTGCCCATTATTATCGTCTCTCCTTCAGCACAGATTTGTTTTATGTTACCAAAGAATGTACTATTTATGTTACTGTCTGAAGCTGGAGGTCTATAGCATACTCCTATATTAAGGTCCTTCTCATGATCTCCCAATAATCTAATCCAGATGTCCTCACAAGAAACAAATGAGTTTATACCTGGAATTTCCTGCACATTAAGATTGTCTTTCACATAAAGGGCCACTCCCCCTCCTCTTTTATTAGTTCTATCCTTCCTAAATCATTTGTACCCCTCTACATTATATTCATCCCCATCCGCTGCGCCAAGCCATGTCTCAGTAATCCCAACAATGTCATAACCCCCATTCAACATGACAGCCTCCAGTTCCAAAAAATTATTTTTTATGCTTCTCGCATTTAAACACATGAGCTTCAGAGCCTTACTCACACTTACGTTGTCCTTCCCCTCCATACCTGAGTGTGCCGAACCACCACTATTCACATTATGATCTAAAAAATCTTTATTCATTATATCCTCAGATTTATTATACTCCGCCCTGGTATCTTCCATCTGGGCAGTCTGTACCTCCCTATCCATAATACTACTACTACTAATTTCCCTCCCTGCCCCCCTAGTCCCTAGTTTAAATATTCCTCCACTACCCTAAGCATACGCTGGCCCAATGCATCTGTACCCCTCCGGTTCAAGTGTAACCTGTCCCACTTGTACAGGTCACCCCTGTTCCAAAAGGAGTCCCAGTGCCTCATAAACCTGTACCCCTCTTTCCTGCACCAGGTTTGTAGCCACGTGTTAAATCTCCATAAAAAATTCTGCTTGCCTTTGCTAGCACGTGGTACTGTCAGAATTCCAGAGAAGACCACCGTGGAGGTTCTGCCCCTTAACTTTGTTCCTAATTGTATAAATTTGTCCTGCAGACCTACCCTACCTAACCTATGTCATTGGTTCCAACATGGACCATGACCACTGGACCCACCCCTGCTCTGGCCAGGAGCTTGTCTGCATGTTCCAGGAGATCTCCAACCTGAGCACCAGGCAGGCAACATGCCATGCGAGATTCCTTTTCCCGCGAACAGACTATACTGTCTACACCTCTAATGATTGAATCCCCCACTACAATTAACTCCCTTTTCCTGGATGGCTTGGCCACCAGGGTGCCCTGGGGCTCATCAGTCCTCCCGCTCACAGAGGGCTGGGCCAGATCCTCTTCCTGCAAGGGCTGGAATCCCTGGAGATGCCGCCCCTGCATGCGCGCGCCCTTTTCTACGCTGGCGCCCTACCGTCACCCAACTCTCTCTCGCTACCTGCTCTAGAGTCTCCCCCCTACCCCACTTCGGTGTGCAGACTATCTCTCTAAAGGGCGTACTGATCAGTACTCTACAGATTCTGCAGGGCAGTCGAGACCAGCAAGACGGGGGAAAAATTGAAAATTCCCTCTCTGTCCCCTAACGGCGACAAACGTTTACCTTAAGAGCAAATCTTTTATCCTTTTCACTAGATGAAAAGGGGGATTTTTGACCATGTAGATGCCTGTAGATGGCCGGAAAGATCACTAATTCCCGGCTCTTCCAGACTGTTTCCGGCCTTGGGAGCCCACCTTCTCCTGTGCCGTAAATTGTCGATAACAGACCAAATTGGGCTTCACACCTCCCTCTGCCCTCCACCCCCCCCTGCGGTGTGTGAATGACTCCAATTAGCATCTGAATAGCAGTGAGCTGCCTGGGCTGGAATCGGCATATGATGACACCATGTGACCTTTAAAACTAGAAATCACTCTATTGGGTGGTAGGTCAGTCAGGTGATCTGTCACTATTGGTCACCCTCGGCCATAATACAGGCTTAAACCCCTCCCCTAAAAATATTATTATTATTAATAATAATAATAATAATAATGTATAATTGTTGCAGTTACTGAAGACCATATATTCATGTGATATATGTTATAGGCAATGTTGAATATATTCATGTTGTTGTTATCCTATGGTGTACACTAGTAGATAGATAAGAGGTACTTTCTTTTTTTTAAAGGTACTATGAGTCATTCCACGAATCCGGTCCGATTTAGACTTTTTTACCACTTTTTTGATTTTCATATTTTTTACCAAGAGGTATTACTTTTCTGAACACTCCACAAGATTAAGAACATATTTAACTTCCAGAAAATATATTTTCCCATCTCAGGCATGAAATCCCTATTATTATTGGTCATTATTGTATGATATGGGCACCACCATTCTTCAACCCCGTTACGGACACTCTGGAAGCTCTCTGAATAAGATTGCAACATGTATTTGTGATAAAGTCAACATGTATGTGGGATAAGAATGTTGAAAAAGTTCAATAATTCATTTAACTAATTGGATAACTTCAAAACCAGTGTTAAAATCACAACCCTGTCACAATCTCACAACCCCGTTACGATCAAACATGTAACGGGGTTGAGTGCTCTTGGGTTGAGATTTTTGCACAAAATGGCTGCTACTCCACATGTGGTGAATACCAGGAGAGCACACATGGCATGCATGAGATTAAGAAATCATCTATATTTTTTAAATAACAAAGATCATTTTCACAAGTAATAGTTTTCTATCTTTTTTTCATGTGACGGTGTTGAGTCATTATGCCTGACTACCATAATATTACAAGATAAATGACTCAAAATATAGTAAAATAAGGTAGCTACTTACCTGTTTCTGATGTTATGTTTTTCAAAAGACTTCAATGTTGTCACTTCCTGTTGTACATGCTTATAGGGATCGAACCATTATTTTTGTGGGGGGAGAATGCTCCATGTAACGGGGTTGAGGGGTTACTGAGGTACAGAACTAAATAATGTTATTTTAATGAATAATTATTCATTTATTTTGAAATAAATAATTACCAGCATAAAAGCACAAATAGATGTTTATGTTCATAGAAAAAAGTATGGACTTTTTACTAATTTTGTTTGTCATATCCCAAATTCATTTTCATGGAAGGCCACGAGGGACATGTCAAAATACATGGTGTCAACTGAAAAAAACAACATAATGCATAATTTAAAAATAACATTTATGCAATGTTTTTACACTTTATTAAAGGGGACATTTCAACTGAAATAAAAAGCTTTTCAAAATACATTTTGGTGACTGAATAGATAAAAGACACTTAAAAACATCAGAGGGACTCAAATCGGACCGGATTGGTGGAATGACTCCTTTATTTTTTTTTAAAGGCACAACCAGGTAGGTACACAGTATACAGAGGTATAAAAAATAAAAATAAAAAAAGCTGGGCAACAAAAGCCATCTTGACATCAGGTACTTTCTTTTTTTTAAAGGCACAACCAGGTAGGTACACAATATACAGAGTATAAAAAAACAAAAACAAAGACAAATCAAGTCAAACTATACAGTATACAGATATACATCGTATACTACATACAGAATATAAAAAAAGAACAAGGCACAGTATTACAGTCGATAACTGGCAGGGGCCTGGGGCATCAGAAGAGCATTGAAATGTCTTTCTGCCACCTCGGATGAATATGCAGTTGGTGGCATTCTGTCCCAATCCACCCATCCTCCTCATCGGACATCAGGTCAATAGTGACGACCCTCCAGAAATCCATGTCATCTGGAACTAGTACACTCTGCCTCGCTTCCAGCAGCTGTAAACACAATCAGTACAGACAATCAGTACTGCTCAATGCACTGCGTGTTGACACAAGACATCTACTAATGTAACAGAAAATTATTGTCACATTGACCAACAATATTATTCATTATTTATACCACTGTCTATACTGGTTATATCTTCTATAGTGTATTCATATTTGTACTACTGTCTAGTAAATCTTACCCTCTTTCTTCTCTGTCGACTGCGGGCTGCATTCTTCACGGCTTCTGCCTGAACTGCAAGGTCCGGTTGGCTGAACCGGAAGTTCCTGCGTACGGTCTCATAGTAGGTCTTACAGGCCGCTGGAAAACAATTGAATGAGTATGGTAGTCTATACATAAACAATGGAAATAGCCACACTAAAAGTACTTTTAAAAGTAAAAAACAAAAAAATCTGCACAGTACAGCAAACAGTAAAATACTTACATATAATGGCATCATTATCCACACTATGCAAATCCGGGCTTGCAGCTAGAGCTTCCACCAAATAAGAAGTGACTGCCTCATTGCGAGGCGAGCTCAGTCTGTGAAAACAAAATACAAATATATTAGAGAACCTATTTAATTACATTTATACAGCAGAATGCATGTAGTCTTTTTTATTTTGTATCTTACCCGTGCTCTGGTTCGTAGCGCCTGCTATTTCCCTCAGAGTTGTGGAGACGACGCACTGCTTCCTATGAAATACAAGATTTAAAGTCACTTAATGATTCTCCAATTTACTAGTGGAGACAAAGAAAGTAGTAAAGAAATCATCTTTTTCAAGCAGTTTGTAGGCGTATTTAATCACTCTCTCAAATGATGTGTCATACATCGAAATCTAGAAATAAAAGATATACTTATTTGAGTTTTGGTACATTGAAAATCAACTAAGTTCGCAGATAATCGCCGTCGAAGCTAGCTAGCCAGTTTACTGAAGCTGGTACAACAATAGCAGCTGGAAGCTAGTTTAGTTGGCTAATCCCACTACAAATATGAAATTAAACAGTTTATAGGCACATTTAATCACTGCAAACATTATCTTACCGCAATTTTGGGATTCTGCGCCCGTCTTTTCCTCTTCATCTCCTCCACTGTTGTAATGTTACCGTTACGGGCTACCAAAGCTGACACCGTTTTCTCCAAAATTCCTATTCTATTCTCCATCGACTCAAATCCTCTACTCACTTGTACACTCATGTCTTCCAAAGACTCTTTCATCTGGCAAGACAGGCCAGTCATAGCATGCAACAATCTCTTCTCTGTGTCAGCGGGACTAGATGAAACTAGTCGATCATGAATCCGTGGTGTTGTAAGAGAGCCGCCTTCCCGGTCCAGCCACTGCGATAGATTGTAGTAGAGAGAGAATTTTCAAAATGACGCGCAATGTAAGTACTGTTGGTTTGGTCTAGGGCAGGGGTCGGCAACCCGCGGCTCCGGAGCCGCATGCGGCTCTTTCATCCTTATGCTGCGGCTCCGCGTGGCTTGGGAAAAGAAATTAGAAGTATCCAATTGAAGTGTATTTTATTTGTAGTTCTAAATTTCCTCGCGCACGAAAATCCGAGGGGCGGAAGAATTTTTTCGCGTAGCACCCCCCCCCCCACCTGGGTCTATGTGTGGTGTATTTTATCACTAACACAGGCAGTCAGTGAACAGCTATGGTAGCTACAAAAACAATGGGAAAAGCTATTGTACACAGTCATGAACTATGATATATTTTACATCAGTACAGTACCAACTGTTTGTACAGTCAATATAGAACAAACAGTTTGTTGCAAATGTTTCTATGCCCAGATTATTACAGCCTTAATATTGTTTCGTTTGCTCCGCGGTCGGTGGGGTTCCATCCATTTCTGGTTCGGAGGAGACGTGGGAATCTGGTCGCGACATCTTCGGGTCCGATATGTCTTTGCGGTGTCTCTCACAAATGTTCACGGTTGAAGTGAAGTCTCTGGTTAGTTTTCCAGGGCGCGAAGTTGATTATTGGAGAAGAGTTTTGAACGATGGGAGCTGGTTGCTTCTGTGTTCACTCATATGTCCGATATTGTTAGTGATATTCTTTCACAGCTCTTCACGAATTAGCGTTGCTTACAGCTAAATTCGTGGAATTGGCGCTCTGTGGATTCCGCTGCTGTTCAAAGAACGTGTCTCGCGCACGTCTTCACAGGCCTCTTGTTAGGCACTGGTAATGGAAGGAGAGAACAGAGCAGGGAAAAACCAGAGGGACAGAGAAAGTGTTCTCTGATTTTATATGTTGCGTTGAGGTGCGCATTTCCATTTTTACAGTATCGTCACTGTACGTGGAAATGTGATCCTAGGAAGCGGGGCCAAATGACATCATGGGATTCCCTCCTGTGTTGTGAGGTTGGATACGTGGTGGAGGAACACTAGGAACTTAAAATTATATTAACTGAAACTGCATTTCAAACATATAATTTCATGATGGAATGTGCAGTCCCTACATGTGAAACACCCATGCTTTCTTCATTACAACTTACAACTTTAACTAGTATGTAAGTATCCAGGCGCAAGCAACTTAATGTAAAATGAAACAACTTATGAAATTAAGATTGCTTTACCATATAACCATCCTTTACTAGGTTTCTAGCACTTGCAAGGTATGTATTATATTAACATATCTGGCTATTTGTAAACAAAACATCTGTCTAGCTAACTAAATTAGCTACCCATTGCTAGCTAAAAACATTTGCAATAAACTAATTCATGGTTTCAAGTTAGAAATACCACACAATCAGTGACAGAATCATATGTTTGGCTGGCTAACTAGCAAGATATTTTTCTGGGTAGGTTAGAAAACAATTCCACAAAGTTATTGTAAGCTTTTGATCTAAGCAAACAAGTGCTGTTGCTTTATAAAACTGCAACACAGAGTTTCTGATTGATAGTCAGGGCATTCATTTCCGTAACTTGACAGATCTGCAAATGAGCTGCCATGTCCGTTTTAATTTGGAATCCTGGGCCCGTATTCACAAAGCATTTTAAGGGTAAAAGTTGGTCGTAACTCCGCAATTTAGGAGCAATTCCGAAAAATAATGGGCGTGTCACTCATAAATGTAGGACTCCTACATTTTTGGGATAAGAGTATTTCACAAAGGGTTCCAGGAGAAGCTCCTAAGTCCAGGCAAGTTAGAAGCAGGCAAGAGGACTCGCTAAAGACCTACTCACGGCGATCTGAAAATCTGCTGCTGCCGGCAATCGTTGTCGCAATCGCGTCAACACTGGAGATATTGAATGATACAGAGCTCATAAAAAAGGTACCGCCTCAATCGCGAGGGTATTATATATATAATATTATGTATATTATATATAGATACCCGCTGATTGTTCTGAGATGCAGACATGTAACCAATTGACTAGTCAGTATTCTTGGTTTCATGTTAAATCAGTGACACGTAGCCTACATTTGTATTTTAGAATCTTTATTAGAATATAATAGGGGTGCATCGGATAATTTTTCGGATCAGCAAAAAAAATAATAACGGGGACCAAAGGTGCGTTTCCACCAAAAATTACCAGTAACTATTCTCAAGGAATTGAATGAATGATAATTTCAGTTTTTCAATTTAAGTTATTTCACTAAATCTTTATTCTAAAATTTCACAAAATACATTTTTAGATTCAGTACGCCTTAGGCGATTTAATAAAAAATGTAAAGATCGCTAATGTTTAAATTTTATTTAATTCGGTCACGTTTCTAAAAACCTGCCTCCCAGAAAGGCATTTAGTATGAAAAACAAAGCAAACCAAAACATACATGGTTGTCTATCTCTTCGCTGTAACTCTGCATCGAGATTTAGGGAATTGTTACTTTAAACATGACAGCGGCAGAAAAACTGTATTTCTCTATGATGGTTCAATTTAGCTATTAATCCGTCCCATCCCCTATATCAGCCAATCGCTGTGGGCATTCTGAGTAAGCTCGTTCATGAGAAACAACGTCATCCCTAGCAACGACGTCAACCCCGCCCTCACTCCCAAATTCTAGGAATTCCTTAGTATGAGTTTGTCTTTGCAGCTTTGTGAATAGGTTTTAAGGTGGGACTCCTAACTAAAAGGTTTTAGTGCGATTTAGAAATACTCCTCGTGGTAAGATAAAATGCTTTGTGAATACGGGCCCTGATCTTACAAATAAGAAGTTGGCAGGCAGTGTGGTATAATGGTTAGGGAACTGGGCTTGTAACATTAAGGTTGCAGGTTCAATCCCCAGGTGGGACACTGCCGTTGTACCCTTGAGCAAGGTACTTAACCTGATTTGCTTCAGTTAATATCCAGCTGTATAAATGGATTGAAAAGAGCATCTCTGGATAAGAGCGTCTGCTAAATGCCTGTAATGTAATGTTCTAGCAATAAAGCAACTTTGATCCTTGTTTATTCAGCCTGTGTGTTTGGGCAAATTAATATGCTACTTGTTCTAGAAGTGAGAAGGATTTATATGATATAGACACATAGTAGCTGTCACGCAATCAGAAGTGAGTATTCATCCAAGCTGTGGTATAAGACACTATGAGGAATGGTAGAGCATATATGGACCATAAGGCCCTTCTTCACCATTAAAAAAAGCTTGAAAAGCAATGCATGAGGTGAAAGGGGATGCTGAGCATGGCAGGGTTGTCATGGAAACCGGCTCTGATTTCTGGACTGCTCCTGTGGAGGGAGCATATTGATTCTTTATTGGAGATGACATCTCACGGAAACGGAAGGCTGTGCCAATGCCTGCCAACTTAGCTTTTCTGCTTTAAAAATCTTTATCCCTTTTTTGTTGTTTTCAGCACAAGGAATATTATTTTTGTAAGATCTAAAGACCTGTTAGATTTTAACTTGGTTAGTAAATCAGACTGCTATCAGGATGGACTGAAAAATCATCCGATGAAAGGTATATGAGGACTGGGTCATGATAAATGAGGATTGAGTAAAGGTAAATGAGGACTGAGTAAAAATAAATTAGGGTTGAGTAAAGATTAATGAGGAACGAGTGAAGATAAATTAGGGTTGAGTAAAGATTAATGAGCACTAACTAAAGAGAAATTAGGCACAAGTAAAGATTAATGAGGACTGGCCATTCAGGTTCTGGTCTTGAACACCCCAAGGGTCTCTTTTTATTGCATGACCTGGTAAGATGAATGACGAATGAGAAAATAGTAACAATAAATGAGGACAAAGGAGTGATAATATGAGGAGGGAGGGATTAAAAATGCAGGCAGTAATGATCAAGCATATGAGGGCTGGATTATGACAAATGAGGGCTAGGACTGACTATGCGGAAAGAAAACTGATAAAAGAGGACTGAGATAATAATTTAGTGACATAGATGTGAGGATGCCCCACAATATCCTCTATACACCCTGAACAAACACAAAACAGACCATGTCCACTTCCTATCTTGTTTTTTTCCATGAAAATTTTTAAGGTCAACCCGTATGGTTTTGTTTGTTTTCCTGTATACTCGTTAACAGTCCATGCTGCAATATCAAGACAGATCTTGTGGGAAGACAAAAACAAATCTAATTATTATTTCATAAAGTTCTGCTTCTGCTGCTACAGGTATCAGTGAATCTTTCATAACTCCTACTACAAATATGACCAGTGTCATCACCTGACTACACTTATCACAACCACTGCTACTACTACAACTACTACTGGTGTACTACTATTACTACAAGCAAGTAATAGTAGGATAAGAATGATAAGGAGGAGAGGATAATTAGGAGAATAATTAGAAGAATAAAAATGACAAAAAATGACAAATGTCATAGCAAGAGTGATTTTTATCATTTTTCTCCAAAGATAAAATATTTAAATATATTTGTTGGACCCATACCTTCTTGTTGTTTTTCTGGCCGGACAGGTAGAGGAGTAGAAAGGGGCTCATATTTTTCTTTTTTCTTTTTCTCAAATAACAAGTGACGAGTGACAACAGTTAATAACACAGTTACTGTCAAATATGAATAATAATAAAAACGTTATTAGATTTATAGTTATAGTTATCCATTCTGGTGGGTATCGCCCTTTAGACAGAAGAATAAAAAACAATGTTAATGCCCAATAATAGCAGAGTGATTGCCAATAATACTTCAATACAAATAGCCTCTCACTTGAAAAACAGGAACTTTTCAGAACACAGAGCACTGGATACAGTACACTCCACCCTCCTGCTGCCATCATACATATGAAGAATCATGGTTAAACTGGTGGAAATGAACACCATGTTGTTTAAACCCATTCTACATTATTTATCACATATTTATCATGTGGATATTTAGTATTTTCGATAATGTATGTGCCTGCAGAACCCTCATTAACTTTTATATCACAGAATCTACAGTGCATGTGGTTTTATCCTCAGACAACCTGGGACTTTACTTTTTATTTAGTATTTCTTCATCTTGAGAAAGGGAAGAAAAAATAACTTTTGATAATCCCACACAACTCCATGAAGATTTGCCTCTAAACTATTCATGATGCATGATGCTGCTTTTATATAAATGGACTGGTGGTTTTCATTACCATTTTAAAATGAAGTTGCAATAACCTTTTGACTATTTCCGTTCACTTCTCAGGTGTCTTTCAGCCGTGCTCCAAAGAGCCTTGTATACCTTGATACCATTAACATATAAAATCGTCTTTAAATTGCTTTGATTATATTTGCTCAAAATATAATCTAATGGTCTATTTCACATGCAATTATTGTACTCCAGTGTCACAGTATTAATTGTTCTTTTTTTTGTGCTCTTGATATTCAACTGAGATTGTTCTCATCATTGTTATTTTAACTTGTTCATTGCTTAAATATCCTGGGCCCTATTTTTACCACACAAAAAGCCAGTCATTGTTATCACCATTTAATTTATCCATCCATCCATAATTCCTGGTTAGGGTCGCGGGGGGCTGTTCATTGAGGCAGGAATATAAATCGCCAATCCATGGGCACACACCATTTTTACCTACGGGCAATTTAGACTCCAATTAGCCTAACGTGCATGTCTTTGGACTGTGGGAAGAAACCGGAGTACCCGGAGGAAACCCAGTGACACGGGAGAACATGCAAAAAGAAACGGCCTGGAAACCCGAGACCTTCTTGCTGTGAGGTGACACCATTTAATTTATTTAATTTATTTATATTAAAATCAGGAATGGCAAGGATTATATCAAATGAACACAAATTTCTGCCGCTCGCCTGGTGTTCAACCAGCCGAAGTTTACCCACGTCACCCCTCTACTCTCCTCTCTGCACTGGCTCCCCATCGCAGCACGCATCAGATTCAAGTCACTGGTGCTTGCTTTTCAAGCGGCCAGAGGTACTGCTCCCCATACCCCAGTCACCAGACCCTCTCTACACCCCGCCTCCTCTGGCAAACTGACTGCCCCATCCCTCCGGGCGCCTGGCAGCTGCTCCTCGCGGTCTCGCCTCTTCTCTGTCCTGATCCCTTGCTGGTGGAACGACCTCCCGCAATCGGTCAGGACCGCGGAATCACTTGCAATCTTCCGCAAGAGACTCAAAACCCACCTCTTCAGACTCCACTACCACTGAATACTGTCCATCTAGTCAATCTGTCATCACCACTGTTTACTTGTTCTACACTATTAAAAAAAACTAAAAACTAAAAAAACACTAACCTTTTCTTTCCCAGTGTTACAGGTATGATACGCAGACGCCTGCAATGATGTCTATTGCTGTATTACTGCACTGATCTTGTGCGCTAACTATGATTGTTCTTACCTTGTATTAATGCACATCTTGTAAGTCGCTCTGGATAAGAGCGTCTGCTAAATGCTTAAAATGTAAAATGTCAAAATGTAAGTAGCTATTTATCTTGAATTTGTTCCACAACAGTGATTATTTGTAATGGAACTTTATTTTACTTACATATACCTGATTTTATGTACTATATTATATTAGTTAATTTGTGGGTGCACACATTTGTATGTGCATCTACCACAGGCAGAATAACATTGTACATCTTCAATATCTTCATAATGTGAATGCTTTTTTTTCTTATTTATATTTTTCTATCATTTGAAATGGTCTCTGATTCTCAGACATAATGTGTTAGTTTGAAAGAATATAATTAGTTTTGCACGGGAGAGAGAGAGAGAGAGAGAGAGAGAGAGTGCAAATTTAAATATGATTGCTTAATTAATCATCCATGGTCCAATTCACATTTGATTATTGGGGAGACAGTAAAGTGCGGAACAGGGGCATCGTCTATATTTTCTTTGGGGACCTTTCATTACCGGGCCAGAGATGTGTACTAGATAAAGAATTATTCAGGGAAACCTTTCTGAAGATAACCTTAAATCAAAAGTGGTAAATGGGTTTGTATTTTGTTTAATTTAAAACAACAGGGGGATTTCATACAAAGACTCTGCCTTGACTGCAGAATACAAGCCACAAAGAATATATTAGTGGCTTTATGTTTGGTGTAAATTCATTGTATGGCATGCTCCGTGGAGAGGATATTAAGCTCTAAATCCACCCATATAAATTACAGAATGTTCAGTGTAAGGGTAAATAGTCCACAGCCTTGTCAGCAGATGGCTATCACCCAGAGCTAAGGAACTGCAAAGTTTGAGTGACCACATGTAACAAATGAATTATATACAGTCAACTCCAAAATCATTCACACCGAGGGATGTTAATAATTTGGGAGTTGATTTATATATACCTGTATATATATACATACCTAAATACAAGAGGTAGACAAAATAATGGAAACATACAATGAAAAAGGACTTAAACTAAATCATAATAAAAAAATCAAATCAAATCATAATAAAAAATGAGTTACAATATTAAAATATAAACTCCTAAACTTAATAAAAATGAGTCTTCAAATGTGTTTCATATTAATTTCAAGACTAATTACTAATATGTTTCTGCTAATAACCAGTATGTTTCCATTTAAAAAAAACACTTTAATACATTATATCTCTCATGTTGCTTTAGAAACTAAGAGATTTTGAAAAAGGTCAAATAGTTGGTGCCTGAATTGCAGGTACATCAGAAACAGCAAAATTATTTATTGTGGAAAGGGAAACAGTGTCGAAAATAAAGATGGCATACGCCAAGCAAGGAAAAAATGCAACAGGAAAGTGGAACAGTGGTTGCAAGTCGAAGCTCAATGAAGACACTTAACAGGATAGTTGCTAAAAACCACAGAACAATGGCCTCAAAAATTACCACAGAACTGAACCTAAACAAACTACAACAAATCTACAACAAATACTTTACATCATGCTTCACAAAGCTGATATTTATGGTAGGCTTGGGTTGTCTTTTACTCTAATGGGTTGTCTTTTACCCTCCATGTGGTCCACTAAGCCAAAGGAAGCCTTCAACCCACATTGCCTGTTTCAAACTTTTAAACATGGTGGTGCATCTGTTATGGTATGGGCAGCCATCGTGTGCAAGTAATCGGGTCAGATTATTACCCTGCAACACCAGGATGAAGTAAAAACCTTCCATCGCCTCCCTAATTACAGGCAAATTGGCATATACTGTATGAGAGATCAAGAATATTTCAAGAAAGGAGATTAAATGAAAAGTGAAAGCACACATACCTCCAAAAGTAAATCAATGTACCAAGTAAAAAAAATCACATTTTAACATGTAAGTAATATGTCACTACTTATTAGCTGAGTCTATGAAGTTAAACTGCATAAAACTAGAAATGAACTGGTAGTAAGCACAAAGACAACTGGTAATAAGCATTTTAATTGAAGGAATACCACTTTGGTCAGGAAGTGACTAAAATGTACTATGTGTTAAAACCTGACCTCAATTAAAAACGTGTGAACTTAGCAAAATATATATTTTTTTTTAATGACTTTAGAATGATTTCTATCTGCTATCTGATTCCTAACTACCTAGTCTTACCTCATTAACAGCAGTATTTATCAACATAAACAGGCTGTTAAAATGTGGCACCACAAATAGCAGTGGAAGAAACATAGACCCACACTCCATTTTAATGCTCCCAAGTGAGTTTAATTTGCATTAAACAAATGAAAAAGGCCTTCATGGTCTTTATTGGCTTACAAGCTAGGAGTCACATGGGCCTCCTGAGAGGCTGCATTTGTAAAGGTGATCGCTCATCATTGGTTGTTGAGACTGCCAAGATATTGTGGGCTTAAGTCAGCCAGGGTTGTTTGGGTTACCACTACAAAGCTCTCCTGTATTATAAAAATAGTCGATGACTAGCAAGCTACCTGTGCAAATGACAACATCCACAGACGGGACATATCACATTGTAATCTAACATTAAATTAAATCCAACATTACGCTCTGATGTTTTTATTTGTGTATAAATGGTCATTGTAACATGTTTTGGAACATTAAACATTGTAGGCAATTTAGAAAAGTATATTGTTTGATTCTTGACTGGAATGCTTTTTTAAGGTTCTCAATGTTACCTTGCTAGCTAACTTATCAAGCTAATCAACAGAATCGAGTTAGTTAGCTAGCTAACATTAAGTACAATATGTCTTCACAATATGTACAAATGTCAACTAATACAACAACAAATACTTAATATTAGTATGAAGGTATTACCTTTAGTTTATTATTTGTGTACTACTATGTTTTGTCTGCAGTTATAGTCCTCAGATTGTTTTCTGAAGTTCTTAGGAAAAATCCTTTGTCGTCGTAGTCGTCCAATCTGTAGTCGTTTAGCCAAAAAAAGAATCTGTCCGATTGCCACAAATAATAATCACAAACAAAAACGTTCAAAAACAAAGCGGTGTTAATTCAACACACGTTTTTTCTCAACCCAGAGAAAATAGATATTTCTCTCTCTCTCTGTTACCAAACTCTCGCCCACACAATCATGTACCTACTCCCACCCCGCACCTGTGTGAAAGCGCTCCTTTTATAAATTTGTAATCGCGCTTACGCACGTCAGCTGTGGAATTAGTCCCGGGGTTCCCAACACAGAGCGGGGGTGGAGCCAGCGGGTGGAAAGGTATTTCCCCTCCACAGTGATGCCAAGAAAGCGCCTACTCTGGCGCTACACACCCTCTCCCTCAGCTCCATCCCGGAGGGGGGAGTGGCCTGGCACCACAGGGCTTCTCTCCGCGAGGGCGTTCGCGTTGCCATGGTTGATGCCGGACCTGTGGAGCACATCAAAATTAAAAAGGTGTAATGACAGAAACCAGCGGGTCACTCTCGCGTTACTCTCACGATTCCTCGACATCCACACCAACGGGGCATGATCCGTTACCAACGTACATTTTCTCTCTAATAAATAGTATCGGAGTGTCTCCAGTGCCCATTTGATAGCGAGGCACTCTTTTTCCACCGTAGAGTACCTAGTCTCTTTTGGCAGAAGCTTACGGCTTATGTACATCACTGGGTGTTCCTCACCCCCCTGTACTTGAGACAGGACCGCCCCAATTCCGGTCTCAGATACATCCGTCTGTACCAGCAGGGGCTTTTGGAAGTCCGGAGTGACCAGCACCGGTCCGGAACAGAGCGCCGCCTTGAGGTTCTGGAATGCGATCTCCTCGGTCTCGGTCCACTCCACCCGTTGCGGCAACTTTTTCCAGGTCAGGTCGGTCAACGGGCTAGCCAGGGATGCAAAGTTTGGGATAAATCGCCAGTAATAACTGGCCAGGCCGATGAATGTACGCACCTGTTTCTGTGTCATGGGGCGGGGCCAATTCTGGATCAATTCGATCTTGGCCGCTTGGGGCTTGACCAACCCTCCACCAATGGTGTAGCCCAGGTACTCTGCCTCCTGTAGCCTAAGGTGGCACTTCCAGTGGTTTGCTGTCAGCCCCGCCCCTCTTAGTGCATGCAGCACCTCTTGCATCTGCCTGAGATGGGTTCCCCAGTCTTCTCCATGGATGACGATGTCGTCCAGGTACGTGGCGGCATACTGTCGATGGGGACGCAGTATCTGATCCATCATCCACTGGAAGGTGGGAGGGCCCTGTGCAACCCGAATGGTAGTTTCCTGTACTGATATAGGCCATCCGGGGTAGCAAACACCATCTTCTCCCTGGACTGCCGTGTCAGGGGCACCTGCCAGTACCCCTTCGTCAGGTCCAGCGTGCTGATGTATCTGGCTGTTCCGAGCCGCTCGATCAGCTCATCCACCCTAGGCATGGGGTATGCATCAAATTTCGAAACCGCATTCAGTTTCCTAAAATCATTACAGAACCTGATTGTTCCATCAGGCTTGGGGACCAGGACTATGGGGCTGCACCACTCACTACGGGACTCCTCTATGATCCCGGCCGTCAACATCGCCTGCACTTCGCGGCGCACCACTTCACGCCGCGCCTCTGGAATGCGGTACGGCTGCTGGGTTACCTTGACTCCCGGGGGAGTGGCGATGTGGTGTTCAATGATGTCGGTCTCCCCCGGGTCCATCGAGAAGACATCTCGATGGCGGCCCACCAGCTCCCGTAGCTCCTGTCATTGGGCCGCGCTCAGTTGCTCCCCTAGCGGAACATTGTTCGCCTGGCTGGCTGTAAAACACGGCTGTGGTCCACCCTCTGGGACCTGGTCGCTGACATGCCACTGTTTCAAAAGGTTAATATGGTACAGCTGGGTTTTCTTGCGACAGTCGGGTTGACTTACCCTATAATTAACCTCGCCCACTTTCTCTAGGACCTCGTATGGTCCTTTCCAGTGGGCGAGGAACTTGCACTCTGATGTGGGGACCAGCACCAGGACCTGGGCTGAAACTCCCGGAGCTGCGCCCCACGATTATATACGCGCTGCTGCGCCTCCTGTGCCTCCTGCATATGTTCGCAGACGATGGGCCATAGGGTGGCCATCCGCTCTTTCATCTCAGTCACGTGTTCCACTACAGTTTGGTGGGGGGACAGCTCCCAGGCTTCTTTGGCCAGGTCCAGCATGCCCCATGGCCGTCGGCCGTATATCAGCTCGAAGGGTGAGAAGCCCGTAGAGGCCTGTGGTACCTCTCTGACCGTGAACATCAGAAAGGGGAGTAGCTGGTCCCAATTTCGGCCATCCGCCTCCATCACCTTCCGCAACATGCTCTTAAGGGTTCGGTTGAACCTTTCAACAAGACCTTCAGTCTGGGGGTGGTACAGTGATGTACGTATTTGCCTAATCTCCAGCAACTGGCATAGGTCACACATTACCTTGCTCATAAAGGGGGTGCCCTGGTCCGTCAGATATGCCGACCCGGTAGAACAGCAGCATCAGTTCTCGTGCAATGCCCTTGGTGGCCATCGTGCGCAGGGGAATGGCTTTGGGGTACTGTCATGGCAGATGGTGTCCGCTTTGCCAAAATGTGTCCGGGGTGATGTAATCTGAATTTTGGACTATAGTTTCTATGCCAACATGACAAGCTCGCATTCCTGAGTGAGAAAACCCAGAAGAATGTGTCCGGATGACGTCATTTAGCTACGTATAAGCTGTACAGCTAAGTTAGCTGCCTTGCTACAAACATAATATATGAATTATATTATAATTATATAGCCAGCTAGCTACGAACATAACAATATGCATTGTCTGTTCAGCTGTACAGTTAAGTTAGCTGGCTAGCTATGAATATAATGTATGGAAGGTGGCTAGCTATGAATAACAATTGCTTGTTCAGTTGTAAAACTAGCTAGCTGGCTAGCTAGAAGGTGGCTAGCTACGAATAACAATTACTTGTTCAGTTGTAAAACTAGCTAGCTGCCTAGCTAGAAGATGGCTAGCTACGAATAACAATTGCTTGTTCAGTTGTAAAACTAGCTAGCTGGCTAGCTAGAAGGTGGCTAGCTATGAATAACAATTGCTTGCTCAGTTGTAAAACTAGCTAGCTGGTTTTATTCGTAGCTAAATGATGTCACCCGGACACCCGGACACATTCTTCTGGGTTTTCTCACTCAGGAATGAGAGCTCGTCATGTTGGCATAGCAACTACAGTCCAAAACTCCAATTACATCACCCAGGACACATTTTGGCAAAGCGGACACCATCTGCCATGACAGTACCGTGTGGCATAGTCCAAGATGACCAGGATGTATTGGAACCCCTTGCTGCTTTTTGGGAGGGGCCCGATGAGATCTAACGCGATCCGGCTAAAGGGGACAGATATTATGGGCAAAGGGATTAAAGGGCTCTTGTACTTGGGCTTGGGCACCACCCTCTGGCACTCCCGGCACTCTCGGGCAGAATTTCTCGACCGTGCATTTTATCCCCGGCCAATAGAAGCGTGCCTTGATCCGTTCGGAGGTCTTCTCGACCCCCAAGTGCACCCCCAGCACGTGCGCATGCGCCAACTGTAATACAGTGTTTACCATGGAGTGTGGCACCAACAGCTGCTCTATCTCTCACCCTTCACTCATGACTACCTGGTACAACAGCCGCTTTTTAATAGCAAAATGAGGGTAAGTTTTGTCCCTTGCCCCCTCCATGAGTGTCCCGTCGACCACCGTGACATGTTGTAAGGCGTGTCTCAGGTTCTGGTCCTCCAGTTGAGCCGTCCCGAACCGTCCCATCAAGGGCGGGGACTCGGGCGTCTCCTCGTGGCCCATTGGGAACAATTCCGACTCCACTGGCGTTGCCTCAGCAGCGCCAGCCTCTCACGCCCCCTCTGCTGACGGCGGCAGGTCTGCTCCCTGGAACCCGCACAGTCTGGCGCCCTCGACCGCCTCGGTTTCGGACACCACTTCCGCTGAAGGCGGCGGATCCGCGTCCTGAACTTCGCACAGTGGGGGGCCTTGGTTTGCCCTTGCCGCTTCCCGTTATCTGACACGCCTCGTCTTTCGCCGCCTTCCCTCTTCCCCCCTGTCCAGAGCTGGGGAAATATTGGGCAATCCCGTCCCAGCAGCACCGGAACCGGCAGGTTTTCGATGACCCCGGCTTTTCCTACATATTGCCCCTTTGTCGTCTGTAACCTCAAGCGGGTCACTGGGTAATCTTTGTACTCAGGGCGGACCAGGGTCACCATGCTCCCGGAGTCGAGCAGGGCTGTGGTGTCCTTGCCATTGGCCCTCACCGGCGGTCCGCATCACCACGTCCCATCGGGGACAATTCCAAGAGAGATGTCCCACCTCTCCACAGTCAAAACACTGCCTGGCGGTCTTCGGTCATGAAGGGGCGTCATCTTGGCGGGCTGGGTGGTGTCTTTCTCTGACTCTCGCCCCGGTCATCCCGTCCGGTTTCGGTCTTTCCCGTGTTCGGACCGAGGCTTCAAGTTTCTCAGGTTCGGGACAGGCAGGTCGGCTGCTGCGCAGGACCTCTACAGCAGCTTGGTATCCCTCTACCAGCTCCACCAGTTTGTCGGCGCTCTGGGGGTTCACCTGACTTGCCAACTTCTTGGCTTCAAACGGTAGAGCGTGCAGAAATTTGTCAATGGCAAACCGTTCCATTGGAGTTAGGGCGGCCGGTTCCGTGGTCATCCAGTTCTTGACCAGGCGGATCAGGTCGTGCATCTGGGCTCGGGCGGTAAGGTGGCGTCGAAGGTCCAACTGTGGAACTTCTGTGCCTGGCCGATGAGGCTGTGCCCTGAGCGCCGCAGAATTGTAGTCCGCGACCTGGACCTCGTCCAGATCCTGGTACGTGCGCTGGTCACCGTTCGCTCAAAGGTTTGGAGGTAGGCCTCGACGTCATCCTCCGTGGTCATCTTCACCACGAACGCGCTGGGGTTGGGTCAGCGGGGGGTTGTGATAGCTAACAGCCACACTACTTCCTGGCACAGAATGGTTGTCTGCTGCCGCTGCTCTTCCAGCAGCGCTTGGTTGTGCGCCAGCTGCGCAGCGTGGCCCTTCTCCAGCTCGAACGCCTCAATTTCTCGCTGTACAGAGTAAGTTATTTATTAAATGGCGTATGAATTGCCCGAATTCTCCACCACATGTAGTGCAACCAAAGGCGTGGGGTTTCCATTCCGCCAATAATCGATAACTTAATCAATGCACCACGACCAAATGGAGACAGTTCAAAATAAAAAGAGGATTTATTGAATACAGCGGATAATTCCGTGGACGGAAATGCTGCTCCCATGTAGGGATATTCGGCTTGCAACCAATGTCACTGAAAGTTCAACAATGTCCACAAACTTTCGCTCTCATTGTTGTCCTTTCGGTGATCCGATTCCGTTGTCGTTGTCCGTTCCGGGGGAAAATTATTTGTCGTCATAGTTGTCCAATCCATAGTCGTTTAGTCAAAAAAAGAATCCATCCGATTGCCACAAATAATAATCACAAACAAAAACTTTCAAAAACAAAGTTAATTCAACATGCGATTTTTCTCCAAACAAAATGATCTCTCTCTCTCTCTCTCTGTTACCAAACTCTCGCCCACACAATCACGTACCAACTCCCACCCCGCACCTGTGAGAAAGCTATCCAAAGAAATCTTGGAAGTTAAACCCCAAAATATGTTTTCTTTAAAAAGTGCATTTGAAGTTGAATATTTGTAGTTTATACCATTGTCATGCCTCCTACATCACATTTCAGCTAAAAAACTACATTTTCACTGGATTGGGTCAGATAGATATTAAAAGTCCATGAATAGCTATTATATTTACATTAAGCAGGAATCAGTTTTGAATAACAGAGATGAGCTGTTGATGGGTTCCCATTTATACTGTAAATTCCAGTGCTTATTGGTACAGACATGAATGTTCAATTTTAACTGCTAGGATTTCCCATCATACAAAATTTATATTTCTGATGCATTGTTATAAGGTTGGTGGGGATAGTCAAAGGTGATTTGTTAAGAAAGGCAAAGGGATCTTTTTTGATTTTTATACAGAATTTTCTAATTTGCATTAAACATAGCCTGTCTGCTCCTGTTCCAAAACACATCAAAAGAAAGTGCATGTTATGATCTTTCTAATGGTGTGTGGAGCACAGATGTAGTGTGGAATAAATGGCTTTGTAGTTTGAGGTAAATGACTACACAGGCCCCAATAATGTAGGAAATCAGCCTGGAGAGGAGTGGGATCTGTGGCTCCATGTTCTGTTAACTCGGCCATTTCTCTTTCGTCGTGCTTGTAAGAGAAAACAGATATGGGTGAAAAAGGGTCTGGAAACTATTATTCAAAGCAAGAGACAGGCAGAGAGAGTGTGTGTGAGAGAGAGAGAGAAAGGGAGAAAATCATACAAAATTAAATAACATTTGAAAAAGTTCATTTTTAAAAAAAGGTCTTGGTGGGTCAAAATATGCTTAATTAAAGTAACCAATAAATAAGAGTTTTTTTCATTTTATGTTTATTCTTCCTTGGAGTGTGAAATGGAGACATGCTGCATTTAAATCCACTGTCAGGTGCTAGGTGAGCAAAACTGTGGGCCTCGCATCAGTACACCCTCACATTGTAACACCATGGGCCCTATTTTGGTGAATTAGGACGGTGTCGGTAACGCAGACGCAAAGGGAAGACGGTGGCGATTTAGGGCGTGTCTAACGCAATTTCGGTAATTTTGATTTGTTTAGTTCTCTGCTGGCTGTTAACGCTATAGCAAATTCTGACATGGTGTAGGAAAAGTAATAAACTCATTTGCATGTTTATATTTTGAGACTGTTAAAATAAAAGACTGGAAGAAACTTAATGTAATTGTTAAATGCAATGCAACTACATTTAGCATGCAGTAACTGTCATCCTAGCCGCAAACCACCTGGAGCAAACACCGTGATCTGCAGGGAATCCACATTGCATATAAAAAAACCCAGGGTTGGACAAGACTGGAAGAAACTGCATGTACAGCCGAACTGATAGCCATCTCGCTACCAAACCCATATCACCTATAGCACTTTCTGTAGTGCAAATGGAAAGAATAAAACCCTTTCACATAAGAAAAACAATGTGCATACAAACATATTTATTTAACAGGTGTCTGAACGGTAGTGATGGATGGCCTGCTGGCTTCAGTCTTTCATGTCCTTGCATTGAATAACCACAAGCTGTGGTGAAATAGTTTTTAGCTTAATTGATTAAGCTTGCACGTTACCCATGGATTGAACGATTTGCCTCAACGTGGGGAAATTCACAATAATCACAAAACATTCTCATATGATTTCAGATAACCTTATGTTCATATGTGCGCATCAATAAAGTCACCAAATTTCACAGAGCAAGATGTGGTCTAGTTGGACTCACCAAACTTGCATAGCGCTGACTGTTTTCATAGTCACACCCCCTATTGCGCTGCCCAGCCCATAGTCACACAAACGCCTTCATTGCACACCACGAAATTGCCAAACTCGGCGGAGACGGGAAATATTCAGTTTGCGACAGACGAAACTGGCAATTCGCCTGCACTAGGGCATAACGCCGCTTAGCGCCAGCACGAAAATAGGGCCCCATGTGTTCATAGATATCCTGTTCCCCAGAAGGTTGTAAACCCTCTGCTCAATCTCTATTCAATACTAGTTTCAACAGTGGCTGAAATCATATTGTCTGTGCAAGAAACAGTGGTAAGATATGTTGCAGATCCATCAAGGCAGGCTTGCAAGTACATTCACAAATTTGAATGTTGTCCTACATGGCACCAGTTAATGCTGATCTTAATTAAATGCTCAATGGACCAGTCCTTTGTCTGATCACTGAATTGCTCAATCAATTCTCTCATTCAAATGCATTGAACCTGTTCTTGCAAGTTCAGAGTTTAGGTTAAATTTTCACGACCGTCTTTGCCAAACTAGAACCCTCAGTGTTTTATTGCAGTGTGCGCTCTATCATAGTGTGCTGCTAACTACCAAAAAAATGAGTTTTTCCCAGCATCTTTTTGTCAGTGCATTCCTGTCTCTGGCAGGTGGGGCGCCAGGCCACATTGAGAGCTTGGAAAGGAGGAAGCTGACAGGTAGGGCATCAAAGGTGAGGGAGCAGCTGCCAGTGTGGTGGTGATGGGCCAGGACATCAGGGTCGGCCAGGTGGCAGATGGGAGCCTTCGAGATGGGAAAGGAAAAGGAATTCATAAATTTACTGAGAGGCGCTCAACAGAGACTTAGACAGGTGACACAAGTCCTGATTCACCAGTGAAAAATAAACAAGATGTTGGAACATGTGAGCTGGGGGTAGGGGGCAGCGGTAGTTACTCATCCAAGCAATCATATTGCAATATGACATCAGAACAGCACTATTGATATATAATTAGTGGATGACAGACCCATAATTGTCATTATTACTGCTGTATTTAAATTATTTATTTAAAGTCTGGTACATTTTGAAAAATAAAACAAATACAGCAGTAATAATTGTCATTATTACTGCTGTATTTCAATTTATTTAAAGTCTAGTACATTAAAAAAAGAAAGAAACATTGATGGGTCTAGGCCTTTTCACAATTAAATTGTGAAAAGCGCTATACAAATACATTTGTTTTGATTTGATGGAAAGATTGATACATGAATTTATTTTAATAACAATATATTATCATTATTATAAGTATTATGATGATGATTGATTATGGTTATTATTAAGAATAGGAAAAAGAATGAAGTATAAATTATTGTAGTATTCTTCTCACATCTTTGTGAATGTGTCCAATAAGAGTGGGTTTAGGCACATTGCAAAAAAATAAATAATGACAAATTAATTTGTTAGCATTATATTGATTTATAAATTATTATTCGTTTAATTATTTATGATTCACACAATTAATTTCTTATATTGATTTATATAATCAATATACGTGTTATTATATTGATCATATTATCATAGTATCAAATAAAATCACATTTATTTGTAAAGCGCTTTTCACAATTGAATTGTCACAAAACGAAACAAAGGGGGTACCCAGGCCTAGACCCCCCAAAAGCAAGCCTAAAGGCTACAGTGACAAGGAAAAACTCCCTTGGTAGGGAGAAACCTTTGGAGGAACCAGCCTAAAAGGGGGGGAGCCCATCCTCTTCTGTCCGGTTGGCGTGGGGGTGAGGGTTGATGGGGGCAGCTCACACTTCTCGCAGGATCTAGGATCAGATGCCGAGGCAGAGAAGAGAACATGCAGTCAGAAAAAAAAAGCAGTGCTATAGCCAGTAGCATTATGTAAGAGCAGGGGAGCACAAGCATAGGAAATATACAGATAGCCCCGACAGGTGTAAGCTATGACAGCATATCTATTAGGAGAGGGACAGAGAATACACGCAGCCGAGAGAGTTCCAAACTATCCCCACCCGATCAAGGATAACCAGCCTAACAGCGGTGGTAACACGTTGAGGAGGTGACAGTATGGAAAGTTTCTCACTCCATAAGACACTAGGGCACGGCATTCTCCATCTCTCCACCTAGACTATGTTTGGCAGTAGGCTAGGCTGAAAAGATATGTTTTTAATCTAGACTTAAAAATTGAAACTGTGTCCGAATCCCTAACATACCTTGGTAAACTGTTCCACAACAGAGGAGCTCTAAAAGAGAAGGCTCTACCACCAGCTGTGCTTTTCAAAATTCTAGGGAGTAAGAGATGGCCGGCTTCTTGTGAACGAAGCAGTCTTATAAGGGGCAATCATTTCGGTCAGACATATAGGTGCAAGTCCGTTCACTGCTTTAAAAGTTAGCAACAGTACTTTATAATCAGCCCGATATTTAACAGGAAGCCAATGTAGTAATGCTATGTCACATGCCACGTGACAAACCCTGGATGGGAACAGAGCAGACTGGAGACACGGAGTGGAGTTTGTCAGTCTACAGACCGGATTTATTTTTTTTTTTCCCTGTCTCTCCCCCAGACATGGGAAAGAGACAGTGGGAGTAGCAGATTAACATATAACGAAGACAAACACAAACACAAACACAAAATCTTCACCCTACTCACCGCGAAGCTTTCGGGTAAAAACAACGAACTAAAATAACAAATTAAAATAATCAAACTTACGGGACACCACGCCTCTTCCTCCGGAGTTCCCCTGGAACTTCCCCAGGCACACACATATCCAGTGACCTTTCAAGTGCTTCCCACCCATGCATACTGAGACACTTGAACTTTACAGTTCGAGTTCTCTTACCCATGCATACAGAGACACTCGCCACTCCCCACAGTCATTTAAGATATGTCTTACTACAGGCAACACATACAGCAGGCTGAGAGGTTTTAATATAAATAAGATTATGTACACAAATACCACTACGACAGCCAGTGTGCTCAGATAGCTTTTTATTTCTAAAACCATTTCCAAAACGAGGGACAGACACAGTCTCAATAGCTAAGCTAGTCACGGGTTTTTGGAAGCTAGCAGACGGTAGTTTAGGACCAGAAGTCTGCTGCCTGGCTAGCGCTCCGAGAGGTCATACATTTTGTGAGATTAAACTACGGGAAACATTTCTAGATAATAGAAGAGCACCTCTCCAACTCGGGTGGAGTCCATCTCTCTTCAGTAAACCAGGCTTTCCCCAAAAAGTAGGCCAATTGTTTATGAAGCCCAAGTCAGTACACCAGTTAGCCAGCCAGCGATTTAGCGACGTGAGTCTACTGTAGACTTCGTCACTCCTACGGGCTGGGATAGGGCCAGAGATGTGTTTTAGTGAGCTTACACACCGAAACAAAATTATTTTTGTCGAACATCGTTGGTGCCAGCGTGGATAATAATTTTAGAATATTTACGATTATTCTTAGCTAGCACCTTTAAGTTTGCCTCCACGTCGGTAGCTCTGCCCCAGGCAAACATTGTACTATCGTCGCTGGTGACTCTATCCTCACGTTTCGTAAAATGGAATCGCCAATAATCAGAGCTTTCTCAGTAGGTGTATTACTGAGTGGGGAAAAACGATTCGAAACGTGAGTTTAGTGTATTACCTCCTTGGGATGGCGACTATGCCTCCCTCGAACCATGACAAAAACGCCTTGCTGCGAAGGCTCTGCCGGGGGAATAGCACTGATATTTAAACTCCCTGGTGCGTCTGGTGCTTGCAGAAAAGACTATGTAACTCTCTCCTCCTGAATCTGGCCAAGTGTCCAGACGCGGTCCTCAAGCTCAACTATTTTCTTAGCCAATTCTAAATTAAGTTGACACTTGCTACAGATACCAGTTACGCTAAACTTGGCGTCTCAAGTACTAATACTAAACATGTTGCACTCAAGGCAGGAAACAAGGGAGGAAGCCATTCCTTACCATAAATTTGTTTTATTGACGGTAGAACAGAAAACCACGGGGTTGGAGTCCCTTCATTTATAAAATTCACGCAGATTCAACGTAGGTTATGAATAAAATGTATGTTTTGCTGCCAATATATTTGGTTTTGCTGCCAATATATTTGGTATTTTACGTGCAAAAGTTATTTCAAAGTAGCAGTAGCAGTAGCGCGCTAGCGTTTCAAACAATGCATGTAACAGGAAATGACGTAAAAGGAAATGACGGTATGAGCTTTAAACTGCATATGACATTTGGTTATTATAATGATATATATATATATATATATATATATATATATATATATATATATATATATATATATATATATATATATTGTGGTGGCCCCAGGGGTTGGGTGACACACACGGACCTTGCAGAGGGCGTGGGCAAGTTCAAGAACACAGAGGAGGCAGTATTAAAAAACAAAATGATAATTTATTAAACTAATACTGACACACAAAACAAAGGGTGGGGTCTTCAGGGGAATACCAAGTCAGTTCCGCAATCCAGTCCGTAGTCGATATCCAAAGGGGGTCCTCAAAACAGTCCAATTCCATACACAAACAATCCAAAAAACACTTACTCTCTCTAAATCCCGGCTAGTCAAACAACATCACAGTTTTCTTTCCTTTCCACGTTCACAACACTCTCACAAACACTTTCCTACTCCTTTCATCATGTGATCTGAATCAGCACTTTAAATAGGCCTTGAAATAGCCTTCAGCTGGTCGTTAGTCCCATTGCCTGACTCCGTTCAGGTGTGACTGTGGCTTGCTGGGAAATGTAGCGGTTTGGCTCCCATTTGTTGAAGGACCCGGCCTTTTCCTTGTACAGCCCCTTGGGCTGCCACAATATATATATATATACACTCAGTGGCCACTTTATTAGGTACACCTGCTCATTAATGCAATTATCTAATCAGGCAGCCAATCATGTGGCAGCAACTCAATGCATAAAACCATGCAGACATGGTCAAGAGGTTCAGTTGTTGTTCAGCTCAAAAACCTAAATGGGGAATAAATGTGATCTAAGTCAGGGGTCCTCAACCACTGGGCCGTGGCCCGGTACTGGTCCGTGAGGCATTTGGTACCGGGCCGCACAGAAATAATAAAAACGTTTTAATTTTATTTCCATTTTATTGACTATCGCAGTCTGCAGGGTGTTTTATTTTGAAAAATGACCACTTCCGTTTGTGTGCCTCTTTTCAGCACTTGTCTCAGTTTTTTTCCATGCACCCCCCCCCCAGTCCGCCGGTCTGTGGAAAATGGTCTTGCATGAAACCGGTCCGTGGTGCAAAAAAGGTTGGGGACCACTGATCTAAGTGACTTTGACCGTAGAATGATTGTTGGTGCCAGACGGGGTGGTGTGAGTATCTCAGAAACTGCTGAACTCAGCAATTGCTGCTGCTGATCTGGGATTTTCACACACAACAGTCTCTAGAGTTTACAGAGAATAGTGAGAAAAACAAAAAACATCCAGTGAGCGGCAGTTCTGTGGGCGAAAACACCTTGTTAATGAAAGAGGTCAGAGGAAAATGGCCTGACTGGTTCAAGCTGACAGGAAGGCAGCAGTAACTCAAATAACCACGCTTTACAACAGTGGTATACAGAAGAGCTTCTCTGAATGCACAACACGTTGAACCTTGAAGTGGATGGGCTACAGTAGAGGAAGACAATACCAGGTTCCACTCCTGTCAGCTAAGAACAGGAACGTTTTTTAACACATTGGAAAACACTAATAAGAAAACACTAATTTGTTCAAATGTTTAATTGATATGACATACCATATATCTCCACAAATTATATATTATTATAAATTATGTACATATTTTCACATTTTCATCATTTGTATATGAGGTTTTTCAATTGCAACTTTTTTGTGATTGATAACACTTTAACATTTTATACATCAAAATAAAGATAATGTCATGCTCTTTCTACTGATACATAATTTGCCTATTGTTTCTCTTATTTACAATAAGAGGTTATTGTTAAACTGAAGGTTGGCTGAGTGTGAATGGGTGTGTTATGTGACTAGGCACACACTGTGTTTATACAGAATAATGCATTAGGCGGATATGTGTTAATACCAATTGAGCATCGTTTAAATGCCACAGCCTACCTGAGTCTTGTTGCTGACCATGTGCATCCCTTTATGGCCACAGTCTACCCATCTTCTAATGGCTACTTCCAGCAGTATGATGCGCCATGTCACAAAGCACACGTCATCTCAAGCTGGTTCCACGAACATGACAATGAGTTCAGTGTACTCCAATGGCCTCCACAGTTACCAGATCTCAGTCCAATAGAGCACCTTTGGGATGCGGTGGAATGGGAGATTCGCAACATGAATGTGCAGCTGACAAATCTGCAGCAACTGCGTGATGCTATCTTGTCAACATGGACCAGAATCTTTTCCAGCACTTTGTTGAATCCATGCCACGAAGAATTCAGGCTGCTCTGTGGACAAAGGGGGGTCCTACCCAGTGCTAGAAAGGTACACCTAATAAAGTGGCCACTGAGTGTATATATATATATATATATATATATATACAGTGTCCTCCAGAATTATTGGCACCCTTGGTAAAGAAGAGCAAAAACGTTAAGAAAAAATGTATTTGTTGTTCATCAGCTTGATCTTACACTCAAAATATGAGAGAAATCGAACCTTATTGAGTTTTTGGAAAATCTTATTTTAGAAACATTTAAGCTAGCTAGTTAGCTAGCTCGTAAACAAATCAATTTGAATCTGCAGTTCATTTTAAGTTACTGCTACTTTAGTTACATGCTAGTTAGCTATGTTGCTACATTTACTAATTTCTTAATTGACCCTTCGCTAAACCACGCCCCAAAACGCAAACTGGCCAATCACAGCGCCGTGTTTTACATACTCCGACAGAGGGTCCGACAGTTTTTTGCTGCCCTCCGTTGACTTTCACGCAAAAATTTGAATTTTTCTTCATTTTCGAGCTGGTTTTGCGGATTTTTTGCAAATTATGGTTAAACGTTGTGCCTGGGGCACGTGTAACAGTGACACTCGTTACCCAGAGAGGTTTGAAGGAGATATACATTTTTTTCCCTTTACAAAACCTAAATCAAATCCTGAAAAGTGTAGACTGTGGATAAAGCTATGTGGACATCCTCATGCCCAGTTGAACACCTCCAAGATCAACAAGCACAGCTTTGTCTGCTCCAAGGTAAGTAATTACTCTTATCAACCGTAAAATAATGTTATGCTGTTGTTATCAGATGTTAGCTGGTTAACCTAAATTATCGTAAGGTTCGTAGCTATCCGTGGCGCTAGCAAGCTTAGCCAGCGGCTAACGTGGCTACGGTCTGGATATACAGCTCCGGTTGCAACGTTGGTAAAGTTAGACTAAATGTTAGCTTTGTTATTCGTGATCCAGCCAGCTTGCTAACGTTAAGATGTTACTATCATTACTATTTCAGCACTTTGTCAATGGGCGCAGAAACCTGTGGAGCTAACCAGAGTAATGTCGTTACAGCACAGGCTACTAATGTTACGTTAGTTAGCTAATGCTAGCTAACTTACTACTGAATGTAACGTTATATAGGCCTACTGCTTTTTCTTTTTAATGATTGTAATAGTGAATAAAGTGAATAAAGACCTACCCAGCTTTACAGGAACAGTGTTGCTCCTTAATGTCGTTGTCCTCTGTCTCAATCGCCAGATGATTCACTTTTACTTTGTGATCTGTAGGCTATCCCTTCTATCCTAATTTTTTTGCAGAGTAATTGTGATATCCTGGATATAACCTTCGAAAGCATACTGTAGGCTCTTCTGTCTGGTTCTATCGGAAATCTCTTTGTCTATTTTCCAAAATTGGATAAAATGTATCCAGGGAGAGCAGTTAGCGACAGCGGGAGCGCCATGCTGGCTCCGAAAGCTTGACGGACTTAGCAACAATAACTAAGGGGGGCGTGGTTTAGCGAAGGGTCAATTGCCCAACTTTTTTGTTAGCTAGCTCCATTCTTTGTTTAACCACAGTCTCTATCATGAGGCAATAAACCTCATTGCCTATAGATAGATAGATAGATCCTTTATTTGTCATTGTAACACGTACAACAAAATTGAAATGCCAACCAGTCAGTGCAAAATTACAACAGTATATAAAGACATGTAAGAATAAAAAAATATCAGTAATTTACAGAATAATATATCTAGGATAAATACTAAGTGAAACACACACAACCACACATTCAAACACTCTCCGTCATTGCACATTCCCTTATTGCACTTTAAGATAAGTATTGCACTTTCAGACATGTATCACAGGTTATTTTGTAGCTGCATTAAGTGTAGTTATTGTTGATGGGTAGAAACAGTTTTTGAGTCTGTTTGTTCGTGCTTTGATAGATCTGTACCGTCTGCCTGACGGCAACAGTTCAAAAGAGTGTCCTTTGTGATGTTCACAGCTCTTGTGAGAGAGCGGGAACTATGAAGGGTGGATACAGCTTGGTGCAACACGGGTGCAAAGTTCATATTTCAGTTTTTATATTGTGAACACATCACTGCTGCCTGAATGTCAACAAGGAAACAAATTTGCATTTAGCACTTGAGAGCTTTGATCATTTAAATTCTACATCTACGTGTAATGTACACTATATCATGCCTTTATGAGCAATTTGTGTAATTGAAACATGCCTCTATCGCACAGCTACGATACGACAGACCCCTGTATGTCCAATACTTGCTGCTTACTTTCCATTTTATTTGTTTGTAACCACCTGTCACACGCCACGTGACACACCCTGGACGGGGACAGAGCAGTCCAGACACTGAGTGGAGTTTTTCGGTCTACGGACCGGATTTTTATTTATTTTCTTGGGCGCGTTCTCTGTTCCCACACTGGGCAGAGAACGAGCACCGGGAGCGTACAATAATAAACACAAATAAACACGTTACCCTAGTTGCCGCGAAGCTTTCGGGTAACTAAATGAAAATACCAAAACCAAATTAAACAATATCGAACCGGCTCTTTTCCGTTCGTTCGACATTCACTTTCACTTTTCTTTCGCTTTTCCTTTCGTTTTTCTTTTCTCGCTCCTCGGTCTCAAATGCCTCTCCCTCCTGGTTCCAGCCACCTACTGGAGGGAGCAGAGCAGTCTTAAAGCACACAGATGTAATTATTATAGACAGGACCGGTGTGTGCGCTTACTGCTCTGCCAGTAGGCGTGGCCGCTAATCATCCTGATTAGCTGCCGAGACCGACACCTTTCACACCAACATTTCCAAATTCTCAGTTGACCACTCAGTTATATATATATAAAATAAAGGAAGCACTTGAGTAAATGAAGGGTTCTAATGGGGGCTCTGTTATGGTGTGGAGTGCATTTTCCTGACATGGTTAGATCCACTCAACCCCTTAAAGGGCAAGGTAAATGCCAATAAATAGTCAGCACAATGCCAACAAGTGATCATCTTCATCTTGTGGTGGTACCTGTACAAGAGGATTCATTGTTATCAACATTCACCTTATTTGACATCTTTCATAAAATGTTATTTCATTGAGATTTCAGCACAAATCAGTTAAAACCCATTACCATGGGTTCTACTTGAATCTTATAAAAACATGCTCAAAAATAGTGTTTGGCGTGACAGCTACAAGGGAAATGAAATGTCTTTATTTCTGAAACTTGCAGTGGTTTAAAAACAAACATTGTTCTAAAAGCAATTGTGCAGGTTTGTAAGTACGACTGTACAGTGCCTTGTTGCACTTAATAAGGCACTTGTCTACAGACAAGCGTTGCAAAAGTACAAGCACCACACTTTTTTAGTGCTTGACTGAACATTTTTATTTTTATTTATTATCATTTGAGCTGATGGTGTTTGGAAGTATGTTGTATCTTTAGTGCGTGTTCTATTGTTCTTGCATAGGATGAGAGCATATCCTATGTGTATTGGTTTCAATGAAAAGCATATCTGATTTGAGAGTTAGTGTGTTTGTTTTGGTGTGTGTGTGTGTGTGTGTGTGTCTGTGTGCGGGGCATCACGACTGTTTAAAAGTTGAGTCAGTCTACCAAAAACCATAAGGTTTATTAGCTTTAAGAGTGGAATATGCCTCTCCTCCATGCAGTCCAACAGTGCCTAGGGCCACCACAAGTCACCACCCCTGCACAATGAAGCACCTTTATGATTGGCATCCCAAAGTGCTGCAGAGATACCTGGAGATGTCAGAAGAAGAGACAATAAGACGGCAGCTCCAAGATGAGTCTGGCCTGAGCACAACATATTCCACATCAATACATCATTTCTGGGAGCAAATTATATTATAAAAGAGACTGTCAGAACACACACTGGGACATTGATGTAGTCACATGACTGGGGGTGCATCATGCTGGGGCAGTGTGTGGTGGCGGAGAGAGGCAGTATTGTCATAAAACAAAACTGGCAATTATGGCTATAATATATAGACAGGAAGTGGCCCCTTTAAAAGCCTCTGGTTTAAAAAAAAAAGACCAGACTGGGTCACCTTCTTTTTTCTCATTTTGGTAGGCTCGCTACCTCCTGTTGGGCACTGCATGGGAGCCTGGCAGAGCAGCCTTGGAATTGGGGTGGGCAGTCTGCATATGGGGCTGTCACAAGTAGGTCATCATTAATGCTGGCTGTGAGGGCAAGACAGGAAAGGATAGAAAGGGAGACGAGAGGAGTATGGAAGGGTCTGAGAGAGAGGGCCCTGCTTTGAGGACACAAACACAGTTGGTAATCAAAGTCACAAGTGGCTAGCGTAAACCAACCATGTATGTCTGAATCATTTTTAGGTATCTTCCTAGTGCTAGCACATGTGGTTTACATTTTTGTGGTATCACTATTTTAGTGTTTGCATGTATATTTGTTTAAAAATTGGAAAGTTAATTGAAAAAGACGTAAATATACAGTACATAAATAATATTCTTTAAATAGAAATCAATGAATAGACATATACATAAGTTTAAGCAGAAAATATCACATTTAGAAAGAAGCAATCTGTGGCATGGCTTGTAGCTGTGCTCAGGTAAGTGCAATGTGTTTGAGCGTAAATCTTCAAAGAAGTCGCTAATGTGTTTTTGGTATATTCATTGAACAGATGCAATATAATATAATATTATATATATATATATAACAGTATTACAGTTTCCATAGTAAAACCTTTAAAAGTCAAACTCATAGAACTATTTTATTCACCTACTACAGCTCCACTGTTACCTATCATGCAAACTGGATTACAGCACCATCAACCATCAACCAAGTTTTAAAAGTTTTTTTTTATTTTTTACTATTAATCTCCAACATCTTTAGTTGGAAGCTCTGGAGATGAAGCTCCCATACACACGCTACTGAACTCTAAATAAATGCTAAACATTTATTTCAAGGATGACACACTATACATATCATATATTTAATCTATATATTATTGTATCTTTTATCCCGTGCTTCAAGAAAACTGTAATGATATAGTTTTGATTGAGATATAAAACAAATAAAGCAATAAAGTAATATAAAGCAAAGCTGATAAATGTAGAACTTTCATGTTACAACATTGTTATACATCGGAAGTAACTGTTTAAAGCCAAACTCCACTCTATCTCCCTTTGCATTTAAATGTCAATATTAATATGAATGATGGCTGAGGAGTGATGGTGGAGAAGTAATACTCAACTCTATATTCCTTTGCAGATTGAGTTGCTACTCCTCAGCCATAATTGATATTAATATTGACATTTAAATGTATCTTCATCAGTATGACAGCATTAATCACCAAGGCTTAAGTCAGTGGCGTAACGAGTGTGGCGGAGGGTGGGTCATGCCCCCCCCATATTCAAAACAGTCATATCTCTCCCCCCCAATTTGTACACATAAAACATCCCCTGTCATTATGCCCCCAAAAAAATATTGAGTATGTGGTTACTTGGCATGCATCGGTATAGAAGCACAATTCAGGGAGCACCACAGGACAACAGGAGCAACATGCTAATGGTCTATTCAGAAGCTAACTTCACCTGGTTTTGTTCATTTTTTGACACGGCCTCTGAACAGCTGCCATTACCATTATAATGGAATGAAACTCTATGATTTAAAACATCAGTACTGTAGTGGACATGAATGAACATTTTGTGTATCCTACTGTGTAGTAGAAAACCCCCCAGAAAAATCAGGTCAATTCAATGGTTGATGCATGAACATTTCGCATAAACATATTCATAAATGTTCCTGTGTAGAATTTAAAATGCAATGTTGGAGGGAAAAAATGTGACAGATTTTCAACCTGTTAATGTCATGGTCGTGTTTCAGTTCAATTATGCTCTTCATGAAGTGCATTTATTCTGAATAATAAAAAAAGGGCTGCCAAATCTATCCATTTTCTAGATGAAAATGAAATAAATAAATGTAAAAAATATATGATGTCAATAAACTAAATTGTATTGCATCCCATGGTTACCGCGCATGGACATAATGAGCAAATTATTCTAAAATGTGACTAAATTACTTTTTTTTTGCTTTTTTCATCTACATCTGAGATCCATTACAAAACGTATAATGGGAAAGGCTGGTTGGTGACAATATGACTCACTAATTATGCCATTAATCAGATGAGACCATCAACTGTGTTGCAAGACACCAGCCAGTATTGCTCATATTCAGAATCTACACACTCTGTGACAGAATTGCACCCTTTTGCAGGAACATGAAGGATCACAGGATTTGCAGGATCATACACCTACACACAGTACATACTCCTAAAGCCTTCATGAATTATGTACAAAACCATTATCACTGTACAACATCTTTCTAACTCATTCATAAACAAGTATACTTCACAACCTTCATGTGTTATGTCATGTATGAGAATAGCATTTTCCTTAATATGTGTTTGACCAAATATTTTGATCACATGTAAACTAAATAAAGCGTAGATACCTGGTGGATAGCTTTGCATTCAAAATATCTTGCTTCTTTCATATTGACAAAGTTGTCAGCACACACTGTTTAATACCATTTATATTTATTTTCAGTTCATTTGTGTGCATACTGGCTCATCCTGTGCAGCCCTCCTTCCCACATATCAATACTGGTGTGGAGGTTTCTAAAGAATAATCATCATTGATAACCAATGACTATACTGCACACCATAGAAAAAAGCACATTTGTGCAATCTTGTCAGTTGTAAAAATAACTACTAATTATTTTATAATAATAATAATAATAACTTTATTTGTATAGCACAGCTCAAAGTGCTTCACAATAGGCAAAATCATGGAAATTACATACGCATATTAAAACCTGCAAACAATGGCAATACAAACAATGCAAACAAAACAATACAATGCTTAATATATACACTACTGGTCAAAAGTTTTAGAACACCCCCATTTTCCAGTTTTCACTGAAATTTAAGCAGTTCAAGTCCAGTGAATAACCTGAAATGGTACAAAGGTAAGCGGTAAACTGCCAGAGGATTAAGAAAAAGTTTAGGTTACCAAAAACTGAAAAATTATGTACATTTTTTGGCAGTGAGTAGTTTCCTAGGCGGCACGGTGGTGCAGTGGATAGCGCTGTCGCCTCACAGCAAGAAGGTCTCGGGTTCGAATCCAGGCCGGGGCCTTTCTGTGTGGAGTTTGCATGTTCTCCCGTGTCCGCTGGGTTTCCTCCGGGTACTCCGGTTTCCTCCCACAGTCCAAAGACATGCACGTTAGGCTAATTGGAGAGTCTAAATTACCCGTAGGTATGAGTGTGTGAGTGAATGGTGTATGTGTCCTGTGATGGATTGGCGACCTGTCCAGGGTGTATTCCTGCCTCTCGCCCGGAACGCATGCTGGGATAGGCTCCAGCCCCCCCCCGCGACCCTGACCAGGAATAAGCGGCTTAGACAATGAATGAATGAATGAAAATGAATGAGTAGTTTCCTACACTATCAAAAGGCACTTGGAAACTGGAGGAAACTCTGACAGGAAGAGGTCTGGCAGACCCAAAGCCACAAGAAAATCAGAAGACAAGTTTCTGAGAGCTTGCGTGATAGGCGGCTCACAGGACAACAGCTTCAAGCACAACTTAACACTGGTCGAAGTAAGGAACTCTCAGTTTCAACTGTGAAGAGAAGACTTCGAGCTGCAGGTTTGACAGGTCGAGTGGCAGTAAGAAAGCCATTGCTAAGATGGCAAAATAAGAAAAAGAGGCTTGCCTGGGCCATGAAGCACCACCAGTGGACTACTGAAGACTGGAAGAAAAAAGGTTTTTGTAGGCCGTCGAGTAGGCGAAAGGATGGTTCCTCAGTGTGTGACACTGTCAAACATGGAGGAGGACGCGTGATGGTCTGGGGCTTTTTTGCTGGATCCAGAGTCGGCGACTTGCACAGAATGACTGTTAACCCACGTTAACCCATTACTTGTTCCCTGAAAATTGTCTTAAAAATTTTCTTAAAAATTGTCTTAAAAACTCTGAAATTGACATTATTTTTCAGTTTTTTGTAACCTAAACTTTTTTTTTTTTTTTACCTCTGGTGGTTTACCGCTTACCTTTGTACCATTTAAGGTTATTCACTGGACTTGAACTGCTTACATTTCTGTAAAAACTGGAAAATGGGGGTGTTCTAAAACTTTTGACCGATAGTGTACATATATATATAATATATATATATATATATATATATATATATATATATGTACACTACCGCTCAAATGTGTGTGTGTGTGTATATGTGTGTGTGTGTGTGTGTATGAAATAAAAACAAAAGTAGGTACAATCAACATGGGTGAGAGTAAAAAGACAAGATAGATAAGATAGTAATAAACAAACATTTAAAAAATAAACAGAAACTACAAACAGTTTTAATTAAAAGCTAAGGTAAATGCAGTGAGAGTGGTATTGAATTATGCAGTGACAGTGGTATGAAAATGTATTGCAGTGACAAGGATATAAACGTCACAGCAAATTTGTTTTAGTTGTTGTTTTTTTATTATTTTGATGATGGGACTTGTATTGTAGCCATGTTCAGATGCTTTGAACAAATTGACTCACAGATATTTTTACAAATTGTATGTGAAAAGGTGAATTAAGATAAGATAATTATTTAGATAAGTATTCAAATAAGAAGCGTGTATGCATCACATTATTGATGGTGGATGTTATTGCATAAAATCATATTACTGTTTGTAAATTTAATGGATACCTGCAGAGTGTACTGCTGAAATGTATAGCCTATATGAATGGAGCATTCACAAAGGGTTTTAGTCTTTGTCCATCTTATCATGGTGCAATGATCTGTTGTGTCTTGGAGGCACACTGTGTGACACACATCTCTTGGCCTGTTTTCTCGCATATAAAAGGTCAACACCACATACCAAGACTCAAATGAGAGGGAGAAGCACATTATTGAAGCATATTGCATTCCTGCCCCTCGTACAATACTTGCGTAAGAAGCTAACTGTGAAAGAGAAACTGAGGCCATCAAAAGCGTACACAAAATAAAACAATTTGGCTACCATTCCAGCTGTCATAGCTTTGCATTTTATAGAAAAATATATACTCCCCACCCTCACCTGCCAAAAGAAAAATAAATAAATAAATCTATGACTAATAATGAGAGCATAAAGTGCTTTGAACTTTTATGTCCGTCCCCCCACCGCCGCCCACACACACATTATTGAACAGAATGCCAACCTTCCAATTCAAATGTGTGCAATTTCCTCTGTAAGGACTGGAATACGGCTGTCTCCATCTCCCTCTCTCTGCAATAGATTAACGCCGAAAGAGTAAAATACAACAAAGAGCCACTGAAACACAGCCTCCCCACATTCTAATGAGAAATATAATTTCAGGAATGCCAAAGATACCTCAAAGTGGACGTCAACCCCCTCGTTAAAGGAAGCAGCAAAGAAAATAAAGTGTTTCATCAGCCCAGCCAAGATTAGCACAGTCTTACTTAGTGGGCTATCCTCTAAATCACATAATAGTTCAAGATACATAAAGCTCTGTGTTGCATTTGAAGGAATTGATGCTGTGGTCATTATGACAGAGCCAGAAACATCAACATGCATGTTGGAATGTGTCCTCATTAACATTGAGAAGAAATGAACTAATACAATTCTGCAGATTCTTTACAGACATTTCATATTGCATGTAAGGAATAACATTACTACTACTATTCATCATAAGAAAAATAAGAATACTATGTTTGTAACAAGAAGGAAGTGCCTCATCTAATTAATATAAAAAATTTGCTCTGGAGGCATGCCTTAAGCAATTGTTAATTTGTTGCCTTTCTCACTACCTCAGCCGAATTTCACTGCAGGCAATGTTTTCAATCATATAGATTTCTCTCACTGCACAGAACATTAATGAAAGACACTACGTGATGAAGATGATGAAGATCGATGAGGCAGCATCTATGGCTACAATATGTAGCAACATACATATTTGATTCAGGTGGCCGTAAACTACAAAATTATATTTTGAGGAGATTTCTCAGGTGTGAGGGGAACAAGGAATAAATAGCACTGCAATTTTGTAAAGGGAAAATAAAAGTATGGTAAAAGCAGATGTACATTCATTGTATTCCAGCACTCCAGAAGGAAGCAGAGCTGAACTTCACAGCAGATGTTTTCCTTCTTGTTAGAGGAAGCGGTAGGAGGTACATTGTTGCTCCGAGAAGTAATGTCCAATATAAGGGTGTTTTTTTCTCTCTTTCTTTATTCGGGCTCCATTTTCTCATAGCACCTCCGGCAAGTGGCATGCCCTGAATTGAGCTTGTCTGGAAAGGAAAGCAGGATTGTTGGAGACAGCACTAAATTTCAAGGGCTCCAGGGAAATTAGAAATAGCCACCCCGTCTCCTGGTGTTATAATCACTCTATCTGTTCGTCCCATAAAAAAAAAAAATGAAACGGCAAAACCTGCTAAATGCACGATGGGATCTGAAAAAAAGAACAGAATTAAAGAAAAGTTATTTTCCAAAAAATGAAATACCTGATGACTCTTTGCCTTTATTATACTGGAGAGAGGGATTCTATGACAGCCGCCCCTGTGGGTACAGTGGTCACGCCAAAGGCCGAGCACAAGGATCGGTCCATCTGATTTGGAACATTTGTTACAGTAAATATGTCACTGCCCCTCAGTAAGGAATTTCACCTTATTTCATCATCTCTTTTCTGATTTACATGATTCTCCCATCTCTTCCATCTCACCTCCCTGTCACTCATCGCTCAAATTCACAGAATGTTTCCTGAAATCCATCACACGCATTCACTACACACATTTAATATTGTATGTGATGAAATCATTTATTCTGCTGCTTAAGAACATCCCTCACAAAGAGCTTAGAAGCTACGGACGAAGCTCGTTCTTATCTGTATGTATTATAAGTACTGCAAGTGAGGGAATAATAGTGTAGACTTATGAGGGTGGCTGGTTGGGTTTGCCCCTTTTTTTGCTGCTGCTGCTGCTGTTGTTGTTGTTGTTATTTGCAGACAATAGCATCAATTATTCAGATATTTCTTTTTGAGGGAGAAATGTTGAAACACATTGGCACATTAAAACTAAAAGCCCTTGAGCACTTTTCCTCATAAAGAAGAGAAAAACAAGAAAAACATCAAATTCATTACTGCCACCTGGTCTGCTGCTGCAGCGATGAACAACTTCTGAACAGCGGTCAGAATCTCCAGACGTTTGCTCTCACAAGCCAGCCAGAAATAGACCCATTTCTCATTTACCACCTCTTTTAGGTTGACATTGATTCAGTCACCTGTTTGCTGTAAAAATAAAAGCTTCCAATAATCAGGAAGGAGTCAATTACGGTGTTCTGGGTTACAGTCCCCACGGGGGTAGATAAAAGCCCAAAGTCACGAAAGCAGTGGGGGTTCTGCCGATGTCCCAGCTCCCTTCCTGCTTCATGCTCCAGCAAGGGCAAACACATTTCTAAACACACTTCAATTGGACCATCTTTCAGCAGATTTCCTCCGCCATCAGGAGTGTCTCCCCAGACCCCTCTGTCACTGGCTCCACTATGTTTATTTATCTGGAAATTAATGGAAATCAAGATGATACTTTTTCTCCATATATTTCTCTTATACTTTAAGTGTAGTGCATTTAGCAGTGGAGGTGGGGGAGTTTGGAGGAGAGTGGGTGGAGTCAGTGAGGTGTGCTGAGGTCATCTGGCCACACCCCCAGTGTTGCTCTGGATCAGTAAGGTTGTAATGGGGGTGGCAGCGGGAGTGGCATTAAAAAACTAGTATATATTCACTTTCACTCATGAAATTCAAATGATGTCCTGGAGAAAAGGAGCTAGGAGTGGCAGAATGATGCAGCGATTAAGGAAACTTTATCCCAGAAGAATATCAGGTGTGTTTGTCGGTAGGTGTGTGTATGTGTGGGGGGGTGTGTGGGTATGCTTTAGTTATACCTGTACTTTAGCACACTATCTTACAATATCTCACAGTACTATTAGCACAATATCCCCATGTCTTCCATGGGAATGTTGTGCTAATACATGATTGTGCACTATCATGATTGAATAAAGAACTTCTAGGTACATGTGGACAGGTCACAAAATAGTGGAAGACTGTGGAAAAAGAGTAGCACACTGCAAAACCTTAACAGTGTGTTACATAAGAGCATTAAAACGCTTGATTATAGGCGGCGGATGGCATAGCGGTCTAACGTGCCACACTTTGGTGTGGCATGCGCTGCCTGTCAGGGACGCGGTTCGAAACCCGCATCTCTACCAGACCGGCCCTGGTTGTCAGCCCCGATCGGAGGCGGCTATTGGCTGTCCGCCTCCGGGGGAAGGGGAGCCGGCACGAGTACGTCGAGGAGAAGGTTAAAGGCGTCCGTGGAAGAATTTCCATCTCGCAAGAGGTGGGAACAATCGGCCAGGAATGTGTGTCTCGCTCCCGGAGGACAGGTGGCGGACCCATGGGGGTGGGGAATTGAAATAAATAGAGGGTATAATTGGCAACCAAATTGGGAGAAAAACGGGAAAAAATTAGCAATAGAAAAAAATAAAAATAAAAATGCTATAAGAACAGACCATTTAGCCCATCTAGGGTTGTCATTTTACCTACTGTCTAGAATATCTGTTTCTGGATTTCACACCAGCTCCTGCTCTTAATCATTTAATTAGCCAGTAATTTACATGATCTGAAATTGTAGCTAAATTTCTTGATGACTTTCCGCCTACCGACACCAGAGACAGGTACTGTTCTGTGTGTTCTGCTGTACATCGGCTGAAGCGTTTCATCTTCAGGCTTTAGTGGAGCACATTAAATCATCAAATCAAATCATTTGGCACAGTCGATAGGAGACACAGATGCAATTAGGGAGTGGAGGCCCACATTGTACAGTTCATTTTTAGCAAGATGAGTTTGCATAGAGAAATCCCCAGCACAATAGTCTGGAGAAATAACAGCAATTAGACAATGCTTGCATAAATAAACCAGAGATGGATTTTAAGCCTAGATTTAAACACTAAAGATATCTTCCCCTCCCCCCTCCATGTGGGGAACTAAGTGATCCATTTTAGCTAGTGTTCTGTAGCTAAATGTAGAGGTGGTTTTCCTGTAGCGGAATTGACTGGAACCTTATTTTGTGATAGGACCACATAGAACTGGAGAACTATGGGAAGGGATGAGCAGACTTTGTAGGCTAAGGGTATCAGTTAATCAATCAATCAATCAATCAATATTTTGTACTTCTGTGATAGTGTAGGAATGTGAAGAACTACTAAATGACACTGATTGGTTTGATATCATCCAAATCCCTTTGCATTCCCTATGGACTAATGTGGTTAGCTCAAACTACTTTGAATTATTTTTACATTTATTTAAATTGTGTGGAATAAAGGAAATGGCTACCTGGCCTTCAACACATGGGAGCCAGAAAAAACTACAGCAGGCCACAGTCCAACACCTGAAAGAAGTTGAATATTTGGAACTAACGAACAGCTGAAGGCCATTTGGAGGCCTATTTAAAGGACTCGTTCCTGTCACACAGTGAAGGAGTAGGAAAGTGTTTGTGAATGTGGAGAGAGAACCGTGAAGTCTGTTGACCAGCCGGGATTTAGAGTGTTTGAAAGTGAGTTGGATTGTTTATTGTGTTTTGACCTTGGATTGTTTGAGGACCCCCCTTTGTGTACCGACTACTGGACTGGATTACGGAACTGACCTGGATTGCAACATTGGATTTTGGATAATGACAACGAGTAGGATTGTGGACTTTATGTGTTTTGAATTCCCCCAAAGATCCCACCCTTTTTTGTGTTTGTCAATTAGTTTAATAAATTATTGTTTTGTTTTTAATACTGCCTCCGAGTTATTTAACTTGCCTACGCCCTCTGCAAGGTCCATGCATGTCTCCCGCCCATGACACCAGAATTGATTCTGGCCATACTGTTTCATATATTATGTCCTTACTGTTTCATATTGGATCATAAATTCATAAAATGATTGCTTCCACCTGTGGCTTTTGTTATTCCCACATGTAGTCTAAATCTGTTTCATATACTTCATAAATGCTGTATTTGTTTAGGGACTGCACATTCCACATAAAATTATGTTTGAAATGTCATTTCAATTAATAATTTAAGTGCTTAACGTTCCTCCACCACACATCCAACTCAACACACGAGGGAATCCCATGGCGTCATTCAGACCCGCCTTCTAGGATCACATTTCCACGTACAGTGGCGATACTGTAAAAGCGGAAATGCGTATCTCAAGGCAACATATAAAATCAGAACACATGCGTCTCTCTCTTTCTGTCCCTCGGGTTTTCCCTGCTCTGTTCTGTCCTTCCATCACCAGGACCTCGCGTCGCCCTCACCAGTGCCTAACAAGTGGCCTGTGAAGACATACGCAATACGCGTTCTCTGAACAGCAGCGGAATCCACAGAGCTGTTTCAGCTTCTGCCTCTTACAGAGCAAAAGTTCCATGAACGATCCACCTGCAACAACACACTGCAGAGAAAGTCACTCAAGACCTTTTCACCCCTGGACGAGGAGCCCATCTCCAGATCACTGTCCAACACATTTAAGGCTCCTACCTCATCAGGTGACCCGCAGGCCCACTGATGATGAATTCCGCTTTAGCGATGACTGGCATCGTTACAAGTCTAGCGCGCAACAGCCGCTCAAAGATTTTCAAACATCTTCCTCCAAAGAGGAAAGACATTTAACACCTCCACAGAGAGAGCAGAACAACCACTTTCTGACTTCCCTTTCTTCCTCTGATGAAGAGATCGGAGAACCTGACCGCATGTCTCATCAAAGACATCCAGCTTCTCGTTCTTCACTACAACAGGAAAACAAAACCAGGTTCTCCACTTATCCCTCCAAACGGGGGACCATAAAGTCTTATAACTATTCTGCCTCATCTCTGAACCATCAGGAAAGAGATGGCCGCTTTTCAGCTTCGGTCTCTCAGCCAAAGAGAGGACTGCATGCTTCACCAGATTCCAACATCTCGGCTCAGATCACACTCGAACGTGATTTTCACCAAACATTGACCAAACACTCCAGAACTTTGTCAGATGACACATTTCTGATTCTGATTGTGGCTACTCAGAGCTTGACAGCCCCAAGCCACGAATCAAGAGAAGCTTCCAACCACAAAGCTACAGAGGTCGCTTTTCACTTTCTTAGGAACTGTGTTCTATTCAAACCGATCCTTCCATTTAATTTTGCACACCTACCTGACCAAAGGGGGTTGCATCAACGGAGTACACATAACAAAGGAGAGGCGGGGACGTGCTGACTCGAGTTATTTCCCGGTGGAAGTGTGCATTACACGCCGAGATTAACGTGAGGGAGGCAGAAGGAAAGGACAGGTCTGGCTCTGGTCCACCACTTTCCAGGTGCTTCCTCCCCAAATAAATAAAAACTATATAGAGATTCAGGTTATATTTTATCCATACGTTATATATATACAGAGAGTGGCGTTTGATCGGAGTGTGCCGAATTGTTTGTTTGCTTGTAATATCTGTGCTTTGATCGTCAGTTTTACGGATTACATCAAACTAATTTTAATAGTTGTCACAGTGCCTCGGATAACTGCCTATTGATTCAAAGTAGCAGTGAGTTTGTTTCTGTTGGCATCGGACTGTAGTCAGGGCTGGACTGGGAGAAAAAATCGGCCCTGCCATTTCGCGCTCAGACCGGCCCGGCACCCGGTGCGAGCGCCGCATTTTCTGTCGACCGGGGTGCTGCGCGAATAAATCTGTCGACCGGGGTGCTGCGCGAAAAGAAGCTGAGACCAGTTCGTTTATATGCGCGAAAAATTTATTGCGCCTCGGAACACCCGGTCCGTGGTATAATATATATAAAATGATTCTACCGGCCCTACCGAGGCCCTACCGGCCCAAAACTAGACCGGCCCACCGGGCATTTGCCCGGTAGACTATATAGCCAGTCCAGCCCTGACTGTAGTTTACCTACTGCAAATGCTGACAGCTACGACATTCTTTTGGACTTTCCGCCCACTTTCTCCATCCATCCACCGCCGGATTCGCTGAAGCTCCCCGGCTCGGCACTGCGACGGCGGGCTTCCCCAGCGGGCCAGGATTGGAGTGCTGGGCGATTCGTTTGAGTGGATTGTGCCTGTTTTTCCCGTGAAAGTGCATTTTCGTCTGTACTGTGGGAATTTCGGAGGACATCTGCACGCTGAGAACTGAGCGAGTCTTCCTGTTTACAACGTGACGTCATTCAATATCACGACTGGCTTTAAGGAACTAACAGAAAACTTGGACTGGATTACAGCTCACTTGGCACGGATTTGGTTACTGGGCCCGTATCGGGTCAACCACAACATCTAACCAGATCTGCTGCGGGCTGATTATAAAATATCAACATGGCAATGAAAACACTCCAGAAGGACATGGAGGACCTAAAGGAGTCAATGAACGGGATAACAATTGACATGGCAACTTTAATGAAGCAACAATCTGCCATAACTGACCTGCTGAGTGAAATCAAGCAGCTCAAATGGCAGAACATGGAACAAGCAAAGAAAATTGTAGAGCTGGAAAACCGAGTTGCTGACCTGGAGCAGTACTCCAGGACGAACGATGTGATAATCACAGGGCTGGCGATCAGACCAAGGAATTACGCTCAGGCTACGAAAGGGGCCACGTCGGTGAACGGTGTAGTAGAACACGAGGAGACAACCGAGGAACAGGTAACAGCGTTCCTTCGGGGCAAAAACATGGTGATTGACAGGGAATGTATTGAAGCATGTCACACACTGCCAGCCAGGGATCCGAAAAACAAGCCTGCCATAATCATACGTTTTGCAAATAGGAAACATAAAGTTGATCTGCTTAGGCAGGGAAGGAAGCTGAAAGGCTCTAATGTTTATATCAATGAGCACCTCACCAAGAGAAATGCAGATATAGCTTGGAAAGCAAGGTTACTCAGGAAACAGGGTAAGATTCAATCTACTTGGACCATCAGCTGCAAAGTCTTTATCAAACCAAAGGGTGCACAAGAGAACGCCAAAGGGCTGTGTATCAGGAGCATAGACCAACTGGACAGGTTCGATAGAGACTAGTAGCAGGTGTGTTCATAGGGTATAGAAAGATAGGCTACTATGCCCATCATGGATTTTGAACGAGAGATAGACCCAGATTATAATCTATTGGACAATATCAACACCAATTGCTGCTATTACACAGAGCAACAGTTTAATTCAAGTATTACATATGAACATGGTATATCTATAGTTCATTTCAACAGTAGAAGTTTGTATGCAAATTTTCTGAAAATAAAAGATTATTTAGGACATTTTAAAAACCCTTTAATATCATAGCTGTGTCAGAAAGATGGATCGATGAAGACAGGGGATCCGATTTTGTTCTACAAGGATATGGTTTTCATTGCATCAGCAGAGGGAATGGAAAGGGTGGTGGTGTGGCACTGTTTGTGGATGAAGGTCTCTCATATAAGGTTGTTGATAACATGTCAACAGTCATTGATGATGTGATGGAATGTATTACTGTTGAGATAACTATGGAAAGAATGAAAAATGTAAGTGTGAGCTGTGTGTATAGAAAACCAGGATCTAACATTGACACATTCATGGCAAATATGGAAAGGTTGTTTTCCACATCAAAGCAAAAGGTTAAGTATGTATGTGGGGATTTTAACATCGATCTGCTGAATCCAAACAAACATGGAAAAACAGATGAATTCATTGAAGTAATGTACAGTATGAGCCTTTTTCCAACAATTACAAGACCTAGTAGAATAACATCCGAATGTGCTTCCCTAATCGATAACATATTTACAAACAATATGGAAAGTAATATGATAAGCGGACTATTAATTGAAGATATTAGTGATCACTTGCCTGTGTTTTCAGTTTACGAATGTAATTATAAGAAGAAGAGGGAGTTAAAGGAAACAAAATATAAGAGAATAAGAACTGACGAAACTATATCTGCTTTTAGAAATGAGTTATTGCAATGCAATTGGAAGAGTATATGTGATGAATCTGATGTTGACAAAGCTTATGGGTTATTTCTAGATAAATTTAAAGTCCTATATGTCAAAAACTGCCCACTGAAACAGTGTAGCAATAAAAACAAGTATGTAGAAAATCCGTGGATGTCCAAAGGCATACAAAATGCATGCAAAAAAAGAATACTCTATATAAGATATTTATTAAAGACAAAACAAAAGAGGCAGAGCTAAAATACAAGAAATATAAAAACAAATTAATTAGTATTATGAGGAGATGCAAGAAGGATTATTATACCAAATTATTAGATAAAAATAAAAATAATGTTAAAGGAATATGGAACATATTAAATAATATTATTAGAAATAGACAAACCAACTCAAATTACCCTGATTACTTCATAGAAAAAGACAGAAAGATTTCTCTTATAAATGAGGTAGTGGATGGGTTTAATAAATTTTTCGTTGATGTGGGCCCAAATCTAGCCAAAGAAATATGCAATTCTGGAAAGAGTTTTGCAGTAGAAGATTTTGGAGAGAGAAACTCCATTTCAATGTCATTGGGAACTGTGGAGAAAGAGGAAATTATTGATATGGTAAACAAATGCATGAATAAAACCTCCAAAGATGGGGATGATATTGATATGTCTCTTGTAAAGAATATTATTGAGGGAATTGTGGAGCCACTAACGCATATATACAATTTGTCATTCAAAAGGGGAACATTCCCAGAAAAAATGAAAATTGCAAAAGTTATTCCATTATTTAAAGCTGGAGACAAACATCTCTTCACAAATTATAGACCGATATCTCTGTTATCACAATTCTCAAAGATACTTGAAAAACTATATGTTACAAGATTGGACAACTTCATTGAAAAACATAATCTACTAATGGACTGCCAGTATGGGTTTAGAACAGCTAGATCTACCTCCATGGCATTAATGGAGCTTGTAGAGGAAATAACCGACTGCATAGAGAAAAAAAAAGTACGTACTAGGAATATTTATTGACCTAAAAAAAAAGCTTTTGACACAATAGATCATGAGATACTACTGAAAAAGATGGACAAGTTGGGTGTCAGAGGGGTTGCTCTGGAATGGATGAAAAGCTATATTAGTAGCAGGCAGAAATTCGTACAGATGGGCCAGCACAAGTCAGAACTTTTAAACACTACCTGTGGTGTCCCACAGGGGTCAGTATTGGGACCCAAACTGTTCATTTTATATATAAACGATATCTGTAAAGTGTCTGACATATTCAAACTTGTTGTCTTTGTGGACGACACAAATATTTTATGTTCGGGGATGACCTGCAGCAGCTTTTAGAGGTGGCAAAGAAAGAAATGGAAAAATTAAAATGTTGGTTCGACACAAATAAGCTGTCACTCAACTTGAAAAAACCAACTTCATATTATTTGGAAATCGAAAAATAAACACTGAACCTCGACTGGAAATTGACAATGTACAAATTGAGAGAGTATATGAAAACAAGTTTCTAGGGGTTTTAGTAGACCACAAACTCTGCTGGAAACCTCACATAAAGTATCTGTGTCCAAAGATAGCAAGAAGTATTGGAATACTGGGTAAGACTAGATATATCTTGAATCAGAAAACTCTATATACACTGTACTGTACACTCATTGTACCATATCTGTCATACTGTGTTGAAGTCTGGGGAATACATATAAAAGCAACTTACAAAAGATATGCACACTACAAAAAGAGCCATACGGATAGTTCATCACGGTAGATATCTAGATCACACAAATGGTTTGTTTATAAAGAGTCAAACATTGAAATTCATGGACTTAGTCAAATTCAAAACTGCACAAATTATGTTTTTAGCAATAAAAACATATTACCAAGCAACATTCAAAAAAATGTTATAGGTAGAGAGGGGGGTTATAATTTAAGAGGGACACTGATGTTAAAACAACCTACTTTACGTACGACTCTTAAAAGTATGTGCATTTCAGTTTGTGGGGTATCACTCTGGAATGGTCTGGATGGGAGCATAAAGTTGAGCAATAACATTAAACACTTTAAAGGCAGCTATAAACAAGCAATTATGGACAAGTACAAGAAAGAGGAGCTTGAGCAGTAATGCGACTGCTTAATAAGATAAGATAAGTTAGACCTTTATAAATATATATAATATAAATAAATATAGATAATATAAATGAATATATATAATATAAATATAATATATTTTTGTTATATTTGTTATACTTAATATATAAATAGATTTTTTGTTATTTTTTGTTATATTTGTGATACTTAAATGTACTGATATATTTTTGTTATATTTGTTATACTTAGGTTTAGAAAGAAACTGTATTTTATTTTCATATAATGTAAAATATTGTAAGGAAGGGGCAGGACTGGATAAGTGTTTTACTTCCTCCTGTCCCTTCTCGAACGCTTTTTTGGACTGTATGGAAATAGTTTGTTAGACTATTTACCATTTTTAACTTGTTTCTATGTCTTCTATGTTCGAGACAAATAAAGATCAAATCAAAAAGAATACCCCAGTGGTAAAATAACCAGCTACCTAGGTTTGTTGACAGCAGCAACAATCTAAAAACACTGTGTTCATTAATAGCTAGAGCCACTCTACTGTTAGTTAAACTAGTTAAACCATCACCACGGTTCAAACTTTGTGAGCATACCTGGACCGGCTCCATGGTAGTGCTACCTAAAAGTCATGATTTAAACATCTTGCAATGTAGTATCATTAAGGCAAACCTCAAGCTTAGGACACCTTCCAGAAGGGATCCCCCTTCAAGCTTCACACAAAATGTCTCTTTTCAACACAATTTTAAAATCGAGATCAGAACACCAAATGACCATCATGATATAGCCATTAGGATTTCTCATGTCTTGTGCTCAAACTAGATGGCACCCTTCCACAGCAGTATCTGCCTGAAGGGACTAAACTCTGTCTGCCCGGACCAGACAAAATCACTACATCCTGTAGTCCAGTTGTCATCTGATCCATAGAGCCCTATCAACATGATTGCCTTCGGAATTCCTTAAATGGCTATATCACATCCGGTCACCCTGTTGCCTTTGAACTACATCCATGCATCCCCAACATTCTTAACACTAACTGGCTTACTAACATTCCTATTCCTCTCTAACCCTGATTAATAGATATTCAAACACTCATTGGTATTTGTTTGGTACTATTTTCCATTTCATTATTTCGTTTATTTAGACCCTGTCTTTTGAACTGTTGTGACGTTGTTCTTGCTTAGCCAAGTTTAGTAGTACCAGCAATATGCCCAGAATGTTTACAGCCAATATGAACTGCCCAGATGTTTACAAGCCTGAATGAACTGCTCAATTAACCTTTCAGTTGTGGACTGTACACTGGATTCATGTGCTCTCAGGGATTACACCAGACGTGGAATCCTGAGACCAAAGGGTGGATGTAGGGACTGCACATTCCACATAAAATTATATTTTTGAAATGCCATTTCAAAAATATAATTTTAAGTGCGTAACGTTCCTCCACCACACATCCAACTCAACACATGAGGGAATCCTATGATGTCATTCAGTCCCGCCTCCTAGGATCGCGTTTCCACGTACAGTGGCGATACTATAAAAGCCGAAATGCATATCTCAAGGCAACATATAAAATCAGAGAACACACGCGTCTCTCTCTCTCTGTCCCTCTGGTTTTTCCCTGCTCTGTTCTCTCCTTCCATCACCAGGACCTCGCGTCACTCTTCCTCACCAGCGCCTAACAAGAGGCCTGTGAAGACACGCGCGAGACACATTCTCTGAACAGCAGCGGAATCCACAGAGCGCCGATTCCACGAATTTAGCTGCAAGCAACGCTAATTCTTGAAGAGCTGTGAAAGACAGCTAACAATATCGGACATTTGAGTGAACACAGAAGCGGCCAGCTCCCTTCGTTCAACTTCACGCCCTGGAAAACCACCCAGAGACTTCACTTCAAACCTGAACATTTGCGAGACACACTGCAAAGACATCGGACCCGAAGACGTCCAGACCAGATTCCCACGTCTCCTCCGAACCCGAAACGCATGGAACCCCGCCGACCGCGGAGCAAACGAAAACAATAGTAAGGCTGTAATAACCCGGGCATAGCAATTAGCAACGAACTGTTTGTTCTGTACTGACTGTACAACCTGTTGGTACTGCTGTAAAATGTATCATAGTTCATGACTGTGTACAATAGCTTTTCCCTTTCATTTTGTAGCTTTCATAGCTGCTCACTGACTGTGATAAAATACACAACACACCCAGGTCTTGCATGTATTGTTATCTACTAACCCAGCATTCCGATCTTAAAATATGCAATAACGCCACAGTTATTCTGGTGTGCGCAGTAAGCGCCATCTTTTATTTCACCTCGGTTCCAACCTATGTTAAAAATTTCCTTCATCTTGTTTCTCCATCTTGTTTCTTTGTTCTCGATGCCCACGTGGTTAAAGCGTGCGCGCAAATGCGTGCGACCCATGCACACGCTAGAGAACACACACACACACATGCCGGCACGGCCACATGCCTCAACAAGTTTGCACACAGACGCGCCACACAGATACATGTATGCAGATACATACACGCATTCACACATACAGTTGTTGTTCATTAAGTATTGAACTGTGCTTTGCTATTTTCATACGTTATGTTCAATAAATGTCAATGTTAAGATAAATTCACTTTTAATATTGTAGTTTAGTTGTAATTATTAATTGAATTACTCCTTGAAAGTCCAATTTGATAGTTAAGTATATTTTTATGAGACTGATATACAAAATGTATATTATAAGAATACTTGTATTTGTGGCTGCTACCGTGTTGGGAATTAGCAAGCCTTACATTGTGCTGTCAACTATATTAGAATTCTAACTTCTAGTGGGATAGCACCCTACAATTGTGTAATTATAAATGTCATCTTTGCATGGGTATGAAAATAATGGTTGCACTCAGCAGTCAAGCCTGGCTGTTACCACAATCCTTTGCTTCAGATTGGACACTATACATCATTCGTTGTTTATCTCGGCAGCAATTTAAACAAAGTGTCAAATTAGGTGGATTTTGTGTTTTATGAGTAAGAGCATGCGTTTTTCACCACCTCTCTCAAGAAGCTGCAGTTTGATCAACTTTTCTGATCAAGCACTCTATTTTCAATAATTAGTGGCAATTACTCAAATGAACATAACCAATTATACAATTAAGTGCCAGTCTGAGTGTTGGTACTAGGGCACAAGTCTACAAAGTTCCCTCTCTGGACAAGTTTTTACACCTACAAGTCATGAAAGAGGAAACAACAAATTATCTGACAATGATTAATTTCAACACCAAAATATAAAATAGTGTGCTCCCTTAACTGAATTTTAAAATCAAGACATCCCATCAATACCAATTCTGTTCCTAATATTTTTATTTGGCCCTTTCAACATATCAGTTACTTTGCTCCAGGACGGGCATGATATGTCCTACAGAAATGTCAGCAGACATATTTTCACAATTGAAAGCAGTAGCCTACTTACAAATCAATCAATATGATTATGTATGGGTGTGTGCAGCACCAACTGTTGACCAGTCTACTAAACTGCAATACGCACCCCATTTGTGGTAATTGAATGATTACTTGAGATCATAATGTGTTGATTGCTTAACAAGGAGCATTGTAGCATTAACAAGTAGTCATCCATTGACCTCTTGGTGTTGGAGGAGGTGGTGAAAAACGCATTTATGAGTTTATTTATGAGGTGATATGGGGTGTAAGAGGCCAGCACATAAATCTTTCAGAATGGAGAAACATTTGCCACATTACTGGAGTCCAGGTTCAGGTTTTGTCTTGAATGTTAATCGTTTTCAGTGAATCGGGATGACTTTGATTTCAAATGTGGGGGGGATACTTTTTTTTCTTTTCAGCTAGCCTAGCTAAGCTATTGATAACTAGCTATAAATCATTCAAGAATATGTTTACAATGCCTTAGTTGGCTAGCTTCACACCCCACCCCACCCCCGCTCATTGTATGACAGTAACACCTTTAGATATTCTTTATAAGGATTTCCTACTTTCAGAAACTTTCTGGCGCCTTATTCCTAATTAGATAGCTTTATTATTCTTATCTAAGAAAGTTTGCTAACAAACACATACAAAATTAAATCTGCTTGTTAAAACTGAGAAGCTAACTAGTTAATGTTAGTTAGCAAGCATACACAGACACAAAATCAAATGCTTCAAAGTATTTCATTTAAAATGATTATTCCACGAATACAGCTCTCCTCATATTTCAGTTAGCTAGCAGATACACTGCCAATCATATACAAAACTGAAATGATGCCCCAAACTCTCTAGCTTTGCTTGTATCATAAGCATAGCCAAACTAAGCTTGTCTCATATGCAAAGCCTAACCCGCAGCTGATGTTAAACATACTTGAGTTGCGATCTGTGTGATGCCTCTTTACAGATGTTAGAACTGGTTAGAGGTTACAGACATAAAGATGTTTTGATCACTTGAAGATTGAACAATGTAATTGAAGATTGACAGGAATCTGAGTGCATACATTCTGGCCAATTCACTCCATTCTGCGGAGCAACTGGCTGTCCCTTCTGTGTGTGCTCGCATTTCCCGCCATGATGCTTGTATATGCTGGCCCCCCCAGTGATGGAATGAACTTCCCATGGTGGCCAGGACAGCAGTCACAGGCCATCTTCTAATGCAGACTGAAGACCCGCCTCTTGGCTCCCTTCCCATCCCCATAGCACTTGCCGATTAAATAATTTGGTAATTTTTAGATCGGTAGTATCACTTATGTTGTTGTATGTATTCATGATGATTTTGTCATGGCTCTGGGTTGACATAATTAACCTACATTAATACTTAAAGGATGTTGCACATACTCTCTGGTCTAAGAGGGTTGTTAGCTTAGTCTATATCACTGTTGCTCACGGATGTACTTATTTACTTTTGCATTGGATAAGATCAATTACATAATATAATACAAAACAAGTTTACATCTTTACACAAGATGCTGGGGTCCGTAGGGAGAGGGGAAAAAAACTCTACCACCCTGATTCAAACCTGAGCCTTATCAGCTCAGCCACCTTTCTGCAAAACGAGTAGGAACATTATGGAATGGCATAGTTTATGATGAAGGTGGTCATAGCTACCAGTAAAATCTGAGTACTGGTGCGATCCTTCATATTATAAGCCACTGTGGAGGGGTGGCATATATATAATACAAAGGCAAACAATTATATAGTAAAAAAAGAAGTGATTTCAAGTTTGAATATATCCCATATACCATTCTACATGGCACTAGCAAGGAGAAAACAAATTTGAGAGTTTGGAGGCATTTTGTCAACCCACTGTAGTATTTTGTTCGGCTTTGAGCAAACAAATGTAAGCAAGACTTGCATTGTATTAAATTATTATACAATAAATGTAGTTAATATCTGTGATCCTGAACAAATTTCTGGCCTGGATACAATCAGCATGTGTCTTTAAAGTAATAGTTAACCCCAAAACTAAAATTCCCCTTCCTACCTTGAATATTTCAATTTGACCCGGCAGATCTTCACAACCCCTAGTTGCAGTTTCCAGGCTACCTTTTTAGCACCACAATACTAAATTAATGCAAGTCGATGGAGAGGGTGAAACTCAATTTCTCAAAAAAGAATAAAAAAAGAATAAATATGAATGCAGCCATTTTTAATGGACTAATTAGGCTAATTTATTTATTATTAATTTATTTATTTCAGAAGGAAACAATTGTTTTCAGAAAATTGCTTGAAATTACCAGCCTGCAACCAAAATGACTGACCATAGTAAAAAAAGTGAATAAAAATATCAGGCAGACTGCAAAACGACACAAAGTTTAGGCCAAAGTGTACTATAGCAATTAACCAGAATGCATACTCCCTTTAGTATGTATGCATTAAAAATAGAGAGGCAATACTGTTTTGCCTAGGTTATGTTTTTAGCTGACAGTGGCTGGGAGTTGGCAGTAGAGGAACAAAACTGGCCTCATGCCGCCAGGGTAAGAGTTTGTCTAAGTCAGCCTGGGTTCCTACAGTTTCCATTGCTTTAGTTCCTCCCACTAACCTGCCGGGTGCCCACAGGCTACTAGTTGTCGTGAGTGAGAGAAATTCTTCTCTGATTGCCACTAGTTCTGATGCAATATGTGGCCTGTAGGGTATAAAATAGCCAATGGCTTCCAGGCGAGTGCCTCAGAGGAGTGCACTCACATTAGGTGGCATGGCAGAAATGGCAAGGCACAACTGGCGATTCCAATTTGGGGAGAAAAAATTGTTTTGATTCCATTTTATAATTGTGCAGACAGATTGTTCACTTGGTCCCCTAAATTGCCTCTGATTTGTCTGCACATCAACTCACAACTAGCTCACGTCAATGCAATGACACTCTGAGGTAGAAATTATTCTTCACTGATAACTAAATGTATGTGGCATCATGCTTCAGATCATTGTAAATATACTCTGAAGAATGAATTAGTCCACTCCTAGGTTATATCATTTCAAGTGCTGATGGATTACTGGTTGATATCTTATTTCCACTCCAGTAACCCAAGACAGATTAAGTATTGTTGAAATATGTCTCTGCCTCTTTCTCCAGATACATTTTTATTAATGATTCATTGCATAGGCTTACTAGAAAGACAAGGAACGCTTCAGTGGGTTGATTTATTTTGTACTCTCAAAGAAGATTCGAGCATTGCACAAGCAGTTAGCCAAAGACACTAAAATAAAGCCATCTAAACATGAATCTAGGGTTCTCTGAAACATGATGAATTATTGAATATTGCCATTCTATAAATTATTTCAATGCAAATGAAGTACAAAATTAATTTCAAGTAATTTGGAAAGAGAATTTGAGAATAGAAGTTCCTCACAGTAAATGCAGGGAATATCTATAACTAAATAATTGTTCTGGAGGCATGTTTATAAACCAGATTCCCTCTAATAAAAGCTATACAACAAAGTTCTGGTACTCTCCTGCATTCACCACATTTTGAGTAGTAGATTGTATTAAAAACAGGACACATACATTCAGAAGTATTTGGAGCAGTATACTCGTATTTTATTCATATGTAGTATTAAGTATTAATAAAATAATAATAAAATAAGTTTAAAAAGAAAAGGTTAAGAACAAACTGCTTAAAAGATACCTCTTATGAACAGGAGAAAAAACCTTGACCTAAGAGAAGTCACTGTCATGTATACAATATAAAAGCAATTAGCTTGCCTGAAACTTGAGATCATTTAGATAATTTGAGATCTCTGTCCTAATTAGTTATATTGCATTTCTTTTGGAAAAAGGCCCTTTGATAAGAAATGATTTATATACTGTATGTTGCTTATATCTGGTTGTGCAGTGGCACAAGTAACCTATTTATTATTCTCTAGTGGGTAACATAACCATTGATTCCTCTCTCCAGCAAGGCCTGTCATACATATATCATTGTATCCTAATGTAACACCAGTGCATTGATTTCACAAGTTAAGATACAGTGCTAGCTTTTGATTGGATAAAATAGTCAATTTAGAGATGTAGTCACCTTTCACATGACAATTTGACATTCATAATATGGTATTTGGTGGTCATAGCTATTGTAAAGGGCACAGAGGAAACATCACCCATGTTCTAAAATATATTTTCTCAGACTACCTAAAATTCATAGAATTACTGAACCTTGTGTCATGCAGTATTCTAACCCACTCTACAAGTGTTCTCCCCAAACACACAAACACAAAGAAATGTCCCTTGCTTGCCATATGTGTATAATTCAAACATCAATGGAATGCTGTGATTCTATAGCATCTAAAGTATCCAGACTCCCTTCACTTCTATATTATTACCGCTTATGGTAATCTTCACTCTCTGAGAATGAATGCATTATTACCTGAAAAGGATCAGAAAAGAAAAAGCACCACTAGATCCAAGGCACAAGCTTAAAGAAGAATTGGCAAATTAACCATAATATGACTGTGGGAATGAAGTCCTAACTAAGGAAGAATTATTAGGTATGGTGACTTTTTTTCATTGTTTCAATACTACCATACGCTCATTAATTGTCATACTTTTTACAGCCTGCCATAATCATATGTAATCAAACCTTCTTGTGTGCCTAAATGTTGTTTTAAAAGCAATCCTACAGTCATCGCAAATCATATACAGCACACATATTCTACATCATTAAGCTATTTTTCTTCAACATGAATATTTTTTCTTCACTCTCGACGTACGTATCTAGCCTGTGCATCTAAATTTATTTCACCACCGTAAGGCATGATCGCCCTGAGCTGCATTTCGTTTACATACTTACTGGCATTGTGCCCCTCTGCTCACTCTCTTGTTTACAGATCTGATGGATGAGGCTGAAAAGCTATGAGAGGCAATAGAAAAGACACAGGGAGGCAACACGAATGAATGAAGAGCTTCTTAATTCCAAAGGCAGGCCAGGGATATCGATAGCACTTCTTCGGCTGTCAGCTCGTCGGCCATTGGGAACAACTGTGAGGGGATGAGGAAGAAAGAGAGCCATTATTCTTGCGAGGCGGAATCACCTTTTGAGGTAACCGAGAGCGGAAGTGACAGCTCGGCCCCGCCAGCTGATGCCACAGATGATTTGTGGACAGTGACGGTGTACAACTCCATCCGCTTCAGGCCAATCCTGAAATTCATGTCACACCTTGAGCCACGATGTTTGACTAGTTCAATGTCTTTTAAAATAATAAGATTGGTGATTCAGTGAAATATTTAATAATCTATCCATTACCGAGCACTGCCTGAAGAACTGATGACGGTAAATGCTATTGGTTTACGGCCGAGTCAAAAGAAGCAATACTTTTGTGAAAACAGCCTTAATTAGGCTACAGTAAACTTATATTTAATTTCCATGGTGTACTCAGCCTCTGAGAGTGCTTTTGAATTGTGTGTGTAGGTGGGTGTGTGTGCGCATGAGTGTGACACCTATAGTACTTCAAATGAAGTCTTTGCCCCCCATGCTTTACTCCAAATGAAAAATACTTGCCCTGGAAGTTGCAGCCTGTGTCACATAACTCACATGAAGAAATGGTGTATGAGATGAAGGGCTGTAGTTTGGTGAGGATGGTAGTGAAAATGCACCTGGGCGGTAGTGGAATTTCTAGTTTTGTCTGTTGCAAACCTAATATTTCTCACCTCTTCCCAGTTTGGTAGTTTCGTGGTCTGCAATAAAGGTGTTTGTGTCAACATGATTTGGGCAGGCAATGTCAATGACATCATTCATCATACTGCGCTGTGCAAGTTTCATGTCTGATCATTTCTTTGGGTTTTCGTCCACCCATATTACCTCATTACTCAGAGGCTGGCATATTATAGCATTATATGCTAGTGTGGTAATGTTATTAATACGCACGTACTGTATGAACAGATAGGGCAGACAAGCGAGAAATCCCCCATCACACAAGACTGTTTTTGTGGTTGTTCTGTATTTTACCTCACTCTGAGGCAAATCGTCCAAACAACTATTTGAAATGTAATATGTATCCAGTTCAGTTATTTTGAAACTTTTAATTTCAATCAACTTTCAATGAGTAAGCGACCATATTTACACCAACATTACACCACATCAAATTGTGTAAGCTACATGTTTTTTCAATAAATATATGTGTGCATATATGTGCACTGTTTTTTTATGTTAAACTTTCACTACAATAACATGGAGTAGGCTACATAATTGGACAGCGTATCACACAACAATACTGTGAGTGATTACTTAAGTTGGAGAGACAAGCATCGGAGAGGAGGGACCTTTTGGCAGCAGAGCATCAGGGCCTGTATTCACAAAGCATTTTATCTTACCACTAGGAGTATTTCTAAATCGCACTAAAACCTTTTAGTTAGGAGTCCCACCTTAAAACCTATTCACAAAGCTGCAAAGACAAACTCATATTAAGGAATTCCTAGAATTGTCAAGCTAAGAGTGAGGGCGGGGTTGACGTCGTTGCTAGGGATGACGTTGTGTCTCATGAACGAGCTTACTCAGAATGCCCACAGCGATTGGTTGATATAGGGGATGGGTCTCTGCACGCGATTTCAACCTAGAGAAATACAGTTTTTCTGTAGTATTTCAATTCCCCAAATCTCGATGCAGAGTTACAGCGAAGAGATAGACAACCATGTATGTATTTTTATACTAAATGCCTTTCTGGGAGGCAGGTTTTTAGAAACGCGACCAAATTAAATACATTTTAAACATTAGTAATCTTTCAATTTTTTCTTAAATTAATTCAGGCATAAGACCACCCTAGTTAAATCGCCTAAGGTGTACTGAATCTAAAAATGTATTTTGTGAAATTTTCGAATAAAGATTTAGTGAAATAACTTCAATTGAAAAACTGAAATTATCATTCATTCAATTCCTTGAGAATAGTTCCTGGCAATTTTTGGTGGAAACGCCCCTTTGTCCCGTTATTTTTTTTTTTGCTGATCCGACAAATGATCCGATGCACCCCTATTATATTCTAATAAAGATTCTAAAATACAAATGTAGGCTACGTGTCACTGATTTAACATGAAACCAAGAATACTGACTAGTCAATTGGTTACATGTCTGCATCTCGTAAACAATCAACGGGTATCTATATATAATATATATAATATTATATATATGATACCGTCGCGATTGAGGCGGTACCTTTTTATGAGCTCTGTATCATTCAATATCTCCAGTGTTGACGCGATTGCGACAACAGCAGATTTTCAGATCGCCGTGAGTAGGTCTTTAGCGACTTAGAAGTCCTCTTGCCTGCTTCTAACTTCTCCTGGACTTAGGAGCTGTTTTTAGCTCTCAAACCCTTTGTGAAATACTCTTATCCCAAAAATTTAGGAGTCCTAAATTTATGAGTGACACGCCAATTATTTTTCGGACTTGCTCCTAAATTGCGGAGTTAGGACCAACTTTTACCCTTAAAATGCTTTGTGAATACGGGCCCAGAAGTGCATCAATGAGACATAGTTAATACAGTAAAAAAAATGTTTTAATATATAAGGCTTTAGTGTAAAAACACGAACTAAACTAAACTAAACTAACGTGCGCCAAACGTCTTGCTCTTCCTCCTCCCGGACAACTATATTAGTTCCCTAAGAAGAAAAGCAGTTTTCTCAATAGGAAGCTGATACATACCCACATCATTTTTACTATTTACTATTGTCATGTAATTGTAGTGAAAGCAAGTCTCATAACTAAAATGATATACTTACAGTTATAGCTTACATATGATCATATATACGGGTTAAAAACATCTGTTACGGGGCACAGTCACGTCTTGCATACCACCATTACAATAGGTTTCCAGGTGAGATATTGCTGTTGTTCCCTTGTGTAAGTTACCTAACCTGAACTGTTTACCAGTTGCCCTGGAAAGAGCACCTGCTGAGCTAACAACATCCTGTTGCCTAAATTAAATTTTCCTTGATTTCTTTTAAAGCGAGACTTTGCATTAAGCAAACTCAGAGACAGTTAGGCTCCCATGAAAAATGCTGAATCTTTTAAATGCCTTCTGTTTACTTGTTTAGTTTTTCTTAAAAATAACCAAGCACCACCTACAATGTACCACATATACATAATGACCAAATTCCAAGCCAATAAATAACAATTAATAATCAATAATGAATGTACATCTGGCCATTTTATTTGTAGATAAAGGCTATAGAATCACAGCATTCCACTGAAGGAAGTTTTCAGCGCGTGGATTACCAGCTGGTTCGTGCATGTACCTATCTCTTTTCAAACAGAAAGACAGCCCTACATATCTCTCTTGGTTTCAGCTGGGTTTCCGCTGGACGAGGGAGAGCAGACCTCAGACCACAGGTCCCCAGGGGTTAATTAAATTCACTTCGGAACCCAGGAGTCCTTCATACCAAAGCCCTGCAACGGTGCACCGCGACTCCACCACGGTTCACACACGACACATCAGAGACCAGCCCACTAATTAATGTGACCGGCCCTCTCACAGGCCTGGAGGTCAGAGACAAAGTCTGCAGGCTCTCGTATGAGGTGTAATAAAATATCCATGATGGAATCTTTTTATATTTTATTCTTTGTTTCTTTTTCTTTTCTTTTTTTAAAATCACCTCTGAGAATAGTATCAGGGAAAATGCTAGTCAGCATGTCCAATTTTCATATATGTTTCACTTAGTGCTGTACCTATCCTGATATACAGTATATATATACTGTGTATTAATATATACAGTGGGTTGGAAAGTATTCAGACCCCCTTAAATTTTTCACTCTTTGTCATATTGCAGCCATTTGCTAAAATCAATTAATTTCATTTTTTTCCTCGTTCATGCACACACAGCACCCAATATTGTCAGAAAAACACAGACTTGTAGAAATTTTGGGAGTGCTGCAGAGATGGGAGTGCTGCAGAGATGTTTGTCCTTCTACCAGGTTCTCCCATCGCTGCAGAGGAACTCTTAAGCTCTCTTAGAGTGGCCATTGGGTTCTTGGTCACCTCCCTGACCATGTCCCTTCTTGCCCGGTTACTTAGTTTGGCCAGACGGCCAGCTCTAAGAAGAGTTGTGGTGGTTTCAAACTTATTCCATTTCACAATGATGGAGCCCACTGTTCTCCTGGGTGCTTTCAATGCTTTAGCAATGTTTTTATACCCTTCCCCAGATCTATGCCTCTCGGAGGTCTATGGAGAGTTCCTAGGACTTCATGGCTTGGTTTTTACTCTGACATGCACTGTCAACTGTGGGACCTTACATAGACAGGTGTGTGCCTTTCCAAATCAAGTCCAATCAATATAATTAAGCACAGCTGGACTCCAATGAAGGTGTAGGCCCATCTCAAGGATGATCAGAAGAATTGGACAGCACCTGAGTTAAATATACAAGTGTCACAGCAAAGGGTCTGAATACTTATGGCCATGTGATATTTCAGTGTTTATTATTTATATAAATCTATATAAATAATATATAAATTTATATAAATCTGCAAAAATTTCTACAAGTCTGTGTTTTTCTGACAATATTGGGTGCTGCAATCTCACACATCAGAAGTGCTGTCCAGTATTCCATTTATTCCCTCCTATCACAGCCAGAGAAATGTGACTCAAAATCCATTGATAAAATATACTTCTAAAATATGGCATGATATTAGAGTAAAGTTTCAAAGTGTCCGTACAATATACAGGTCTACCCCATTCCATTTTAATCCTGTTTTACCCGGGGCATTAAGAGATGGCATAACTGGAGACTGGTATAGCAGAGGTATATGCACGTTCGGTCACCTGTACGAGCACGACAAAATGATGTCCTTTGAACAACTGAAATCCTCTCTGGGGCTTCCTTCGGCACATTTTTTAAATATCTACAAGTTAGAGATTATGTCAGAGTACAGCAGGGGGAGACTTGCCCCTTTAGAAGACTTTCAAATAGATACTATGATGCAAGAAAACTTAATTCCAAAGGTTTTCTGTCCTTTGTCTATAACAAACTCACAAGCCTTGCAGGTAGCGAAGTTCTTAACGCAAAAGTTAAATGGGAAATGGATGTTGATCATGTTTTCGAGGACCTTGAGTGGAAGTCAATCTGTGATAGCTCTCAATCATTCTCCTATAACAGTCGACACAAACTCCTACAGTTTAACCTTATACACAGGGTTTACTTCACACCACAACGCCTCCATAAGATAAATAATAGCTACTCAAAATATTGCCCTAGATGTAAGACTGAAACAGGGTCTCTTTTACACATGTTCTGGACGTGTAAATGTTTGGAGCAATACTGGAGATCTATCTTGGATATTACTAAAACAATTGTGGGGGTGGAGATTCCTATCAACCCGAGATTGGCACTACTGGGAGATTACTCAGTGTTACCAGCTAACTCGAGGGGCAATATTCGCTTTGTCAGATTAGCCATGATTGCGGCTAATAAATGTATAGCCATTCGTTGGAAAAGTGAGGAGCCTCCTAGTGTATCTCTATGGCTTAAAGAGCTCTCGTCATACTTGCCTTCAGAAAAGATCATGTTTAATCTCAGGAAAAAACCTTTTCTTTTTGTTCAATGCTGGGGCGACTTTGTAACCTTTTTACAAAACGGAACTTCTTCTAATGTTGATTGCCATGGTCAGACCTGAAGTTCTGCTGAGATCTTGGGTGCTCCCTAGGGCTGTTGACTGTGCTTGGGATGGTATGTTTTCTTTTTGTCTTTTTGATTTGTGTGGTCGGGGTCATTCACTGGTCCTGGTGAGTGCCTAGTGCTTTTGTTTGGACAAACCGTGGATAGGCCGGGTGCACTGCAACATTATATTACATAGGAAGGTAACATTGTATATAGTCTCTGTCTTTTGTACTGTACTTCTTAATACTTATTATAAATATGTATATATATTTTGTATTATTTATTTATTATTATTCTTTATTTTTTATTCCATCCATTATCTAAGCCGCTTATTCCTGGTCAGGGTCGCGGGGGGGTGCTGGAGCCCATCCCAGCATGCGTTCCGGGCGAGAGGCAGGAATACACCCTGGACAGGTCGCCAATCCATCGCAGGGCACACACACCATTCACTCACACACTCATACCTACGGGCAATTTAGACTCTCCAATTAGCCTAACGTGCATGTCTTTGGACTGTGGGAGGAAACCGAGTACCCGGAGGAAACCCACGCGGACACGGGAGAACATGCAAACTCCGCACAGAAAGGCCCCCGGCCTGGATTCGAACCCAAGACCTTCTTGCTGTGAGGCGACAGTGCTACCCACTGCACCACCGTGCCGCCCTATTTTTTATTCTTTTATTTTAATTTTATTTTATTTATGTATTTTTATTTTTTTATTTTTTTGGGGGAGGAGGTTAATGTTTGTTGCTGTTTATATTGATTGTTTTGTATTGATTGTTATGTATTATTGTTTTTGTTGGGAAAAACCAAAACTCAATAAATATATTGTTTAAAAAAAAATATTGGGTGCTGTGTGTGCATGAACGAGGGAAAAAATGAAATTAATTGATTTTAGCAAATGGCTGCAATATGAGTGAAAAATTTAAGGGGGTCTGAATACTTTCCGAACCCACTGTATATACATATATATATAATTATTATTTTTTTGGGGGGGGTGTTGTGCTGGATTCATCTTCATTTACATAGATCTACTTGAAAAATGTACACTATCAGCAGTTATATTAATCATGTTAATAGAAGTTTGTGCATGTTTGTCCTCTTTATCATCCCTTTTGCTTTAGTTATGTATACAGTAAAACTAAGGTGCATTTCAGATTTTATTTGCACAAGCAGCACTGCAATTCATTCATATTTAAACTTGAACAGGGGTTGTATATCAATAGGGATCTCAAGATCCCAAGATTCCCCAGGCGGAATTAAACTTTGATCAGCCCATAAAATAACCTTTAAAAATCAAAAGAGGAAACCTTTTTCCAAAAGAGGAAATTTGCAATTCTGAAGGTCAATTAATTGATGTGCACGACTTCGGAGTAAAATTGGGAATTAAAAGGGAAAAGAGAGGGGGAGATGCAGAGTGGTACTCAGAGCAACCCATTCATTACAAGATTCTCGGTCACAGACAGGACAGGATGACTTACTACATTACATACTTCAGTTAAAAAGATACTCTTGCATATGAGCATATTTCTATTCTCCTGAAGATGACACATGTGAAAATGGCAATTTAAAAGAGACAGTCAAAAGTGTTGTTAAAAAAAAGAGCGAGAAGAAAAAGGAAAAAAAGAAGGCTTCATCATCATGTATATTTTATTGTTCCTCAGAAGAGATGAGCTTTGGAGTGCTGCTGGGTTTTTTCCCCCCATTTTGACAAACCCTCAGAATGACTGTAGTCTGATTCTATGAGTGTAATCATGGCTGTCTAGTTTCGGTACAGTACATCCCAGGATACTTACAGGTAAACAAGTGCATTTCTCTCCTATACCCATAAGTGAGAGAGCAGCTGGACATAATTGATCCAAATCCCAATGTCCTTTGCTTCAGAAAGTTAATTATCCCCACATATGTGCCTCACAGTGAGTAAACAAGCACTTCATGAGAGCAAAACGGCACAAGTTATTATGAAAATCTTTTATTAAAAAACACTTTTTTTTTGCACTGGTTATTCAGTTTATTCACTTGCCTTTTAAGTTTACGAATGCTGTTGCAACCTTACATGTACTTGCATTTAAACTTAAATTTGAAAATTGTAATGCATCATTCAGTGCTGACCACATACCGTATGCAGATTATCACAGCATAGTGTCATTATTTTCTCTCTTGATATTCCCTATGTTTAGGTTGATGTATTTTGTCCTATGCTCTTCGTAAATAGTGTACAGGTTGTGACCAAACAAATTTACAAATACCAATGTTAAGTCCCCCATTGGGCTGTTGGGCCATTATTGTTTTTGATTGTTTTACCCCGGGTTTAAATTTGTTGTCAACTGATCTGATCTGTGGTTGCTCCCCTGTTTTGCCCTGCACTTCAAGTGAATGCATGAACATCACAATGCTGGAGTGTACATTTCTGCTCATTGTTGCTTTTTCTGATGAGGTCTTTTCCTTGGACCTTCATGATAACATCACCTCAGATACAGTAGATGGTAAAACATCAGCAAAGATGTTGTCTAGGTCACTGAAGCTCCTGCGAATCATGCCCCAACAAATCACCCCTCTCTCACTGAGTCACTGGGGTTTCCTCTTGCAGCCATGCTAGCCATAATTATAGACAACAAGGCCTGTCCAGCATTTTTATACAACTCTATGCATGTTGGGAGGTTATTTGCTTAATTATTGGGTGAGCCTATATTTTGTTCACTACCTATAAATGATGTGTCAATATATACATAAATATACAGTGGGTTTAGTGGGTATAGAATAAGTTATTGTGTTTTTCATTTGTAATTCATTAAGAATTAAGAGTTTTGCATCCTGAGATCCAGATAACACATCCAAAATGATAAAATAACAGAACCCACTGTGACACCCTCTTGACCAATCAGAAATGAGTATTTAACCAAGCTGTGTCTTAATAGGGTGTTGGACCACCATGAGCCAACTAGAACAGCACCAATCTACAAAACAGCAAATGATTAAATATCTCATCGAAGAATGGTGTTGCATCCCTTCCAGACACTTGTAGAATCTATTCCAAGGTGCATTGAAGCTGTTCTGATGGTTCATGGTGGCCCAACGCTCTATTAAGACACTTTATGTTGGTGTTTACTTATATATATATATATATATATATATATATATATATATATATATATATATATATATATATATATATATATATATACCTGGCGGCATGGTGGTGCAGTGGGTAGCACTGTCGCCTCACAGCAAGAAGGTCTCGGGTTCGAATCCAGGCCGGGGGCCTTTCTGTGTGGAGTTTGCATGTTCTCCGCGTGGGTCCGCGTGACTAAACAATATACGAATATTTATGAACTAATAAGGAGTTCTTGTGAAGCTGTTGTACAAGTTTTGAAATGTTTCATGTGGGATATTGGACCACTCTTCAAGAATGAAAGCCTCCAGTTCTTTGAGAGATGAAGGCAGTTGAAATGTACTCTGTACTCTACGTTCCGGAACTTCCCATAAAGTAATATAATATTATATATGCCATTTAGCAGATGCTTTTTTTAAATCCAAAGCGATTTACAGTAGTGAATGCATACATTTTCTGTATATGTGGGCCCAGTGGGAATCGAACCCACAACTTAAGCGTTGTCAGCACCATGCTCTACCTACTGAGCCACACATAACCACAATAAATAGCCTATATGGGCATGTACATTTTTTCATTTACATTTAAATTTTAGGCATTTATGCTACACTGCCACCTGTTAAAGAATAAAGATTCAATAATGTTGAGATCTGGTGATTGGGGAGGCCATGGAAGGTGTTTGACTTCATTCTGGTGTTCATGAAACCACTCTTGAATCCAATTAGCAGGGTTTATGGAAGCATTATCATCGTTGAATATGGGAAAAAAATATTTTAACATAGCGTGCACCTGTTTGCCTAAAATGGTTTTGTATTCCTTAATAATTCCATTATTCTACCATGCAGTTATAATCAGATCTAGTGACTCCAACAAGATTGCTGCTCATAACATCACAGATCCACCACCATGTTTAACAGTTGGGAACAGGCAATGTTACACTCAAGAAAAAAAGAGACTGTAACATGTTAAAAGTTTTGTGATGCAAGAAAAAAAACAAAAAAAACTAAGCAATGGTTCAGAAACTATGGATCCTCTGAAATTTATTTTTTGTAAAGGTTATCTTGTGCGCACACTGGAAATGCTATCGCATGTGCAGAAGATAGGATCAGAAATGTTAATAAGATGGGAAATGTTATCGTGTGTGCATGAGATAACATTTACTGTATGCAGGACCTATCTCTAGTTTATTCAAGGTGTATACATTCTGTAAATTGCAACATGCCTGGTTATTGTGCAATTTATAGGATTTTATTTAGATCTTGAGTATTTTATATTGCTATCATGTATTTTGAGCAGGGTAGGGTGGGGAATACCCCAGGTTTGTGTACCTGCTTCTTTTCATATTAATTATGACATGTTAGCAAGCTAAGAATTCATATTAAGAACATAAGGTACCTGTTACAGGTATGATATGCAGACGCCTGCAATGATGTCTATTGCTGTATTACTGCACTGATCTTGTGCGCTAACTATGATTGTTCTTACCTTGTATTAATGCACATCTTGTAAGTCGCTCTGGATAAGAGTGTCTGCTAAATGCTTAAAATGTAAAATGTAAAAATGTACTATTATTTTTCAAGAATGATTCCAACTTATCCCTAATAATACATTCCAGCATTTGACATGCGATGCAAGTTAAACTGACAGGCCTACAGTTCCCTGGGTCATTATGGTCCCCCTTCTTATATATTGGAATTATACTACCCTGCTTCCAGTCATCTGGTATTTCTCCAGTGATTATGGATTGAATGAAAATATCTGTCAATGGTTTATATATAATTTCCCCAAGTTCTTTGAGTACTCTGGGATATATGCCATCCGGGCCTGCTGCCTTATTTGTCTTAAGTTTTTGTAGTTTTTGTAGTACTTCTACGTCCCTTATCTCAAAGTCCTCCAAAACATTCTGTACCTTGTCTATACATTTAGGCATTTTTATAACCTCTTCTCTAGTAAAGCACTCAACAAAGTAACTGTTTAGCGTGTTAGCAATATCCTTATTATAAACCAAAGTTCCTATATTGTAGCTGTAGTTAAGCTAGATAGCTATCTAATATTTTCAGTGACAATGGAATGGAATACTGAGCATCTTTGTTGTCTAGACAACGGAGCTGTAGACCTTCTACACCATAGTCAATTCCATCGCTGACAGGAGGACAAGATCAATGAAGGTTAGCTAGCTAGCTTGTTAATAGGTAAAACATTTATGTTAAGGAACTAACGTTAGCTAACGAGCTGGGCCATTTTAAAACTTGAAAAGTTAACATGGTACGCGTTGCCGATTTGAACTCAGTACTGCGCTATGACTGACCTTGCACTTGTCTTTCTTAACACTAACTTGACAACCAGTCACTTAGGTATTTAGTCTCTTAAGGTTATCTAAACCAAGCTGTCTGTTTGTAAACATGTCAACATAGACATGTGCTGGTGAAAAACGTATGGCAGGTTTATTTCAATTAACTGGAAGTTGGCTTAGCATTCTTTCTCATAAAGGCACTGTAGTACGAGCTGTCTAGCATTAGTTATGCAGTTTATTCTGGGTAATTTCGGGTAACTTGCCTAAGTGCAAGCATAACTCTAATCATGATTGCAACCAAACAGACTGCAACACGAGACAACATCAGGAGCTAAAGTATAACATATTACTTGTGCTGCTATCATTTTATGATACATTCGCATGGCATACAAAGCAATGCCCATTTCTAATGCTGTTCACACAGATGCAAAGAGATGTCCCTTACCTGCCCATAATTTTAAGACTATGCTAGTCATGCCATGAAAAGAAACAGGTAAACAATCCTGGGGGATAACAATCCTGTACAAAATACACAATCGCAATGTAAAATGCTGAAGATCTAAATAAAATCCAATAAATTGCACAATAACCACCCATCCTGCAATTTACTGAATTTATGCACCTTGAACAAATGAAAGATAGGTAGCATAAAGTAAATATTATCTTGTGCGCACGCGATTGCATTTCCGCTCCTATCTCATGCACACAAGATAACGTTTCTAAACGTTTTCACCATATCATATTCACTTCAGAGAATCAGTAAGAAACATTCAGGCTTAAGATAAATAAATGTTTAAAGTGCTCTGAGCTTTGTTTAAACATAGCATGTGTTTTATACTCATGCGTTGTGGATCGGGCATTGTCAACCTGGAAGAGGCCCCTTCCATCACGATAGAAATGCTTTACCGTAGGATGACGGTGATCACTCATAATGGCTTTGTGTTTATTAGCCTTGCCCTTTAAGGGGTTGAGTGGACTATAACCATGCCAGGAAAATGCACTCCACACCCTAACAGAGGTGCCCAAACCCTTTGGGAAGTGTTTCCTTTGTTTTTGCAGTTCCCTGTATGTATCATTTTTAAATATGATTTTTTATATCAACATCCATCCAAAGCTAAAGGGGAAATGTATTTTTAGAGTGTTAATTTTGATTGATTTCACTGTTAACCAGAGCATGGAGATGTGCCATGCTAGGACAGCAGCAACAGCCATGTATGAGCTGAATTGAAAACATTGAGGAATTCAAGAACCTTTGTAATCAGTGATTTGAAAAAGTGTGATTGGAGAAGTAAGGACTGAACTGAAAAGGCACATTCAGTTCTACCCTTGTTGAAAGACCTCTCGTTCAACACAATATCAAATCAAGGCTGGGAAATGACTGCCTGCAATATGGCTCTGATTAAATATCTTCAGAGGAGATGCAAACAGTATGTTCAGGAGCAGAGAAGTGAAACGGATATCAAGAGAAGCGAAAAGCCTCTCTCCCCACCTCCATGTAAAAACAGTGGCAAAAGTCAAATGACTGGCCTCCCGCGTGGTCTAGTGGTTTCAATGTCCGACGCTGGCCACGGCGACCGGGGTTTGATTCCCCGTCGCGCCAGAGTCAGCTCTGGTCAGGAGTGCCATCGGGGCGGCAATTGGCTGTCCGTCCCAGGGAGGGGGGAAGGAAGCCAACACACACAGTTTGCTGCGCAAAGGAGTGGTTCTGGGGTACCGGAATTACAGTCGACGGCACGACGAGTGTTGTCTCGGAGGAGGCAGCGCTTTGCCCTTGTCACTGCCAGTCACAGGACTACGGCAGCAAACTATGAGGGAAGGGGGATTGAACTAAGCACACGGGTAATTGGTTACCAAATTAGGAGAAAAGCGGGGTGTAGAATCCTGTAAGATTCCACCCAAACACACCAAATGGCGGACGTGTCCGAGTGTGGAGGTATAGCGTGTAGCCTTACCTTCGTGTTACCGGAACGGGATTAAACGGAGGTTTAATTAACTCCAACTCTATCTGACTCCATGTATGTTAGCTTTTCTCTCTGTTAACTCTTACTTCTAGAATCGTATAAGCAAATGAGAGACTGTAGTCTCTCGTCTCGCGTAGTGTGGCGCTATACGGGTTGCTATCTTCTATACGAGATGCAGACGTGCCTCTGGCCTGTGTAAAACCTAGCAAGGATACAGTTGCGTATCTTGCAACGGCACTAATGTATAGGCGAGTGACTACGGAGTTGCAACGTTCTATGTGTGTGTGTTAACTTAATCTTAAAACCACAACGTGTAACTGCAGTCTAGATTAATGAGAGATGCTTTGGTATGAAAATGTTTATTAACCGGACTTGCATAAAAACATCAAACTGAATTTGTAACGTAAGAATACAAAAACGGCTATACGCAAAGTTGCGCAGGAGTTCGTAGTACGGATCTCCGCGATGTATGCCACTTTTCCCTCTTTAAACCCACACATCAAAAGAAGCCATCAAACACCAAATAAGGACATAATCACTGAAAAACAGAACCACTCCCTGCGCCGCTATCTGTACGCGCATCACACTGCCAGGCCGCTGACCGAAGATCATTTGCATTTGCACCGTTCACTTTTGAACGGTGTTCTGAGATCCTCAGTAAGCGCCACCCGCACCACATCATCAATGACACCAACCCACTGCTCATTACATCAGCTCTCCAACAACACCAAACATGCTTATACTGTACATGTGAATGATGAAGTTTACAGTATAACACATTAAACTCAGTAATGTGGTCAAGTCTTGAGAACAGTCCCCACTGTGTCCTGTTTTGCTGACAGGATTAGTGTGGGGCCTGAGAGACGTCTGGGGCAAAACCATTGTTCTCACCCGTTGGCTCCCTGCTGGCAATACACACATAGTTCACACTCTTTGGGGTCACTTCAGGGCATAGTTCTGTGACCTGCCCTACAGGGGTAAAATCGGAAAAATTTAATTATAAAAAAAGTAAAATTACTGAAAAGTGAAGGAGAGAAATTTGTAAACCCAATGAGAGCAATCGATAGCAAACTGAAAAACACTTGATCAAAGAAAAGTTTGTATTGCTTGCAAACAGGAAATTAACGTTTTCAATACTACTATTTAAACTTAATTTGTAGTTTTACAGTTCAAATGTTTATCTCAACACATCTCAATACATATCACTCCACTTGCAGTTATTATTTTTACGTTGATGATTTTGTATGTTTTTCAGTCAATGCTTTTTGCACTAGAGCCGGACTGGTGCAACCAGGGAATCGAACCACGGGCACAGTGGGCAACCTGCACTCCAGGCAAGTGCTTTTGCCGGTAGAGCCATCCGAGGGCCTTATTTTTATTTTATTTGACATTATAGAGTATTTTGTGTTGATCAGTGGCAAGAATTCCCAATTAAATCCATTTTTATTCCATGACTATAGGAAATAAAAATTAATACAAAAACAGAATGTGCAAAAATGCCAAAGGGGATGAATTTCCACTGTATACAGCTTATAATACCTCACAACACACTCAAACCTGCAAGCTTCTAATTACAAAGCCCCAGTTTCCTGACTATTACTCAGTTACTACACATGGCCCCTTATCCCACGTGCCTGTGATTAGATCGAAGGTATCAGATTCCATTGGGGGGCTTCCAGTCTGCCTTTCTTTTTTTTGCCCTGCCATTATACACATATCTGATTATTATTAATGTTGTTGTTCCATTTTCCCAAAGGTAACAACTGATGCAGACATTAGCTCTGACACCTTACATCTACTGGAACAAGGCCTTGAGAGAAAGTGCCCAGTTGACCTGGAAGTGTGAATGAATTTTAAACGCACTGTATTTTCAAAAAACTTGGACCTTGCACATCCATTGAATTTGAGCTTGCCACATGTATATATATCCAGGTAAGGTTTAGCTTAAATAATATGTGTAGCTTAGATAATGTGTGTAATTTAGTGTGCTTGGTGTTTCGCCTATAAAGAAAGTAATACATGAATGTAAAATGTAAATTTACAATATACAGTATATCACCTTTTGCCAGTAGCATCGATGCAATTCTAAGCATGTGTTAGTCCGGCCATTAACTTTGAAAATAAACTACAATGAACATATGAAAACAAACAGTCATGCCATTAGACTTTAGAACAATCTTGTGTAGTAGAATTTGGAGTATCCTGCATTTCCTGCAGGTTCATTGTACAAAATGACAATGGTCTACATATAAGCTGTCATAGTGGACTGTCATTCGCCAGTGATAGTCACACCACATTTTGCACCATAATAAAAAAGCATTCTATTTTTCTGTCCTCCCAGTGCCCTCAATACAAATTGATAGGGCAAGACTATTTCCACCTACATTGTGTGTTGGTTTGCACTTTCACACTGCCCTGGCCTGTTGCTGTGTTTCATGAATTTTATCAAGCTGGAAGCTCACAAATAGGATATTGTTGTTTTTTTCAGCTCTGGGCTGCGCCTGCTGTGGATTATGTGGAGGCCCCACATGTAAATGGATGTTCAGAACGTACAATGCACATACACATACACATAAGGATTCACCTCCCAGTCCCAGATAATGGGCGTGGCTTGCCTCCCACCCCCCCACCCCCTCTGCTCCAGGAGGGGATTGTGATCTTTCGGGAGTTGTTTTAGGGGCCCAATTGCACCAAACCCAAGGGCCTAAGAATGGCAGCTTATGTGTCCAAATCTCAGGAAGGAAGGTGTTCCCTATTGGTGGTTGTGTCGTAGGAGGATAACCCTCTGAAGATCCTTTGGGATCATTGAGTCAGGGCTGTCTCAAGGGGTGAGTGGGGCCTGGGGCGAGTCAACCTATGTGGGGCCCAGCTGTCAACACGATCACATCATAGACTTAGCAACTGCTTAGCAACTATTGTTTATAATAGCCAACCTGTTGTAGGCTTGCATCGTAGCTATTTTATAGGCTTTGGTAACTATGAGCTAAAGTTTTACAGGCTATGACATCACACAAACCATCCATATATGCCCCTTGAATTAAAATATTTTAATAAGCATAAACAACTCACCAATCGCTGACTGTCTACAGTGTGATCTTTCTGGCCTTCATTGCGGCAAACTCAGCAATAAGATCGATATAGTCGAGGGTTGAAGCGATGTCCTTCTTGATAGAGAGCACTGAAAGTCTGCATAGCCTCTCCTGAAACATCGTTGTCCGCAAATAATTCTTTATCATCAATGTCGTGAGATTCTCCATCAGACAAAGCGTTGCTCAGATCCATACACTGTCTTCTCAAGTCATCTTCCGTCATTTCATCCAGTTTGGTCACATCAAATAGTACCCCAAACTTATCTACGAAACCCTGCATTTGTTCAAATCTCAAGGCTAGTGATACGAGAGCCTTATCCACGACTACAAGAAAATATTCTGTTTCAAAAATCTTACGGGGGAATTCTCAATAAGTGGAATCAATTTCTCTCGGTCTCTGCTGTTTGAGCTTGCCATTTTGCCGCCTGACACAACTTCAAGCTAATTAGAAAAACGTAGCTACAGACTAAATGCACGTATGCAGCGTATGTTAGGAACCGGACAAGGACCCAGACGCAGATCAGGACTTAGGCAAAAGAGTGGTTTATTGGGAAGCAGGGATCAAAACCAGGAATCAGAGAATCGGAGGTACAAAAACGCGAGGCAGAGAGAAGTCGAAAACAGGCAGTCAAAAGGTCAATAAACAGGAAGGCAGAAAGGCAAACAAACAAAATCGCTAGGCAGGCTCGGGGTAGTCAACAGAAGGGTAGTCTCGGAAAAATCTATAAACACTGGCTTCGGAAAAGTAGGCTCAGGGAATAAGAATCAACGTACTGACACGGAGAAATGAAAACACTGAACATATATACTGGGAGACATAATAGAAATCAGGTGAGACAACGAGGAGAGAGAGGATGGAACACAGGGAAGAGATAATTACATAACAAGGGGGAAACGCAAGACACGGACACTGAACCATACAAACATATAGACAATTAACGACCTGGGAGAACAGGCAGACACGTGCATAGTAAAAGGGGAGGTACGCAAAGAGAAACGTTGCGTGCGTATGAAGAGAGAATAGAAAGCTAATCAGGGATAGGATAATGGGAGAGAGAAATGAGCGATAGAAATAAGCGTGAGATAATTAGTGATTAGTAGCGTTAGTAACTAAATCTAAATCCCTAACGTTAGTAGATTAGTTAGTTAGTACTGTACACATCTAACTAATATATACAAAGTGCGATCACGAAAGTAGGAAAGAAGAAAACGAGAAAATAAGCGAAGGCGGAGGAAACCCGGAAATCCTAAACACCCGAAGTGCATGACAAGACAGGGAGTGGATCACGAACTAAGACGGAACAGAAACAGACACGGAGCGGGACGTGACAGAACAATGAAAACACAATACAGAATAACAAATAACGAAAGGGAACAGATGAAACATAAACAACGACCAAAAACAACAGAACAGGGACTCAGAATATAACAGCGTAGGGACATAGCTACTTTCCATATAACGTCAACTGGCCAAAAAGCCATTTAGGCTGCATAAATGTATTTGCATTTGTCTGGGTGTGCTTCACAAACATAGCCTATATATTTAATATAAATGGTTATTATTATTTAAATGAATCTTTTTCCTTCTCACTGTGGGGCCCCTTGAAGGGTGGGACCTGGGGGTGGTCTCATCGGTTGCCCCCCAAAAGACAGCCCTGCATTGACTGTTAGGTGTTGTGTAACACAAGACACTATTTTCCTCATTACTTTCAGGTAAAGTTAAATCCCTTTTCACCCACTGAAGTTTCCCCTACTAAACTACTTTTATTTGTATCATTTATTTTGTATTTATTTGACAGAGTGTAAATTGTTCAGTATGAATGTCAGGGGGTACAGTATATTGTACCCTCTGCTGTATGTCTCAGTGGTTGCAGTGCTGGCTTTTGTTTGAGACTGCAGAGAGAAGGCAGGGTGGTCATTCACCGAATAAATCAGAGCACTTAGCAGCTCTTACCCATCTCACAGTGGCCTCCCTTTCAGTTGTGTGTGTGGACCAGTGGGCCAGAGAAGAGGAACATGCAAATGGAAAGTACTTCTAGCTACATCCTTTTTCCATTTTTACTTTAATTATTTTGTTTATTAAAAATAAACAAAGGCGGGTAAAACCTTTAATTCTTTACCCTTGAAGTAACCAATTTGTTGTGACAGACTGTTGGAGGCCTGCTATATGTGACCCGTTTGCTGTTAAATGATACAGTGTGGTAACCGCTTTGTTGAAAACCTGATAGTTATATGTTCAACTACTGCAATCGGAAAAATATTTAAAATATCTATTACCATAACTATGCAAAGATGGACCTCTGAAATCCCCTAACAGTTGAATGTTCTCACTCTGGACAGGAAACAGGAACTTTCTCCAGGTCTCATTCTCCAACATAGTCTTTCCTGCTCTGAATGCTCTCCTCTTACTGTATATTTGCAATATAAACACATAATTAATTAAGAAAAAGCTTTAGAGTTGTTGTTTTTTATTTGACATGATAGAGTATTTGGCTTGATCAGTGACAAGAAATCCCAATTAAATCCATTTTGATTCGATGAAGTAAGAAAAGAAAATGTGAAAAATGCCAAAGGGGATGAATACTTTTTATACCCACTGAATATATATGTGTGTGTGTGTGTGTGTGTGTGTGTTTATGTGTGTTTATGTCTGGGTGTGTGTGTATACAAACAGATTTTATTTAAGAAATATAATAGCATGTTGGTGTTGTGCTTGAAACTGATTGAGCTTGGGATTGCAGCATGTAACCACTTTTTCTCAGGCGGCAATGAGTCAGGAACAAATGACTTGTTCTCCATCAAGCATCTATATTTATTTTTTCCAACATCACAATAGCTGGTCATTGTTTAAATATGACAGTGACAGAGTGCTCGTTGTTATTATTTTGACATGCTATAAAACATCACACACATCGGCATGGAGAGAGATTAGGAATCAATACCCAGCACCATTTCCAGTTACCTCTGTGATTCCTAAGGCCCTTAACAAAACTGTGTAAATGTAAATTCTGTGGGAGAAATAAACAGCACTGTCAGCTCAGGAGGAGGAAAAGACAGCCCTTTGCTCTTTGACAATGTTAGGTTTTTTCTTTCTTTCTTTGTCCCCCTTTCTCCCCCCCTCTGCCCCCTGCCCCCCTTGCCTTCAGATGTTGTTTTTGTTTTATCGTTGAACTGTATTAGAGTAAGGTGAGATTCAGGACAACAATCAAGCTACCATTGCTTATACGCATTGCTCAAAAGCAAACAATGGTGCTGCAAATGACCACCTTCCTCTATGTGTATAGCATTCCTCTGTTGTGTATAATTGGTTCATAACTACCGTAAATGCCATCCCTTACTCTGGCTATTTCCCTGGCCTTTTGGTCCTCATTATAGTTTTATTCTTCATAGTGAAATATTATCATTCTGTTCTGATTCCAATTACCTTTTCTTTATGCTGTAGGTAAATGTGCACTGCAGCACCTTTCTCTGTTGAGAGCAGCACTTTCTCAATGTTTTGGAGTGATGGTCATGGTGACAAATGAAAAAAAAGTGTTTTCTTCACTACCTCCTACCTGCAATTGTTCAGAGTCTTCCATTTAATAAACAGGGACATTTTCAACTGTCCTTGGACCCTCATTCCTCCGTTCTTCAGAGAGAGAAAAATAAGCTAAGAATTAATCTGGAGCAGAGTCAAGGCGATTGTGATTTTACAATTGCACCATGTAGCCTCAGATGTATTAGCAGCTGCTAGATGAATGGCATCTGTGTATCCACTGTTGATTAAAATGCTACATTTTTCTTTTAGTTATATATACTGTATATATACATTGCTTCACACACTGCCTGTTAAAGCAGCGTTCATTGCAGCCTAACCTTGACAATGCAACAGAGGTGCGACCTTCCCCTGTCCTCTCCCCAGCAGCTCCTTGGTAGGAAAGCTCTTAAGAGTTGCAGAGGAATGAAATAAAGACGTTTAATAAAAATAAAAACGCTTCTCAGTAAGCGGGGTCACACTGTCGTTGGCTAATATGTGGCACTGCAGTTATTTTCTTGAAGGCTTTGTTGTACAGTGGCCCTGGAGTACAATTGCATCGTTTCAAAATAAAAAAAATGTTTAAAGTTACTTTAAAAAAAGGATATGCTTTTCAAAAAAGGTACTCATACTGTATTTTAGCAAAATCGTTTGCGTTTTTGGTGAAAAACTATTTCTCCTGAGCGGATTTCTTCTATGGAGTGAATCAATTCATAAATAAATAAATTCTTCCTCTGGACTAATCATTTCTTCACAGCAGAAACATTCTCTGGAGAATCATTATTTTTGTGGTGCAAAAAGATTCTCCAGGTGTAACAAAAACTGTAATATTCTTATAATTATATTCTATTGGACAGAATAACCTGCCTAGTACAATGCTTTCCCATTGCAATGCTTCACTGTTTTGGGCCAATACCCATGCTATTAAAGTATGCTATTCGAAGCAGTAAATCCCCACAAACTGTGAAAGGCATGCCAATAATATATTTTATACAAGTTCCAGATAACTCTCAATGTGAATTGTCTTCTTACAATACAGATAAATGTAATCCGATCCTATATATGCCCATAAAAAACTGAAAGTTAAATGTAGTACAACAGTCAACAAGGTTAAAGGTCACCACCATTGTACATTTCCTTCTATGGCTTAGTTAAGTGAATTGTGTTGGACTGTTTACACACTCAGTAGTTATGTGAGAGACAGCTGCATTGTGTGAACATAAAGATTTCAGATTAGAGTGGTGTCCATGATTTACAATCACAGTCTCTCAGACTACCCCTTATACTGAAGATTAATATTTCTGATTGGGGTCATTTTTGGAGCTAGACTTAAATACCTGTGCCCATTCAAGATTGAAGAATTAGAACTTTCAGAGCTAAGAGCCAGTGACAAAACCAAACCAGCAGGCCTTTGCTGGAGAGGAGCCCTGTAAGACTCATCCAGCCATGTGGCCAGGCGTTCTCCAACAGACAAAGGATGCCAGCCCAGCAGCGGATCAACTGGACCCTCAACAGTATGTTTATTCTAATAAGTAGACTCTACTGATTAAAAAACATCAAAAGGTTATTTAAAGGTATTGTTTAGATTAAAGGGAGTTGTTTGTGTACTTGTATACTCAAGCATGACCACACCCTCACCTGCTACTACTGGGACAGCAAATTACTCTAAACCTTTAAAATGCTTATTTATACAGCCAGGGTCATTTAATGGGAACTGAGAAAGAAGCATCAATGCACATCAGAACAATTTTATGTTTATTTATTCTCTTTATTGATTTCTGCTCTGGATAAACTTTTAAATAACTGCAAGTTTTCTATCTTTTTTTCTTTTTAAAACAAAGTCACTGCACACCAGGGCCAATGTAGTGTTACCATGGATGGCAGTGAAACTGGCTGTTTCGAGTATAAATGCTGCTGTATACTGAGATGGTCACCGAGGACAGCTCGTCTGCCAAAATAAGTGACATGTAATTTTTTGCCTGCTTGTGAGGGGTGGCTGGGGGAATGCTGGGAACTGACCTGGGACCAGGGCTGGGATCAGAAAGCCCATTTTGCCACGTGTTACCTGGACTGGTTCCAAGCCAGCACCAGGATAAGTGAACAGCTTGCAAAACAACTGAATTAACCCTCCCTGCCCCTCCCCATCAGATCGCACTCAGCCAGTTCGTAAAATCCATTACGTTGGAATTGTGTTCCGTTGTGCTCTAGGTGCACACTTCTTGTCTCAGTTAAGGCCAAAGCTGGTATGGGGGGGCATTTTACATTCTCTACTTGTCCAGTGGCTGAAGAGATGAGAGCGTTCTTATTGAACCAGGTTCACATGCTTTTGGGCGACAAATGTAGCCCTGGCCACTGCCATTGGTTAAGGGAATGTTGGATAACTACAGTGGCAGTTGATTCAGGTGTCTTAGAATGAGTCACAATCACGACTTCACTGCTTTCCATTTCAATCGAAGACTCACACATTGAGCGTGATCCAGACAGTTTCACAGATTTAAAACAGTTTTTTTCTCTCCTAATTTAAATTTTTCATTCCGTGCGCAAGTGTCATTTGTGTGATAGAAGACTGGTATTGGCTGCAAGCTACATTTACAATTTAAACCTCAAGATATTTCAGTTTAAGAGACTAAGGAATGAAGCAACAGCTGATAGTAGTCACCAGGATATGCATATGTGCTGAGCGGCAATTAACAGGGCAAGGAGCCAGTGCCACATGATATGATGAGCTTACAGTGTGGACAGAACAGAGTCCTGACACTCACTGACATCCACTAATAACTTGGTATTTTGTTATAAAAACCTGTCCAGTTTGATACATAACTTCCTGTTCTTGTGAGACGTGGATTTTCATTCAATTTCAAAAAGCTTCTTTCTTTTTTTTTCATGAAATGAGAAGTGACATAAAACCTTACTTGAGCAAAACATTAACGTAAGTCTAATTGGCGCAGTATTCATCCAAAGCAGTTACAGCAGAACATTAAACAGTCTGTCACCCACTTGACTGTTATTTTGCTATATTGTGCCATGCAGTCACTCCTGTACTGCAGGTATGACTGTATGGTTTATTTAAAAGATGGGTGCACAAATAAAAATATTTTTGGTGTGTCTGTGTAAGGTTTTTAGATCAGAAGTATTGTGCTTTCCGCTTCCAGGCAGCATAGGGTGCAGACTGACATTTGTGTTCATTATGAACAGAAAACAATCCTGCCGTGTCATGACCATTTCTACCGTTTTTATTTGTTCTAAGTAAAATTCTACTCCATTTATTTCACGGCAAAGGATCAATCAAGGTTCCATTCCACAAGGAATTGCTTTCAAAATATTAATGTGCTCCAGTCAAATTAATTTGAAGTGAAAAGAGGTCCACTGGAGGTAATTAAGCTTTCAACATTCAACGATTATCTGTGCAATCATAAATTCCAATGTTTGGGTAACATTTGACACCTTGAGAAAAGCTTGCACCTGCTTTTTCCTTACAGTTAGAGCGAGAAAAATGAAAAAGCTTTAACTGAAACTTTCAGGATGTGAGAAAAAATAGATGGATCAGAGACTGGATTTCCAGCCCATGCTGTGAAGACTAACAGGAAATATGTATACATGTGATTGAAATACTTGGCTTAAAAAATACTAATAAAATAAAACAAAGACATCAAAAAAGTAAGGCTTTCCCAATTTTCTATTCTAATTGTTCTATTATTTTCATGTGAGCTTGAAAAAAACCTATTGGTAAACAGATTGCTTTTATATCAGTTTATGACGATTACACACAAAGCCCACACAAAGGCTATTAACCTTTGTGGGGATTCAATACTGATGTTCAACACCCCAACCAAAAACTCTGAATTAAAAGAATATGTCATATATAGGGCCTGGAGAAAATCTTGAGGATGTGACCATCTGGGCTGGCATGCTAAATTCCAGCAGTTATCCTCCAGGTATCCCTGTAGGCACTCCAAGTTCGGAAATCATTTGCCAATCAGCACAGACGTGACTTATTATACAATCAGGGACTAAAACAGTGCAAAACTGTTAAATTATGCTGTTAAGGGTAAGTGTGGAGGAGGTGAAACATGGACACGCTAAAAACATTGATGCCTTTCCATTGATGACAAATATAACAATACTGGTATATTGTATACAGAGTAGGTTTAATTTATTTTGCACATCTTGCAACTTATCTTTAGACCACACAAATATTATAATAGACCAGCACTTAAAGTGATAGTTCACCCAAAAACAATTAAAATATATATTTATTTTCCTTTCAATACAATGTACTATGCATCCAAAGAGTTCAAATTCACTACAGAAACAGCGAATCCACCAACAGCTAGCTAGATGTCCAAAAACAATGGGAGTCTATGTGCCCACAAATATCTTGAAACTGCATGTCAAAATTAACTCCCAGGTACTTCTAAACAAGTCACTCAGCCACATGGTTAATTTGGTGAAATTCCATCATTTGCTGTTCTGTTGATAGTGGTGGAAAGCGCTGTCTCAGGCCCACTCCAAAATCTCCTATAAGTGTTCTGTTTAACTCTACCATTAATTTACTCGTCTTTCCTTTATGTTGGCAATTACCTGTACATCGTATTGAAAGTAAAGAATCTTTAAAAAAGAGTGGTTGAGGACTGAAATGCAAGATTTTCAACCCAAGATTTTCTCTAGGCCCTAGTCATATAGTATTCTAATGCTTTTAGGGAAAGGAAACAGGCCATTTTGGCCCAATTCATTTCTGGGATTTCATAGGACTACAGTAAAAAAAAGTTAACTCACGCTGAGCATTATAATGAGTATCTATAAATACAGTATCTATGGTATTTATTACATTACAGTATTTATTACATAAATGTAAAGCAGTTCTGTAGTTAAGAGTCTGGTAGAGCACAAGACAATAAGGCATCAACAGAGAATCTTAACTGAGACTGCAAAATGAGACAAAGGGAACGCAAAAGCCACAAAAGGTTTTGGCGAGGATGAACAAAAAGGCCACCAACTCCGACTCGCCTGCCGTTTATTTGAAGATGTGCTTTGAACCGAGCCCCCCCTTTCAGACTCTTCCGAGACAGCCAGTCATTGATTTTTGAAATACCACCATACACACGGTTGGAGTGGGGCTATGTTTGTCAGCTGCCTCTCCATGCTAAATGGCCTTTAAAGAAGGACTAGCCTCTGTGTGTCCTACAAGGTAGGATTGCAGTGTGATTTTAGGTCAACCCTTTAGAAGCAGTTGAGGCATCACAGAAAGATGGCTCAATATGTGTGAGTCATGTGTAGGTCATCAGGAATGTGATGCTGAAATGCAAAGGGCAAGAAAATACCAGCATTCTTTCAGTGTAAAGAGACTGTACAGCACCTATAAATGCATATGGACAAGGTACATTTGATCCATCTGATGGTAGACTATCTCTCTCAAATTATTCTTTAAGCAGAGATCCATAACCCTTGTCCTGGAGAGCTAGAGAGTCTGCCGGTTTTCATTTACTTGATCAATTAAAGCAATTTATAACACAGTTAACTCACCTCTTCCGATTTCTTGGATTTGAATTGGTTGCTGATTTTAAAGTGGATACATAAACCAGCAGGCCAAGTGGCTCTCCAGGACAAATGTTGGGGACCCCTGCTTTACACTGGGAGATGCCTGGAAAGATCAGCACAGGAGCATCCTCTGCATCCAGAGCCTATGGCGCTTCAGCGTACCAGGAGTGCTGCAGGACCATGGACAGCGCAGTCCCCACTCACAGACACGGCAGCAGCTGGAGCCTCTTGATAATCATGGCAACTGCTGCTCACTGGCTCATCAGTGGCCTTGCATAAAGGCCCAGCAGGCTTTTGAGACTGAGAACTTTTGCTGATTTCTCTTAGACTGGATGGCACTTCTCTTGCTGTCATTTTGGGAGAGTGCAGAAAAGCATGTGCTGTGCTCCTAAATATGTGATGTCGCCCACCACTTACTGTGCAGCTTTATACCATCAGCCTGTGGGTTGCCCGATTGACCAGTGGATATCGCTGGTGTGTGTGGCAAGACAGACAACCCAGCCGACTGACTGCCTCGCTCCCTCCCTGGGCGACGCTACTGCCCACTGTAAGTCGTCCTGCTGGGCTTCTGACAACAGTTGGCACTGGCACAGTCTAAGTTCGATACCAGCTGTGTGGTTTATCCACACACTAGAGCAGTGCCTTAACAGGATGAGCCACCCCGCAGCCCTACCGGATGGCACTTCTGTTACTACTGCAGCACGAGCCTTAGTCTATTTTAGTCAGTCAATATAACTTTGCTGTATTTAATATGATTTTTATGGTATCATTTTTGGGCGTGTTTCATGCCGCTTCACATCCCAGGTAGTGTGACCAAATAAAATCCCTTGCTGGAGCTTGCTGCTGGACTCACATCTGCCACTCTGTGACTCTGTGTTAGTGGCAGGTGAACCTTTGATCTGGGATCAAATAAATCTTTCATGGGACACTTCACTGTGTTAGTGGTGTGTGGTGGTCGTGGAACTGGGTTTTTCACCTAAGGGTTCCAGGTTAGTTCTAAGGTCAGCCATTGTGCTGTGCAGCAACACCGTTAAGCTGATTGTTTCAATAACTTCCAAGCAGTATGAATGAATAATGTGTATTATGTATTACCCTGGATAAGGGTGTCTGCCAAACAACAAATGCATAAACTTTATTGCTGCTACAGTATGGACACTTAGTTATGCACTAGTACGTGCCAAACAGTACAAATAGTGTATCTCAAAACACAGACCTGATTAACATCACAGTCTCATCAATACTCTTAACAGTACTCAATAGAAATGCTCTTATAATAAAAAAATGTCTGCGCTTTGTAGCTTTACCTATACAGTCTCTTTGACACTTTGACATTCCATGAGCTAATCTCTGTATGTCACCTCTGCAAAATGTCTACCAATAATAATAATAATAAGGGTCTTGTGGCAGGCTGACCACACCTGTCACACTGACCACACTATAGGACTGAGACTGTGTCCGCATTAAACACTGTGCAGTCACAGTCTCTTTATGTCGATTTTTTTTTGCCCAAGGATAGTTACTATTCAAACTAATCCTCACAATTTCATACAAATCTGTTTCCTAGTTTTTATGAAAAAGACGAGTGAAAATTTCATAAGACATATTTTTGCGCTCTTGTACCATCTTTTTACAGCATTATACAGTTTCTCACAAAACAAGTTGGACTTTTAAATGGTCCAGTGTACTGATGAAAGCGTTTCATGTGCCAAGGTTTTTATTAAAAATAAGAGTTTTGGAAACGAGGCTCCATTCAAAATTAATGGTGAAAAGTAATAAGGTAACATTAGCTAGCTAGCTAGTCCAAGCTGGTTTGACAGCTGAAGTCGGGTGCTAGTTTATCTCTTTGTTATAGTTAGCTAGCTAGCTAGCTAGCAGTACCTAACCAAATACAGCTAGTTAGCTATGAGGTAGCATGTGTCACATTCGGTAGACACAATCATGATTTAGTCAATCGCTTTTTTTACCAACAAAATTGCATGCTTTGTATGTGCAATAATGGATTGTACAAGAATGAACTATTCTTACTAGTTCATACTAACTAGTTACTATGTCCAGAGATTTTAGAATCTCTGCTATGTATGAATATCTCCAAATCAACTCTGTGAATAATGTCCAGTAGCTTGCTACCAGGCCAACTTTTTCTTCACATTTGCCTCAGTCCTTGGTTTGGTATAAAACCCTTTGTTGTGGATATAAACAAAATGGCAGGAAGTAACCGTAGGTCAACTCCTTGGCAGAAAACAAAGGACTATAAGTTTAATTTGTGCCCAAAAATGAAATAGCCACAGGTACAGAATGCTCTATTTCAAGTTGTTCTGAGAAAAAAACAGAATGCTACAGAACCTGTGCGCCAAAGGCAATGCTAGTCAGGAAACATCATTATTTCTTAGCTAGCTAGCCATGATAACTTACATTGATCATGTCTAACTCATGATGGATTAGAGATAGATAGAATTAATGCGCGTATATACATATACATATATATATATATATATACAGTGGGTATAAAAGGTATTCACCCCTGTCCAGATGCGCAAAGCCAGTCGAGCCGCTTCTACCAAGTATTAAGTCAAGGGGGTGAATAATTATGGAATCAATTATTGTCTGTTTTTTATTTGTAATTAATTAAGACAATTGAATCCATTTTGATTCCAAGTATTAAAATATAATGTGAAAAATGCCAAAGGGGGTGAATATTTTTTATACCCACTTCATATACATGCTCAGTATTTTGGTTATGTTTTGTAAATGGTGATGGGCATTCATAGTCACAAGGCTTTATTACTTTCCTTTTTTCCCCTTTCACCAATGGAAATTTAACACACCCGCTGATAATGAAATGGTTGATATACGGGCTATATATGTTTTCTTACTTCAGGAGGATGCAGAGAGGGTTAGGATGTGCAGGATGGTGACCTTTGAAAGGAATAACTATAATGGTGACAAAAATCTAAGAATTAAAGTGTTACCTGTAAAATTGCACTGTCTATTGTGCTGTCTCACCAATAAGTCTGGCACGCAGGTTTGGCTGGCTTGTTGCACGGTCTACTCCTCACTCATATTGAATTAAGAATGTGGTACTCTTCTTTTAATTTCATTATAATATTTGTGGGTTTTTTCTGTATTCACAAGAGATGAATGTTTATCCAAAATTGCATATTTTTCTACTACAATTAAAGGTGAACCCAGTAGTGGTTTAATCATTTGGATTAATTATAATGTCATTTGATAAAAGGGTTGTGATATGACATTATTCCTGGGCTGACATAGCATACTGTATGTGCTGCCTTTACATCATGTTGTCATACAGATAAGTCTACAGTAGGCAAATATTATTAGGCGGCTGATACGGGCTACTGTACTGCTGCAGGTGCTGATGATTTGATGCTGGTATATTGTTTGAGACGTTCAAGCAGTCTCTGTTATGTTTTGACACGTTTGTTTTTGTATTTTATTATTTTCTCCTCATTACGTTTCATTCACGTCTGTTTCCCCATCTGTCTGTGTTCCTTGTTTTTCGATAATCCACTCCTCGTCTTTGTTATTGCACTATTCGGGGGATTTCGACTTTACAGGTTTTCTGCCTTATTTTCCTATCTCGTTTACTTCCTTCTTTCTTTCTATCACTCTGTATATATTAGTTAGGTGTATATAGTACTAACCAACTAATCTACTAACATTAGGGATTTAGCTTACGTTACTAACATTTACTAATTACTAATTATCTACTGCCATCATTCTCTCTCTCGTTGTCCTATCCCTGTACGCTTCTCTCCTATCGCCTTGTCTGCACGCATTTTCTTTCGATGCGCTCCTCCCCTTCTAACTGTGCACGTGTCTACCTGCTATTCCAGGTCATTTATTTTCAGTGTGTCTATGTGCTTCCCAGTCCGTGTCTTTTTTCTCCCCTTATTATTATATTAGTGATCCCTATCGTTCTCGCCTGTGTTCTTGCCTTTTTCCCCTCCCAGTCACACCTGATTCCTATTGTGTTTCCCTTCCCCGCTTGTATTTAAGTTCCCTGTTTGCTTTCAGTCTGCGTCAGAACGTTGATCATCATTCACTGTGCCGATTGTGTGTAAGCCAGAGTTTGTTGTATTTTCCCTTCTGTTTGACTTCGAGTTTTGCCTTCCGATTTTGTTTGTTTGCCTTTCTGATTATTTGGCTTTTGATTTTTGGACTGCCTATTTGACTACCTTATCTAACTCTGACTATCGGCTTTTGAATCTTGCTTGATTATTAAATGTTCCTTTACTGCCTTATCCTGGTCTGCGCCTGGGTCCTTGTCCAGACTTCACAGTCTCTGGATGCAATTTTGGGTGAGGCCTATTATTTGGCTTTGTGGTGATCATGACAGTCTGAATGAAGTTTCGCCATATTGTTTGGGTATGTAGTGCTTCAGCTGCTCTCTGGATCTGAGCTTGACTTGGCGTTTTTTAATGTGGTGGTGCACAAACTGGGTCGCGGGAGATATTGATTATTATCGCAGAATTTCTTATGAGTGACATTCAATGTATACATTACATTACAACAACAAAAAAAGAAATCTGTCTTAAAAGCTGATAATCATATGCTGTTTTGTTGATTTGTTGGCTATATTTGTTTCACGTTTAGTTAAGGCAATGTGCATAATGCTAAAAAAAAGAGTTTTATATGTAATGTTACGTTACATTAATGTGTGGGAGCCATGAACATTTAATCTAGGAATTTAATTATGTGATTACTTGCTGGATACTTTATCCTTTCCTTTAGCTTTAAAGTATCCAAACCCTGCTTTTATGTATGGCTATTGTCAACAAATGTATTTTCATTAATAATTACGACTTACTCTGGGTCGTCACTGAAAATGGCATTGCACCCCTGGTTTAATGCATTGTTAGTCTGCTTGGATAAAACAATTCCTTGAGTTGATATGGGCCTGTCATATGAGCATACTGTTTGTTGTCTGACGATCTAGGGTAATATCAGCGCCTACTTTGTGTTTTGGCATCATGCATTTTTTTCACCTCAGACCTTTGGACCTCCTGTTTGTACAGCCTAAAATTGTCTATGAGGCATGGTAATCTTTTTGATTGAAATCTGACTCCATAGACTGGTGACCCATTGATGAAAATGCATGAACAATCAAATTCTAGAACTGCAGTGTGGAATTTTGAAAATGACGTTATTGCTTTATAGAACATACCTGTCAAAAGGTGAAGCTGATGTCTCTGTGCTCAGTGAGCTATTGTTACATTTAGCATTTTACCATGTTTATTGTTTGGGTGTAGTGCTGTTAATAAAATTTGTATTACTGTTCTGACAAGAGTACTGGTAGGTGAAGTGTTATGTATTTTATGTATGTTTATATTGTATGGTGTTGACTGGTTACAACATGAGAACAAAATGGAAATAGTTTATCTTGCATTTTCCAGCCCCAATACCACTACATTTGAGTGTTTACTTTGACAGTGTTTGCTGACTACATTCTCTGTTACTGGATAACAGTTAATATTGCATTTTCCAGGTGTAATACCTCTTAATTTCAGTGTAACTACTTTCTCTGTTTTGGGGTAACAAGTCACATTCACTAATATTGTGCAGATAGGTAACATCACAAGAAAAAAATGGAAACCAGTAATATTGCATTTTTCAGCCCTGATACCACTCAATTCAACGTAACTAACTCTGTTACTCAGTAAAATAAATGCAATCGTATGTGTATGAAGTAGGCAGGTAGCAACAACAGTGCATCTTACATGGTAATAACATCAAAATTACCTTTATAGTGGATAGTACACATTGCATGGCAAAACCTGCTAATCAGATGGTTATTTAAAGTAATTACACAGCAACTACAGTTCACCTAACCTAGTAATAACAAGGATATTGTCTGTCTTATTGCTGGTAATTGATCATTGTTACCATGTTATTACGCACTTATTCTGATCTGTAAAATGAAGTGCTATTGAATTGAAATTCTATGTCAAAAGATGGCTGGATGGTGAGACAATCAAATTGACTCTATGGGTGTGTTCATTCAAATTACTGTAATTAATTCTGGACATAATCTATTAGAAACATTATTCTGAATGGCAGGGCACATTCTTCAAAATAATGTAAAAATAACTAAATATTTTAAAATACATTTTAGAAATGTACAAAAATGTGTCCACAGTATTTTTATGCATATATTTAAACCCATTTGAGCAGTTTGCTGGTGCTTGGTCCCGCTTATTGCTGCTTGCAGTTATATTTATTATTATCGTGATGGGTTTTCATGCCCAAAATATAAGTCCTAGCTAAGGTCTCAATGTGGATGGCTTATTGATGGCTCAAATCAGTGATCTAATCACCCCCCAGCACTCCCCTAAAATTGGCTGTTTAATCCCTATCTTTCTCTTTTCCCCTGGTCTTAATTTTGTAGAGAAAGTATCAGTTATCAGTTTACCTTTCAGACTAAAAAAGGTTAGATAAAAATAGCACTGGACAAGCAAGGCAGGGGTGTAGTTCAAGTCAAAGGTGTCACGAACACTGTCTCACTTGTATGGTTTAATACACTTGATATCCACATACCTCAGACCAGCTAGCACCATTACCTGCTACTGCTGCTGCTATTTCTATTACAACTATTACTCCCGCACAATGTCTGTACACAGTACATGCAACCCAGTGTGCAATTACCAGTTATAACCAGAGACAACTGATAATATGCGTCTTGTGAAGCATTAGATATATGTTTGTAAGTCGTTCAATTTTAATACTGGCAAAACACAGCAGCATACCTCTGTTCCTCAATTTGTTAATTCTATATTTTTGTTACCTCATGTCTGATACCTGAATTTCTGAATCAGGCTTTAGGTGCCATATACATGTTCCTAAAGCCTTTATGAGACAGACTGAATACAGGGGCCAATATATTCTAATATAGAGCAGGATGTGTTTAATCAGTTTCTCTTTAATACAGCTTTGAGGTGGTGTATACATTCAGTACAGATACATACATGCTGTATATGTATGTATATGCTGTATACATATACAGTATATGCTGTATACATATACAGTATATTCTGTATATTGATTTTTTAAAAGCTTCATATTATGAACCATCGCATAGAGTATATCCATTTAAATGTGTAGACATTTTTCTGTAGGCATTCACTATAGCTACCTCTACCATGGGATTCTTTCAACAAGTTTTTTAAAATATTGCACATGTATTATTCAAACATTAAGAATGCACCATACAAGTTAGAATTCACAGAGTGTGCAATCTTTCAGACGTTCTATTAGCCCCAGTTGCGCAATGGTTTACAGTTTGTGTGTGTGTGTGTGGGGGGGTGCAATAGGGGGGGTATCTGCTATCCGCCGTCTTCTGTCTTCCTTTGTTGCCAGGGTCCGTCTGACCACAGTGATTCTCTGCAGGAGACCATGTTGACCGAGGGAGTAATGAATCTGCCAGGCTGTGACTAAGGCGCATCTGAGGCTTGTTCAGTAATAGAGATTTTGGTATTTGTCAGACTCATACTGTCCAAAGCTCTGCATGAGGTCTGCCTTCTGTAGGAATGCAAAGATCTTTTTCTGTTTTTGTTTCACTGTTTGCTCACTGCTGCTGCAACTGCAGATCAGAACTGCTATATAAAAAAGATATTAAAAAAATGAATGACCTTACCTTATCGACCCATGTTGATACCTCTTTAGTGAGTGAACATATGTTTCTCCCACAGAGCAACTGTGAAATGAAACATACATTCAAGCTCCCAGTGCCTTGGGTGGCATGTGCACATTTTCAAAAAAAAATTCAGGAAGTCAGGGTACTGGAAGATTGTAGGTTAAAATCCCAGGTGGGGCACTATTGTTGTAGCCATGGGTAAGGCTAAGGCACCAAACTTAAAATGCTTAAGCATATTTCTGCATTGGTGGAGAACCAGTATAATGAACCCAAGCTCTCTTAGCTCTCTTCTGTCTGTCTTAGCACTAAGATTAATTGAACTTTGGCCAGTTCTGATTACTGGTATGCTTTGTGATTGCTGTTATAACACTTTTACTAGTGGACATGTTTTTGGTTGTCCCATTCACTATGGCACTTTTGCATGACAATCTAGCCTACTGCCGTATTATTTTACAATAATGCTTTGTTTCAGTTGTGTCACAGAGGATTTCTGTATCCATACGAGTGTTTATTTAGTCCTATTGTACTGCATGCATTAATCTGTAAGTCACTAGGGAGAAGAGTGTCTGCCATTATTTTTTTGCTCCAACACCAATCATTTTTGAGAGTTTGAGACAGGAGTAGTGTTTTAGACAGGACATGTTGAATCAGTACAATTTATCAAAATATATATGATAGCTATGTTTTCACACCATTTATTTTGCAAAAGCTATTTGGCTTCCACTCTACACACGCAGACAGAAACAGGGATGAGGGACAGGGACTCTTTTGACGTCATTCTTGTATTCAGGTGTCTTACCAGCTGAGTAAAGAAAATAGAGCTGCATTTTGGAATCTCAGACAGAATAATCAACAAGAGAATAGCATATGAGGTGTGCAAGTATGGAGTGAGGGAACAGTGCTTTAACAAGATGGCTCCAGGTTTGAATCAGGTTTCCATCATGTATATGAGCATATGAAAGACAAAATGTACATGGCCCCATCAAGAGATATGAAGCACAAAATACTTGAGAAGCTTGGAGAGTTAATATACAGATTTAAAGCATATGGTATGGATGAGTATTTTGATGTTGTTACAGCAGCTTTAATTAAAAAACACCTCTGGGGGCCCCTGGTGGCGCAACCGGTAAAGGCACTTGTTTTAATGGATGGGGGAGGCAAGCTGGTATGAGTTTTCCACATGCAAAGCTGCTCTGTGTGTATCAAAGTTACAGTCCACGGCTTGGCGGGTTCTGTCTCGGAGGAGGGGGTTCGACGTCCTTGTCACAGCCGGTCACGGAGTTGTGGCAGCGAACTCCCATTACGAGGGGAAGGGGTAGTTGAATTAGAAGAGGATATAATTGGCCACCAAATTGGAAAATTAAGCACCCTATCTTCAAGAACCGGGATCTCCAGCTAGATATTATGGCTGGAAACTGTCTAAAGTTTAAGATGGGAAACAATATAATGGACATACAAGGAGTCAAGGAGTGTATTGGTATTTGGTTCTTACACAAATGTATGAAATACTGACACTTTGTCAGTTGTGCTACTTTATTTATTATAGTCTATATTTATGTTCCAATTTAGGTTGTTGAAGAGTTAAATAGAATTGCCTGCAAAAGTCTTGAGGGAGAATTCTTTCAGGCATTGGACTGTACCACCCCATGCTTCCTCCATATCTTCAGATCTAAAATGGGAAGGGTGAGGCAGGCATCGGCAAGAGACTACCACTGGCTCCTATTTTTCCACTTATCGAAATAACTATTCCAGAAGTGTTGTTTTAATAGTTCAGAAGAAACTTTTATTGTTATAAATATGTCTACCACACTGAATAATGGGGGAAAAGCTGATGCTTAACCTCAATACAGCTGAAATAGTTTTGCAGTTCACATTTGTAAATGGTGTGTGTCATAGAAAATGTTATACTTAATATGTGTTCACTTAAGCATTCACTCTAAATCATTTTATCCTTTGATGCGTACGTTCTATAAAACAACAATGGCCCTAGCTGCATGAGTTTTATGTGAGTAAAAAAAAAAGAATCACAAAACTGGATTATTCTAAATACCTTCCAGAGGGCAGGGGGAGTGGGGGTGGAGAGAAATTTACCTGAAGCACTGACACACAGCAAGTTAACTCTACCCAAATCCTAATGAAGAACAACACAAAATTGACTTCAGACCAGTGCTCATGGCCATCTTCCACCTACACCGACAGATTGCCATTTTGTGTATGCTTTGTGATTGGACATTTAGACTTTTACATTCCCTCAGATCGTGGTCAGTAATTTACCATTCATGGTTATATCATGTTGAAAATTGCCTGTAATGGTCATTATCTGAAAAACTATTCAATTCAGAGGATGTATTCAGCAGGAGTTCAGATAGCCACGCCAGCCAAACCTTGCTTGGTAACCTTGCTTGTTACCAGGAACTATCATAGTTACTGGTATTATTCATGCCATCTATGTCACACAAATAACTGTTAACATAATGGCTTGTAAACTGAGCACTTTTTATTTGCTTTGTGATTCATTTGTTGTCAAATACTGTTGGCAATTCATGTATTCTGCTGCTTAGATCCAATGTGCCCATTATAGTGTATACATGTAAAATACTGTTCAAAGAGAGGCGGCTGTGCTAAGATAATTTTATCCTGCCTAAGGGCGCAGCCATTTTTCTGTTTATATTTACTGTTTGCGGCATTCTGGGAGTGACTTAACTTGCTTGCAACATAAGTAGTTACTTTTAAAATAATTTGTAGGTTAGCACAGCTGCTCCTCCTGTCTGAAAAATATTATAGGGGTCATTTCACAAAATGGGTGCCTTAACAGATAAACTCTCAATTTTAAAATATGTTATTATTGTGCCTTTTCTCCTCAATATAAAACCAATTTAAACCAAATAAATATGATTTATTTATTTCATACAAATGGTATTGTATGAAATACATATATTAATTGTTGAAAAAAGTATCAATTTGTCTGTGTCCCTTAATTTCATTAATTTGCATAAGACATCAACCCTGTTACCATATTTTAACGTAATTGTTTATTTTTCACATTATGGTCAATATCTATAAACAATAACCTTTTAAATGCATGCCATGTTTTCCTGTTACCTTCACCAGGTAGCTAGTAATGAGCATATTACCTTTGAACGGTCAACCCTGATACTGTCAACCCTGTTACTTTTTGAGAGTAACAGGGTTGACATGCATACTGTAATGGTTGTTTCCCATGCACCCTGGATGTATTTAATGTAATTCAATCACAATATTAATGTGCATTTTAACTAGTAGCACATAGTGTTATCATTGTTGAGTTGAGATTTATCTCATCTCATCTTCAGCCGCTTATTCCTGGTCAGGGTTCGGGGGGCTGGAGCCTATCCCAGCATGCATAGGGGCGAGAGGCAGGAATACACCCTGGACAGGTTCGCCAATCCATCACAGGGCACTACATACACCATTCACTCACACACTCATACCTACGGGCAATTTAGACTCTCCAATTAGCCTAACGTGCATGTCTTTGGACTGTGGGAAGAAACCAGAGTACCCGGAGGAAACCCACGCGGACACGGGGAGAACATGCAAACTCCACACAGAAAGGCCCCCGGCCTGGATTCGAACCCGAGACCTTCTTGCTGTGAGGCGACAGTGCTATCCACTGCACCACCGTGCCGCCTGCGAGTTGAGATTTATGTCAATTTTAATACACTTTTACAGATCTCTTAAGTAGAATGCCATTAAGTGCAGCAGAAAAGCAAAGGCGCTATCGCGCCCGTTGAGACGTGGATCCAGAGAGAATGGCAAAATACCTAGAAACAGAGAGGAAGAAATGGAAGAGAGACAGGGAGCTGGGGAAGAAAAAACCCAAAGATGTGCTCAGCGAGAGGGAGCAAAGGAGAAAGAAGTGAAAGTGGAGAATAGCCCAGGAAAATAGTAGGATTTGTCAGTTGTCAGTTGCACTGTACAGCCTGACAACACCGCCAGAGAGCCCAGAGCCAGATCCACAACAAGCAGGTTCCTCAAGGTTAGGATTAGAAAAATATATGAGAAATTAAGTAGCACCTTGTTTTTGTTTGCAATGCATTTATAAGATATTCCTACTTTGACATGATCTACACCCAGTAGCTATCCAACTTTACTTATGTAGAACTAATTATCTACCAATAATGGGAAGGGTAAAGTAGATATTGAGTGCCCAATAACAGCTAAAAATGTAAAAATGTACTTGTTCGTGTATGGTCAGAGGTACACATTGTCAATCATTTGGTATTTTTTTGGTTTGTATTCCCCTGGTCTTAAAACATTCAAAAAAGCAGAGTAAAAGGTTGAATGAGGTACTGTGGAATCTAGAAAGACAACTGCAAAAGGAAAGAAAAAGAAAAGGAGAAATTCAAAGAAAGGAAAGACAAAGGCAAATGATCGCAAAAATAGTCACAAGCAAGCTTGTTCAGAAGTATAAGCTCAGAAAGTATGCAGAGACTGCCATTGGGTTCTCAAACCCAAGACTGATGGATTCAAAAATTGTGTGAGATTGTTCTTCGAACGTGATGATGTAAGCCAAATCACCACCAGCAGAAAGAAGACCAAAACCAAACAAAGTCAAAAAGCAAAAACGATTTCTATGTTAAGACAATGCTTGAGTTTGCATGGCAAGCTGTTCCCTGTCTGTTAAAGTGCTGCCTTGTCTGTCTGTTTCAACTGTTAAAAAACTGTTGTTATATGGGTAATGTGTAAATGCCCTCACTTTGAAATGTGTCAATCCTATGGAATTGTTTGTAACATTCATATACACAATAATATGCTTACATTTCTTTCAATATGTTAATATTTATTATTAGAAAGAAAGAAATTGAAACATATTATTGTGTAATATGTCAATAAAATCTTTTTTGTTGCAAACGTACGTGCTCATTGGGTCCATTATAGATTTGACTACATGCATGAAACTGCAGTGAAAAAGGCCTACCAGGTGGCCTGGAGAGGGTCCCTCTCCTCTCCTCTCCCCACACCCTCTCTACAGGAGTCCCGCAGGGCTCGGTGCTAAGCCCCGTCCTATTTTCTCTGTACACCAAATCACTTGGCTGTTATTTCTGCTCATGGTTTTTCCTATCACTGTTATGCTGATGACACTCAACTGTTTCTCTCCTTCTCTCCATCTGATACCCAGGTCCCGGCACAGATCTCTGCATGCCTGGCTGACATCTCCGCATGGATGTCCACCCACCACCTGAAGCTGAACCTGGGGAAGACAGAGCTGCTCTTCCTCCCAGCAAAGGGCTCCTCGATGATTGATGCGTCAATCACCGTGGAAGGCTCCATAGTGTCTCCGTCCCAGTTTGCCAGGAGTCTTGGGGTAACCCTGGACAACCAGCTGTGCTTCTCGAGCCATATTGCAGCGATCACTCGGACCTGCCGTTTCTCCCTCCACAACATCCGGAGGATCCGACCGTTCCTCACCCAAGAGGCCACTCAACTCCTGGTCCAGGCCCTGGTGATCTCACGTCTGGACTACTGCAATTCCTTGCTGGCAGGCCTTCCGGCCTGTGCCATCAAGCCACTGCAACTAGTCCAGAACGCTGCCGCTCGTCTGGTGTTCAACCAGCTGAAGTTCACCCACGTCACCCCTCTACTCTCCTCTCTGCACTGGCTCCCCATTGCAGCACGCATCAGATTCAAGTCACTGGTGCTTGCTTTTCAAGCGGCCAGAGGTACTGCTCCCCCATACCTCCAGTCACTCATCACTCCCTACACACCTCCCAGACCCCTCCGCTCCGCCTCCTCTGGTAAACTGACTGTCCCTTCCCTCCGGGCGCCTGGCAGCCGCTCCTCGCGGTCTCGCCTCTTCTCTGTCCTGATCCCTCGCTGGTGGAACGACCTTCCGCAATCGGTCAGAACCGCGGAATCACTTGCGATCTTCCGCAAGAGACTCAAAACCGACCTCTTCAGACTCCACTACCGCTGAACTCTGTCCATCTAGCTAAATTGTCTTCACCAACTGTTTACTTGTTCAACACTATACTTCCCCCCCCCCCCCAATTTTTTAACAAAAAATACACTAACCTTTTCCTTCCTGGTGTTACAGGTGTTACAGGTGTGGTATGCTGATGCCTGCAATGATGTCTATTGCTGTATTCCTGCACTGATCTTGTGCGCTAACTATGATTGTTCCTACCATGTATTAATGCACATCTTGTAAGTCGCTCTGGATAAGAGCGTCTGCTAAATGCTTAAAATGTAAATGTAAATGTAAATATTAGACCTGTTAGAAATGTAATAAACTTCAATAATAAAACCATCTCCATCAAATATAGAACAAAATGTGTAACTTAGATGGTAACACTGAACGGTAAAATCATTGTCCCCTCAACCCTGTTACTCTGGTCAGTCCTGTTACCATGGTGTCAACCCTGTTACATTCATTAATTCAATCAAAAAATGAGAAATGATAAATCACATGGCATTTTACCCCTTACCTGGGTAAAAAGAACAATGTTAGGTTATGGACTTCGACATGCTGGGAAGCGTTCTCTTTTAAATGTAGTTTTTTCCCTATATACATGATCGTCACCTGAAAATAAATTACCCTTCCATAATCAGTATTAAAAATATAATATTTTGAACAAACATGCACAATCTTAAAATAAACTCAGTGAAGAGAGGAACCAAAGTCTTTTCATATAAGTACCATTTACCAGATATTTATTTTCGAAAATTTGTCATATATTAATGCATATGTAATAGCTTGACTTTGATGGCGATACCAGACTTAGTATCACAACGCAATACCAGAATGATACCACGGCAAAAAAAGAAAACTCATTAGCCAAAGTCACAGAATAACCACTGAACATTGAAAATATCTTGCTAACTGGTGGAACAAGCTATTAAATAACAATACATCTTCAGTTTATAAAAAAAAAAAAAAAAACACCATATTAAAAAACAGAATAGAATATCTCTTTAAAAAAAAAAATTCAAAGTGTTCATTTGTTACAGCGCAACAGCAAAGTTTCAACTTGGAATGTCCTGTTCAGCCAGTTCCTGCTTTATGTTTAGGTTTAGGTTTTAGGTCCTTAGCGAGAACAGCACAGACAGCTTTCTGCTGTTCACAGAACCTCTCTACAATGTCACAGGCTGACTTCCATCAGGTAGTTCACGAATGAGCTTGTGCTCTGGTAACTGCAATGATTTTTGTTTCTGTGTCAGTGTTCTGGTCAATTTCTTTTACCTAGAATAGACTGAGACTGTTTCACGGAGCCTGGACAGACATGCTGACATGCAGTCAATTTATATGGCTTTCGTGACAGCGAGGTGTAAATCATGTCCAAAACACAGGACCCAGTTATAATCTCCAAAGGCTTTGGAGTTGTTGGAGGCATTGTCAGTGGTTATTCTAGCCATTTTAGACATGTTCAATTCCCCTGCACCAGTCATCATTTCCTCTAGTGCTTCACTTAGACTCTCTGCTGTAAACACAAGGACTGCATTTCCGATGATTCTGTGATGAGCAGGATTGTAGCTGCCATGTATGCATCTACAGCTTTGCTTGTCCAGAGGTCTGTTGTGCATGAGAAGTATGGTTTCCCTGCAAGTTTTGCACTAAGCACACTTCACGTCTCAGAGTACAGTTTTGGAATCTCTGCATTCATGAAGTAATTTCTACCAGGCATGTCATACTTTCTGTCCAGCTGCTGAAGACTCCTGAATCCACTTTTCTCAACTGCACTCACAGATAAACTCAGTTACTGCTTTGTTCAATCTTTCTGAATCTTTTGAGTTTATGTCATATTTTTTGTCACGTTCTAGCACAGATATAAGTGTAGGCTTACTCACTGTTATTCACTGTTCTCTGTAGCTGTGGTGGCAGTTGTCTTCTGTAGTTAAAATAATGAGAAAACCACAATGAGACATAAATAGTCAAAAATATCTCTGCAAAACCATATCTGACAGAACCAGAGCATATAAAATAATTTTACACATTTTATTAATCTAAATTGTTTTTAAATGTAGTTTGAATACCTATCCATTAATTACAGCTAAATAATAGCAATGGATAATTTAGTTCCAAAACAACATAAAAACACATTTCACACATTTTCATTGGAATGTCATTTTACAAGGTCCCCTTTCGTGTAGAATATCAACCATACTATACTAGCCCACTAGCCCTGGCCTAGATTCAGTAGAAGAACAGTAGTTTTCAGTCTTCAGCAAACAAACTTATTACATTGCTATGGAATGCATAGTTTAGAGACAGCCAACTCAGTGGTGGATCCTGGCACAGGTGACATAGGCAGTTGCCTAGGGTGGCACGCCGGCAAGGGGCGCACACGCATGCACACAGCTCTCCATATACAGACACAGACGCGCGCTCACTTCAGTCTCGCTCATCTGCACTCAGCACTGCGCTACAGCTGACATTTTTGCCCCACTGCTTCTGCTGTCTGTAAATCTATGAAGTCTCCTAGTCCTCACCTGCTAGAAGCCCGAAGTGGGGGAGGGGTGGAGGTCAATAGCGCCTCTCAGACTCACACTGTACAGTACAAGTCAATCAATGAAATCACAAAATAACATTGCAACCAAATACGCACTGCTCTCGTAACACACACAAGCAAATGGAAATAATATCTCAATAGCTACTGATATACAGCTGAAATTGTGCCTGGTTTAAAATATAATTATAAATAAAAACAAGTCTGTACACCACCAAGGTGAAATGGTTTAATCTCTTGACCCTGCATTGATGGGCAATTGTTTGGTCACACAAACAATCGTGTCACACACACATTGAGGTACGTTGCCAAAATGAAAAGATCAAAGCCTTCGGAATTTCAGTTTAGAAAAAAGAGAAAAGAAGAAGGGGAGAAACGTGCCAAAGATAAAGGTATGTGTTATGTTATCTCATCATGAACATTATGTTTTGAAGTCTAGTAAATAATTGTGCTAGCTAGGTATTGCATCAATTGCTATACTAACATTAATGCTAGCTAGTAGCTCAAGCATTTAGCTAACATTACACTGGCTATAATGATGCTGAACTTTCTCTAAAAAACGCCTTTCTTGACTATCATCATGAACATTTTCTGTGAATTTTTTGGGGTAATAATAGCGCTATACTGCATCACTATGAGCTTACTACTAGCTAGTTAACATGCATATAGTTCAACTAAACTAGCAGCAAAACAGCAGAAGCTATCTTAAATCTGGTTTGTGCATAATGAACTTTTAGCCACATTGACTCAGCCAGTATTGAAAAAGTGCAACTCCACTGTGTTAGTTTTATTTGTGTACACCTTCAATTTTTTAATTAGTGTGCAATATGTTTCAGTGTTCTTATTTATTGTCTTGGACAGCACCTCCTTATTTTTGTTCCTTTTAAAAGAAGCATGCTATTTTTATTTATCTATTTATTTGTATTAATTATTCAATTTAAATTTGTTATTTGTATATATCTTGGATTTTTACAATTTAATATTTGTGTGCAATATTTTTCAGTATTTCTTTGTCTATTAGTATATTTTCTTCAAATAAAAGGTACTTAGGTTTTGCATGGCCTCCCTGGGGCTTCGGGGGGGTATGACTGATCTCGCCTAGGGCACCAAATGAGCCAGGACCGCCACTGTTCCAACTGCATATTTCTTAGGGTTCCTCAGGTTAGTTCCTGCCAATGAGGAGCTAGGTGCCCATAGGCTACCGGCTCGTGACAGTGAGAGATATGCCTCTCCTCCATCAGCACTAGCCTTCTTGTAGCACTGTGCGGCCTTCTGTTTTTATTGGTTGTTGTTACCAACATGATCATTTACAGTGATGAATTACACAAAAAGCTGACACCTTTACAGTAAACATTTGGACACTGCACTATTAATTAGTATATTGTACCATCTCGTTAAATCAGTACATCAGCCAGTGTATGTCAAGAAGCCTATAGGCATTTTTATATACTTTTTTGTATTATTTCCGTGGTAATTGTATATTGTTGCATTCTCTAGTTGTCCGTTTTTGTCACCTGTACAAAGTTATCTTACAAAAAGGCCTGGTCGGGCAGGTGCATTTTGGTCATTCTGTGCAGGCAAACAGAATATGGCCTAGCCTAACCTAAATGCTCATAAACTTGCATGGTGCCATCATTGACAGGTTTATTGCTCTGTGAATGAAACCAGGGCATTTAGGTATGTAGCTTTGGCAGCCAGTGCAGTCCATATTAGATTAGCACGCCAAACTTACAAGCCTATTTCACACACCACAATTTCAGTGGTGATTTCATTCGAGTTCTACCTATGAGCTGGAAATTATGGATCATGGAGAAAATAATTATGGCCCACCAGATTGAAAGCAGAGGTCAACATGGTATGATTGGCCTTGTCACCTGGTAGCAATTTTCTTGAGCATATCTTGTCTCTCCAAATATCAGCTCAACCAGCATCCCTGTATAAACCAAGCTCCCTTCCCCAGCCCCTATCGATGTTTGGTATCACCATGATTCTCAATATGAGAGGAGAATATCAATGGTGACCTTGAAAAGATATATTGTGGTAGTAAGTGACCCAAAACAAAAATATAAAAAGGTGGTCTGAACCTGTGCTGGACCTTCCCCCAAATCGTAAATGTCACGTCTCGTGTTTGTGTTCCCCGTAATTAAGCGTTTGTAGTCTTTCCCATGTTTTCCTAGTTGTCCGGTCCGTGTTTTTACTTTCGCTTACCTGTTTCTAGTCTCGTCAGTGTATTATCAGTTTCACCCATTTCTCGTTATGTCTGATGGAGTTAGCTGTTCGTTTCCCATGTTCATTTCCTGATTGTCTCGTTATTGTATTATCGTTTTCACTTATTTCCTCATGTGTCTGATTGCAGTCAGCTGCATTCGTGTTTATTCCTGATTGTTTCTTGTTATGTCTAAATGTATTTAAGCTGTGTGTTTTCCCATGTTCGTTGCCAGATTGTCTTGTGCTTTGCTTATGCCTACACAACTCTCCAGCGTTTTCTCTGTTTACCCATGTTTTGTTTCATCGTGTTTTTGTTCGTGCTCTTGTTCGTGCTCCCGTATTCGTCTGTATCTCAGTCTTGTTCCCGAACCCCCTGTTTCTGCTCCTTGTGGTTCCAGATCCGCTCCTCTCTGTGTTCCCTGGACTGATTTCCCGTTATCGACCTCTGCCTGCCCATTGACTATGCCTTGCCTGCCTCTGACACAACTGAAGCCTGGAACGAACTTTGCCTGTCCCCGACCACTCTTTGGATCCCTGTATTGCCCTGATTGCTCCTGTGTGACCATTGCCTGTTTACACAATAAAATACATTATTGCATTTCTGGGTCCACACCTGGTTTTCCGGTACCATTCATGACAGTAAATTAATCATGCATGGAGTCAAACCTCCCCCCTCTAAACACTTAAAGCGTTACCTATTGATGGCTTCAGTTCAGATTTTTGGGAGTTTTGGGCAGTTTTAGAGGAGCTAGCAATTCAAGGGTAATACTACAACTTTCCTGCTCACACAGATCTGTCCCAGCTCACATCTTGGCTGCATGTTTTTGCATTTGGAGAGAGACTAACTTAGTTTGGTATCATTTTCTTCCATTTCATCTCTTTTGTGATTGTTATATGTGAATTTTATGTCTAGGATTTAGTATTTGTTAAGGTAGTTGAACCTACATCTGTAGATTGGATAGATATTTGCCTTTGTCTGTTGTAACTTAATAAACCAGCTGCTAATTTTAATTGAATTGTGAGTTGTATATTTTGAAAATCTGTGGCAAGAACTAAACATTTTACATTTACATTTTAAGCATTTAGCAGACGCTCTTATCCAGAGCGACTTACAAGATGTGCATTAATACATGGTAGGAACAATCATAGTTTGAGCATGAGATCAGTTCAGTAATACAGCGATAGACACCATTGTAGGCAGCTGCATACCATACCTGTAACACTGGGAAGGAAAAGGTTAGTATTTTTTTTTTTTTTATTGAATGAAAAGGCAGGGATACATATGCAAGAAGTGTTGAGCAAGTAGGCAGTGGTGATGACAATTGGGTAGATTTCAGTGGTAGTGGAGTCTGAAAAGCTGTGTTTTGAGTCTCTTGTGGAAGATCGAAAGTGATTCTGCGGTCCTGACCGATTGCGGAAGGTCAGAGAAGAGGCGAGACCGTGAGGAGCGGCTACCAGACACCCGGAGGGATGGGACAGTCAGTTTGCCAGAGGAGGCTGAGCGGAGGGGTCTGGCTGGGGTGTAGGGTGTAATAAGTGTCTGAAGGTAAGGGGGAGCAGTTCCTCTAGCCGCCTGAAAAGCAAGCACCAGTGATTTTAATCTGATGCGTGCTGTGATGGGGAGCCAGTGCAGAGAGGAGAGTAGAGGGGTGACATGGGTGAACTTGGGTTGATTGAACACCAGACGTGTGGCAGCATTCTGGACTAGTTGCAATGGCTTGATGGCACAGGCAGGTAGGCCTGCCAGCAAGGAATTGCAGTAGTCCAAACGTGAGATCACCAGGGCCTGGACCAGGAGTTGTCTGGCCTCTTGGGTGAGGAACGGTCAGATCCTCCGGATGTTGTGGGGGAGAATCAGCAGGTCCGGGTGATCACTGTGATGTGGCCCGAGAAGCACAGCTGGTCATCCAGGGTCACTCCAAGACTCCTAGCAGACTGGGGCAGAGACACTATGGAGCCTTCCACAGTGATTGAAGCATCAATCATCGGGGAGCCCTTCGCTGGGAGGAAGAGCAGCTCAGTCTTCCCCAGGTTCAGCCTCAGGTGGTGGGTGGACATCCAGGCAGAGATGTCACCCAGGCATGCAAAGATCTGTGCTGGGACCTGCGGCTCAGATGGAGAGAAGGAGAGAAAGAGTTGAGTGTCATCAGCATAACAGTGGTAAGAAAAACCATGAGCAGAGATAACAGAACCAAGTGACTTGGTGTACAGGGAAAATAGGACTGGGCCTAGCACCGAGCCTCGCGGGACTCCGGTAGAGAGGTTGTGGGGAGAGGAGAGGGATCCTCTCCAGGCCACTTGGTTGGACCAGTCAGCTAGGTAGGACTTGAACTAAAAATTGTTGTACCATGCCCCATCCAACTTGACACAGCTTGAGAAATTTTGCAAGGAGGAATGGGCAAACATTGCTCCATCACGGTCTGCAAAGCTAATAGAGACTTATCCAAGAAGACGTCTGGCTGTAATAAAAGCCAGAGGTGGTTCAACAAAGTATTGACTGAATGAATGAATGGGAATGAATACCTAAAAAATTACAACATCTCAGTTTTGCCATTTTAATTTTGTTATCATTTACTTTTTAATTTTCTTTTTTTTGGGACTCTGTAAACTCCCAATTTAATGCATCAAAATCCCAGGCTGTGAGACTCTTAAATGTGAGAAAAGTGTTGGGGGCCAAATACTTTTTCAAGGCACTGTATATGTACAGTATATACTGATCTGCAAACATCTTAGCAACTAACATGACCTTTGCAACATCAAGTAGTGAGAGAGAGAGATAGAAATCAACCCATCTTCAGGCCATCATTTGTTTACCTGGAAGCACTGGGAAGGATGATGACCTTTTTATTGCATACGTATGTTATACTGTATATGAATTATTGTAACTTGGTGCTGCTGAAAGTGGCTTCACTCTTTCTCCTGGCCTCTCTCACAAAGTCAGCAATCCATCCTAATGCTGCATAAAAGAAGAGCCATTCAACCATGGCCAGAACCTTTGCCTTTCTGCCAGTATACATTTTCACTTGTGTTTAATGTATTGATATTATGCTAGATTGCATTATTGCCTCTTGTGCTGAGAAAAAAAAGGTAACTCAATAATGTGCACAGTCAAATAAACTGCACCAATGGAAAACTCTGAAACAACGTTTTCCACAACCATTAACAAAACACCAAATGTTGGAATTTCTCATGGAAGAATGGTGTTGCATCTCTCCAGTAGAGTTTGAGACAAATCTATGCCAAGGCACTTTGAAGCTGTTCTGGTGGCTCGTGATAGCCTAACGCCCTATTAGCACTTTGGGCCCTATTTTGGTGAATTAGGACGGTGTCGGTAATGCAGACGCAAAGCAAAGGCAGTGGCGCTTTAGGGCGTGTCTAACGCAATTTCGGTAATTTCGTGATTTAGGATGATAGCGCACCTCCGGCGCAGTTGTAAAAGAGGTTGGATTAACTTTTAAGAGGTTGGATTAACTTTTTAAAAATACATGTGGGCGTGGTGGGGGTTTGGTTTCATAATGGCCAATCAGAACACCTATTTTCTATCCCTTTAAATACCAGTTCGCTAAGCTATAGCAAATTGGCAATTTCCTGACATGTATGACAGTTTTGCGCGGCTGCACCAGGAGTGCTTCTCAAAAGAGGAGAGTGAGGAAGTGCGGAAAAGTTGGCGCGCGAATCAGAGGGGGAAAACAAGGCGCAAATTAATTTGTTATTTTCATGACTTGAGTTTATATTTTGAGACTTACATTGTTTAAAGAAAGTGTTTTATTTTACCATCTCTTTTTTTCCTTATTTGTAGGCTTTCCAACTTAAAAAACTACATTTATTTTCTTCTAACTTAATGTAATTGTTAAATGGAAAGCAATAAATAACAAACTCACAACTGCAACTAGGCCTGTTTAATTTCTGTTCATCATGCAGTAGGCCTACATGCGTCACCCTGGAGTGTGCATCACAAACCACCTGGATATTAATGGAGTGGCCCCCCTTCCGGTTCACATAAATTATACCGTGATCAGATGGTGCACGCAACTGGATGGCGATGGATGGCCTGCTGGCTTCAGTCTTTCATGTCCATGCATTGAATAGCCACAAGCTGTGATTAAATTTTTTTTAGCTCAATTGATTACGGTTGCAAGTTGCCCATGGATTGGACAATTTGCCTCAACGTGGGGGGAAATTCACAATATTCACAAAACATTCTCATGTGATTTCAGATAACCTTATGTTCATATGTGCGCATCAATAAAGTCACCAAATTGTTAACAGATTATTTGCCAAACTTGCAGGGCGCTGACCAGAGGTGGTCTAGTTGGACGTTAACCCGGGGAAAAAACGCATTGATTTTATTTGACACCAAACTTGCAGGGCGCTGACTGTTTTCATAGTCACACCCCTTATTGCGCTGCCCAGCCCATAGTCACGCAAATGCCTTAATTGCGCACCACGAAATTGCCAAACTTGGCGGAGACAGGAAATATTCTGTTTGCGACAGACGAAACTGGCAATTCGCCTGTGCTAGGACATAATGCCGCTTAGCGCCAGCACGAAAATAGGGCCCTTTATGTTGATGGGTATTTATTTTATTTTTCCAGCTACCTGTATGTAGCAAATGTATGACTTGAAGTGAAACCAATATAAACCAGACATTAAATACACCTTTGTATGTGTAGACGTGAACATTGGCCCTGAGATGAAAAATGAATACATTATCCTTTTCTTAAATTAAGGAAAATGTTAATAATCTTTGTTATAATAAGGCTTTGCTCAAAGTTGAGGCAACACAGAATGGTGCATAGAGCCCACAAGCTGATACAGGTAATTTATCAATCAATGGTTACATCCAACATGAGGAAACGAGCTGGGTCCATACATTGAGCCACATCTTCCCAATAAGCATTTAATCTCAGCATTAAATAGAGGTAGATGTGCTTACAAGTAATCATTGCCAATTTCATTACATCCATAAGCGAATAGGTCAATCAACATTTGTCCCTAACACATTTGTTTCTTCACAAACATGGCCAGAAACATAATCGCCTAAGTAATCCGTTGAACTGAACTTGAGCTTTCAATCGTGAGTCAAAGTTAAGTACATATATTGATTCAAGTCAAGCCATAGAGGAGCTCATACCATAAATCCTTATTTTACTTGCATGTAATTGTGAGGCTCCTCATACTCACATGCTACATATCTTCCATTTATAACCATGTATCCTTTCTGAAACAATTAATGCAGCACCCTGTCAAGGAATCAAACTTCTGGTTATGGTTACAAGGCCAAAAGGCCATCCATCACAATGAACCGATGTACAGTATGTGCCTCTTTTACTCTTTTTGTATGTCTGTATATATAGCTTTCCTTTGATGTCAAGAATTAGGCACTTTTTCCAAGAAAGGAAGGGTATAAGCATTGCCGTGCCAACACTCTTGAATTAAATAAGTGTGGCGTGTCATTTTGGAAGACTTCCCATTGTTCACCATCTGTACCTGCAGACAGAAAACAAATTGCTCTTTAAGAAATTAATTTTAAAAAAGAATGGCTTTATACGTGTAAAAAACTAAAATCGCCATATGGACATGTTAAGTATCATATGGTCCCAGCGGAGATGACTGCATTGGAGCGCAAAGCTATTTTTGTCGAAACAATGATCAGAACCACTCAGTAAGTAAGGGAACAAACTTCCCAAAGACCAGAGGCTGTTCTAGCCCTGTGAAGATACAAGTTGAAAACACTGTGCTTCGTAGCTCTCTCATTTAATAAGTAGAGTGTTTTTATGTTTTTTAACTTCAGAACATAAATTGCTAAGTGAATGAATGAGTGTGGGCTGCAATGAATAATTACTAATGCATGCTACAAAAACAGAAGCGATGCCACGTTCATCTTTCTTTCAAAATGTGCTCTTGCAACTGACTCTACCTACTTTTCCCCCCTCAATTAATCCTTTGGAAGATACTTTTTTTTTTTTGGGGGGGGAGAGGTGTTCTTGGGTAACCTTCCACTGCAGTGATCGGATTCAGGTAAAAATGACGGGAGATAATGTGAGAATTATTTGTCTGTTCTAAATGAGCTTTAGTGACTTTAGTGGCATAGGGCCATGCCAACCATGCAATGCACAATATTTAATACCTATATTTGGGTTTTCTTAATGAGTTCATAAATGAAAGTCACCAAGGTGCACTTCCAGGTTGGTGACACTATCTATGTCTCAATTCTGCAGGAGCAGGAAATTCAGATTCAACTGTCATTTCGGCCTGAATCTGCAGACTTTCCGCCTGCTAGAGCTGATCAAACTGACTGCCTTTTTGTGTTTTCAGGTTGGCTGGCAGTGCTCACCCTGGGCCAGATTGCACATTATTTGTCCTGTTTATGAATTTAGATCCTGACTGAAAATGTGAAATTGTTGGCGTCGGAGAGGCACAGCTAAAACAATGGAGGGATTTTGTCATCCCTTCACAAATATGTTTGAACATTTCAAATTATATTTTTAATTACACTGGAACCATGTAATGCATACTGTATACTCTGAAAATGGATATGGAATATACATTATCTGTGTTGTATTGAGAATTTTTTTTATCTAGTTTTCATTGTGCATTGATGTTATTTAGAATATGGCATGAATATGACAAAACATTTTCACAATTTTTGTACTTTGTACTGTACTATCATTGCCTTTTCTTGTGAAGGGACCAGGCACTTGGAGTGTACATATTAAATCTGGCAATTCCGTTCTGAAGTGAGGGCCTCTTTCCCCACCTTGCTGTGGCAGCCAACACAAGAAATTAGATTAGAATTGAGGGGTAAATAGCAAAAACCTCATGTACTCGTACATTCACTTGTTGCTGCAGATGAAATGGTGAATGTCATTGTCCACACTTGAGTAGTACAGTGGGGTGTGGGGGTGTAATCTAGTGTTGTTTTCTGACAGCAAAGTTTAAATAAACTGAAGTCCCATGAGGGATCACACATTAGCTAGAAAGGAACTCAAAAACAGGACGTGCGTATAAGTGAAGGTCAATGCCAGTAGACTGGAGCCATGGAGGGGTCACCTGCCCAACCCCTTTTTTGCATTTCTGTACTCTTGAGCTAAGAGGGAAACTATATACAGTGGGTATAAAAAGTATTCACCCCCTTTGGCATTTTTCACATTTTATTTTCTTACTTCATAGAATCAAAATGGATTTAATTGGGATTTCTTGCCTCAAAATACTTATTTTTTTAAATAAACAACTGTAAAGGTTTTTCTTAATTAATTACAAATATAAAACAGATTCATTCCATAAGTATTCTCTCCCTTGACTTAATACTTGGTAGAAGCATGTTTAGCTGCAATTACAGCTGTGAGTCTATTTGGGTAAGTCTCTACAAGCTTTGTACATTTGGACACTGCAATTTTCACCCATTCTTCTATACAAAATTGCTCAAGCTCCTTCAGGTAGGGTGGGGACTGTTGGTGAACAGCAGTTTTAAATCTTTCCACAGATTCTCAATGGGATTGTGGTCTGGGCTTTGACTAGGTCACTCCATGACATAGTTTTTAAACCACTCCTATGTGGCTTTTGCTGTATAGTTTTGATCATTGTCATGCTGGAATATAAATCTTCTCCCAAATTCCAGGTCTCTTGCAGACTGCAGCAGGTTTTCCTCCAAGATTTGTATATATCTTGGTCCATCCATTTTGCTCTGTAGTTTTCCAGTCCCTGAAGCAGAGTATCATCCCCATAGCATTAGGTTCCCACCACCATATTTCATGGTAGGGATAATGTTCTTGGGATGTTATGCAGTATTAGTCTTGCGCCAAACATATCGCCTAATATTGAGGCCAAAACATTCAAATGGTCTCATCAGACCATAGAATCTTCCTCCACTTGGTTTGAGAGTCTCCTATATGTCTTCTGGCAAACTCTAGGCAAGATTTGTGTTCGTTTTCTCCAACAAAGATTATTTTTTCCACCCTCCCATAAAGTGCGGATTTGTTATGTACTCGGGCTATTGTTGTCCCATGGACAGTTTCTCCCATCTCTGCCATGGAAGACTGTAACTCTGTTAGAGTTGCCATAGGCCTCTTGGTGGCCTATGGCACTGAACAAGTGCCTTTCTCTCACGGATGCTGTCTTGAAGGATGGCCTGTTGTAGGCAAATTCACAGTTGTGCCATATTCTCTCTAGTTCTTTATGATGGACTTAATGGTGCTCTGGAGATATTCAGTCTTTGAATATATCCTTATATCCTTCCCCTGATTGATTCTTTTGAATAACATTTTCTTGGATTTGCTTTGAATGTTCTTCATGATGAACCTCTTGTTTGAAAATGCACTAACCATCTGTGGGACCTCTCACAGATGGGTGTATTTAATTTTAAATCATTTGAAACACCTTCATTTTACACAGGTGGACTAAAATTATGATGTGATCTCTGAAGACAATAGATTACACCAGAGTTTATTTAGGTGCGTTTAAGAAAAAGGGGTGAATACTTCTGCAAACAATTATTGTCTGTTTTGATTTGATAAGAAAAAGCTTTAGAGTTGTGTTTTTTATTTGACATTATATAGCATTTTTTGGCATCAGTGGCAAGAAATCACAATTAAATCAATTTATATTCCATGAAGTAAGAAAATAATATGTGAAAAATGCCAAAGGGGGTGAATACTTTTTATAACCACTGTGAATCCCAATCCAGGCTCTATTTCACTTGAGTCAGTGCTCTGGTATTTCAGAGGCATAGTGCTGCCTGTTCTCCAATCACAGTTTCACACACACACACACACACACACACACACACACACACACACACACACACTCGCACACACTCCCACACACACACACACACACACTCACATACACACACACACACACACACACACACACACACACACACACAGAAGAAGGCAAATACAAATACACACACACTTGCAAACTCTCAAACACCTACATAGCTTTCCTCCAATCACACACACACACACATGCCTGCCCTCCAGTCACAGGTACTCAGTTACACACCCATGCACCCACACATACACAAATACACATGCTGCAGACACACACAGCGACACTCTTGTACACAGTCTCACATGCATATGCACACATGCATAGATGCATTCACACTCTCTCTCTCACACACACTCATTAAAGGCTTAAGAGATTCTCTGGAAACTCATTCCAACACCACTATACGAATGCGAATGGCACATGAATGAGAGCATCCCGTTCACGGTTTCAAGATTGTTCTCTATGGGCTGAGGAAAATAAATTAAAAGCTGGTTTCCCAATGCACCCGCCACCACCCCAACCCCCACTCCCCACCCCCGCCCCTTCATTTGCGCATGTCGTGATTGGCAGGCAGAATAAAGAAAAACCCAGTCTAAAAGCTCCCTGGGGTATGAAGAAGAACTTGTACCTTCCAAATTGCCTGAAGACTGCAGTTCCGCTTTATGAGCTGTGAAGCCAGTGTTCATCTGCCACCAAGGCACATTCAGCATGGCTTAATGAGGCGGGTGGTATTAAATGGGCCCACCCAAGAGTGGATTTCTATATTTGATTTAATAGTAAAGGGAAATATATTTTAGTAAAGCCAACTTATTTTTTCCACACTTTTTTCAGGAGGTGAGGGGTTGGGCCTTAAGAATCAGTGGAAGAAAGAAAGCTACAAAAAGGAGCAGAGAACTAACCTATAAGCTGATAATGGTCCTGCACTGGTTCTCCAGGATTAACAAGCTCACCCATTTTAGTAAGGATTGTCTATCTGCAGTTCATTGCTCTTTTTCTTTTTTTCTTAAAAAAAAAAATTGTTTATGATTTTTTCCCGTTTTTGTTCCAATTTAGCAGCCAGTTATACCCTTTATTTATTTCGATTTGCCCTCCTCACACAAACTCGTCGCCGATTTCTATGAGAAAAGCAAATTCTCATAGGGCAGCGAACTCCGCTTCCTTCGAGAGGGAATTCACCCGCCCACGTTCTGGAGACACCCTTACGCGCTTCTTAGCTAGTTCATGCCTGCTCACCCTCCCCCCTTCCCCTGGGGCTGACAGCCAAACGCCACTCCCAATCGGAGCTCCTCGCCAGGGCTGGTCTGGCACAGTCTGGGTTTTGAACCACGACCGTGATAGGCGGCTCACTCGCTACGCGAGGAGGTCCCACTCCTTTTCTTTAATTGTGTCTAATGTGCTTCATATTAAGTAATTCTCCTTATAATAAAGAGATCAGGTTGCAGGGTATTATATTGGTTGTAATGAGATCAGAATTTTTTTTTTTTACTTAAAACATTTTGCTTCTGTGATAACTAATCTGATCTGATGTGACATGCACAAAGCCAGAGCTGCCAAATTAGATGCCATGAAGTAATAAAAAAGGGAATGATATGTTAATGGTTGATCCTTATGTAAATGGGCATGCTTGTTAATCAAGTAGAACAATTAAAAACAGGATCAGCGTAATTATTAAATGAAGGTAAGTTATCTGCCTCCCATATTTATCCACTGATGAGAGTTTAAACTGACTGGTCATAGGACTGATGTCCTATGATTATGATGTCACAGAGGAAGGCCTTTTGACATTTTGCTTCTCCCTCCCACCACAGCAATGCATTTCTTCATTTTTACTAAAGATAGATTTTTAGGTTTACAGATATCAATGTACATCAAATACAATACAAGAGAAAGAAGAGACTTGAGTAGGTAACATGAACTGCAGGGTTATTTCATTTGACTGAATGCTTGATTCTGTTATAACAAAATGGTTTTGCAATGCAAAACAGATATACTCGGGAACCCAAGTGAAATGCAAATATGGTGTTATCCACATTGACAGAGGTTCTGCTGTATTTAGCTAAGTTTCATACATACAGATCTGTAGCTGCATTTTCTAAACAGAGCATCGATGTGTATACACTTCAACTCAGCAATAGGCTGATATGTTACAACATATTCATGTTCAAGGTTGAATCTGTTTTTCTGAATACCAATTCATTTTTTTAAACACTCAAACTTAACCCTTTGGTGCATACAGACACACCGTTGTGCACATTCTGGTCCTACCATTAGCAAGGACAAACGCACAGGTGTGTTTGGAATATCCATAAATGAACATTTTGAATGATAACATGGCAAATGCTGCTAATGTTAGCTGGCTAGTTAATCATAACCTGTGAAAGTAAATCTATATTTTAACAAGTCAAATAGTTTTATCATGAAATCGCTAACAATCTTTTCACTTTTGTGTTTATTTTATGATGTAACAGAAAACAGATGTCTAAAGGACCACTGAATACATTAACATCCAGAAAGTTTAAAAAGTGAACAAAGTCTACTGAAGAGCAGTGAACAGAAGAGCTGCTCAAAACAATGCTGTCATTAGCTAGGTTAGCCAGCTAGATATATATTTCTAATGCATTTTTACATTTTACATTTTAAGCATTTAGCAGACGCTCTTATCCAGAGCGACTTACAAGATGTGCATTAATACATGGTAGGAACAATCATAGTATGCGCAAGAGATCAGTGCAGTAATACAGCAATAGACATCATTGCAGGTAGCTGCGTACCATACCTGTAACACTGAGAAGGAAAACATAATTTTTTTATTTTTTATTAATTAAGTGGACTAAGCAGGGGTATACAGTGTAGAGCAAGTAGGCAGTGGTGATGACAATTAGCTAGATGTACAGAGTTCAGTGGTAGTGGAGTCTGAAAGTTTGAGTCTCTTGCAGAAGATCGCAAGTGATTCCGCGGTCCTGACTGATTGCGGAAGGTTGTTCCGCCAGCGAGGGGTCAGGACAGAGAAGAGACGAGACCGCGAGGAGCGGCTGCCAGGTGCCCGGAGGGATGGGGCAGTCAGTTTGCCAGAGGAGGCGGAGCAGAAGGGGTCTTGCTGGGGTGTAGGGAGTGATGAGTGACTGGAGGTATGGGGGAGCAGTACCTCTAGCCGCTTGAAAAGCAAGCACCAGTGATTTGAATCTGATGCATGCTGCGATGGGGAGCCAGTGCAGAGAGGAGAGTACAGGGGTGACGTGGGTGAACTTCGGCTGGTTGAACACCAGCCGAGCGGCAGCATTCTGGACCAGTTGCAGTGGCTTGATGGCACAGGCTGGTAGGCCTGCCAGCAGGAAATTGCAGTAGTCCAGACATGAGATCACCAGGGCCTGAACCAGGAGTTGAGTGGCCTCTTGGGTGAGGAACGGTGGGAGGGAGGGAGAATCGGCAGGTCCGAGTGATCGCTGCGATGTGGCCCGAGAAGCACAGCTGGTTGTCCAGGGTCACTCCTAGACTCCTGGCAGACTGGGATGGAGACACTATGGAGCCTTCAACGGTGATTGATGCATCAATCATCGGGGAGTTCAGCTTCAGGTGGTGGGTGGACATCCATGTGGAGATGTCAGCCCCTTCACTGGGAGGAAGAGCAGCTCTGCCTTCCCCAGGTTCAGCTTCAGGTGGTGGGTGGACATCCATGTGGAGATGTCAGCCAGGCATGCAGAGATCCATGCCGGGACCTGGGTCTCAGATGGAGAGAAGGAGAGAAAGAGTAGGCCTTGGGATAGGTAAGAGGGAGGCCTCCATACATTTTCATATAGGTCAAGTGTCATCGGCATAGTGATAGGAAAAACCGTGAGCAGAGATAACAGAACCAAGTGAGTTGGTGTACAGGGAGAATAGGACGGGGCCTAGCCCAGGTAAGGAAACTGGCATTGCGGAAAATGGAGATTGAGGCAGAGCAAGCTCAATCAGTCGGGTTGTGTCCACAGCCGCCTCCGGCACGTCCACGCCATTCACTGGACTCTATGATGTGAGGAGACATGTGACTCTTCCTCCCTTTAATGTGGATACCTATTTTAGCACTTTGAAGCACTTCAATGGCCAGCATTTGGACAACATTGTTACAGTGCAAAATTTTCGGTAAAAGCCCAGGTTCTTGAGGACAGTTTGAATTATGAAACTGTGAAGGTTGCTGTGCTGCGGTTTATGAGGTGCGGAGGTGGACACCGAGCCCTGCGGGACTCTGGTAGAGAGGGTGTGGGAAGAGGAGAGGATCCTCTCCAGGCCACCTGGTAGGACCGGTCAGTCAGGTAGGACTCGAACCATGTCAATGCTGATCCAAAGATTCCCATCTCGACGAGAGATGAGAGCAGGATCAGGTGGTCCATGGTGTCGAATGCAGCTGACAGGTCGAGGAGGAGGAGGATGGAGCTGAGGGATTGGGACTTAGCCACGTGAAGAGCCTCCATGACCGCAAGGAGAGCAGTCTCTGTGGAGTGGCCTGCCTTGAAACCAGATTGGTTAGGATAAAGCAGGTGATTCTGTAGGAGATGAGCAGACAGTTAGTTATGGACAGCCCGTTCAAGTGTTTTGGAGAGGAATGGGAGGAGAGAGACAGGTCGGTAGTTTGAAATGACAGCAGGATTCAGAGAGGGTTTTTTGAGAAGGGGGACAACATGAGTGCGTTTGAGGAAAGAGGGGACAGAGCCAGAGGAAAGAGAGGAGTTAATGACATTGGAGACAAAGGGGAGGATGTCCATAGCAATGGACTGGAAGAGGGGGGAAGGAATGGGATCGAGAGGGCAGGTGGTGGGACGGTGGGAGTGAACAAGTTGAAGGATGTCTGAGTCAGGGAGGGGTGAGAAGGAGGACAGAGGGGTGAGAGGTTTAGGTAGCAAGATAGGTGAGGGAGAATTAGGTGAGGGAGAGGATGGGGGGAAGGAGTTGCGAATGTCATCGACCTTCTCATGAAAGAAGGATGCAAAGTCATCCACGGTTAGAGAGGAGGGGGGTGGGGGAGGAGGAGGGGTGAGGAGAGAGGAAAACGTAGAGTAGAGTTTTCGAGGGTTAGACACAGAAGATTGAATCTTGGAAAGGAAAAATGCAGACTTAGCAGAGGAGAGGTTAGAGGAAAAGGTAGCCAGGAGTGTGTGGAAATCAGTCAGAGCCACAGGGGATTTGGATTTTCTCCATTTCCTTTCTGCTGCTCGCAGTTTCAGTCGGTCAGCTCGAATGGAGTCAGTTAGCCAGGGGGTGGGGGGTCGGAGACGAGCAGGTTTAGTGGATAAAAGACAGAGTGAGCCAAAGGAGAAGGAGAGAGAGGATGATGGTGGATGATGCTTCCTCAGCAGGTAGCTGAGAGAAGGCATCAGTAGGGGGAAGGGAAGATAGAAAAGTAGCTGACAGGGCAGCGGGGGAGAGAGAGCGGAGGTTGCGACGGACAAGGACAGTGGGAGCAGGTGAAGATGGTTTAGGCACAGAGGGGAGGGGGAGGGAAAAAGACAGAAAGCAGTGGTCGGACACATGTAGAGGAGATACCGTACTGTTGGGTGAGGTGCAGTTCCTAGTGAAGACCAGGTCCAGTTCCAGTTGGTTACCAGCCTTGTGGGTGGATGGGGATTCAGCCACGGTGAAGTCGGTGAAGACTGAAGCAGGGGGAGAAATGTAGAGGACTGAGGGGTGTCCAGCAGCAGGTTGAAGTCACCGAGGAGTAAGACGGGAGTGCCATCCTCAGGGAAACTCCCCAGTGGACCTGGTGGGCGATAAAGAACAATGATGTGCAGTTTACATGGAACAGTGACCATGAAAGCATGAAATTCAAAGGAGGAGGGTGAGAAGTGAGGAAGAGGAACAATACCAAATCTCCACAGGGGGGAGATCAGTATACCTGGTCCTCCACCTCTACCTGTGGGTTGTGGAGTGTGTGAGAAGGTGTAGGCAGCGGAGAGGGCAGCAGGGGTGGTCGTGTTCTGCAGAGTGATCCACATCTCCGTGAGCGCCAGGAACTGCAGGGAGAGTAGGGAGGGCCGAGATGAAATCGGCCTTTCGGACTGCAGCCTGGCAGTTCCATAATCCGCCTGCTACCACAACGTCGATACCGGAAGATCTAGGAGGGTGGATGAGATTGGAGAGGTTTTGGGTGTGAGTAGAATCTCTCCTTCTAGGAAATCTAGAAGAGGAGACATGGACTGGAATAGGGAGGTAGCATGTAGTGTTAGATGCAGAGGAAGAATAGGGAGATGCAAAACTATGATACTTACCATGCGGTGAGCACTCCCTAGCTGGCCTCCCTCGGTGGACTCCTGCAGTCCTGCTAAGTCTTCGTACGGGGAGGCTAGGACGGGGAGGCTGCCACAAAAAGCTGCCACTTTCCACAACTATGGTTACTTATATAGCTGAGTTGTGCTAGGCACTAAGTGGCGAATGCCAGCTGATAACAATAGACAACAATAAACTGGCTAACAGGCACCACCAACTACTCAGGGAACGCTCCACTACAGAGACGGACGTTTACACCTGAGACAATTAAACAGATTCTAAGAAGTTAACTGCTAATCAACTTCTGACAGAAAAACTTCTAAGCAGCGATTACCACTAAGACAGGAACACCAAACAGCTTAATAGTTATAATTATAATGACTATGCAGTATCAACTAACACTTACCCTAGTGAAACGGATACAGAGCACAACCACTAAACTGAAAATCTAACGGCGGGTTAACACACAGACTGTAGCACGCAACGAAACGGTTACCTACACAGTAAAATGCACAATGGATAAAACTTTCCACTTCTTATTCAGGACCTTATTCAGAGTGTTTGACTCGGGTAGCGTCACAGTCAAAGCATTCGCCCGCAATGCAAGTTGCCTACTGCAGCCGCAGTTTGAAACCCGACTGTGCCAGTCCAGCCCTGGCCGGGAGCCTGCGGCGATTGGCTGTCTGCCCCAGGGGGAGAGTGAGCCGACACAATCTCGCAGAGAATCGCGAAATGTGTCTCTAGAAAGTAGGTGGGCAGGTTCCATCTCGGAGGAGGCGGGTTCCGTCTCGGAGGAGGCGGATCATCACCAGCCGGGGAATTATCTTGCTCCGTAGTGATGGGCGGCAAGTTTGTGGGGGAGGACGAATCAAAAGAAATAGAGGTTATAATTGGCTACCAAATTGGGAGAGAAAAAAAAATCAGAAAAAAACTGTCTCAGTGACTGGTTTGGTCAAAAGTAAAATTGAACATTTTTTAAATCGCATGCTAAAAACAATTCACTCACCAAGTACCTTTATTATTTTTCAGCCAATTTTTAATGAGTGCCAAAGCTCACATGTCAGGCATCCTTATTAGCCAATGCAGTCACACCTTCATCTCAAATTAAATATTTATTACCAGTCCACCTGCCAGTCGCGCTGCATGCAGCAGCGCTTTTGAAATACATGGCGTGTCTCATTTCATCGGCGCAAGTCGATTACATTGCATTTGATACCTGTATTTGCTCCACAAAAATAGGGTATGCACACTAAGTGAACTGCACCACCTTCATTATAAATAAATTGCTGTGTAAAATCATCTTCACCCAAATGACTTGTGTATAGGAATGACTCATGCACTTAAAAAAACATGCATCAATTCTCAAAAGAATACACCATTTAAAAAATGAGGATTAAAAACATGCACTGACTGATAGGGCAGTGAATGTAACCATGCTTTTCACCAGTTGCCAAAACCAATGTTTCTTCCCCCAATTAACAGAAATATGACGTTTTAACTTTAAGGAAATATATCTGGGTGTTAGAATACCCATGAGAATTACTGGTGGCTGAAGTATATTTTTGCACTCTGTGGAAGTACAGAAATGTTTGTCAAGCAGTAGGCGCCTAATTGACTGGCTGAGGCGACACAACTTATAAAATAATTGCTAGGGTCATAATTAAAACAAAGAATATAGTTTAAGGGCATAAACTTTCAGAAGTTAATAAAGAAGCAAGCTGAAATCTAACAACTTCCTTAATAAAAGTCAGATAGTTGTAGAAGTTCCAGACATTCATTCAGTTTGCTGATTTCTTCCAATTTCTTAATTGATTTTGTATTTATCTAGGGACCATGATTGGCTGAGGAAATGAGATTCAAATTTTACATTAAAAAAGTCTACTTATTCTACTTTTGTTCCTTACATTTTCTCCAAAATCAACATTATACAGGTAACTGCCAAAATAAAGGAAACACCCACCAACATAAAGTGGGCGGTGGGCCACCACAAGCTGCCAGAACAGTTGCAACAAGGGTCTGGATAGATGCAATGGCATTCTTACACAAGAAATTCCTTAATGTGGTGTTTGCAGGCACCGTTCCACAATCTTCCATAAGTGTTCAATTGGGTTGAGATCTGGTGACTGAGATGGCCATGGCATATGGTTTACACCATTTTCATGCACATCATCCATTTAGTGACCACTCGTGCCCTGTGGATGGGGGCATTGTCATCCTGGAAGAGATCTGTCAGGGGTGTTGTAGGTGTGGAACCAAGTGCAGGCGAGAGAGACCCAGAATGCAGAGATACGTTTAAGATATATTAATAAACATGGCAGGAACGAAAGCAAACAGTGTCTGAGAAGACACTTAACAATACTAACAAAACAAAACAAAATGACAAACGAGCAGGAACAAACAAAACTAGATAAACGGTAAATCCAAAACGTATTCCAGGGCACGGAATAAACAAAACTCAGGGACTCTAGGAAACAAACGAGAACACACTTTTCAAGGCGGCGAGAACACAAAACAAAGCAGGTAGACGAGACTAAAGCAAGTGAAATGTTCAAGCGCAGAACTGAGGTTGCCAGCAGGTTAAGTATCCTCAGCAGATAAGTATCCACAGCTGCCAGTCATTTCCTTGATTGGCGTTGCGCATTCCTGGCATGCCTTTCACTTTTCCTGATTGGGGCTTGGGGGAAATGCTCGTTTGCTGGTCAAGTCGTGACAAGATCACTCCCATCAGGGAAGAAATGCTTCACCATACATTTTTCAGTCTATGTGGTCCCAATAGCAGTCGAACCCACAACAGCAAGCATTGTCAGTGCCATGCTCTACCTACTGAGTCACACAGAAAACAAATGATTAGCAGCTAACAGTGAAATATGAACCCTGCACTTCTGGGATTCCCCCCCGAGAGTACTAGCTAACAGTACCTAGTCGTTGTGTTTCGTTTTACTAAGCCAGCTCACCAGTTAGTACAGCTGGTGAGCTAGCTAGCTAACGGTTTACAATGATGGGTAATCGGAAATCAAAAATCTCCCGGAATGAAGTTGGCCTGAGTTGGCAACCCTAGTTCTGACCAAGTAAGTTAGCTAACGTGAGCAGAAACTTGTGATGCAACTGACTTTCTCTTAAATTATGTAGCTATCTACTCTCAGGATTGTACATCGAAGTGTTTAAAATGTACACTCTTCTTATTCTGTTGTGTTTGTGAATCGCTACATATTTGTATCCTGTGCAGTTTACTGTACATTTCTTTACTTGACAATGATTAAATTCAACAACAAAACATTAAATATTGTGTCCCCTTAGTAGATTTTTTGAAAATCTAGGCTATATGCTATTAAGAAGACTTTTCTTCTTTATATTTTATTTTGCCCTTATGCAAAAAAAGCTTTTCATTTATTTTCATTGTTTTTATATGGTAGTGCAGTTAAAAAATATCAGCCCATAGGCCACTCATTTCCATTGGAAGGATTCCAGTATGGCTGACAAAACATCCCAGGAAATACAGTAGCTAGAGTCGAGCGTAGTCATGATACAATTAATGTATTGGTGGATATCCTTTGTTGTATGAAAGACTGCTGGGTCACACTGTGTTTAGATAATGGTTGCACAGCATTTACATTCAAACTCTGAAAATCACCAGTCTCTTCCTTACACCATTCCAGCACCAATGTACGTAGATTTTTTTTTTTGCCAAAGGACAAATACTATTCAAATGAATCCTCACAATTTGATACAAATCTATCTGCTAGTTTTATTTTTTAAAATGAATGAAATTTTGTCAGACTTTTTACAGTGTTATAGTTTCTCACCAAATTACAACATGTCTGACTTTTAAATGGACCAGTGCACAAATGAAAAATAGTTTTTTGGGCCACAGTCCTTATTAAAATTGAGAGTTTTGGAGATGAGGCTCCATTCAAAATGAATGGTGTGAAGTTAGCTTGTGTTTCAACAAGGTACACTTCAGTACAACAATGTTGGAAAGTGGAAGCCATCGCAAAACACAAGGCCATTGTTAAGAGCCATTATTTATAGTTAAAGTTATGGCAACCACATTATTTCCTTAGAACATTCACATATAACTTTTTGCTCTTTATTTATAATAGTTTTCTGTGTTTTTGGGTTGTTCATATTACAATTGTGGGCAACTATCCATCCATCCATTATCTAAGCCGCTTATTCCTGGTCAGGGTCGCGGGGGGCTGGAGCCTATCCCAGCATGCGTTCCGGGCGAGAGGCAGGAATACACCCTGGACAGGTCGCCAATCCAGCCTAACATGCATGTCTTTGGACTGTGGGAGGAAACCGGAGTACCCAGAGGAAACCCACGTGGACACGGGGAGAACATGCAAACTCTGCACAGAAAGGCCCCCGGCCTGGATTCGAACCCGAGACCTTCTTACTGTGAGGCGACAGCGCTATCCACTGCACCACCGTGCCGCCATTGTGGGCAACTAGACAAACTAATTTGCTCATAGTGGTCCTCTGTGGCTCAGTTGGTAGAGCACAGCGTTGGCAACGCTTAGGTTGTGGGTTCAATCCCCACTGGGGCCACATATACTGAAAAATGTATGCATTCACTACTGTAAGTCGCTTTGGATAAAAGTGTCTGCTAAATGACGTACATTATTATATTATCATAGTGGTGACAGATCAGACCGTAATACCAATCGCTCGGCTAATGATAGCAAGCTAATTTATAACTTGCTACCTGGCCACGTGGTTAGTCTGGCTAGGTGATGTTAGGTAGCTTGTTAGGTAGCTAGTTGGGTGCCAGTAGTCAGCTAATGTTAAATAGATAGCAGTACCTAAATATAGCTATCTAGGTGGTGTAATGCGTGATTGATAGACTAGACATAATCACGATTTTCTAAATCACTTTATAAACATTTTATGAACAAAATTGCTTTGTATGTCTACACTGAGAATTAGGGTTACTAACCAATTTATAGCTAGCTATGACCATGTTGTTCAAATCAACCCTAAATAACAAAATTGTAGCTGCTAGGTCCACCTTGATGTTTGAACGAGGTAATAACCTCTGCTCATAGCTGATCCTCTTGACAGAAAACAAAGTTATATGAGGTGTAATTTGTGCTCTAAAAATGAAATAGGTACAGTTGCTGGAATAAATCTGAGACTAAAATAGAACGTTCTTTTTCACGTCATTCAGAAAAACACACTTCCAGGCAGTGCCAGCATTGTTGTTTAAAATGTATGAAAATCTAGCCAGAAAACACAGTGGGTCCATTCCTTTTCTTACACCCTGGACATGATTTGGCACATCATGACAGAGAGCGGTGAGGGAGGGGCATTTTTTTTACATGGAGGGGAAAACATTTGCCAGCCGCATTCAAACTGTCAACAGAATAGCATAGCAGAACCGGTGTGTTGGCCATGTTCTCAGCGATATGAAACACGTCATATTCGCTTTTGATTCTGAGTGGGGTATCTGGCCAGCACGGTAAGCCAGTCCCATTCAATGTGTGTCCAAATTTAGGGTTGTACTTTTCATGTTTAGCTCCATTTTCATTTTGTTTCTGTTGTTGATTGTTGTTTTAATAAATATTTTGTTTAACATTGTGTGCGTTTGGACGTTACGCAAACATGGCAATATAGCCAAATAGTCTATTCCAAGAACTTCAAAATCCTTCACAATTGTGGATTGTCAATTGCTGTTGCTTTGATAATAAATTGAAGTATCAAAACATCTATAATTCATGTATATAGATGTGATTAATCAAATGAGACTGATTATAATATTACATTTTATGATATAGAGTATGTATGAAAAGTGTGAAAAATGCCAACGGGGGTGAATACTTTTTATACCCACTGTATATATATATATATATATATATACATTTGGGGGCAGGGTAGGGAGGCATTCAGCCGAATCTGAACAAGAGGCAGTCCATTAATAAGTAGTGCCACTACATGTTGCTTTGATGTCTGCCTCAGATTTTTATGATGACATTTGGTTATTAGCGCTGCACCAGAAGTACATTTGAGTTGGCCAGAAATTCCCTTACCCTGAACATGCTTCACATTTTCACTGACAAACTCATGTATCATTGATGCTTGTAAAACAAGATTTTAACTGCAAAGCTGGTTGCTTTAATGTTATATTCCTTTGTCTGGCTCTCAAAAAGAGAAAGAAAAGCGTTTCCAAATGTTTTCCCTGAATCAATTGTCAGTGTCCCCTTAATATTCACAGAAAAAGTATAGAGGCAAGTTTTTTTTCTTCAAAAATGTAACACAAACTTCAGATATCATATTGAGGACTTTCAAACAAAAGATTTGAGCTCCAAGAACGGCAAAATAAACTCTTATCAATATACATAATTCACAGCCAGTGTTGAGGAAGTTACTCTGAAAATGTAGTTAACGAAGTTACCAATTACTCTACACTGGAAGTAGTTAAGCTACAGCAAAGCTACAATAGTGAGAAGCATGGATAGGGAAATGTGCTTTTATCTCCATTCAATTCAATGGAAAGATGCGGCTGCTTGCGCTTGGCGCGTGAATGGAGACTAAACTAACTAACCAAAATAACTAACTGTCACATAATATGAAAATATCATTTTTATGTGCGCCCCACCAAGAGAAAATAGCACCGGCCCCACACAGACAAAATCAAAATGAGTGCTCAAAGTTGGCACTTGGCAGCCCTGCTTTGGTTGGCACAGAATGCACTTAAAAGTGTATACTTTCTCATTTTCTTTTATTAGTTTCATGTATGGCAATAGGTATGGCCATGGTGGTTTCACCTCCTCGTCCATGATTAGCAAAGAGCAAAATCAAACAGCTGCGTCATATGACATTTGATATTTTTTGTAAATATATAAATAAATGAATACATATAATAACAATACTGCTGCTGGGGAGATAAACAAAAAAAATAATTTACCTACCTGAATGTGTGGAAGGAAAAAAATGTCCTGTTTGTATTAAGTTGGAATGCTCGAGAAAGATCCACAGGGGGACACACAGACACTAATTAACTCGGTGTGACGCTGCGGTTCTGAACAGCCAGGCTAACAAAAGGTTTTTCGCGCCACAACTTCAAAGGAATATCTGTTCTTTTGTGATGTTTTCTCTCACTGCAGGAAACCTCCTTCCCATTGGTTTATGACTTTTGCAGATTTGCAGTAACTTCTCCCTGTTCTACCTTCAGGTAACCCCATACCTCCTATTACCCTTAGGTTAACGCCCCGTTACCTCCCTCCTCCTCCTTGTGTTTGTGATAAATATCGCATTTAAATTTGAAGGCGGGAGATTCGCTGTCCTGGGTGACACGGGTCTCCATGCAGCAGTGCGTAAACAAAGCTTTTGTTACTGTTTAAACAAATTCTCTCCGATCCTACTGAGTTTTTTTCCACGACAAAAGCTACTAGATTTGGGAAGTAATTAAACTACCACGCGTTAGTGGAAAATGTAATTAAATTAGTAGTTCTAGGCGGCACGGTGGTGCAGTGGATAGCGCTGTCGCCTCACAGCAAGAAGGTCTCGGGTTCGAATCCAGGCCGGGGGCCTTTCTGTGCGGAGTTTGCATGTTCTCCCCGTGTCCGCGTGGGTTTCCTCTGGGTACTCCGGTTTCCTCCCACAGTCCAAAGACATGCACATTAGGCTAATTGGAGAGTCTAAATTGCCCGTAGGTATGAGTGTGTGAGTGAATGGTGTGTGTGCCCTGCGATGGATTGGCGACCTTTTCACTGCTACTTAAACCCTTCAGCTTTAAGTAGCAATGAAATTGTGAAATAGCCACTTACCTGTGAAAAGTTATCCCATGAGCCTTGCTTCTATGGTTCCTCCTATTTGTACAGCCAAATGCTGCACTCTGCAACTTTGTGGCAATTTTGCATAGTCTAATTCCGCTTCGTACCTGTAATTCCGCTACTCCCAACACTGTTCACAGCAAATAAGCATGTTTTATTCGTAATTTTGTTTAATGAAAATAGCCTGTTATTATTTATTATAGAAAGTAATATATTTCGAAATAAAACATTGTTATGAGAAAATATCCAGAATGCTTCCAATAATCATTTTCCAAGAGAATATCTGTGGAGGGCGTCGGGTTTCGGCAACAAGGGAGTAGCAGGGTTGCCTTTGTTTTGCCACAGCATGGCTGTGGAGGCCTTTAGAGCAGTGGAACTTTCTGGGGGCAGGTTTGGCACACTTGCAGGGTGTGAGACTGCAAGAGTGTGAACTGTTGCCGGAAGGTTGTTCCAAAGGCTATAATTAGTAATTATTCAATCAATGTTAATTGGTGTGGATGTCAAGTGATGAATTCACTTGACTAATTGTGTTTGTGTGTGAGAATGTGAGTGGGTGTGGTTTGTCAATTGTTTGGTGTTTTGTGATTTGATATGTGAATGATGGACAGGGAATTACCTCACGAGTCCCACCTGAGCCAGGCAGAAAGTAAGCCTTTTTAAGAGCAGGTGGGGCAATTGGGGGATAAGTTGTTGGTTGTCATTCATATGGGCGTAGTGAGTCTTGTTATTCTTGTCACTCATGTGTGCATATCATGGGAGTTGTGGTCTTTTTGTTCACGTGTGTGAGTGTGAGTGTGAGCGTGCACGCGTATCATGTAGTGTTGGTGTAATGTCAGGTGTGACGTACTGTGTCGTGTGTTTCCCCACAAGGGAATTTCCACGTCGGAGGACGTGGAATCTGTGTTCATTTGTCTAAAGTGGCTGAGTAGAGTGCTTCCTCTGTGTGTGGGAAAGAGCGAGAGAGGTCGCACTGAAAGAGTGTCCGCCTCTCTCCCTCTGTGTGATTGTGAATAGAGAGAGCGGGCTCACACCGGAGAGTGGGGAGTCTCTCTCTCTCTCTCTCTCTCTCTCTCTCTCTCTCTCTCTCTCTTCTGTTTGGGTACGAGAACTCGCACTAAATCAGAGGAGAGAGCGTAGAACTCTCACTCAAACAGTGTCTGGGGCTGATTGCCGAGAACTCGGACTGAAAAATTTGAGTGTCTCTGTGCATGGGTTTGGGAAGCACTTGAAAAGTCACCGAATATGTGTGTGCCTGGTGAGGTTATAGTGGAACTCCGGACTGAAGAGGCACAGTGTCCTGTGGATGTGGAAGCATGGAAGCGGTATGGAAAGCCGCTGACTGTTCTGTGTTTGTTTTATTTAATCTGCTCTCCCGCTGTTTCTCTCTCCCGTGTCTGGGAGAGAGATGGAATTAAAGAATCGGTCCAGAGACTGGCACTCCTCTGCCACTTCTTACCATCGGCTGCTCACATCCAGGGATTTGTCACGTGTCGTGTGACAATATACTTCCCTTCCCCTTATATATACGCCATTTAGCAGACGCTTTTATCCAAAGCTTATGAAGTGAGCAGATTGCAATTACCCCTGCAGGCAGCTAATCACTGCATCATTGTCTACATACGTTACTACATGGTGTTGTAACATGTATCTGAGGGGGCACGGAATGAGTAGACCAAAATGGATCTTTTCCGTGAAATATATATCAATATCTATGGTCATCATCGCCACGGTATCTGTCAATTGTGAATTCCTCCCTTTCCCTCTGCCTTGCCCTCCCCTATCCCAAGTCAATTTTGCAATCTGCTCACTTCATTCAGTCAATGAACAGGAGAATTAAAAGATAGAAAAGGTAATTTCATGTTTTGTAGCATTATGTATTGTAAGTACACATGGTTTGTATTGTTATTTATACTGAAATTGGCATTAGAGCAGCACAATGTTTTTAGGTAGGTAAAATTGTTGAGAAATTATATGTAGCTTGTTAGCTTGTTAGTTGTGTCCCAACTGTGTAACAGACAAGCTAGCTAGCTAATTCAAGTATCCAAGTATCAAGCATTTAGCTGCCTTGCTGTCTCAACTTACTGAAGTTCAAACCAGATGATGGTGCATTAGTAACGTATTTAAATAAATTGTAAAACCCTAAACCAGTAGTTCTCAACTGGTTTTGTATCAGGACCCAAATTTAACATTGTTATAGTTATTATATGAATTATAGTTGTTCCTTACATGAAAATATAAAGAGAAAAGTTGTATTTATCAACATTTGATATAATTTATTCACAATTGTTCAATTGGTGCAAAAGCAAACTTTAAAAAAACACCCTAACAGTAGGCATATACCCAATCAAAATCAGTAGCCTTGAAAATAAGCCTAACAAGATGAACAGTAGGATATTTAAGTAGGGAGTCTGCCTACCATTGCCTACTTGTTCAACACTTTATACCCCTCCTTATTCCATTTATAAAAAAATAAAAATAAAACTAACCTTTTCCTTCCCAGTGTTACAGGTATGGTACGCAGATGCCTGGAATGATGTCTATCGCTGTATTACTGCACTGATCTTTTGCGCTAACTATGATTGTTCCTACCATGTATTTATGCACATCTTGTAAGTCGCTCTGGATAAGAGCATCTGCTAAATGCTTAAAATGTAAATGTAAACCGAATTAAAATAGCTAACATTCACTGGAACCCATTAATTTACAGTACAATGTTGCGGTAGCTCAAACACACACATTCAAGGTTGGGGCAATAATGGACGAAGCAATTATAAGGTCATGCTAAATGTTCAGTCTGTTTCTGAACTTTGTCTTAAGCTGCACCATGACAGAGAAGCAACTCTCAAAGAGGTAGGTTGTACTGAATGGGAGAGTGGCTTTGATCACATGCCTGGCCAGGGTTGTATCCTCTCCTCTAGCACTGCACCAGAACTGGGGGAGGCTCACCTCAGTGAATTTCTTTCACAGTCCACAGTCACATGACAGCTCCACCAGCTGATTTTTATTTGTCGCTTGGCAACGTGACCCCCTCCACCTTCACTCTGAATGGGTCTCCATTGTTCTTGCTTCTTCCTCCCAGGGAAATAGTCAGTGAACTTAGCATGCAGTTTCACCAGGTGTTCATGCAGTGCTTCAGGTGTTTCTTCAGTGCTTCTTGGTCAAAAATGTCCAGTTGTTGCTCATTGTAGCAAGCATTCGGGAGCATACATCCAGCCACCTACTGGAAATGTGATAGCCCCATAGTAGCAGCCTCTTTTTGAAAATCTCCGTTCAAACTAGCTGTGCCCCCTCCCTTTGCATAGACACCTTCTGTCTGGGCGTGAGGGTTGCGTTGGTCTAAAATATCAGCGAGGTATGCAAACTGTGCCAGCCACACATTGCTGTCGAACAGCTTGGCGAGGGGCAAGTTGTTTCCTGATAAAAAGGCTGCTATTTCTGTCCTTAGTTCTTATACACGTGACAGTACTTTTCCGCTCGAAAGCCAGCAAACCTCTGTATGATAAAGCACCTGCACATGCTCGCTGCCCATCTCTTGACAGAATGCCTGAAAGCACCTGATAATCTTAGAACTTTTTTTAGAACTCATTTAATGCAGTTCACAACTTTGATCACATGATCACATCCTTCAGTGTCTCATGGAGCTATGATAGCATATCCTTCGCTGCCAGCACCTCTCTGTACAGTGCAGAAAACAGTGGTCCATGAGACAGTAGGTGCCCTGTCCAGTATTTTCTTTACAACCCCCCGAGTTTCCCTGTCATTAAGGCTGCACCATCTGTAGTGACTCCAACACACATATCCCAGGTCAGGTCAACTGATCCCAAGTATAAATCCAATGTGCTGAAAATAGCAGCCACATTGGTGCTGGAAAGATCTACACTGAACAGAAACTGCACCTGGAAGTCTCCTTCCCATGTCTCACGTAAACGGGTAGGATGCGGATTCATCTAGTTTAGTGCGCTTAACAATGCGGTGGGCCACATGGTAGGATGTGTAAATTGCCTGCTTCTGAACCTATATTTAGATTTTCTTGTGTGATGCCTCAAGATACTGACATTTTCTTTTTTTTTTTATCTACAGGCTTGTCTTTGTGGCTTGAATGTTTTGTCTGAAAATGTCTTTGTAATTTCAAGGGCTTCATTAGCTAAGAGTTCACAGCACAAAATGCACTGTGGTCTGCACTCACCCTGCCTATCTTCTGTGTATGTAAACCCATATTTAATTAACTCTGGTTCATACTTTCGTTTACAACTTGTGCCTGATGTATCCAAGGTTTTTTCTCCATTTAAAAACCCTGTCCATTTTCTCATCTCTTCCCCGGGGAATTTGGCTATTTTCACTGTCAGTCTACAGATGTTCTTGAGATGAACTTGCCCCAAAGTATCCTCATCTGACTGGACTGAGAGAACGCGTGTATGCAACAACAAAGTTGTCACAGGATTGGCCCAGGTTCATTTAAATAGTTTGTTAAAGATGGAACGGGTGGATGCTTTTCAAACTCTAGCGGAAATTCATTTTAAAATTAATTATTTTAAATCATATTTTTGTGGGCACATGTTCACGACCCAGACAAAACCTCCCACCAGTTCAGAAACACTGCTCTAAACCATCACCAACTTTAGCTAGCTAGTTAGTTGGCTAGCTATCAATACCCCTTTATTTTTGGTGCCCCCTCTAAATAATTGGCTGCAAGATGCATGCCCCTGTGTATTTTATACAGCCTTTTTTGCTTATCTTTATCAAGGGTGTGAATAATTATGAAGTAGCTAAATGAAAATAAATAACATTTATTTTAGAGAACATGCATAAATAAACTCAAATAATTACCTCTCAACAACATCCTCTATTTTATTTTAAATGTTCTATAAACCATTGTGTCAATAAATTAAATCATTCTTTTTTGCAATTGTTAGAATGACTAATGAATCAGTAAAGTCTTGATGCAATTCTATATTGTTGTTTACAAACAGCTGAAGCTGTTGCAGAGTTTTCCCTTGGTCAATTTAGGGCACTTTATTTCTGAAGCATTACTGACATTATTTACTAAAATATTTTGCGATGGGATCCATATTGCTGGCTCAGAGTTTATATGATTTATAAATACTATGTGGTATGTTATTATTACTAGGGTCTTGAAACTAGGGCCTATATATTGACTAGGGCATCAGGTTGGTATTTATTTACAATAGAACATTATTATAACAATGTTTTAGTTTTAAAAAATCGATACATTATTTACTAATACTCTGAGTGATGGTTCTAAAAGAGCATATCGGTCTAACGCACCCGTATTTTGCTGGTCCTGTATGAGTGTGAGCTGATAGGCAAGTTTGAAACCCGTCTTTGCCAGACTGGCCCTGGCCGTTAACCCCCAATCGGGGGTGGAATTGGCTGTGCGCTCCTGACGGAGGGGGGAGGGTGGTCGCTGTGTAGCACATAAGGGTGTCTCCAGAAAGAAAGAAAAAAAGTTGTAAATGTGTTAAGGCATGAACTGGAGCTCAGAATTACACTTCCACAACCATGCACTCTACAAATGTAAGCTCTCTTACTGTACGTACACAGAGTATACTCCCGCACCACTTCACACATTTGAAAATGTTGATAGCAATTTATCGTGTCAAACTTGTGCATCGTAATTTGATCTTGCAGTTCCTCTGTGGTTTCTATTTATTTCAGTTGTAAATGGCCAAGGAATTATCACTGCAATCATGAGCACTGGTATCATTTTCATTATTTCCAGGTACTTATGTGGTATGTTAAAAAATAAATGTGGAGGGAATTTCTATAATTCAATAGTCCACAGTCATGAAAAGTCAGAAGAGGCAGAAGAGGCATTGTGCTGCTGCTATGGTTACCGGCTTCTGGAACCCATTGTTCCATACATGGTTGTGCCCATGACATCTAAATAGGTAGTGCAATCTTCTTTAGTTTGGTTATTTGAAATTATGATTGATGCATCCTCTCAAAATGGATCAAGTTACAAGGCAGCATGATTGTGCTTGTTGCAATTAATAGAAAACGGTGAATATTTATACAGAGTGAATATTAACCATAGCTTTGTACATAGCAGCATCTAGTCAGGATGCTTTTCACTGCCACGACCTTGAAGGGGAGTTTGGCGCTTTTCTTAATAAACAAGGATGTCAAGGTCTGTTCCGTCTAATATCTGTGAGCTGTTTTACCACAGTGTGCCTCTAGAGGGTGATGTGGGCAAATCAGAGACAACATGGCAGAATGCGCCCAGATAAGGTGTCCTGTCAAAGGAGACAAAGCATTAGCAGTCTTTTAGCATTAGTGCTAGCATTAGTGTGCTGGAATTGCATGATTTTAAGGAGTAGTATGGCCTGGAAGACCCTATGCCACCCTATTCCTTTGGCTGAAGCAGCTGCACCTGTTTTTTAACTACGTACACTATGTTATCTTGTTCTAAACGACAGTATGGATGTTATTCATTGCATTGTTCTGTTTGAGTAGCAGACCCTCTTGTTCCCGGGGGTCACTATATTCTACGGCACATTATAGGGTTTTCACATTTTCTGTCAGGACCACTAAGCGGAGTTGTAGTTTATTATTGTCACATGCACTGGGGTCTAGTACAATGAAATTCTTGCTTGAATGCGCTCCTCACAACAGGGGTAAAACATTGGCGTGAAAGCGTGACACTCTCCAGTGATCAAGTAGACGAGTATACAAGAATATAATCACTCCATTACTATTTAAAAGGAAATGTGATCATTTGTATTGGGGAACTGCGTGTGGAAGTGCATATCGAAGAGGTTCACAAACTCTCTGAGCCCATGGCCCCTTTAAAGAGTTAACCCTCTTAAAATGTAGCTAAACATATGTTCACATATTGAATTTTAATGTTTTAACATCTCAAAACAACTGCATGTACACAGCAACTAGAACAGTGTATATATCTGCAGTGTTTCATTTGGCTGCTGTGAATGTGAGTGGACAGTGTATATTATTTAAAAACATTTAACATGTGCATGTGACCTCAGGTATATGGCAACCCACCTCAGGTTGGAAACCTTTGTCATATAGGCTATATCATTCTAGAATATATACACTCGTGTAGTATAAGTGTATAATTATTCGTGATTAATGTTTTTTTTCTTTATGACAAAGATGTTATTTCTAACATAATATATAACATAGATCCAAATACATATATATATTGTGGTGTCCCTTAGGGTGGGGCGACACTCACAGACCTTTGCAGAGGGCGTAGGCAGTTAAATAACCCAGAGGAGGCAGTAATATAAACGAAACAATGGTTTATTAACCAAATATTGACAAACATAAAAAGGTTGGGGTATTCAGGGGGAATTCAAAACTCACAGTCCACAATCCTTAACTTTGTCATTATCCGTAAACCGTAGTCCAAATCCAATCCAGTTCCTCAATCCAGTCCAAAGGTTGATACACAGGCAGGGTCCTCAAACAATCCAATTCAAACACAAAAAGCAATCCCAAAAGCACTCTCCTCAACACTCTCAAAAACCACCAACCTACTCCTTCAACACACCAACCTGCTCCTCTCTAGTGTGATAGGAGTCAGTCGTTTAAATAGGCCTCCAAATGACCTTCAGCTGTCCGTAGTCCAAATTGCCTGACTTTTTTCAGGTGCGGGACTGCGGGCTGCTGGGAACCGTAGTTCTTCGGTTTCCTCCAGTGGCTCCCAAGAAATAAAGGGCCAGGCAGCCATTTTCCAGTGCAGCCCCTTGGGACGCCACAATATATACAGTATATATATAAATCTAAATGCATAGCATGACGTTTTTCATGAGAGATAACCTAAAGTTCATATAGTAGTCTTAGCTAGTATTCGTTTGTTAGAGCTCCCTTGGATAAGACGTGTATCAATGATAATATCAATCATACTTTTCCATGGTTAAGTAAATATGACAATAAAAAGTTGGTAAGAAATGTAAGAAGAAACAGAAATGGAAGCGAAAAGACTACTGCTGTTTTTAAGCAAATCACAGAGGTAGTGCAATTCTTACATTTCTTACCAACTTTTTAATGTTATATTTACTTAACCATGACATTCAGTTCAGTTTAGAAGCACTTGCCAAGTAGTAGAACAGCAATGCCTCACTTGGGATTTGAACCTGCAACCTTCCAACTTGCAAGCTTATTTATCTGTTAAGTTGCATTGTCACCGACATCGATTTGCTGCTAGCACCCTGAGACAGTTTGGGTGAACTATTTCCTCTTTCGACTTTCTTTTCAGCTGGTGATGGGTAGATTATTAATGTGTGTTCAGATCTGGGGCTGGACTTCTGCTGCACTTTCAATTGCTCCAAAAAGCTCCCAATTGTATGAATGGGCAGCTGTGTGTGGTGAAAAGTGCACTGGTCATCTAGCTTCCCTCCTCACCCTCTCTTCAAATAGCATTGCTATTTCTTTGTACAGTACAGGTCTCCTTACATTTTTACTCACAGTTTACATTGAAAATCCTTTTATACAGCAGGGTTGTTAATTAATCAATTCAGGTTAAAGTAACTGCCTTGTTGCCTTGTACAACAATAGCATAATTCCTCACCTGGGACATGAAACCTGCAGCCTTCTGGTTTCAACCCCGCCCCCCACACACACACTATAGCTTCCGGTTCTTTCAAACGGGAGTCTGTTAGGCGATTAAGTTATGTAATTAATCAAATAACAATGCATTCCGATGAAGGGGGCTTAATGTGGCTGTTGGTCATGGCACTGGCAGGTCATGATCTGAGTCTCCACTTCCCTGCACATTTGAACAAGCCCCAACGGTTCTATCGGCAGAGGTCCAGGGAAATCAAGGTTCAAACAGGTTCAAGACTCGGTAGGTCTCTCACGGATATACACCCTCAGCCAAACACATTTTAATTTATGAATCGTTAGTGTTTGGGTGTAAAAAAAATTAAATAAAGATGTGACGAAGGAGAATTGTAGGATTTGAGAAAAGAATAAAAAATCCTACATACATATACTAGTAAATGTCCCTGTAGTCCACGAGGACATTCAGTGTTTAATGGCCTGTCTCTCCCTGTAGTTCCCTGTAGTTGCAACAGACGCTTGGGTTACATTTGACACTGAATGTCCTGTCCTCTAAACTCAGAACACACCCTCCTCAGACTATGCTGCTCCATTAACGCTGATTGCTTGGGCTGTGAAAGGCATCTATCTGACAAAGCTGCGTTTTATGCGACCTGACAGGCAACCGCATCATCTGTAGCACACCCTCTTCCCTCTTACATTGCTGCCTGATAACTCCAGTATTTCAGCTTTTTTTTAAATATATCTAGGCAGGGGTGATAAAATCTTTGCACAGAGGTTACCAAAAAATGTATAATAATCTAGCTGATTAATGTTATGCTGATCCCCCAAAATAAACAGCCATTTGGTGAACTTTGGAAACTCTGCCAGAACTGGCAACCCACAGCCGCTTTTGTCATGTGGAAGGAGAAGGAAGATAATTGGCTCTTCGGGAACACACTAATCCACTTATTTTCCGCTGCGTACCCCTTAAGCTTGTCGGATACCCTGCGATTGGGAGGGCTTGATCCCTTGCCTTGGTCGGGTGACAGGCTCTGGGGGTCTGGAGGCACAGCCTCCTTCTTGCCCACACCAGATGGCCACCGCGTTAGGCGCTCTCAGCAGTTAAAGGGCAGAGCGAATCGGTTCCTATTTCGCCTCCTCCGCCCACAAATGGCCGCTCCTGCCCCTGTCAATGAGGTTAATTGTGTGTGTTTAACAAAAATGGTGGAAACAGGTGCTTGGATCCCTGCTGTGGGGACAATGCCTATTTTCAGTCCCCCTTCTAAACAGGTTGGCATGTCAGGCTTCAGTGCATCGCCATGTACTTGTACTTCTATTGCATGCAAGTTTGACCAGCAAGGAAAAATGGATTTAGCCGTACCCGGACACTTTTGATCTGAGTATTAAAAATTGGAACTGTGCTTTGTTTCTCTCAGAACTGTTTTTCTGACAAAGTGTCCCACTGGCTTTGCTTTTGTGATCATCGTCTGTACAGTTTCACATTCAGAGCAGATTTTTTGGTCTGTGGAATTTGCTAACTGTGATCCTTTTGGCCTTTTGTAAAAAAGAATGACAATAAAATTGTCTTTTTTTAACCATAATTGCATTTAGGTATAATTGCATCTAGCTATCGTTAATCAGCAAAATGGAACGGTGGTTAATCCATAAAAACAAAGACACAACAGATATCGAGATTGACAACAGTCACCCTGATGCAATTCATGAAATGAATTTTAAAAAGCCATATACCCAGAGCGATCCAAGGCTTTACTGATTCCTTTCAGATCAACCTTTTTATGTGAAAATACTTTTTCTGCACTGACGTACATAAACAACAAATACTGATCACCAATACTTTCTTCTTCAAAAATATGAATCACACAATCTTTCACTTCAATCCAAAACTCCACCATATATTTGTGTGCACTATACTACTGGAGAAACCTAACAATGGCCCTGACGTATGCTATGTTCTAAAACTTAACACTTGCGACTTGACAGGATGAATTGCAAAAGACACCATCAGCCGCCATCAGCTGACTTGCGACGACCAGAGATGGGGTAATTTACATTGCTGCAACTTTTCTCTGCAACGTTCTAAAACGGTCTCGTCTCGTTGCGAATCTTTGTTGTAAACTGGCCTTAAGGGGTTGAATGGACCTAGACCAAGCCAGGTTGCACCCCACACCATGACAGAGCCACCAGCCTCAAGTTTTTTATTTATCTTGTCAGTTACCTGTATATAGCAAAGATTTTGAATCTTTTGTTAATTTGTTTGACAAGTACATTGTATATTCCTAGCTGATAGTTTTTGGTTCCCAGAACATTCCCTGAAAGATTATTTTTAATTGAGAAGGAACATTGTAGGAATGGACAAAGAATGTTATACAGGTTTGTTAAACAGTTAAAAAAAATAATGTATTTTTGTATGGTCATAGATTTTCATTTTATCAGAAAATTTGATTAACAATGTTTAACAAATATGGAATTTCAATACATTCAGAACATTCTGAAAATGTTACTGACATGTACCTTCCACAATGTTTTTTTCCACAACTAAATGATAATCATCAAGGGATGTCAGCAGTTAGAGAATGGACAGACAGATGTCAGTTCTCTATTAGTGTTCATTCCTTGCCAGAGAAATAACACCACTTTACACCGAGAAACATAATAAATTGTTGAGAGGTTCCTTCAGCCACTGAACCAGGCAATGAACCGCAGTTCTATAGGCACTGCTTGGCTGTAGCCATTTCCTGAATTTTCCTGCAATAGTTTGTGTTACAAACAGGCAGATTAATTATTATCCCCAGGGGCCCTCTCTATCTGCAGGTACCAGAGAAATCCCCTGTAATCTCACATATAGAATGGAGTGAATCAGCCAAGTCATTTTCAGACAATCCAAAGTGCATTGGCAGACATCTGAAGTGGCCCTGTAGCATCAGCAATTCTCCTGGATTCTCTTCGCCCATCAGGATGGCCTTAAGTGATTTTTCCTCCCAGAAAGGAATGGAAAATAATTACAAAATGTTTCACCAAAATTATGACAACCGCAGGATTCAATGGCAAATGTATATAATAAATGTATTAAAACACAGATTGTTCTGTAATAAAATAGTTTAATAAATATTTCTGTCATTAATAGTTTAATAAAATTTGGAATTTATATTTTTTTAGAGCTGGGGTGGAATTTGTGTGCTACTGCCCAAGGCAAAATTACGTATTTTTCACTGTGTGTTGCATGCATTTTATTATGTTTGAGATCACTGGAAAATGGTATTTCTCATTACTGACTTTGTACCCAAATCCTCAATGGAATATAATGTATTTCCATGATGATAAGTGTTCATGATGAAATGTGATAAATGAACAAAAATTACAAATAAAATAAATATGTATTGCCTGTGTCTAAGGTTAGGAATAAAGTTTTGATCCTAGTATCAAAACCTCATCAAAATCAGCCGTGCAATCAGTCGTGCAATCAAAACCATTTTGCCTGTTACCTGTTATTGGACTATGGCATGAGAACATATTTCATGTATACCACCAAAATATATGTAAAACCTGACAAAGATATCTGTTATACTTTTAGATGGTTAGCTGGTTGTTCACAAATACACAAGACTGATCATTCATGATTTATTTAAATTCAATACCCCAAATAGACACAGGTAGATTATTATTATTACTATTATTATTGTTATTATTAGTTGTAGTAGAAGTAGTAGTTCTTAATTTATCAGATGATGCAGAGCGACATTAAATATATACTGTATCAATGTCAATATGTCAATTGGTTCAGTAGCACTTGCATTCTGCCCAAGGCTTCCATAATGGTGTTTAAAAGGCATATAAACTCAGAACTCGATAGCACAAAGCCACTGAGACATATGAGGCACTGACAGCTACATTAATCTAGCAATCATGTGTCGTATCAAAAGCTTACTCTTGGTTGTATTATGAATAACACTTCAGATATATATTTTGAACGTGTGTATATATATATATATATATATATATATTGTGGCAGCCCAAGGGGCTGCACAAGGAAATGGCTGCCTGGCCTACAACACATGGGAGCCAGGAAACACTACATTTCCCAGCAGGCCACAGTCACACCTGAACGGAGTCAAGCAAATGGGACTAACGAACAGCTGAAAGCCATGTGGAGGCCTACTTAAAGGGCTGATTCCAATCACACTTTGAAAGGAGTAGGAAAGTGTTTGTGAGTGTGTTGGAACCGTGAAGTCGATTGACTAGCTGGGATTTAGAGAGGGATTTGGAAAGAGTGTTTTTATTTTTTATTGTTTGTGTATGAAATTGGATTGTTTGAGGACCCCCCTTTGGATTGACTATGGACTGGATTACGGAATAGACCTGGATTACGGAACTGGATTTTGGACATTGACAACGAGTAGGATTTCGGACTTTGTGTGTTCGTATTCCCCTGAAGACCCCACCCTTTGTTTTGTGTTTGTCGAGATTAGTTTAATAAATTATCATTTTGTTTATATTACGGCCTCCTCTGTGTTCTTGAACTTGCCTATGCCCTCTGCAAGGTCCGTGTGTGTCCCCCTGGGGACACCACATTATGGTGAAGAATGCGGGCAGAGGGCATCACTTACAGGCAAGAGGAGGTAGTGCAGCAGGATTTGTTTTGGGGATTTTTGAAAGGAAAAGGCACGCTGATGGAAGGTGACTGGACAGTAGGCCCAGCCATGGAGACTTGGAACAAGGAGCAGGCCCAATTGGCACAAAGTGGAGCCCCGTGGTGTATATGCTGTATGGAGTATGGCCACCAACCCAGTGAGTGTTCCATGAGGGAAGAAGTGGGCTGGAAAGACCCAAAGGAAGGAAAGGTCAAAGAGAAGAATGGCCACCCCTGCTCTGTGGTGCCCCCTAGGGAAAAGAGGAAAAGGATCCCAGGTAGGCCACAAAAGCAGCATATAAATGAGGCAGATAAATTTGCTGTTTTGGAGACGGAGTTGGGAGAGGTGCAAGATGTAATAAAGGGCCAAGATGAAGTGATTCAGAAACTGGAGAAGTGTTGTCGGGACCAGAGGGAGGACCTGGTGAAGAACCAGAGACGGGCGGCCATGGTGGAGGACCGATGGCGAGTCACCCTCTGGGAGGTCCAACAGCTAAAAGATGCCCAGACTGAGCTGTACCGGCTGAAGGTGGAGTTGGGGACCTCGGAGGAGCGCCACCTGCTGGCAGTGGGGAAACTGCTGGAGGAGCACAGCAACTCCCTGAGAGTGCTGGGAATCATGGCTGGGGAGCTGGAAAAGGAGAAGGCATCCCTTGGCAATGAAGTGAGGCGGATAGAGGCCCACAACCTGGCGCTGGAAGAAAAGGTGAGAAACCTATCCAAGAAATTGAAGGAAAAGAACCGACAGTGTCTGGACATCCAGGAGTCCCAAGACCAGGCTAAAGAGGAATATGCCAGGGCCTTGGGGGATGTACAGACCAGATTCGAGCAGAAGGAGGCGGAGCTAAGGAGAGCAACAGAGAACCATGCGTCCGAGGCGGAGCAACTCCAGAGCCAAGTGGAGCAAGAGCGTGAGGGAAGGCGGGAGCTACAGGCACAGTTGGAGCAGGTGAAGACCCTTGCTTTACAAAAAGAAGAAAAGATTTTTGCATTGCAGGAAATTCACCAAACTACCTCTGCAGCACTCCTGATTGAACAGAGGAAAAATGAAGAGCTCCCGGTTCTGAAAGACCAACTGCGTGCCTTAACCAGGAGGCTGGACCAAAAAGAAGCCCAGCAGCTGGCCACGGAGAACTATTTTTGTGAGACCTTAAAAATCCAAACCGAAACTCTGATTGATCTACAGGATCAACTGGAAAGGGTGAGTGAGGAATTGGAAGTTGTGACCCGTATGCCCGCTGTGAAAGATTTTAGTACCCAGGTGGAAATCTCGCAGCCAGTGGAGCTGACAGGAGATGATGACCAGATGGGGGAATCGAAGATGGTCCTCAGTCCCACTCAGCTGGCCAGACCTTGAAAGTGAACTGGAGGAACAGCAGTTTGCGGAGGATGAGCTATGGTGGGACGATGGCATGGAGGAAAGCCTCTTGACGATGGCTGAGGCCAGGTGGAACACCCAACCCTCTCCTAAAGTGGTGAGTTCATTGCTTCCATTAAAGGGGAAAAGTCAGATAAGAGTAAGGGAGTTTAAAAGGACTCACCTGAAGAAAAATCAGAAACAAAATAGGCTGACTTGTAAAGGAAAGGACCGCGGGAAGCGTCTGTGGAAAGGAAATGCAAATGTGAAAAAGAAAGTGAAGAATAAATCTAACAGTCTTTCAAAGAGAATGTTTTCCCTGGTTGCTGAGCCTGACCACCTGGAAGAGGGGTGGAAGGGGCCTAGCAGAGGACCACAGAGTGAGAAGCTGCATCAAGTTCGCTGGAGGAGCCATGGAGGATTGGTGAAGACCAGAGCAGGAGCAGTGACCATTCCATCCTTGGAGCCCAGAGCAAGTACACACATATGACCACTTGAAGGTGGTCAAGGTGAGCAACTTGCATCACCCACTAATGTCTGCCAGATGTTTTTTCAGGCAAATGGAGACTATGGAATCCGGACGTTTGACCCAGGGGGGACACTTCCTGAGGGGACCTGGAGATGGTGACCCTCCTGTTGGACGCTGGACATAGGCCGCTCAGCCCTCCCAAGGTCAGAGCTGAGGAGGAGGGTGTGTGGCAGCCCAAGGAAATTGCTGCCTGGCCTACAACACATGGGAGCCCTACACCAAACACTACATTTCCCAGCAGGCCACAGTCACACCTGAACAGAGTCAAGCAAATGGGACTAACGAACAGCTGAAGGCCATGTGGAGGCCTATTTAAAGGGCTGATTCCAATCACACTTTGAAAGGAGTAGGAAAGTGTTTGTGAGTGTGTTGGAAAGTAGAGAACCGTGAAGTCAATTGACTAGCCGGGATTTAGAGAGGGATTTTGGAAAGAGTGTTTTTGTTTTAATTGTTTGTGTATGAAATTGGATTGTTTGAGGACCCCCCTTTGGATTGACTACGGATTGGATTACGGAATAGACCTGGATTACGGAACTGGATTTTGGACATTGACAACGAGTAGGATTTCGGACTTTGTGTGTTTGTATTCCCCTGAAGACCCCACCCTTTGTTTTGTGTTTGTCGAGATTAGTTTAATAAATTATCATTTTGTTTATATTACTGCCTCCTCTGTGTTCTTGAACTTGCCTACGCCCTCTGCAAGGTCTGTGTGTGTCGCCCAACCCCTGGGGACACCACAATATGTATGTATGTGTATATATATATATATATATATACTACATTATACATATGGCTATAATGTAAACAAACCTACTGTACTTATTTGAAACAAGTCTTTTATTACCATACATTATTTTTTTTGTCCCCCATCTCTCTGCTGTGGATTAAAGTATTGCTTATACAAAAGGATGTTTGGAATGAATGCATATTGAATTGAAAGGATGGTTAATTGGTTTTGCACTTGAGCAAACTTTTGACTTAATTAACAATTGCAGTGATACTGTGTCAAGCATTCCTGCTAAGGTTCATAAGGCACTAACCATGTCATGAAATTAAATCCTCCTACCCTAAGATAAATTGGGCTATGGGAGAAACATCCAATAGGTACTTAAGTCAATCCAACTTCATTCTCCAGGTGGAGGTTGTTGTTTTTAGGAATGTGGTTTCGGCTTAAATTTGCTTAGTGGTTCACAGGGCCCATTCTCATTTGTTTACTGTTAAAACTAACATACTTAAATTTGGTCCATATGCAAAGTCAATTCATATTAGTGCTCTTGTCCTGAGGAGCTATAAGATAGTTTTGGAGACCAAATTAGTACTCTGATTCAAAAGTATCCTTTTGTGGTTCACTGGACTAAAGTCATACATTTCTTTTAGAGGACCGAACAACCACCTTTTCAACCCAAACCTGGCCAAACTGAAGCTGGGGATACATTACTGACTGCCCATTCAAGACAGCAGTGACCTTGTGGGGAGGTGAGGCAAGACTGTGACCAAATGACGACCACAATAAACTGAATTATGGATGATGTCTTTCAAAGAGACATAGGAGGCCAGAGGAAGACGTAAGGTCCCTATACAAGTGGTACTTCGGGCTGGAGACCGCAAACTAAAAATGCGGAAACTGGAAAGGAAATTCTAACTTTACCAAAAAATGCATTTTCTGCTTTTTCTTTAACGGGCTCCTCAATGATTTCATAAATTATGAAATAAAGGACTTCGTCTTTATTTTGTTCACTGTTGGCAATGTTTAAGAACTGTAGGGATCTTGTAACAAGGAAGGGGGAAGGGGGACAAGACAAATTCTACATCCATTAACCAAGAGAAATGAACCCTATGTCTGTTAATCAAGTTCAATAAGGCATCAATTAACTAAAGCAATGCTGTGTTATACAATCCATTGCTTCTCAGCTGGTGTGCTGATCTAGGTGCACCGGTTCCTCATCCTCAGGCTGGGCTTGAAAGACTGGGACCTTCTCATTTCCGTTAAGATATTGTAATCTGGCCTTTGGTTAGTAAAATGTAATTTCAATTCTGGCTCTTGTCTTTACAATAGCTGCAATGAAATATGCCTGGGGCCCTGTTGCACGTTTTGGGTAAGGCATCATAAAGAAGGGTCTACAAGCATAGCCCCAGTCTCCAATCAAGAGTCCATCATAATAAACTATGAGACATACAGATCTCTGATCCCAGATGTTAGATCCCTACATAAAATAACCATTTAAGATACGATTTATGACTAATAATAATGGCCAAGCCACTTCGCTTCAATGTTGCTAATGAGGCAGGTGGAGTTCATCTGAGAACGATTGAGGTCAGGTCATGGATGATGAAAAGTGTTATCAAATGCCTGGTGACCCCATACTACCAAACACTGGCATTGTATGATTGCATGTCATGAATATGTTTGCTAATTTGCATCAATTCCTGAATTGTAATGTGTATGTTAATGTGAGTGTTATTGTCATATTTACCTGCAGATTAATGCACAAAATCCACCTCATTTTGTCCTGAAGGTGCCTTGACTGGAATCTGACTGCAGTCCACCAATGACGTTGTTAAGCTCTGCGTAAAAATGCACTTAATAAATGATAACGATGGAATTACCTATTCATTAAATTGCCAGTTAGTGCGTATAACCTTTTAAATGACATTTGACTGTATAAATGCCCTCTTTGATGGCCCTTTACCCTCACATGGCCCATAAATATGATGAACACATTAAGAAATCTCTTAAGTGGAGAAATGTGCCATTTAAAAAAATTGCAACCCTATGCACAGGGTCTGTGTCACTGTCAAAACACAGCTACGCCGGGTGGCATGGGCAATGTACAATTCAGCATTCCCCTTTAAGTGAGTCATTGTGTAATGCATGGTTGTGATAGGTGAATGAGGTATCATGAAACCTAAAATGGTTGGAGCTACTGTATGCTACCTATAACTCACAGTTTTGAACCAAAAAATGTGCTTTGTTGTGAAAAGCAAAACTTTTTGATTGGTTCAAACAAGTGATTTACAACTAATTGTAGCCCCACTCATTTTTGTTGTCATGGTACCTCATTCTCCCATCATACCATTCCAGCCATGCTAATGAGAGAAATCTTAATAATAATTTGGACATGAGCAGTTCATGGTTGATTCACCTGGATACCCTCTCTCTAAAGGTTGTAATATATGCACTTTCAGACAGCCAAGCCTTAATGTGAGAGATGCCTCATAACTCAAAGTTGCTCCATCACTTTCCAGCGACTTCTGTCACTGTGTAATTACTGCACCACAGAGGAAGCACACAACGAGACTGATTAGAGAGACAGCCACAGAAGCAGCCAGCCAAACCTTAATTTTGTGCTAATTAAGGTTCCATTTGGCCCTGAAACCATGGTAAATCATCCATTTAAATTCTTAGGAACTGTTAGGACAGTCTTGCCTAAAATAATGCATTTGTTGAATCAATACCAGATGTTCTATCTGTATTACCCAAAAGAGTTCATTAGCATGGTCATCTTCTGTTCTCTTTTCTTAATTGACATCCATATCAAAAGAGTTTACTGCACCTGCCTGGGCTCTGTCTTGGTCACCGCCTGATGCTATTGTATTTATAACCTACAGAGAATTTGTATTTAGGAAGAAGGAATGCCAGTTTAAACTACAATGCTTTTCCAGGAGGGAAACTAGGAATATGTGAGACATCGAAACCATTCAGTTCATACAGAAAAATGCTGTATAATTCAAGATAATTTCATTGTGTCAGTGAGATGGCACTAAAAATCATTATAAGGCTAAAAGCGTAGTGTCCTTACCTGGCATCAAAGTGTCGTATATCATAAAAGGAATAAAAACGATATATTTTTAGGAAAAGTATGTGTATGTAAAAGATGGGAAACTAAAGTATATCCATCTTGTGGCACATTTATTTTAAACAGTGAATGTACTGACTTTGTAGAAACTAGTGAATTCCTTTGAATACCTTTATTAAAATGCGAAAGCAATGCAGAGGTCAAGATGGCACAAGTGTAAAAGTAATACACATAACAGATGTTTTACTTGCACCCAATATAGAACTAGAAATATAATATGATATCACAGATAAAGGCTAAATAAGCAATACACAAAACTGTATACTGTAGTTGCATTCATTAGCAATCATAACAAACATAGTAATGCTCATAAACATTCTAACCAGCTTATTACAGCAGATGTCAAAGGAAGATATGAGTTGTTGGGACACAATGAGTACTCTTTGACATATCATATTATGGGGCTATGAAAACTTGCAAATGTGTTAGTTATTCCATGAGGTAATCATAAAGTACCATGAAGTGCGTAAACATAAATAAATATAGTTGTGTAGTATTGGTTAACGGTTATGGAACAGGACTGATAAATAGAGGTTGCAGGTTTGAATATCGGGTTGGGCACTGCTGTAGTACACTTGAAAAGGAATTGTTTTTATAAATATCCAGCAAACGGTTATGTTGTCATTATTAAAACAACAAGGATAAATGTAAGCTATTTCAGTCACCCCAGATAAGGGGTGTCTACGGAGTGTATAAATAATGTATTGAAAAGCTTTAGCACTGCGTCTTTCCTGGGAAAGAGGCTGAAGTGGAATGATTTGCATAGCCTGATATCATTGATCTGTCTCCTCTCCTTCACCTCACAGAGCAGGTCACACAGCAGCTGTGGATTGTATTGACTCTATAAAACAATTACTCCTGTTAAAACACATTGATTGGTAGGGGGGGAATGATCACCTTTGGGGGAGAGGGGGTGGGGGTTCCATTAGGGCAGGTCATTGAGTTTGAGAATGGATGCTCTGTATTGTGGCAAAAACAGTTTTCATTGACAATACAATTCTGCCATAATCTAAAAATAAAACTGCAATACAAGTCCACCTGTGCAAAGCAATGAAAACGATTAATGTACCCCTGCCCCTCCACACAATCCACCCCTGAAGCATAAAACATATGGTGAGCAAACCTATTAGGAATGAAGGGGTTACTTAACACATGTAAACCTCAGCTGTCTAATTTAATGTTTGTGAGAAGTGTAGCAGGTGTGTGCTGATGATTAGATCATCTTTAATTATGATTTTAATTAAATGTCCTATCTAATATCAGAGTCCATAACTCCTCAACAGTGGCTAGAGGATTAAAGAGATAACAAGCAACGTATACTGACAGTAGGAGCCAGAGAAAGAGGACCCTGAGAAAACTGTGGAAAGAAAAAAGGGTAAAAAAGAGTATAACCAATACCAATGGCTCTCAGACAAAAGAACACATTTTGTGGCTAAAGTCCAAGTGCTAAAAGAAGGCCTAAAGTGCTAAAAGGTGCCAGAAAAGAGGTTGAATCCCTTTTTCCACGCCATGACAATTAACAGCTTGCCTCCTATGCAAGACAGAAATAAATCTCTCTCTTTATTTTCAATTCTATTCAATAGAACTTTATTGATCCCACATGGGGCAATTTAAAGAGCAAAGACCATGTTGACGCAAAAACAGGAACAGAAACACACCAATGATTCTGTTTAATCGCCAAAAATATGTATTTAGTTTGAAAACACGCACTCCTATTATGAGGCATCATCCCTGTCACTCCAAAGACAACAGTATTACTGCATCACAAAATGTGCATTTGTGTGTGTGTGTGTGTGTGTATAAAGTACATTTTTTTGGTATATCTAAAGGGATTACCAGAGAAATGTTTCATCCCCCCAGGCAGATGAGAAATTGATTTCATTTTTTCCATTGGGAAAAAATGTAATAGTTCTGTGTGAATGTCAACAGAATGATATGTAATTCGACGCCACAGTAGAGTTGGTCTGGGGGTCTTTAAAATGTGTCCAAAATAACTCCCCGGGGTCTGGGAAGAGATGGAACTGCGATGGGTGGTCGGGTTGCGTTGGGGAGTCATGCTCTGTTGGGTACTGGTGATCAACGGCTGCTCCCTGGCCCGCCACAGCAGAGTTGGTCTGGGGGTCTTTAAAATGTGTCCAAAATAACTCCCCGGGGTCTGGGAAGAGATGGAACTGCGATGGGTGGTCGGGTTGCGTTGGGGAGTCATGCTCTGTTGGGTGCTGGTGATCAACGGCTGCTGAGTCAGTCAGCTGGAAAGGTCAGCCATGTCCAAGAGATGGTTAGGGTCTCGCCAGGAGGACCCAGGTTGACCTGTGAACCAAAAATAGCATATGTAGCTGGCACTGTTTTCTCACCAAATTCCCTCCATTCTTCAGTGATTTACGGTGATAGATACAGTCAATTCCAAAAAACAAGAAATTGTTAACTGGCCACAACATTACTTGTGACCGGTGAGTAAACCCTTAATTGTTTTGATCAACTTAGACTGCCATGGAGTACTGGGGGTGGGGCGTTTGCCCCTCTGTGAGCGATTGACCAATCAAGCACATTCTATATATATTTATTGTACCTATCATGTTAGCTTTGCTCTCCTGTCTTCCTGTCCATCCCAGTAATCCCGGTGATTCCCTTCCTGTTTGATCAGAGGTACATGTGTGTATGCTTCGCCTTATTAGTTACAATGTTTTATATTTAATTTATAGATCTTGTCAGAACAGTGAAGTTAGAATAAAAATGGTTTATTCTCTGAATGCAGAAGCTTTAACATGAAACGCCCTTGTTTAAAGTTCAGCACTCAGGGTTGAATACTGAACCCAAGTCGTATTACGTGTTAAAACCCCTCACTTATCCTACATGTAAACTATATTTATTTGATTGAATATAATAATCGCTACACAGGATACCAATTATCAATAAAAATCTCAAAATTCATTGATAGGCAGAGCAAACTGGTGGATCAACCTTCATCAAAATATGCAACTCACCATTCAATTAAATAAACAGCTGGTTTATTCAGTTACAACAGTTAGACAAAACATTCAACGTCCAATCTACATATGTAGGTTCAACTACCTTAACAAAAACTAAACCGGAACATCCAATATGTAGGGTTTAGTTCTGTCTCCTCACATATGGAACATTTATCGGTACCATTTCACAAGCTTGCTCGTACCACGTCAAGCTCCGCTCTCATCTGGCCCCAAAAGACGTAAGTTCCAAAATGGATATTCCGGCTTAACAAATACTAACTTCTAAACATAAAATTGACATGTAACAATCACAAAAGAGATTTAATATAGGAGGCTTAGATGAAAATACACTAGTTAAACTAAATGTCCTCATCTCGGACAACTAGAGTAGCTTATATCCATTTCCTACTGAGAAAAGTGCGCGTTTCTCAGGAAACTGATACAAACGTTACTTTTAGGGTGACAAGATTCAAATCATCCAAATGCGGGACGTTGAGGGACGGAAAGGTGCAACAGAAAGGTTTTGAAGCAATTTTTAATGATAAAAATTGTGGGCAGGGGTTCATATTCATATTTATATCCATAAAAGTCTGTGCTATGTTCCAAATGAGGTAATAACAATAAGGAGGTGAGACAAATCTGAAACAACGTTTATTGAAGAATTAAAATGTGGGACACCTGGTTACCCTAGTTAGTTTAGTATTGCATGCCATCCAATTATGTGCTAAATTTTATTGTAGTGAAAGCAAGTCTCATAAATTGTTCTTTGCAAGACTTGGCGCTTGCTCTTCAGCAGACATGACAACATTTCCAGTTCGCTATGGAAAAAGCTGATCTGATTGGCCACACTGAACGAAACCCTCAATACAGTTCATTTATTCTTCTTACACCAATCCCTTTTACAACTGCGCTGCTGGTGCGCTACCGTCTCTTGTCACGAAATAACTGGAATGGACAAGGACATGCCTTAATGCACCTCCTTCCTGGATTAGCGCTAGTGTCTCCACTTTCGCTATGATAACGAAACTAGAGTCTGATGATGCAGATTTACTTTTGTTGGATTTTATTTCAAATAATTAGTAGGGGTGTGAATAATTGTGACATATTTTTTGGCGAAATTTTGTTGTTGTTCTCTGAGCAATTGTATTAGTATAAAAATATAATTTTTGCATAAAATATAGTTAATTACCTGTATTTTGTATTTTATACAGACGTTTTTGTTCATCTTTATCAGGTGTGTGAATACTTTTGGAGCTGACTTTATATGTTTTGAAAAATTTAGAAGTTCTGACAGCCTTAATTTTTTTGTAATCAATCGGGGTTTAGTTCAATTGTTTGTTTCTTTGTTTTGCATGCATATTTCACTGTAAAGTGACTTTAAAGTGAAGAAAGTACTGAGTACCGAAAGGAAAATTGTAATTGTAGCATAATGGTTTTTGTCACAGAAGTCAATGTATCACTGGCTATCAAATGTATAACAATGGAACCAGAATCCAGTGTTGCTCTAAAATAATATAGGTAGACTCTAGGTTGGGACACACTGAACGACAGGGAATAAATTAGCTCATGTTTGAATCAGGCAGACTAGAACTCGGATCTGTGCTTACAGAAAAGATCAATGTGAACACATAGTGTATACCGTATCGATCCCCAAAGTGGAGGTATTCAGGCATACAAATGATGACATACAATCACAACATCGATACCAACACAGGGACATTAGTAAACACAAGGCGCATAATTTCCTGCAACCAACCAATTGACCAAAAATCTGAGAATAACGAATTGCGCCGTATGCTCCAGTGCCCTTTTAACTAACCAAATTCAATACAGCACAGTCACGAGCTGGAGGTTTCCCTTTTGCGACAATCACTTTCCTTTGCCTGATGTCTCCTGCTGGTGGCCAGTCTTGATTCTTCACAGAAGGAGTCATCAAGAGGATCCAAATCAGAGATGACGTGGCGTAGCTTCAGGCTGTTAATAACTATGCACCCCCCCCCTCCCTTCTACACTTCTAAGACCATTTATTATTTCTGCTGAGAAGGTCTTTCAAGGAACTTCTGAGTCAGGTCCGCTTGGGAATAAAGAAATCATAATCTTGCCTCACATTCATGAGGAGTATTTTCTTCATTTTTTTATTCATACACTTGCTTTAAATAATTAATGGCAGTATGGTGAGTGCGAAAATGAAAGTTAACAGCTGCCTGGAGGCAGCATCACCACCTCCCCCTCCTCCCCACCCATCACAGGTAAAAGGCTGTAATGAAAAGGAACTGAAGAGCTGGCTTTGAGGAGTGCTGGGCTTTTTAATAAAACATCTCTTTGGGGGTAATGGGCTCTCCGGGTCAGGGGTGAGCCAGTGCCACAGGCTGCGTTTTCAGATTTGAATGCATCTGTGCAGCAACTTTCCTGGAGCACAAGGCGCTCTACAGTGGACGGAGGGGGTTAATGTCTCAACCAGCACCGCTGCGTGCTGAAGTAGCCACCTGGGTGATGCATGGCAGTCAGAACGCTCACCACACGCCAGTTTAGGCGAGAGTGGCGAGGATTTATTTACCCAATTAAACTGGGGGTTTGATTTTATTGCCAGATTGAGAGAGCCAAATGCTAAATAGACTTTACTTCCAGATACTAAATAATGTTTATGTGACTTTATGTGTTGTTGTTTGTTTCGTTTTTTTCCATCAAAACATAGTACAAAGAGAAAGATAGGTATTTTACAGATTTTTCAATGGTTTTGTTTGGAAAAATAATTAATAAAAATATGGATTGACAACAGATGACATAGATGGACAAAAATAATGGTTGTGAACATGAATATGCCATTGGCACATGTCAACAAACTGAAAATCCAAACAGGATTGATCAGCCTGTAAAAAATTCTGGAGCATTCAAGAAATTGTACAGGGAGGCCGGACCAGGAGAAGGAGCAGGAGAACATTCAGTGGTCACAAAGGTGTGCAAACATGTGCAAGACATTGTGGTCTTCTGGGCTTTGCCCCATGCGTATACACCATCTATCATGTACATTCTTGCCAGTGGTTAGGCCTCTATTCCCAGGTAACGGTTCTTCACAGAGAGAGTTATTATCACTTGGAATAATTTGCTGAGAAATCTAGTGCGGAGACCCTGGGGATTCTTTAAGGCCACACTCGACACAGTGATAGATTCACTCCAGATTATCTGCAAATTATGAGCAAAATATGAACACAACGGCCTGTTCTACTGTTAAGTTTCAGTGTGTCAGACATTCCGCTCTATGCAGTTCAGGGCTAATAACTGTGGTGGATGAAAAAATTGCTAAAAAAAATCATGAATTGTTATTCTGTATTTTCAGCCTTATTTGTGCACGTCAAAACCAAAAAGGAGGGAGTGTGGGCAGAGGGGTATTATTTGTATTTGCCCCAGTGCCCTAGTCAACAGATATAATTAATTGCTACTAATTTTCAGCTGCTAAACAGAAATTGGATTTTTGTAATGATATTCAACGGGGCCCAGTCCATCTTGAAATACATGTGTATATTATTGAATCTTCTTCTTGAGTAGCTCTTGCCAGTAGCAAAACAGGTAAATGAGTACATTGAAGTATTAAGCCTGGTGTATCGTGTCAACAAAAATAAATCCTCCAAAGACATTAATATTCTTTGCCTACGTCATTTATTCACTGGAAGCCATTTTGGCTCCTCAGAGAAGGTCAACGGCATGCACAGCTTTATCTTTAACATTAAACATAGAGCTGCAGCGGGTGAAGGGACAGGACACATAACAGAACGGTTGCAGGTTCGAATCTCCAAGCTGTTATATACTGTACTTCAGTCAAGATAGTTAATCGTAATAAATTCAGCAAATATAAAGCCATCTAAATGGATCAAATGCAAAGTATCACATCATTGCCATGATATGACATGTCTTGCCTAAAATGTCAAATATGCAACCAAAAGGCATTGAAATGGAGAGTGGTGTGAAACTATAGTGTCATTGATGGACCAGACATGTAAAGAGTGGGACATAAGTGTGAATCTAAGCAGGAGAGGGTAAAAGAGCCCTGTGTCAAACTGGTTCAAGATGGCTTCTAATATATCCCCCAAAATATTTTGTGGGCAAGTTCTGCAGTAGTAGTAGTTGCCATTGAATGACTGTCATCTGAAAACACCTTTTTACTTTAATTGCAGAAAAAATGAAACGGACCACCTGCGCCATCAGCCAACGGCTACAAAGTGCTACAGATGGCTCTTAGAGTTTTGGGGCAGGGGGAGCAGCAATTCTGAAATCACTTTCACAGTATTGTAAGTGACAGGCAGGGAGAGTCGCATGAGGCCAAAGTGATGGAGAAGTAAAATGGAGAGGGCTAATCTGTAGCTGCACAAAAGGCATGATTGATTTCTCGATTTCTAATCAATTCTCTCAATCTACCCTTCTGAATCAGCATCAAGGACAGTCAACTTTTGACAAATCAAGAGCATCAACTGTTTTTATTTATTTTATAAGAAAATTGATTGCGTAAAATGTCATCAAATTCGATTAGACTTTAGGTGTCATTACCCTTTAAGCATAGCCCTACAGCACCACTTCTCAGAAATATCAACCCTGATTTTTGTTTTTGTTTTTGATAGCCTCCAAAAACATATGTGGTTACATTTCTCGTAGTAATTTAGCCTTACCCGTAATACAATCTTTTTTCGTGATCAATTTTTTCCCATAACATTTGATCATTTGAAGAGTGGTTTAATTGTTGCTACGTGACAGTTACTAGCTGACTTAAATAAAAAATAGCACTGAATTTAGTCCCTGGTGAATCTAGTAAGTGAAGGGACTTCAACAATAAATAAAAATATCCCTTGCAAGGGACAATATCCCAGTTTATTACAATTCAATGAAACCTGCTGGATTCTTGTCTGGAAACTGCCATCCCAGTCCTTTACATTTGAACTTTCAGTCCTAACCCTTGTTATGTGATGGAGACATGGGAGAGGATAATTAGGAAGCACCACAATTTTACTCTTATACATTACTTTGACACCTGCACGCTCATTCATTTTGTGATTTATGCAAGTCTTCAAGAACACTTTGTTGTCTTATCAAAATAAGAATGTATACGATTCATATGTTAATCTGACAGATAAAACTTTATCCTTAGTGTTATATACACATCTGTCAGTTTTTATAATTCATTTGAATTGGGGAATTAACCTCAACAAAGGCTCACAATGAATTCTGTAAACTGATCTTAATTGCAGCAATGCCGTTGCTGTAGAATAATTAATTAACATCTGTATATTAAGAAGCCAGAAAAAAAACTGTCAGGGATATCTTGATCATGACGTTTTTGTTACAATTCCATGACCCCGTTACATGTTCCTTCATCGAGTACATTGTGTTCTGAATGCAGTGGTGTCTGAGCTGTGGTGTGTGTGTGTCATCTAAGCATGAAATGAATCACTTCAGAGGCTGAAGTGGAAGAGGTAGTTACGCAGGGCCAAGAAATGCATTATCTTGATAAATTAATTAATTCGTTCGCATTTGAATAGCACTTTTCAACCGTTCTCTGTGAGAAACAGAGAGATGTAGAGAAACGTGTTCTGCTGACACATACCTGAAGCACATACCTGGGGTGATGCATGATGGCTATTGTGTGCCAGAATCCCCAGCTGAGGTGGATAGGGCATGGACGGATTAGCCAATCAAACTGGGGCAGGCAGCAAGTCGAGGCCAGGCCTGGGAAAGAGGACTTGGACACAAGGAGTAACCCAGCCCTGTTTCTTACAAAAATGTAAATAGGAACTAAAAAAGTCAGAGCCTCAGTAATGAAGAAAAGTGCTGAATTGGCTGGCTCATCCTGTTAAGGCACTGTTCTAGTGTGTGGATGAGCCTGGTATTGAATGTCTGGTATCGAATGCAGACCGTGCCAGTGCCGACTGTGGCCAGCAGAGGGAGGAGCGGAACAGTCGGCTTTGTTGTCTGTGTCTCATCGCACACCAGCAACCCCCACTGGCCAATCGGGCAACCACAGTCTGCCAGTATAAAGCTGGGCATGCAGTGTCTTCCTACAACTCATGACGGTGCACCCTTAACTTGTAGACCAAGTAGGTGTGAAAAGAAGTGGCAGCTGACATCATGTGTTTCAGAGGAGAGCATATGCTTGTCTACCCTGTCCCAGTTTGACAACGGAGGTTGTTGCGGGTGCAGCTTAGAATACGATTGGGCATTCCAAATTGGAAGAAAGGGGGAAAAGCATAAAAATAAATAACAACCCCCAAAAAAAACCTATACTCAGTGGCCACTTCATTAGGTACACCTTTCTAGTATTGGGTAGGACCCCTTTGCCCCCAGAACAGCCTGAATTGTTCGTGCCATGGGTTCAACAAGGTGCTGGAAACATTCCTCAGAGATTCTGGTCCATGTTGACATGATAGCATCACGCAGTTGCTGCAGATTTGTCGGCAGATCTGCCGTTCCACCACATCCCAAAAGTGCTCTATTGAACTAAGATCTGGTGACTGTGGAGGCCATTGGAGTACACTGAACTCATTGTCATGTACGTGGAACCAGCTTGAGATGACGTGTGCTTTGTGACATGGCATTATCCTGCTGGAAGTAGCCATTAGAAGATGGGTAGACTGTGGCCATAAAGGGATGCACATGGTCAGCAACACGACTCAGGTAGGCTGTGGCATTTAAACAATGCTCAATTAGTATTAAGGGGCCTAATGTGTGCCAAGAAAACATTCCCCACACCATTACACCACCACCACCAGCCTGAACCGTTGGCACAAGGCAGGATGGATGCATGGCTTCATGCTGTTTACGCCAAACTCTGACCCTACCATATGCATGTCGCAGCAGAAATTGAGATTCGTCAGATTCCAATTATTCCACGGTCAAAGTCACTTAGATCACATTTCTTCCCCATTCTGATTTTTGGTCTGAACAACAATTTAACCTCAATTTAACAATTGAGTTGCTACCACATGATTGGCTGATTAGATAATTGCATTAACGAGCAGGTGGACAGGTGTACCTAATAAAGTGGCCACTGAGTGTATATGGGTTGTGTTTGTTGGGGAACATTTTCATGCTAGTGGTTCCCTACCTGCTTTCATTCATTTTGACTATGGTGGCTAATGCTAAAGAAAAAAAAAAGTTTGTATCTGAACAAATAATGCCAATATGCTAAAAATCTTCTGGACCAAATGAAAAACATCATGGGTAAGTCAAAAATCGATTATTATACAAATTCCAGAATACTCCTTTAATCCCAAGAGCAGAATCCCTCACATCCACTTCTTCGTACAATTTCAGGTTTACTTGAGTATATAGCCGGGAGTGGGCTTGACCAGGTAAAAATGCCACCTGTTTCTCACCAGATCTCACAAGCGGGACCTCGATTTAGGGATAGAAAGTGCCAGATCACAACATGACACACTTGCATCTGTAAACCTGTCAATCTTCTGTCTAATGTAGATTGATTCAGCCCGAGCCAAACCCCTGGAGGAGAAGTACTATTCACAAGATGCAGTTGCACTTGATTTTGCAAGCAATACAGACTACAATGAATGACACCAATGTAGTTCAGGGGAAAAATGCCTGTGCCATTTTTACGAATTCACCTTTGCAAAGTCCTTGAAAAGCCGTAGGTTTGTGACTAGGCATTCAGAAAAAGAGAAGCCGATTACAGAGTTTTTTAATAGTCTACATCTAGCAACAAAAGCACTTAGTTGGTGACACTAATGACAGATTCAAACCTAAGATATTGTGGCTTGTCCCTGTAAACTTGAGCCAATGCAGCTTTTTTGTTACTTACACAGCAGTTTGATGGGGGGAGTAAAATTTCTCTATTCAAAGGTCAAAGACAAACTGTAATGTAATAGGATTGGACTCCAAGCCTCAGTCTTGCCAGACTATTTCAGACTACCAGTGCGTGGTCAAATTGTTTCTTCAGCCACTGGAAGCCAGTTTGCTTACTTGTCAAGATTTGTCTGCAGCAAGAATTTAATTAATGCTGTTTAATCCAAAGCTATAAGCAAAACAGCTAGCAAGCATCTTATTGTTATTGTCTTTACTTACAATGTTAACTAAAGTTGATTAAACAAGATGGGGGTATGTACAGGTAGTGAACAAAAAATGTAAATGCTTCGGTAAATGAGGGACGACAAGTATATTCAAAGCAGAGGCTTCCACACAATAACTTCATGTTTTGCTGATGAGAAGAGGCAATTTAACCTGTCACTACTCATCCTATATACCTAAAATGATAGAAATACACAATAATACTCATCATAATCCATATTAAACAATCATGCATGCAAAAAAGATTAGACTCAGCCTCTCTCAAGTTCCATGTTACAGCAGCACAGCAAGGCTTGAACCTACCGTATTCTGGCTGTTAATTGCCAGCTTCCTAACCACTGAACCACAGTTCCACCTTAAAAGGTGTGCGGCAAGTTGTGCCTCTTGACACTCAGGTCAATGACACACATATGGAGACGTGTGTTTGCACTTTGAGGATGAAGAGTGTATCATTTTTTGCCAGTGAAAGGAGAAGGCGGGAGCTGCAGCCGACTGACAGCACCTGACAGTGAATGGCTTCTGCCCGCTCTCCTCAATATCTCTGACAGCCTTAACGACCTCAATCTGTCACTTCAGGGAATGTGTCCACCCATCAATGACCAGACGAGCAGAATCAGAGCATTCCGGATCAGAGCTGGAACTGCGGTCGAGCCGGACACAAGCAGACATCACACGCTGCCAGCCACTTTCCTACTTTCACGGAGGGCGAGAGGGGGGGAGGTTAACGTTGATAGCGCTCTCAAGTCAAACCATTAAAACTTCAGCTATCTGTCTACTCGTCTGTTCCAAAAGTGAAGTGGAGAGATGGAACTTTTTTTATCACCCCCTTCTCCATATTAATCCATAGCCTCTGAGTGCCTTTCAAAACGAACTGCCTGTACCCGCTGGCAACTTCTTGGTGGTCAGTAAAGTGATTTTCTTCTTAGTTTTTTCGACATTTTAAATTTTGACTTTTTGGGGGGAGTTAGGGTACATGTGGCCTGTCATGTAAAATCACTGATGGAATATGTTTGTTTTGTTTTTTGTTTATCAATTTTTAAGCCAATATTTATTTGTTGCCAGTTCAGAATGGAAAATCATAGTCAATTTTGGAGAGTGCAAACAACCCGCCAGCCACCGCTTCTTCCCACTCTGCAGGCTACCGGTTGAGCTGTCCAGTTAGACAGGTACAACGCTTCTCACTGAGACCCTGCTCTGCCTTGCAGGGCCTGACAGAGTATCTTTGAAAACCCATTTCTTCGGTTTCCACATACACCTTGTTTTTTTATCACCTTTCTCTTCCATTCAAAAGACTCCTTTTACATCGGTATCTCAGTGGGGATTTCTTTCCCTCTAATCTACGCTAAAGTGGGGTGTGCTTTATCATTGTTTTTATTATTTTATGTTATATGTATATGTATATGTACTTATATATGCTTTATTATTATTGTTGATTTCATTATTACTTATTTTTGGTAGATGGTCTTGGCATAATACCTCAAATATATCACATCACAGCTGCAAAAACAGCATAGGTAACAAATAGCATAGGTCCAGCGTACCCAGGAGAACAGTAAACAGGTATCAAGGTGAAAAGCAGTGTACTGTATATCATGCTAAAGTGAATTATTCCAACAATGACCAATTCAACATTACCTCAAGTCACAGTGCTTACGTGATGTCAAACGATCAATAGGAGCAGCTTCACACTAGCATGCATATAGAGAAACAATGAAGGGCTATGCAAAACCAACATTCATCTTGGTGTGGAGTGATATGATATTGGGACTTATGCATTCTACATAGTTCTGGTCTATCCCACATTTCTTTCCTTGTATCACCATAGCACACATTTCCCTGATGCTACTCTGTGCCATTTACTGATTTGGCATGCCTTGGTTATGCATGTGACACCACATAAATGATCAACAATGTTTACACATGATGTTACTCTTTTATTTTTCCATTATTCATTATTATTTCCATGATTTGTTTAGTATTTTTATGATTTGTTTTGTGTGTGCCAGAAAGTGTATGCGTGTCTGAATGTGCGTGCGCAAGTGTGTGTATGTGTGTGTGTGTGTGTGTGTGTGTGTGGTTGTGTGTGCATTCATGGATGCGTGAATGCGCGAGTGTGCAAGTGTGTGCGTGGAGTCACGTCTTGTACATGCACGTTCGTGCATGTGTATGTGCGCGCAATGCATTGTGTCTTTTTACCATGCAACGTTCATATCCAGGATTGTAGGGGTGAATCATTACAATGCTGTGGAACAATAGTATTCTGAATAACTTTTTCATTTACTTTGAGCTTTTTCTCAACGCCTTCCGCTAAGCTCGCTTCGACGCAAACCTTCTGTCTGCCCACTTCTAGAAATTAGACTGGCAGGACCCATGGCACTGGCTAAACGTGCCAATATAGAGCAATCTGATGCAGACTTGTTCATTTGTGTTCCTCTGAAATCCATAATCTTCAAGTGAGGCCGCAGGATGTGACAATAGAGTGGGGGCTATTAGTCTGTCGCATCACTTGATGCCTTTTTAGATAACCTTTATCAATATGATTGATTGAAATTATAGCCAGCGTGCTCTCCTTTATTTCTTTTGCTCTTGTTTCGGTGGCAGGCTTGTTTTCTTTCTGAAAGGTTTTCTGCTCTCGCAATCAGTGGACCTCTTTGCATACGCACACGTCCATCCGTCGCTCGGCGAATTGCGGCGGATGAAATATGACTCCATTTGCGTCTTATTTATTTTCAAATTCCTGGCCCTGCCAGCGCATTCACATTCCATTTATTTATTTATTTTCTCCTTTACTGTTTACCCCGACAATGTCACTCCACTAAACACAATGAAGGTTTCCTTGTAACATGAGAAAAAGGGCCATTTCCTTGATTTAACATGTCATTATTCAGAGAAACGCAACCTGATCCCTTTCCAAGTGAAATATGGCAGGGTTTGTCCAGCACATCGACAATGAGGGGTGTGTCAGGATCCACTCGGGTCAAATTACAGAGTGTTATTTACACCCTGATAGCTTGCACCAAGTCTGGCTCTGGCTTTTTTCATGCCTGTGTGCGGTTCATGAAATCATTGCCCGTAACCTTTTCTTTCATTATTTTTGAAACCGAGCATTTTTTTGTGCCCTCCGAGCAAGCCATAAATGAGAAAGGGGAGGGCGGGGCCTGATTATTTCTCAATGGCAGGCCAACTAAGAAGCGGTGTTCATCGGGCCAAGGCGGTAATCCCTGGTATCAGAAAATCTCTCTGAGAACTAATTAGAAAAGACAGCCTTGTGGTCTCAGATATCACGTTTGCTTGGTGACATTGCCTAAACGGAACACCGTGGATCATACTCCGAGATAAGCGAGGCAAAAAAAGCAGGCCAATAACACACGAAGGGCAAAAAAAAGGGTGGGCAGGGTTTGCTTCATCAACATACACCATCAACATATATGCATCTGATTTTGCATATATGTTGTTTTCAAGAGCAGATAATTCTGCTGTATGGTCATTTTGAATACGTTGTAACCCCTGGGTTTAAGTGTTTGTCTTGTTTGTATTTTCTGTTTGAATTCATATAGGATTGACATTTAGTAGATTTAGTAAATGCATGAAACATTGATGAAATTACGCATTTACTATATGTGTTAAGTATTTGTTAAATGTATGAAACAAGTCAATGTTTGAAAAATGTTGAAAAACAAAATGTTGAAAAGCACTAAATAAAACATTTATCTATTTATTTTTGTCTTAAATATGTCATTGGGAGGCCTCCTGGGTGGTCTAGTGGTTACAACGTTCGACACTGGTCACTGCAAGAGTCGGCTCTGGTCAGGAGTGCCACCAGGAGGCGACAATTGGCTGTCCACCCCAGGGAGGGGGAGGGAAGCCGACATGAAGTTTGCTGTGTACAAGAGTGGCGTTCGACAGCTTGGCAAGTGCCGTCACGGAGGAGGTGATACTTCGCCTGTGTCACTGCCGGTCGCAGGGCTATGGCAGCGAACTCACAATACGAGGGAGGGATTGACATGAAAAATTTAGGGTGTAATTGGCTACTAAATTGGGAGAAAATGGGGGGGAAAAAAATTAAATATGTAATTAGGATTGCATTTTTAATATTTAGACTTGATATTTCAAACCTCATAAATATTGGAAAAAATATGTTTTGGGGGTTAAATGTGGGGAAAATGCATACTTCAGTACTGTATTTTACAGGCATTATAGCCACTTTATTGGGAAAATGTTGATATAACTGTGAATGGTTAGCTGAGTAGCCCTGACATTTTGATATTTATCTAATAAATATATAGCCATATATATATTAGATACATCCCTGAATGCTTTTACTCCTTGGTAATAATAATAATAATAATAATAATAATAATAATAATAATAATAATAATAATAATAATAATAATAATAATAACAATGATAACACAATAAATTGAAATGAGCCCAAATCTTAATGTATTCATGGTGTTTTTTTCCTACATCAATACTGGCAGATAGTGTCTGATGGTGTCAGATGGTGTCAGGTTTTGCTCAGCAGATTCCGATCATTGAGGCTGCCTTTTGCTACACAGGGCTAGAAGGGGATTTGTCTATTACCCCCCCTGCCAATGCCAGATATTTTTCCTCTGTTCTTTTCTAACAACTTTATTTATCTATTTTAACTAATAGTATTAAGATTGCTGGCATTCACTGGATCTGAATCACCATGCTCTTAATTTTTGACATTTTGTGCTTCTCGAATTCACAAACCAACTGGGCATAATTCCTTGTGCGCACCAATAAGCTATGATTATTGAGTGGGCTGTAGCCGAGGGCGGTTTAGGACGAATTTTTTTAATAAATAAAATAACTTTGGGGGGTTTTTTGATGGAAAAATAACCAGAAAACACATAAAGCAGGCACTCATTTGTTGCTGCTGTGCCAGGTTTCTCAATGTCCCTTTAAAGTGTGACAATTCCATCTGTGAAATGGCTTTGAAATGATTAAGGCTTCCTCTCCTGTCCCTTACATCAGGATAGCACATCAGAGCGTGGAATTGAGGTCTGGACTATGCCTCTGCATTAGTAATGTTGGTCAAACCTGCATCTATATTAAGTATTTCAGGTTATGAGCTCTCCCAACCATGTGACTAAAGATCTGAAACGGTAAATAAAGTTACGTGCCAGGTGCTTTCCATGACCACAGCAACACGGAGACAAACAAGTTAAGCTGGCCTGTTAAATATCCCTACTACTGACATAATATCTGTGTATAGTGTGTGTGTGTGTGTGTGTGTGTGTGTGTGTGTATGCAGTGAGAATTGGGTGAGGCGCGTATCTCTCATTGATGACCACTGGTAGGCTGTAGGTGCCAGGTAATGACACAGCCAAGGCTGGAACATGCAACAAAGGGACCCAGCCTGTGCTCAAAGGGTATCACCTTTACCTACTGAGCCACTCTGGAAACCCACCTGTGAATCTTACTCACGCATTGGAAACAATACGCGATTGCAGTCATCCACTATACCCAAGTATACTGTTTTTTTAACAGATCAACATTCATATTCCATTCTCACTCATTTTCACGTTGCTCATCAGCTCTTGTACACAGTTACCACATCAGAACATTCGCATTCATTAACGACAAATACTGAGAGAGTAAGTAAATAAATAAAGCTGTCATCTCATTCCACTTGTGGTGCTTGTTGTCCCTCGTTTTGTTTTTTGTTTGGCTTGTTTATGTTTGTTTGATCTGTTTCAGTCCTCAAATGTTTTAAAGTTCCTTGCTTATTTGTGATTGCTTTAAAAAAATCTGTACTATTTAATTATTTTAAGATTGAATTAAAACTTGATAATGTGTTAGGTATTTGTTTGATATTGCATTTTTCATTTATTATTATGCCTTGTGCATATTAGACTGCTTGGAATAATAAGGGCATCGGCTAGGTGGCATATTGTTGTTATTATTATACATTTACTTATGTAAAAAGAGAATTACTAACAGTTTTGCAGAATTACACTTGTGCTCAATAATTGTAAACAAATTGGGTCGTCAGCTTCTCAAAACAATTAGAAAAAATGGGAATCTGCACTCTAGTAGAAAAAGTTTTCGGAACAATATTTTTTCAAGGCACCCGGGTGGTGTAATGGTAAAGGCATTCACCCGGAGTGCAATTTGCCCACTGAAGCTGGGGCTTTGGCCGGGAGACCCATTCGGGGGCAGAGATTGGCTTTCCTGCCCCAGAGGGAGGGGGGAGTGAAGCCAGCAGGGGCTCGTCGCGAGCAAAGTGGCTTTCATTTTTTTGGACAATGATACGACGAACATAATCCTGAGCTGTCTCATTATATGAGCTTATTATATTTATTTGTAATATGTTGACATATTAGCTTCCAGAACCTAATTACTCTTTAAAATATTTATCTTTATAGATTTTTCCTCCATGTAAGTAAAGATCTGAAGCAGTAAATAAAGTTACGTGACAGGTGTTTTCCATGACCACAGCAACCCTGAAACAAACAAGTTAAGGTGGCCTGTTATGTGTCCCCACTACCCACTCTGTACCTTATATCATTTTATGACTGTGTCAATACAGTATCCAGGTTTATGTGTGTGCACACATTTTGTGTGCATGCATGTGCGTGCGTATACAAATGTATGTTTTATGTGTGTGTATACACATGTATTGGTGTGCGCAAGTGCATTTGTATACACACATGAATCTGTGTGTGTGCATGCATGTTTGCATGTATGTGTGTGTTTGAGTGTGAATGTTTCAAGACATCAGAATGCCACAATATTAATTTTTTACGGTACAAATAATTTAAGCTTAGTTTTATTACTGACAACACTAACAAGGACAGCTTTTCCTTAAAAAAATCAATTTATAGGTAGAGACAGTTAAGTCTGTTTTCAATGCGACAGTAATGACCTTGCCCAGGGTAACACAGTGAAATGGCACTCCCAGTGTGCCAGCAACATCATATTTACTATTGTGGGCACTCAGACATTCTAATGGATTTTGATTTAACATTGTTTTGTTCTGAGTCATCAATCATTTAGTGGTTGTATTGATCATGAATGATTTTGAAGGTCATATTTCAGTCATTAAACTGTCAAGCTACGGCATGCTCTAATCTAAATATCCATCTATCTAAATATCATTAAAAGCTGTATCATGGTGAAAATGTGTATATTCACTGTGTTATTTCATATAGGTGTTTTGAACAGTCTTTTATTGCACAGCAACTACACTGTGATGTTGTTCTGCCATATGCAAAGATCAGTTGTGACTATTATAAAAATATTATTTTATTCACTCTCTAACAACTTTTTATCACCAATTTAGAAACGTCAATTGTGCCTTTAGTGTCACGTGCCACGTGCCATCTACCAACCATCAACTGTGCGGGGACCACTGCAGGTGAAGTGCATTCACTCCTCCAATACACTCACCTGTGAGCCAGACAGCATTTCACACATGCCTTGTTACCACATCAGAACATTGGCCTTTAATTAAAAAAGAAAAGCGAAATTAGTAAGTAAATAAATTGATATCTCATTCCACTTGCGGCGCTTGCTGTTCCTGAAATGTTTGTGTTGTTTTTATTAGATTTTTCATGTTTATTTTATTTGATGTTTTAAATTGCAAACTTATTTACGATTCCATTTCAGCAAATTGGTATTTTGACCTTGAGATTTCATTGAAACATATAATGCGTTGGGTGTTTTCTTTTTATATTTTCTTTTGTTATTTCATTTATTATTATGTCTTCTGCATATTATGCAGTCATGAATAATAAGGAGATTGGCTAGTTGTCACATTGTTATTATTATACATTTACTTATTCTTTTGGGTGAGCTGACATATGAGCTTCCAGAAATTAATTACACTTTAATCAAATATGTATCTTATCTTTAATGGATTTCCTTAATAAATGAATGTTTCTTTCCATTTAATTTGAGTGAAAATGTGATTTACCTGACCCATTTATTGAAATTGTACAGAGGGGAACTTTTCAAACCAGGACAAAGCATTGCACAGGCATATGTGTTGTGGCTCAAATGTGACAACCCGGAAATGGGATTTTCTTCTTCCCGAAGTCATAGCTCTCTTCACTTGATTGTTTGTATAGTTCTCTAAAGAGTCTTTTTTTCCTTTACGTTGCTTTGTGACAAAAAAAACGTACAAAAAGTGTCGCAAACTAATTGAAAACAAGTGTAATTTTAATCTAATATGGGTGGCCTAGTTTCAAACAGATGAGGACAAAAGCAATTCAACTGACATGATTTAAATTTAATCCGGATTCAAACTGGCAGTGAGAAAGACGCCGAACCGACTCCTCTGAGATGGAGTGTTTGTTTTATTTTCGCATTTTTCTGCAGACCAGCTTTGCGTTGTATACTCTGAATGACTGATTGATGTATTCATTACCCTGGGCGCATTGCTAAGTTGCCTTCAGTTTAACATCTGGTAACAACTACAGCAGTCAGCAATTAAATTAAAGTCTAAAAAAAATCCTACTAATTGGGGAAAATTATATTGTTAAGCACTGCAGATGCCAAAACATATTGTATTATTATTCTATTGCTGCTGATTTTATTTTGTTTAACTCAAATGGATAAAAATGGGTATCAAACCTTAATGGCTCCTGCTAGTCTCCCAAAATGGGACACACCTATTAAAAAAATATATATAAATTCAAAGCTATTGCATCCCCATTTCACAGTGTTTGGTTTGGTGTTTGGTGTTTGGGGAAAGGTGGGGGTCCTGCCTGTCAGAAGTAGAAGGGTAAAACAAATTAGAGGTGAAATTTGGTTAAAATTCAAATGCAAAAAATATAATCAGATCAAAGCACATTGTCCACATACAGGGGAAAACAAACTGCCCTGTTTGGGGTAGAGTCTCAGGTGAACATATGGTCCTGTTTGTAGGCAATCGACATTATGTTAGTGCATTTAGCACACAAACAATTAAATCAAAAAAGCATTGTGGTAAATGATGAGTTCGGAGAGACAGGGCAGAAGAAGAGTTTGCACCTGAAGGCCCATCTGCGTGTAAAACGGCAGTAGTATCGCTCAGTATGCATCACGTCTACTGTGGGTTCGGCTGGCTCAAAGGTATGAGAATATAGAAGAGGGCCAGAAGTCAATTTCCCCGCATTTAAACCAAAATGATCAGTAGCTTTAAATGTGTTGAGTGCTAAAGGTCTCGCTATGTAATGAGTTTGAGGCTATTCACTCCCCTGAATTAGCTCCTTAATAACCTTAATGCTTTCTGTGGAAAAGGCTTTTCAGGTTGTTATTGTGTCTAGATTTCAAATGTTTGGCCAAAGGGGAGTCTAAATTGTATGTTCTGTTGGCATATTCATGTTCAAAATTCCAATCCTGTTGTGTTCTGTCTGTCAAATCTATAAAGACGCTACAAGTTATACATTTTGTGTGCCGTGTTGTAGTTAATGAAACCATTGGTTATTTGTGTGTATGTGCATGTGCATGTGTATATGTGTGTGTGCAAGTGTGCCTGTACGTGCTTGGATGTGTGTGTGTGTGTGTGTGTGTGTGTATGCATGTTTGTATTTTATGTATGTGGGTGCATATGTCTGTGTATGTGTGTGTGTGTTTTTTGTGTTCAGACTGAATCATTATATTTTTCCCCAGGTGCTGGTTTTACAAGAGAAGCATAAAAATAAAAGATCTCACAGATTAACACAACCACGATTTGCGTCTTGTGCACTCGAAAATACATCGCACCCACCTATTGTCTGATGACAGTAGGGGGGACACTACTTTGTAAATAAACAAAATGTGAATCAGTGGAGACCTCTATAGATGGAGACATTTTGGCATGGAAAGAGCACTTCTGAAGAACATATAACTGGAAGGCTAATGCAGCATGTAAGTTTATCCATATTTCAATGGCTTCAATTAATTTTACCATGATTGATTTTTTTTTCTGAAGCAGTGCATCTGTGGTTTTGCAAATCATTGCAGTATCAATTACTGTCATTTTTTCCCTCCACTTCAGTTTCATGCAAGTTTTCCAGTCCTCAGAGTAGCAGCAGGAGTTTTGAAACCAGCCAGGACACGGTGATTAATAAAATTATATGGATGAGCGAATGTCAAATTGTGTAATTCAACATCAATTTCAGTTATTAATGTCACACTGACGCAGGGCAGACACAATTAAACTTTACAATCTAAAATGACATGCTGTTTGTTTTGGCAAGGGCTAATGTGAAATAAAAAAAGCATGGTCATGAAAGTGAATCCCTTTCAACAATAATTCCCACTGAATTTCAATCCAGTGGCTTCTTTTACATTTTACATTTCTAAACATACTGTATCCATTTTATCAGTTTTACTTCTGGTCATCCATAAATTCTGCAAATGAGAATATGGCGCTGGTTTATTAGCATGTTCTCTAGATTGTACAGTTACATCATTTTCATTGTATTTCAGAGAAAACAAGGTTCCACCAAAAAGGGTCCCAGTGGGTGGCCCAAGCAGCAGCACAGACGGTCAGAAAGGGAGAACGCTGCTGAAACAACCACAGTTTGACACCTTTGCCAGCCATACCTCACAGATAAAAGTGAATGCCCTCGCATTCGAGTGTATTATTGAAGACATAAAATCCTTTACTCTTTTGGAGCAACCATTGAGAGAATAAGTTGAGGGAAGAGGGTAATGGAGCAAAAAACCCAGATGATCAGAGTAAAAAATGCAAGCCCATGTGTGGGCCTGCTAAGATATCACTGATGCTGTTGTCAAAGCAACAGATACACACTTCCCAGCATTGTGCATCCCAGAAAATGAGGCCAAAATTGTAATGGCAACAGTGCCTCCATTCCGCTTGTGGTGGCTGCCAGAGGACAAAAGGGACAACGTCCGCAGAATTATGGTAAATGAGCCATCTCGCATTTAGCCAGAGAACGCAGCTGGACTTTCAGACATGCAGCATTGCTCCGAATCTGGTTTATGGTTCTGGACAGAACACTGAAACCGACAGTAGGATTGGAGAAGAGGTCAGAAGATACCTCGAGGCTCCGGAGGTATCACTTGGAGGCACTGAAAGATGTCCCCATTGTGAAACAGCTGTTCCTGAAATACAATGCCACCTTGCCTTTGAGTGCTGCTGTTGAGCGCCCATTCAGCCATGGTAGGACCGTCTTCACTTCCCAGCACAAGCCGTGTGACAGACGAGCACTTTGAGCAAGTGCCCCTCTTACTCTACGGCAGTACAATATGCCCTTTGGCATCAGAATAAAACTACCTAAAACAATGGTCCTACAAAAGACAGCTGAACAGAAACAAATTTTGTTTAATGTTTAAACGGCTGAAAAATGTTGCCGTTTAATTAAATGTTGCAATTTTATCTAAAGGAATATAGCCCCATAACTGTCAATGGCCCGATTCAAGGCATGGTACTCTGGGAGAATAATTACTCTTTACCTTTGGTGAAGTCTAGACGTCCCAAGATATGACAGATCATTGATAATGCGGGCATCATGATCCCTGTAAGGCCCTAATAAACAAAAATAGTGAGCCTGTTTTGTCACGAGAGCAAGCCAAATTGAGAGAGTTCCAATGTTTTCTTTGCGCTTTGTATTAACAGCAATGATGTCATTCTCCTGGGTCTATGAGATATGTGAGTATGTTTAACATAGGAAGGTTTTGTATCCTCGTGGTGGTAAATAATTCCTACAAAATAAGCCCAAACCCTTCAACAGCCCTCCCCCTGAATGGCAACCAGCGTCACCAGTAATATGATCATATGGCATGATCCAGGGGCATAGTTGATACTACTTCCCTCCATATATGCTGAAATTTGTCTAGGGTTCTAGCCCATCGGTTATCCTTTACAATGATATAATAGTTTCCTTCGGTTCCCATTTACTATCATGTTCTATGCGCACATCGTGGTGCTAATGAAGACGCACACAATTGAAGAGAGTGCTCAGACTTCAGAGTTTTGGACAGCTCTTTATACTTTATATATTTGTTTATTTAGATTTATTATTTGATTTTAGAATAGCAAATCACGCTTATGACTACCGGTCAGCTAGTAGGTCATCTCTTTTCCCGTTTCCTAGATTTTCATTCCTTATAAGCATAAGATTGGTTTGAGTGAATCCAGATTAAATTTAAGTCTTGTCAGTTGGAATTTCTTTTGTCCTTATTTAGTCTAAATGCATCACATTGAATCTAGGAGTCAGTGTTTTATGTTTATATTTAGATATTTAGATATTTAGTTTATATATAGATTTATGTAAAGCTTCTAATTAAAAATGACAATTTATAGAAATATAAAAAATAAAGCAATCCAAAGTAATACAAAAGTAATCCGATTAATGACTCTCTCTGCGAAGTGATCGGTAATCTATACCTAACTACAACATAGACATTTTTGAAGTAGTCTGCCTAACCCTGCCTTTAGCACATTTATATGGGGAAACAATTATATGGGCGATCTTTGGCACAGGGGTTCAATTGTCAAGACCAATCATTGGATATTCAAGAAATCACATGGATAATTGAGAAGAGAAAAGAAGTGGAGAGGATTAGAGAAGAAAACCTGTCTTAGCACACCTGTCTTCATCAATGTTAAACTCCCTTTCTTAAAATTAACAAATTAAAACTAGTTATGCTGTGTAGTGTTAATCAAATACGTTCAGGTCGTGAATTATTTAAATCAATTATTGTTTATTATTGTATCATTTCCTCCAAATTGCAGAGTGTTATAATAAATGGACTACAAAGCATTATTACTGGTAATAACAACAATTTCAACTTAGTTATTATAAAATACAGTTATGTGTGTGTGTATAAACATATGTATATTCCAAATAAGTTTACTAAATAGGGTCTGTCAGCTACATTATTATCACCCATAAAAACAAAAAATGAATATACAAATAGAAAACTTTTTAAGGCTGTGGAATATATCTGGTATTGCCAGCTACTATTTATTGCTAATACAGATTTGCAATGTTTTTTGCAACTGAAGCAGTGATTGAATTTGAAAGTCAGTTCCTGTCAGAACCCTCGCTCCTAGTAATGGAACCAACTGAAGTGTAAGGTGCAGTTTTTTTGTGTTCTGCCTTATTGAACCTGGCTCTGTGCTGGGAAACTGCAGGACAGAGAGCCTTAGCAGTCATTTCTAATGCTGTGCTGAAAAGTCCCTTCATGATTCTAATATTAATAGACTTGTGAAACATCGTAGCACCGCCAGCTCTCCTGAACAGCTCTGGATGCTGTCTGTAAATCTACCTTGAAAATGCAGCTGGATTTGAAATGCTATTTGTTTACATGTCTCATTTTCTTTTCTCAATTTTTATATTTTTTTGTTTGTGTTATTCTGTTGACTCAGCCTAAACGCTCAAGCACGTTGAGCCACGTGCATTCCAGCGCTGTTGAGTGGCTGCCGTTTGCCTTCAGAAGATAAACTGTAGTCATAAATCACAGTTGACTGCGACACGGTCTCATCGACAAAAAGAAACAAGAAATATATTTCAGCAGGGTTTTCATGACCGTTGTGTCAGTAGTGCCTGAGTTCTCTTCCGTATTATTTCCTCATATCCAACATTATAAATGTATCATTTGTGCTGGCCCTCTTTGGAAAATGCATGAACCCAGTCAGTTTTTAAATTTTTGTAACTAAAGTGTTACATGCAGTGGAGGTCTGATTAGCCAAAACAGTTTCATTTAAATGGAGTAATCATAAACTAATATGAACAGCTGATTAAAACTAACACTAATACTAGAACTGCATGCACTAAACTTTCACATGCACATTATCTTTGCATCACAATAACTGTGATGCAAAGGTAACATGCAAATGCTAATTTCACACATATGTTTTTGCAAGGCGAGATGTGCCATCACAAAGTGTGGTAATACCCATTTAATAATTGTAGATGTTTGGTGTCACAATTAATTTTTTTTTTTTTTTAAATATTTCCTTATGCCGCCTGCCCAGAACACATACAGACATACAAACACACACACACACACACACACACACACACACACACACACACACACACACACACACATACACATAGAAAGACTAAAAAACATAAAAATCTATCAATTTATATCTCTTCAATTCAAAGCTGATTGTATTTTTTTACAGTTTTGTTTTTTGTGTCATTGCTATCATTATCCTTCCAATTTATTTCAACGGAACCTTCAGATAACCCTGGCAGGTACATGTCTCTTTCCCTGAAGAAGGCGATTTTAGCGTCTGACGCCAGGGCTTTGTTTACCCTTCTGCTTACTCCGCACTGTCAAATTATCTCTGCCCGTTGACAGCGTGACATCCCAGAGGCATAGCAATGAAGAGGTAGAGGTGACACGTGTGGCTCGCGTCTCTGTCTCAGGACGCCGCCGCCGTGCCGAGAGACCGCTGGCTCCTGTAAAAGGTGGTGGGCTGCCCCTCGTTTTCTTCCTCACTTTGTTGTTTTGAGTCTGAAAAATGTGCAGGTGTGGCATCAAGGGTTCTTAATTGCCTGTCATGAGACGGCTATGAGCAGAAGTCAGCGACAGCAATTGGCTTCCTCCCACCAAGTGTGGGGCGGACTTGGTGGGAGGAAGCCAATTGTGGAAGCCAAATTCCCCTGGTAAGCGGCCGCCGAGATCCTCACCAGGTACCTACAGGTTACAAGTTGTTGTTTATGAGAGATGATCCTATCCTCTGATTGGCACTAGTTCTCCTGTCGTATGCTCTGTCGCCTGTGAATGGAAAATATGTGCTGTTGAGTGTGTTGGAGGAGTGCAAGTTCTTCAGCTCCAGCACTCTCTAGACCAGATTTACTAAAATAGTCGCAGCGCAAATACGTTGCTATTTTATTGCGGCAATTTTGCAGTTGCAAATAGTGAAACATTATCAACAAATGTACTAAGACTGGTTCTAATTACGCAATCAAAGTACTGAAATGCCCTCATTCACAATTTTCCATAGGATACACCCATAAAAAGGGTCCTTAACAACATGGCACGCTCACACGTCCAGATCACGCCAAGAAATGGATACGTGGCAACCAGACACAAGTACAGAGAGAACAATGAGAAAAAAACTTAAATTTACAGATCAGGAAATAGAGGTATTGCTCTACGAGGTACAGGTACATTGTGACAATGCCATATTACAGCATCGGAAAACAACACCAACAGAGAAGAAAAAAATTTGAATGAGATCATGAAAGAAATTAATTCATCAGGCATAACAAAACAGACAGTAGATGATATAAAGAAAACAAACAACCGATGATGTAAAGAAAATATGACATGACACTAGGCTGCGTCCAAAAGAAAAAACTTCCTAAAACATAATGCTGGAAAAAGACCAGCGGTGGTCCAACTGAGGAAAGAATATTAGAATAAGAATAAAGAATATAAACTGCTAAACTTGTGATAAGAGAAGACTACAGAGCATCTGCTGAAAGTAAAACTGTATTCGCGATTCATTCGATACCCTCTTGACCGCATATGCACAATAAGATAATTGTTCAAATTCAATGTCTGACGCTGGCCACGGCGACCGGGGTTCAATTCCGGGAGAACATTTACACAAAAAAAAACATTTACAAAAAAAAATCCTGTATCCTTTCATATACTTTTTCTTTCAAGTTCTAGTATATAACTTGTATAATATATAATATAGAGTATATTCTGACTTAGCTGTGTGTAGATACAGGTATTCCTGAAGATAACTGTTGTGATTTGTGACTTTTTGTGATTTGTGATTGTTTGTTTTGCATCGCTGGAACAGCAACTAGCACCTCGGAAAGCGCAATAGAAAATAGGAATTGTGAAATGTTCTCAATTCCAGGCGCTTCCTTTTCATCCAAAATAATCATGATTTAATACCCTGAATATTCCACCTGCGGATGGAAAAAAGGAAACTTTTTTTCATTAAAATAGATCATGATAAGGGCTTGTGCCTTGTGTATGACAATACACCTGCCACTCTTTTTTAAATGCTTGTAGTGCTTGCATATTTCTGTGTACCAGGCATTGGTATTTTCTGTGTAAAGGAGCAGGTTGGTGATAACTGCTCACTGCAACTCTCTCTCTTCTCTCTCTTTCTCTCTGCATTGTAATTACAGTGATGATCTAATCTGAGAGCCAGCATCACTCTGCTGCACATCCTCAGGTGGAAAGGGCCATGATCAAGAGTCCTGCCCTCTGGCCTTAACAATTTAACCCCATAACTGTCACCGGCCCACCAGCCGGCCATCTACATCATACATTACATTTTACATTTTAAGCATTTAGCAGACGCTCTTATCCAGAGCGACTTACAAGATGTGCATTAATACATGGTATGTTCAATCATTGTTCATGCAAGAGATCAGTGCAGTAATACAGCAATAGGCATCATTGTTGGCAGCTGCATAACATACCTGTAACACTGGGAAGGAAAAGGTTAGTAAAAAAATGTATTATAATTTTATTTTTTTTAGGAAGTTTTAAACACGTATGCATATACAAAAAGCAGTATTAAAAATGTAGGTAGTGGTGATGACAATTGGCTAGATGTACAGAATTGAGTGTAGAGCCTGAAGACATTCGGGGCTTAAGCCCACACCTATATGGGGGTCCGGGCAGTTTGTTTGTAGTTTTTCTCTGATGTTAGCCACGTTAGCATAGCATAGTTGGTGATTTCAATTAATCCACTAGAGCATTTAATTACCACTATTCATTCAAACAACTATACACACTTATTCACTATAATTATTACATGATGTACACTTATTGAAATTACTCATAAATCTGTTATTGGTTATGACCATAGTATATAAGGTGCTAGCTCTTGTTAGCTACCGCTAGCTAGCTAGGCTACCAGAATCTCTGTAGCTAATGTTATGGTCACAAGCTGGATAAATTAGCTTGCCAGTTAGTTAGCTACACTGACGTGACAAACTCATAACTGATCTTATACAAAATAAATAATCACAAAATACAATTGCTCAATACCCTCAAAATATAATTACCCATTACCCATACATTTATTTCAACTGTTATAGTGACATTTCTACCATATCAGAGATAATCAGACTAGTCTACCTAAACATTAACTTTAGATACTCATTGACCTAGCTAATAGCAGTACAGCTGAGGGTGCACAAACCTGAAGTAACAACTGGCATTAATGGCTGTGGCTGACTCGCCACAACATCTCATGTCATGACTGGGAAGGGTGACAGAAATGCTAGACAACCAACATCTCTGTTTGTAGGGCGGGGGAGGGGGTGGGGGTGCGAATAAGTTGCCATGAGTTGGCGTGACATTGTTTCCACAGAAACAAACAGAAACGGCTAAACAGAAACTTTGTTCCATTACATTACGGTTCTGATTAGTCAGAAGAAATACTAGGGACGAAAAATGTCACACATCGTGTGGTTATTAAAACATTATTTTTTTAAGATTTGGGGCTTTTCTAAAAACATTCGGGGCTTAAGCCCATTAAGCCACCCCCTTGCACCGCCCTTGATTCAGCGTTAGTGGAGTCTGAAAAGGTGGGTTTTGACTGAGTGCGGAAGATCATTCCACCACCAAGAAGAGGCGAGACCATGAGGAGCGGCTGCTGGGCACCCGGAGGGATGGAACAGTCAGTTTGCCAGAGGAGGCGGAGCGGAGGGGTCTGGCTGGGATGTAGGGTGTGATGAGTGTCTGGAGGTAAGGGGGAGCAGTTCCTCTAGCGACTTGATGAGCCAGCTCCAGTGATTTGAATTTGATGCGTGCTGTGATGGGGAGCTAGTGCAAAGAGGAGAGTAGAGGAGTGACGCGCGTGAACTTGGGTTGATTGAACACCAGACATGCGGCAGCATTCTGGACCAGTTGCAGTGCCTTGATGGCACAGGCCGATAGGCCTGCCAGCAAGGATTTGCAGTAGTCAATCACATAGCATGTTCTCATTTAAATATCACGGTTAAATGTACCAAAAAAGCTGGCTTGTAGGCAGGCAAGCAGGGAAGCTGGCTTGTAGGCAGGCAAGCAGGAAAGCTGGCTTGTAGGCAGGCAAGCAGGGAAGCTGGCTGGCAGGCAGGGAAGATGGCTGGCAGGCAGGTAGGGAAGCTGGCTTGTAGGCAGGTAAGCTGGCAGGCAAGGAAGCGGGCTGGCTGGTCCGTGGGCAGGCAGGCAGGCAGGATGGCAAGCAAGTAAGTGAACAAGCAAAACAGTTAACCACTGAACCACTGAAGCGGAGAGACAAAACGATCTGACGAGGAATGAAGGAGAAACCGGGGTTGATATACACTGCAGGGCTGATGATAATTGATGGCAGGTGAGTAGGCAGCGCAGGTGTTGCAGATCTGTTGTAATCAAGGAGGGAGCCGGAGAATGCAGAGGAGGAAGCCGCGCCCACATCACACACAGACAAACACAACAGGGAGAACAGGAACACAGGGAACAGGGAAGGGAAAAACGTGAGGAAACATAAAAATAAACAAAGTTGCGGCCGTGGCCGTAACAAGAAGTCCCAAAATATGACAGATCATTGATAATGTGGGCATCATAATCACCGTAAGGGTCTAACAAACAAAAGTAGTGGCTCTACTTGCATTGACTGGTGCTTTGTGAGTGTGAGCTGCCTATTGCAGTCGCAGTTTGAAACCCGACTGTGCCAGACTAACCCTTGCTGGAAGCCCCGATCAGTGGCGGCATTTGGCTGTCCACCACAGGGGGAGGGAGGAGACTGAGCTGGCACAAACTTGCCGAGAAGCGCAAAGGGTGTCTCCAGAAATAGGTGGGCAAGTTCTGTCTCAAGGAATTCACTTGACCCGGACGACAGGCAGTGAGTTTGTGGGGGAGGGCGAATCAAAATAAATAGAGGGTATAATTAGCTACTAAATTGGGAGAAAAACTAAATAAGCCCACACCCATCATTCTCCGATAAGTATTAGCCAAACAGCCCCTCCTGAGTGGCAACCAGCGCCACCAGTAATATGATCATGTGGCATGATCGAGGGGCATAATTGATACTATTTCCCTCCGTATATGCTGAAATTTGTCTAGGGTTCTAGCCCATGGGTTATCCTTTACAATGACATAAGGTTTGTTTGGTTTGCATTTACTATAGTGAATGTGCTAACATCATGATGCTAATTATTTCTATCCAATTCTTTGGTTTGTCTTATAGTGTCACAGTGTCAAGTGAATTGGGCCACTTGGAGACATTAGGAGACACTTTAGTATCTGTTTTGTGAGCAAAATAACAATCCATAATAGTTTGGGTGATGTGTTGTGTCCACATGCTTTCAAATGATACCAAATGTAGGCATTTGGCCATCACAGGTCTTGAACTATGAACTGTTATATTTGAGTATGACCAAACAGGCATGAATTCCAAAAATAGAGGGTTAAGGTTAAGGTTAAGGGGTTAAGAGTGTTCTCTTCTTTTCAGCAGCCATTTCCCTCCATGCAAAAAGGCAAAGGCCTCGACCCTCACCCCCCTCGAATCCCCCTGGATGGATTAAGCTGAGCTTTTAATTGCCTCTCAGTGCCAAACAAGCAGGATGATATGTTGGCTGTCATTATTGCAGGGGATAGAGCATTTCTGCCATTTTTCTTCTTTCTGTAATGTGTGTCAGCATGGGGCCTAAGAGGAAATTAAAACTCAACGCACATCTACCAGCAGAAAGACTGATGTGCTCTCATCTGGAGATACCGGAACATACTGGAAATTCATTACCAGGGATGTGTGTGTGCGTGTGCATGCACGCGTGTGTGATTATGATTTTATGTGTGTGTGTGTATTTTTTTTTACTACTATTGCTAAAGAAGGTTACAGTCCTATAAAAGCTAATTTTGCAGTTTTTCCCTTCTATTCCAGATTAACTTTGGGATCAACGCGGCACATTCCTGGAAAGCCTCTTGTTATCTTTTCATCATGATAATACACATTTATTTTTAATCTTATCTATTATTTCAGCAGCATAAATGTTTTGTTACTCCTTTTTTATAGCAATCTTGTGGGTTATTGAAGACTCAATAATGTTTCTTTATAACGTTGTCATTATTAATCTCTGCTCTGTATAACACACACAACCGTCAGCTACTAACCACATGAAGAGAGATGGGGCAGGAAAAGCATCTTGTTGCACCATCCGACACATCACATCACCGTCTGACAACCAATCAACAGGAATCTCCTTCAAAACACCACAATAAACAACGTTTTTTTGCCCTTGTAATTAAAATGCCATGATTGACATTTTTGAGCAAATAACTGTTTTCCAGACACCTTCATGGGGCTTGTGTTGTTCATTCCTAAATGAGAAGGGACAAGAGCCATGCAGGTCTTGACCTGTGAGGGAAAATGATTCCATATTACCTATAAAGGGAGGAGAAAAAGACCCCCACGAGTGTAAGGTGTAAAATCTTCCCCTTTATGGTGCTGTAAAGCCCTGGAATCAGTCAAAAATAATGACCTGTATGATAAATATTTGCTTGATCTTGTAAACCTTTCTTGGCACCATGCATTCAACAAATTATTGAAGGACCTCTCAGGTGTGGTGTCCAACTAACTAAAATCATGACCCTGCTTGTGCCAACTGTGATTGAGAGTCCCACAGGGTGGCATACAATTGGCTATGGCATCGGCCAGGGAGGGAGGGTTTCCCCACCTTGTTGCGCAAGGCCAACTCCACTGGTCGAGTGGTGGCTGCAGTCTGCCTGTGCCTGCAGCACACAAAGTGTTGTCCTATGTAGTCCTAGTGTAGTACTGTGTGGCCTGTAGTGTAGAAAATACCCAATTGCTCATTGACAAGTTCATAGGCCACAGCGCTCCTTGCATGGGTGAAGGTGGCACAGTGGTGATTTGAGAGGCATAGTTGTCGATTTCAGATTGGGGAGAAAAAGAGGGGTGTAATTAAAAACAGGAAGTTGGGTGACTGTAATGGCCGACCCAAAACTTAAAATGCCCTTCTCTGCAAACCACGCCTTCCTACTGCCAGAACTGTGACAAGTTCCATTATTTATCCTGTGCCTCTAAAATTTGAATATGTTCATTTCAGTAAAGACTTCAAATTGATTGTGCATGTCAGGTCAAAGTGCATTTCCCAGCACAGGTGTGCGTGTCCTCATGCAGCGAGTAATTCTTCTTGACGGCTGGCATAGATTATCGTCCTCCATGATATAGTGTGCAGATTCCAGATATATCTACTCATCACTGTTTTATGCATCTTAATGCTTTAATAGTCTGTGGGCTTTAGTTTCGTTGTCAAAGTGCAATGTGAAGACAGTAGCGCTAATCCAGGACGGAGGTTCATTAAGGCATGTCCTTGCCCATTCCAGTAGTTTTGTTACAAGAGACGGTAGCGCACCAGCAGTACAGTTGTAAAAGAGATTGGTGAGGAGAATAAATTATCTGTGGGTGTGGTGAGGGTTTGGCTCCTTATGGCCAATCGGATCATCAGCTTTTTCCCCCTTTAAGCAAAATGGCAATTTCGTCATGTCTGATGCAGGGCCATGGTTTGCGAAGAGTACATTATGAGACTTGCTTTCACTCATATAAAATGAAGTATGTAATTGGACAGTATCATAAGGCAAAACTAAACTAAACAAAACTAACATGCCTGTGTATCAGTTTCTGATATACGTAGGTGTCCGGAAGGAGGAAGAGGAAAAGATGTGTCCTTCCCCCCATCCTCTCCCTCACCCAACCCTCCCTCACCCACCTCACTACCTAAACCTCTCATCCCTCTGTCCTCCTTCTCGCCCCTCCCTGACTCGGACATCCTCCAACTTGATCACTCCCACCGTCCCACCACCTGCCCTCTCGATCTCATTCCTTCCCCCCTCTTCCAGTCCACTGCTATGGACATCCTCCCCTTTGTCTCCAATGTTATCAACTCCTCTCTTTCCTCTGGCTCTGTCCCCTCTTCCCTCAAAAGCGCCCATGTTGTCCCGCACCTCAAAAAACCCTCTCTGAATCCTGCTGTCATTTCCAACTACCGACCTGTCTCTCTCCTCCCTTTCCTCTCCAAAACACTAGAGCGGGCTGTATATAACCAACTGTCTGCTCATCTCCTACAGAATGACCTGCTTGATCCTAACCAATCTGGGTTCAAGGCAAGCCACTCCACAGACACTGCTCTCCATGTGGTCACTGAGGCTCTTCAAACGGCTAAGTCCCAATCCCTTAGCTCCGTCCTCCTCCTCCTCGACCTGTCAGCTGCATTTGACACCGTGGACCACCAGATCCCGCTCTCATCTCTCGTCGAGATGGGAATCTCTGGATCTGCACTGACATGGTTCAAGTCCTACCTGACTGACTGGTCCTACCAGGTGGCCTGGAGAGGATCCCTCTCCTCTCCCCACACCCTCTCTACCGGAGTCCCGCAGGGCTTAGTGCTAGACCCAGTCCTATTTTCCATGTACACTAAGTCACTTAGTTCTGTTATCTCTGCTCATGGTTTTTCTTACCACTGTTATGCTGATGACATTCAACTCTTTCTCTCCTCCTCTCCATCTGAGACGCAGGTCCCTGCATAGATCTCTGCATGTCTGGCTGACATCTCTGCCTGGATGTCCACCCACCACCTGAAGCTGAACCTGGGGAAGACTGAGCTGCCCAGCGAAGGGCTCCCCAATGATTGATGCTTCAATCACCGTGGAAGGCTCCATAGTGTCTCCGTCCCAGTCTGCTAGGAGTCTTGGTGTGACCCTGGACGACCAGCTGTGCTTCTCAGGCCACATAGCAGTGATCACTCGGACCTGCCGATTCTCCCTTCACAACATCTGGAGGATCCGACCGTTCCTCACCCAAGAGGCCACACAAATCCTGGGCCAGGCCCTGGTGATCTCGCGTCTGGACTACTGCAATTCCTTGCTGGCAGGACCTACCGGCCTGTGCCATCAAGCTGTTGCAACTAGTCCAGAATGCTGCCGCACGTTTGGTGTTCAATCAACCCAAGTTCACCCACGTCACCCCTCTACTCTCCTCTCTGCACTGGCTCCCCATCGCAGCACGCATCCGAATCAAATCACTGGTGCTTGCCTTTCAGGTGGCTAGAGGAACTGCTCCCCCTTACCTCCAGACACTCATCACACCCTACACCCCAGCCAGACCCCTCCGCTCAGCCTCCTCTGGCAAACTGACTGTCCTATCCCTCCGGGTGCCCGGCAGCCGCTCCTCGTGGTCTCGCCTCTTCTCTGTCAGGACCGCGGAATCACTTGCGATCTTCCACAAGAGACTCAAAACCCACCTTTGCAGACTCCACTACCAATTAATTCTGTACATCTAGCCTATTGTCATCACCACTGCCAACTTGCTCAACACTTGTTGTACATGTATCCGTCATTTCAGCAAAAGCCAAGGTATGGCAAGGGATGGGATGGGGTGAGTTCCACCCTTGGTGGAAATTTTTGGTCAAATCAGTTGTGCAATAGTCAATTTTGGTGAGTTGTTTCTATACAATTTACTTATATGATATTTAGGTTACATTAATAAACAAAGGAGACAACTACAGTAACTAGTAAGCCTATTTTACTAGATTCTGAGATCTAATAACCTTGACATACGTAAATTATTACCCAATTGTTACCCGATTATTATGCGATTGTACCCGTTAACCTTAGCTAGCTAGCTTGTTAGCTTCACAATCGCGAGTGACGTTAAGTTCGGTTTTTCACTAAAATAACATATAGAACATGTTCGTATTGACACAACATGACATGGACTTGTTCATGAATATGTTACATTTGAATCAACAGTATTATGGCGTTTATACAGTTTGTTTAACCCACCTGAATGAATGAGAATAACGGACAAGGTTTTAATGCTAACGTTAACGTGTGGCTTGTTTATTCTGAGGAACTGTAACGTTACTAGCCAGAGCAGCAACATCTATCTCCCGTTCAACTACATCGCCATCTATAGGCTGGGTGGTGGGGTGTACTAAAAGTGAGAAGGAGCCGGGAGGATTTTGAGTTACCTTTGTGGAGCGGATAAAATCACATAAAATGACAAACCGTAGGCTATTTCAGATTGATTTAAAAATTTAAAATGTGCCATACCAAGCCAAGGTATGCCTTCTCATTTGCCATACCTTGCCATACCAAAACAACGCCCCTGCATGTATCCCTGCCAGTGTTACAGGTATGGTATGCAGCTAACTACAACTATGTCTATCGTTGTATTACTGCACTGATCTCGTGCGCAAACTATGATTGTTCCTACCATGTATTAATGCACATCTAGTAAGTCGCTCTGGATAAGAGCATCTGCTAAATGTCTAAAATGTAAATGTAATGTGTGCTACATCTTAGTTTAGTTTGTGTATTTTCATCAAGTCCACATATATTAAAATGTGTTTATTAACAATATTAACTATCATTCATTGATGCACTTGTGATGCTGCGCATATTATGGCCAGATGTTGTGACTACAGATGTTGTCCCACATAAAAATATGTTATGTTATTATTTTATTTAGTAATATCTGTTACCCCACAAAAAATGTCATCGCCCTGTGTCAATTAAAGTCTTTTCAGAATTATTTTGCTGTTATTTAGACTATTACTGCATTTAAAATAAAGTACAAACTTACTGATATAAAATATGGACATCAGCAACCACGTCATTATTTTTTGTTTAGATAAACTAGTGTGCATACATACATATATGCATATATATTGTGGCAGGATCAGGGGTGTTGGTGTACAACGCAGCCAATGAATAATAATAAAATTACCATACAACGATATAAATCGGAATACGTAGTTTATTCACGGGAATCAACACAAAAAGGGTAGGAAAAAAGCTTGCAAAACAAGTCTGTAATCCGTAATCGTGGTCGTTGTCCGTTTCCAAAAGTCATAAAGCCAGGTAGTTCCTCAGTAAATCCAAAAAGTCGGTACACACAGGGGGTTATCCAAAAACAGTCAAAAATCAAGCCAGGTAGTCAATCCAAATAAATGCACAATCGTAATCCTCCACTCACCAACGCGTTTCCCTAAATCGGTACTTTGCGCCTGTTTGAGGTACAGGCGCATCTTTTATTTGCTCTGTATTATTATCAAAGTTGGGACAGGTGTGCTCCGTCCGCCCCGGACTTCCCATTAAGGTCCGGGGGTGGAGCCAGCGGGACGCCACGTACCGCCCCTCAATCACCGTCCCTCGGCATGCCTCCGTGCGGCTGCCACAATATATATATATATATATTGTGGCAGCCGCCCGGAGGCAGCCCAAGGGCAAGTGATTGATGGGAGGTACGTGGTGGAATGCTGGCTCCACCCCTTTTCCTTATATGGCTGGACAGGAAGTGTGGGAACGCACCTGCAGCCCATCCAATTTTACAAACAGCTGAAGGATGTTAAGAGGCCTATTTCAAGGGCTGATTCCTGTCACACGGCGAAGGAGTAGGGTGGTGATTATGGAGAGAGTGTACTATAGAGAGTGTACTATAGAGAGTGTACTATAGAGAGTTTACTATAGAGAGTTTACTATAGAGAGTTTGGAGAAGTGTTTTGGATTGCTTATCGTGTTTGACTTGGATTGTTTGAGGACCCCCCCCTATGTGTAACGACTACTGGACTGGATTGAGGAACTGAACTGGACTTGGATATTGGATTACGGATTACGACGACGAACAAGGATTGTGGACTTTACCCTTTTTCCTTCCCCTTCCCTTTCCCCCTTGAAAGAATAAAAAAAACTGGTTGGCATTTTACTGTGTTTATCACTTTTATTATTGATCACTGGCGGAGTTGCAACTCAATACCCCGGGTTCTGCTACAATATATATATTGTGGCAGCCGGGAGGGAGTAGTGAGGGGAATGGTTATAGAGGGCAGGTATGTGGCAGCACGCTGGCTCCACCCCATGCCCATATTAGGGCTTCCTGCTCAACAAGCTGCAACGGGGGAGAATCTCAGCACACCTGAAAGGAATCACGGGGCTGAGTGACCATGCTACAAAAAGAGGCGCAGCACTCAGCCAGCGAGAGTACTGCAAGGGAAATCAAGGAGACTGAGTAGAGAAAGAAGAAAGGAATAGTGCTGTGTGAATTAAGTGTTTGATCATTTGTTTGGATAGGAGAACCCGCTTTGTGAAACGAACTTGGAACGTCTGACTACCCTACTGGAAAACCCGCCCTGGACCGTGTGAGAATCTGCGCCTGTGTACCGACCCCAGCTATCAGCCCCGACGATTCTCACGGATTAAGGATTTCCCGGAAAACCCCAAGTGACTCTCTCTCCCCTTTTCCCTTTCCCTGGAAATATACTAAAAATATTAGTGATTATTAATAATAATAAAGTGATTATTTCATTCCTTTGGTTGTGAATCTCGTTAATTATCTGGCTTGGTTTCGTGACAACTCCACACTCCCCGGGGTTTGTCACGTATGGTGGAGAATGCGGGCACGCATTCAAACTAAAGCCAGATAATAAATGCACAACCAAAGCAATGGAATCTCGCGGCAATTTTGAGGGCCTCATCGCGCAGCTCATAGCGACCAACCAAGCGCAACAGGTGAGGCATGAACAACAAATGGAGGGGCAGCAGGTGAGGCATGACCAGCTAATGGCTGAACAGCAGCAGCACACAGCCGTCATGCGTGCCGAACTCCAACAACTCATTACCGCCCAGGAAGCACAAGCGGCAGCCAACCTGGTGAGACGGGCTGACCCCGGTAGATATTTGGTGAAGCAAACCGAAGCTGATGACGTGGAAACCTACCTTCTCACCTTTGAGCGCACCGCGCAGCGGGAGCAATGGCCGGAGGGCCAGTGGGTCAGCTTGATTGCGCCGTTCCTATCTGGTGTGGCCCAGAACACCTACCAGGATTTGACCTGGGGCCAGACGACCACATATAACAAACTGAGGGAGGAAATCCTGAAAAGGTGTGGCTACACCTTGATCACCAGGGCCCAGAGGTTCCAGGACTGGCTCTATGACCCCGCCGCATCCCCCAGGGCTCAGATGCATGACCTCATTCGGCTGACGAAGGGCTGGCTGATCTCGGAGCCAAAGACACTGGGACCCCTCGAGAGGGTGGTCATCGACAAGTTCATGCGCTCCCTCCCCTTCGACGCCAAGAAGCTGGCATGCCAGGCCAACCCCCAGAGTGCGGACCAGCTCGTGGAGCTGGTAGAGGGACATCAAGCGGCCCAAGGAGTGCTCCACAGCAGACGCCCGACGAAGATAGAAACCTATACGCGTCCAAAAGAACATCCCGGGACCGAGGACCCCACCCCGGCCAGAGAAACCCTGAAGCTCACTGGCGGCTCGCCAAAAAGACGCCCGATGCCCACAGCCTCGGCCAGTGAGGTGGCCACAGGATGACCGTGCAGCCTGCTGACGACCTGCTGGGCGGAGGAGAGCGGCACTTCCCCAGTCACCCCTGTGCGGGCCAACGGGAGGAACACCACGGCGCTTTTGGATTCAGGAAGTGCGGTGACCCTGGTCCGACCGGAATTCGCACAGCTCCCACACCTGATGGGCACAGTGGGGGTCACCTGCATCCATGGGGAAACCCGGAAGTACCCAACCACCCTTCTCCACCTACAGACCACAAAAGGGCAGTACACTGGACCCGCGGGAATCGTGCCAGACCTACCGGTGCCAGTAATCATAGGCAGGGACATCCCAGTGTTTCACCCCCTCTGGGTCAGCTTGGCTGGTGGCGTGCGGGGCCAAAGAGACCAACGGGGAGTGAGACGACCTCACCGAGGGGGTGACAGGCTGTGTGGGTTCCAGGAGGTGGACCCCCTCGCATCCACCATACCACTACCCAAGGGGGAGTCAAGTGAGGCACCAGGGGTGGTCGAGGGGACCACACCGGAGGAGGAGGAGGAGGAGGAAGAGGGCCTGGGCGACCTCGATGGACCAGGAAGCGACACCAGGGCCCGCCCCTCTGGCAGGGCGCTTCGGGGCGGCCCAGCTGGAGGACCCCAACCTGACCAGCGCGCTCCAGCAGGTGTCAGTGGTGGACGGCCGGCTGATGGACGGGGTAAGTCAGCTAACATATCCCCATTTTGCAATCAAAGACAGACTGTTGTATCAAATAGTAATGAAGGCGGAAGCATGCATGGAGTTGCTGTTAGTGCCCAGCCCGTTTGTTCCCTCTGTGCTACATCTAGCCCATTCACACCTGCTGGGAGCCCACCTCGGAGTGGAGAAGACGCTGGAACGCATTAAAGCGCGATTTTATTGGCCAGGAGTGAAAAGAGCGGTTGAGGACTACTGTCGCAGCTGTCCGGACTGCCAGCAGGTGGCGCCACGGCCGCACCTGCGGAGCCCGTTGATTCCCCTTCCCATAATTTCGGTCCCATTCAGTAGGATCGCAATGGACTTAGTGGGACCCCTTCCCAGAAGCAATAGAGGGCACCAATACATTCTGGTGATACTTGATTACGCCACCAGGTACCCAGAGGCTATTCCCCTGCGCACCATGGCAACGAAAGGCATTGCACGTGAGTTGTTGCTACTGTTTTCATGCGTTGGGCTTCCTGGCGAGATCCTAACCGATCAAGGTACTCCCTTTATGTCCCGCATAATGAAGGACCTGTGCAAACTGATGAAAATCACCCAACTGCGGACATCAGTATACCATCCCCAGACAGACGGGCTGGTAGAAAGATTTAACCAGACCTTAAAACACATGCTTAAAAAGGTGATCGAGGCCGACGGTAAAAACTAGGATCAATTGCTGCCTTTCTTAATGTTTTCCATTCGAGAAGTTCCACAGGCATCCACAGGTTTCTCCCCGTTCGAGCTGCTGTACGGGAGACGGCCCCGTGGACTACTGGATATCGCCAAGGAGGCCTGGGAGCACCAGCCGTCCCCCCATCGGACTATGGTGGAGCATGTGGAGGAGGTGAGAGAACAGATGGCGACCCTGTGGCCCCTGGTGAGGGAACACATGGCAGAGGCCCAGACCGCACAAGCACGCGTCTACAACAGGGGGGCGCAACGGAGGGAGTTTGCGCCCGGGGACAAAGTGCTGGTGCTAGTCCCCACTTCCGAATGCAAATTCCTGGCCCAATGGAACGGGCCCTATGAGGTGATGGAAAAGGTTGGTGAAGTTAATTACAGAGTGAGACAGCCGGGATGAAGACCCCCGACAAAAGTATAACACATTAACCTGCTAAAGAAATGGATTGCGCGGGAGGCTCTCTTTTCACTCTCTCCAACACAGGTGGCGAAAAAAATTTAGCCGACGGGGGGGGGTACCAATGGGGGAGCAGCTGGACCCGACCCAGAGACAGGACATGCTCGAGCTGGTCGGCAGGAACCAGGACGTGTTTTCGGAAGAGCCAGGACACACAGAGCTGGCACGACACTCGATAGTAACAGAGCCTGGGAAAAAGGTGAAACAGCGGCCCTACCGCATTCCCGAGGTGCGGAGGGAGGTCGTCCGAATGGAGGTAAGGGCCATGCTGAAGGCGGGGATCATCGAAGAGTCGCGCAGCGAATGGTGTAGCCCCATTGTGCTAGTCCCCAAACCAGACGGAACTATCCGGTTCTGTAATGACTTCCGCCAGCTCAATGCCATATCTAAATTCGACGCTTACCCCATACCCAGAATTGATGAACTTATAGAGCGGCTGGGGAGGGCCAGATTCATGAGCACCCTGGACCTCACTAAGGGTTACTGGCAGGTACCCCTGGCACCCGAGGCCCGAGAGAAGACAGCCTTCGCCACCCCAGACGGCCTATTTCATTACCGAATGTTGCCATTTGGGTTGCACGGGGCCCCCCCTACTTTTCAGAGACTGATGGACCGGGTCCTCCGACCCCACCAAGACTACGCCGCCGCGTACCTGGATGACATCATCATTCACAGGGAGGAGTGGGGAAAACACCTTGAACAAGTGAGTGCGGTGCTGCGAGCCCTGCGGGAGGCGGGGCTGACTGCTAACCCCAAGAAGTGTCGCCTAGGCCTGCAGGAAGCGGATTACCTGGGGTACACCATCGGGAGAGGATGCGTGAGGCCCCAGGTAAGGAAGGTGGACGCGATACGGGAATGGCCCCGCCCCCGCACCAAGAAGCAGGTACGCACCTTCATAGGGCTCGCAAGCTATTACCGGCGCTTCATTCCCCACTTCTCCTCCCTAGCCAGCCCCCTGACAGACATGACCCGAAGCCGGCTGCCAGACAAGGTGACGTGGACCGCAGAGACGGAGAAGACCTTCCAGGCGCTAAAGGGAGCTCTGTGCTCGGGACCCGTGTTGGTGACCCCGGACTTCGACAAACCACTAGTGGTACAGTCAGATGCATCTGAGACAGGGGTGGGTGCCGTCCTTTCCCAACTACAAGGAGGTGAGGAACATCCCGTTATGTATATCAGCCGTAAACTGCTGCCCAGAGAACAGAAATACTCCACGGTGGAAAAGGAGTGCTTGGCGATCAAGTGGGCTCTGGAAATGCTGAAATATTATTTGTTGGGACGGCACTTCACCCTTGTCACTGACCATGCACCACTAGTGTGGATGTCCAGGAACAAGGACAACAACGCACGGGTCACCCGCTGGTTCCTATCCCTGCAAACATTTGCCTTCTCTGTCATCCACAGGTCGGGAGCAGCCCACGGGAATGCAGATGCGCTGTCCCGGAGGGATGCGCTGGGAAGCTGGATCGCACCTCCCTCCCGATCGGAGCTGAGGAGGGGGGTGTGTGGCAGCCGGGAGGGCGACGAACAAGGATTGTGGACTTTACCCTTTTTCCTTCCCCTTCCCTTTCCCCCTTGAAAGAATAAAAAAAACTGGTTGGCATTTTACTGTGTTTATCACTTTTATTATTGATCACTGGCGGAGTTGCAACTCAATACTCCCGGGTTCTGCTACAATATATATATTGTGGCAGCCGGGAGGGAGTATGAGGGGAATGGTTATAGAGGGCAGGTATGTGGCAGCACGCTGCTCCACCCCATGCCCATTAGGGCTTCCTGCTCAATGAGCTGCAACGGGGGAGAACACACCTGAAAGGAATCACGGGGCTGAGTGACCATGCTACAAAAAGAGGCGCAGCACTCAGCCAGCGAGAGTACCACAAGGGAAATCAAGGAGAGTGAGTAGAGAAAGAAGAAAGGAATAGTGCTGTGTGAATTAAGTGTTTGATCATTTGTTTGGATAGGAGAACCCGCTTTGTGAAACGAACTTGGAACGTCTGACTACCCTACTGGAAAACCCGCCCTGGACCGTGTGAGAATCTGCGCCTGTGTACCGACCCCAGCTATCAGCCCCGACGATTCTCACGGATTAAGGATTTCCCGGAAAACCCCAAGTGACTCTCTCTCCCCTTTTCCCTTTCCCTGGAAATATACTAAACATATTAGTGATTATTAATAATAATAAAGTGATTATTTCATTCCTTTGGTTGTCTATCCATCCATCCATTATCTAAGCCGCTTATTCCTGGTCAGGGTCGCGGGGGGGCTGGAGCCTATCCCAGCATGCGTTCCGGGCGAGAGGCAGGAATACACCCTGGACAGGTCGCCAATCCATCGCAGGGCACACACACCATTCACTCACACACTCATACCTACGGGCAATTTAGACTCTCCAATTAGCCTAACGTGCATGTCTTTGGACTGTGGGAAGAAACCGGAGTACCCGGAGGAAACCCACGCGGACACGGGGAGAACATGCAAACTCCGCACAGAAAGGCCCCCGGCCTGGATTCGAACCCAAGACCTTCTTGCTGTGAGGCGACAGCATTATCCACTGCACCACCGTGCCGCCTCCTTTGGTTGTGAATCTCGTTAATTATCTGGCTTGGTTTCATGACAACTCCACACTCCCCGGGGTTTGTCACAATATATATAAAAAACATATCTTACACAATTACACAGGTGTAGAGATGGTCTCACTCATTCACGTGCATTGAACCACTCCTTACAATGCAAAGCTAAAATAGTTTAAACTGCTTAGTTGAGTAAGATTGTATTTCAAATAATCTCCTTGAATGATTTGCCTTCAACGATTGAGGTGAAACAGAACATCCACAGAACAGTCTTCTGTGAAGGGGTATTTATTGCACATCTGCCCTATTTGTTCATATGTGCCCATTAATCACTGAACTAGCACATAACACTCTGCATTTGAGTTAAGACGTGGTCTCAGTGGATAAAAACACAAACAAATTATCACACACAGAATTTGCATGTTTGCATGTTTATTTATATCACACTTTTTTTTTTTATTGCACTGCCCAACCCATGTTCACACAAACTTTTATTGCCAACCACAAAACTACCAAACTGGGCAGAGGTGAGAAATATTAATTTTGCGACAGCCAAAACTAGCAATTATAATACTGTATGGACTGCATTCCACATAAAATTATATGTTTGAAATGCCATTTAAATTAATATAATTTTGAGTGCTTAACGTTCCTCCACCATGGATCCAACTCACAACGCACAAGGGAATCCCATGACATAATTCAGCCCCACCTCGTAGGATCGCATTTCCACGTACAGTGACAATACTGTAAAAGCGGAAATGCGTACCTCAACGCAACATATAATGCTCTGTTCTGTCCTTCCATCACCAGGATCTCGCTTCGCTCTCCCTCACCAGCGCCTAACAAGAGGCCTGTGAAGACACGTGCGAGAAACGTTCTCTGAACAGCAGCGGAATCCACAGAGCGCCGATTCCACAAATTTAGCTGCAAGCAACACTAATTTGTGAAGAGCTGTGAAATAATACAGCTAACAATATCGGACATTTGAGTGAACACAGAAGCGGCCAGCTCTCTTCGTTGAAAACGAATCAACTTCGCGCCCTGGAAAACTAACCAGACTTCACTTCAACCGTGAACATTTGCGAAAGACATCGGACCCGAAGACGTCGCGGCCAGATTCCCACGTCTCCTCCGAACCCGAAACTCATGGAACCCCGCCGATCGCGGAGCAAACGAAACAACAGTAAGGCTGTAATAATCTGGGCATAGCACAATTAGTAACAAACAGTTTGTTCTGTACTGACTGTACAAACTGTTGGTACTGTACTGCTGTAAAATGTATCATAGTTCATAACTGTGTACAATAGCTTTTACCATTGTTTTTGTAGCTATCATAGCTGCTCATTGACTGCCTGTGTTAGTGATAAAATAGACCACACATTGACCCAGGTCTTGCATGTATTGTTATCTACTAACCTGGCATTCTGATCTCAAAATACGCAATAACGCCACAGTTATTCTGGTGTGTGCAGTAAGCGCCATCTTTTATTTCACCTCGGTTCCAACCTAGGTTCAAACTTCCCTCCATTTTGTTTCTCCATCTTGTTTCTTTGTTCTCAATGCCCACATGGTTAAAGCGTTCACGCACATGCTAGAGAGCACACACACATGCAAGCTTGCGCACAGACGTACCACACACACATACAGATACATTCACGCATTCACACATAGTGTTGCTCATAAATGTATTGAATTGTGCTTTGCTATTTTTATACATTATGTTCAATAAATGTCATATTATTTTTGTACACGGTTGTCTGTCTTGGGCGGCACGGTGGTGCAGTGGATAGCGCTGGCGCCTCACAGCAAGAAGGTCTCGGGTTCGAATCCAGGCCGGGGGCCTTCCTGTGCGGAGTTTGCATGTTCTCCCCGTGTCCGCGTGGGTTTCCTCCGGGTACTCCAGTTTCCTCCCACAGTCCAAAGACATGCACGTTAGGCTAATTGGAGAGTCTAAATTGCCTGTAGGTATGAGTGTGTGAGTGAATGGTGTGTGTGCCCTGCGATGGATTGGCGACCTGTCCAGGGTGTATTCCTGCCTCTCGCCCGGAACGCATGCTGGGATAGGCTCCAGCCCCCCCCCGCAACCCTGACCAGGAATAAGCGGCTTAGATAATGGATGGATGGATGGATGGGTTGTCTGTCTTAATGTTGCACTTGTATTGAATTGAGCCAACCTCTTCTAATAAAGAACTTCTTGATGGTGTTGAAGGCATCAAGGATAACATAATCTACATATGTTATAGATTTGATATTAACTAAATATATAATGTTGTCATCTGATTAAGATCAATTAACTATTAATATTGTAATTTACTTGTAGTTATTCATTTAATTACTAATTGAAATTCCAATTTGATATTCTTTTTTATTTATTTTTATGAAACTGATATACAAAACCTAATATTATAAGAATACTTGTATTTTTGGCTGCTACCGTGTTGGGAATTAACAAGCCTTACATTGTGCCGTCAACTATATTATAAGTCTAACTTCTAGTGGGATAGCACCCTACAGTACCACCCAAGTGCATTTTCGCTACCACCCTTCCCAAACTAGGGCCCTGTGAGTTACTGCTGACACTAAATGACATTTTAAAATTCCACTCCATCTTTGACCACCCCCCTATCCTCATATTTTAAAAATGCAACATAGGAGTGGGTTGTGGTTGAACATGACTACGTCATGTGAGGAGTGGTGCAACCCTGGAGCTAGTATCAAAGTCATGTTGAGGGGGTGCATGAATAAAGTAAACAGCAAACATGGTGACCACATACAGTAGTGAGAGTGAGATGGCAGAACTTATTTTCCCCCTTCATGCATACAACCGTACATTTATCAGCCAACGGCCAGAAACTTGTTGAAGCAGCTGCGACAGAGGAGCCAAGCTAACAACATCGTTTCAAGCTCGATCAGCTCTTCGTCCAGCTCAGGGTAATGAAAAACTAACTTCTTCTGTACCGCAAATTAACTTAAATAGGAATACTGATAGCAGTGACAGTTGTTGTAGCTGGCAGGTAGCTGCCTGGTAACATTAACTAGCTAGCTAGACAGCAAGCTAACTATAACTGAAGTGTATTGAAGTATTGAAGTGAATAATTGAAGTGTGCTAGATTACTAGCTCGAACGGCTATGAAATTAAAATTATACCCATCAATCCATTTGCCAAGGTGCTGTCAGGGTATATTGAAGGGACAGCCTTTTTTGAAGGGACCTTAGGGGTTTTTGAGAAGCCCATCTTAATCCCATTATGAATCATATTCTGTTTTCAAAGCTCTCTTGGGTGAAATGGGTGCCATATACAGGAGTTTGTAATGATTTCAGTTTCGTGAAGCAGTACAAAGTCCATAGGAAATGAATGCAGACTGGTTGAAGTTCGGCACCCCAAATCACAGATTTTTTGGCCATTTTAGCTGTAGATTGTATAGCAGGCCTCTGCTAGGTAAACAAATTACCTGTATTTGCACCACTGACTGGATTAGGTGGGAGAACTAGACCCCTTGGATGGTTATCAGAAATCCTGCACACATGACACATCTTCTGAAAGGTTGTGTTTTGCTACTCTACTCCACTCCACCCACACTTTTGCCACATCCATCAATTGAGCCAAACGTAAGCCCTTAGGATGCCATGATATCATTGCATGTGACTTACTAGTGTTTCTTTTTTGACAATTCCTTAAAACACTTTCTATACATTTTAGGATCCAAATCATTCAATTAAGCATAAGCAAGTGTCACGTGATAGATATTTGCAGGACTTTGTTCACATTTCAGGTGTCTTTAAATTAAACACTGCAAGGTCGTAGATAATTGTTGAACAGCATTTACATTCAAAATCTGAAAATCACCAGTATCCTCCGTATGTTCCAGCACCAATGTAGATTCAAGGACAAATACTATTCAAACTAATCTTCACAATTTAATACAAATCTGTTCAGCTACTCTCAGTTGGTTTGACAGCTGGGTGGTAGTAGTTTGTATCTTCATTAGTTAGCTAACATTAACTAGCTAGCAGTATCTAAATATAGCTAGCCAGTTTGGTAGATGGTGTCATGCATGGTCATGTTTGCTAGACTAGACACAATCATGATGGTCTCAGTGGTCTCATAGCTGCTCCAGCAGCCATAACTGTGATTTTTATCCAAGCACTGTTTAAGTAGTTCAGAGAAGGACGTCCTGCTTGCTCCTTGTGAATGTATGGGCTATTCTAACTTCCCTGACGATAGTTGCATACAATTTTACCAATTTTCATTAACAATATTTAATTAACTACACCATTAGTTCAGATATACAGTATTTATGTAGGTTAATTTGGCAGTGATTACCTCTTTTAGTTGATTTTACTGACCAATCATTACTAGGAAGTAACAAGATAAAAATCAAATACTTGTCAAACAATAAATTAAATCCTGCATTCCTTTCAAAATAATCTGTTGTTGTTGATTCAAAGACAAAGTTTGACTGAATTGTCAGCAGCCTGCCAAGTAGTGAGTACAAGGTTTGATATAAGCCAACATAGTTACAGTGCCATAGCAGGTATCAAAGCATTGTGTGCTGGAAGGACTCAATACATAGATCAAGGTAATGGTCGAAGTGCTCCTGTGAATTTCCCCTCTTTCTCGGCTTTTGCCAACCATTATTTCTTACTTAGAATTTTGGGTTTACTATACATATGCCTTTGTGTTTTGCAAGTGCAAGAAAGTACAATGGTAATTTATAGATGACCCCTAGAGCAACTCATTAGTGAAGCTGCTGAGAAAGTGTTGGAAATAGCTTCCGAATGCAAACTCCCAGGGGTTGTTTCCAAAAAAGGTAAAAAGCAAAGGTAAAAGCAAAATCTGAATCTCAATGAAAAAAGCATTTATCAAGCATTTACAACATAAATAACAACACAAAAAACCAAAGTGGGCCAGAACACAAAGGCCAAAAAATAGGGGTGGAGACTAAACATTGCAAATAAGATTGAATCAGCATCCAATCAAGTGCCCAAAAGCACTCCTGAACTGAAATCATTGTGCATGGATTTTACAAATATATTTCTATTTATTTATTAATTAAAGTTCCAAGAAGTTATAGTAAATTTGGAAGAAGAGTTCACAGATTTTGGAGCCTAACTCCACTACAGCCTTAATGCTGGATGGTGATTCTCCAGATGACAGTTGGCTTATTCAACTTCAACAACTTTTTGTGTCTTTGCAATTCTCAGTTGCACATTTGCAGTGACTGATGGGAGAGCTGTGACAGCATACATTCCAACAAATTGCACGACTGGATATTTTGGGGACTCAAAGTACCCACCTTATATGGTGAACAAATGGGCAATTTTGAAAGAGAGCTGAGTTTGTGCAATTTCTCCCAGGTATGTCCTCACAGCTTTTTAGGAGAGTTTAATAACGTAAATGGATTTCAGGGGAAAGGAAGTTTCCTTCACTGCCACTAAGGAATTTGTATCACTACCACTAATGAATTTGCAATCAATGGTTCCTTGATTTTATAGTTATACATGTTTGAGCTTGAGGGTAAACAAAGAAGTTTAAAAAAAGGTTTTTACCTTTATGCACCTTACACAACAGCACAGCATTCTGTTCAAACATCCTAGCGTTGCAATGTGTGGGTTTTTTTGACCTTCCATGAACATTTGTCTTGTTCAGATAAATAGAGGTTGGTGCATGTACAAGCATCATGGTCTAACCTCCAAAACATGAACTTTGTCAGGTCAAGGAAGCTGCTACAGGTTTTGGAAAATAATACATTTTGAATGTACATATCCTCTAAAATAATTTTTGTGTATATGCATGTGTGTGTGTGTGTGTGTGTGTGTGTGTGCTTATGCTCATGTATGCACTTATTATGTGTGTGCTCTGCATGCATTTGTTCATATGTGTATGTGCTTATGTGCATGTATGTGTTTCTGCAAGTGGGTGTGCATATGCTCATGCTTGCATGTGTGTGTGCGTGTGTGTGTTTGTGTGATTCTGGGCTTGTGCCCAGATATGAATGTGTGTGTGGTTTGGTTTCTGGCTAGATCTTGTGTTTGTTCCTTGGTAACATTCTCTGAGGCTATCTGTTGCTCGGATTTTCGACTGGAGATAATATCTTGTCTTCATAAACAGGCATTTGATGAATCCCTTACTCTCTAAAAGCGTGTGAGACAAAGAGCACTTACATTTAGTTTTGCACTAAGGCAAGTTCTATTAAAAGTTTCTAGCAGAACCAAGATTCAATTTAACTGAGTTTTGTCTTCAACAGTAAATTAATGAATAATATTTTGGAAGCAGACACTGAAACAGGCGCATTCACTTGGTAGAGGAAAATAGGATTTCATTATGAATATATGCTCAAAGTAAAGAAGGTTACCCTGAATAAGTCTAGCCCTCTAGGGATAAAACTGTAATCTCATATATTGTACTAGTGGAAACCATGTAATCTTATGTAATCATGAAAACGTAATCATATGGAGTCTCTGAAGACTTTTTATTTGTGAGATAATACCATATATAATTTTGATGGTGGGTTTGGCTAAGGCTGGGTGATGACCAAGGGCTGCATCCATTGCGAAAATAGAGATGTGTGTCAACAACTTGGGAACAAACATTTTAGGAGGTGGGTTATGGGGGAGTCAAAGGAGAAGGTTCCAGTGCTGGTTCCAGTTCAAAGAATCTGATAGCCAGGGTCATTTCATTTCTACATACCATGGGGGCTGCAGTGACGTGCTTATCACCAATACTGGCTCTTACTGGCTCAATGTCACTTATTTTAATCAAAACATCATCAAATTGAACACATTTCAATCCCCAATGTTTTTTACTCCCCATTTTTGGAATGGCTAGTTGTAACTGTAGACCCGTCATTGCTGAAATGTCCTCAATCAATGTGTGCAATGTGTGCAGCCTACTGCCTTGACTCCATAATGCACCAGCTGAGCTGCGCAGTGGACTGCATGATGAGATGGGGAATAACCTGCTGACAGAAACCATCCCTTCCTAGGTGACACTTTGGCCAATTATGTGTAGGCCAACTGGACTCCAGTCTACAAACTGTTGTCAGCAGTGGCGATTCTGACTCACTTGGTGCCCTAGGCGAGATCAGTCATACCCCCCACCCAGGGAGGCCAAGCAAAACAAGTACCTATGTTGTAACAAGGCGCAAGAGGCACCCCTTTTATTTGAAGAAAAAATAAATATAAATACACTGAAAAATACTGCACACAAATATTAAATAGTAAAGATCCAAGATATATACAAATAACACATTTTAATTGAACAATAAATAAAAATAAATCGATAAGTAAAAATAACAAGACAGTAAATATGAACACTGAAATGTACAAATGTAAGGTGCACACAAATAAAACTAAATTGAACACAGTTGCAGCTTTTCAATACTGGCTGAGTCTGGCTCAATGTGGCTGAAAGTTAATTATGCACAAACCAGACTTAAGATAGCATCTGCTGTTTTGCTGGACTATATTCATGTTAACTAGTTTGTAGTAAGCTCATAGTGATGCAGTATAGCGCTATTATTGCCCCAAAACATTCACAGAAAAAGTTCAGCGTAATAATAGCCAGTTTAATATTACCTAAATGCTTGAGCTACTAGCTACCATTAACTTTAGTATAGCAAGTGATGCAATATCTAGCTAGCACGATTATTTACTAGACTACTTCAAAACGTAACATAATGTTCATGAGATGAGATGACATAACACATACCTTTATCTTTGGCCCATTTCTCCTTTTCTCTTTATTTTGTATTATTCACCAGATCTCAACCCAATTGAACACTTATGGGAGATTCTGTAGCGGCTCCTGAGACAGCGTTTTCCACCACCATCAACAAAACACAATATTATGGAATTTCTCGTGGAAGAATGGTGTTGCATCCCTCCAACAGAGTTCCAGACACTTGTAGAATCTGTGCCAAGGTGCACTGAAGCTGTTCTGGTGGCTCGTGGTGGCTAACACCCTATTAAGAAGCTTTATGTTGGTGTTTCATTTATTTGGGCAGTTACCTGTATATGTGTTCACCAATATTGTCCAATGTTATTATGCAAATATTATTATATTAATATTAATATCATTGGTCACATACTTCAAATCCTCTTTCCTGTAGGAATAGTACAGCATGGGCTGTTAGAAATGAGAAAGTGAGAGTGGAAATGCAGGAACCCCTCAGATTCTGAGCTGTTGGGATGAAATATGATCACAAGGCATGCAGTTAAGAGGCCACCTTTTAAGAGAGACAGATTACAAATGCACAATTTTGTGTGTAATCAGGAGGTTCACAGACTACTTCCCTCAATGGGCACTTGCATCTGCATCTGCCTGAGCTTTTTGGTCTTATAACATCCAAAGAGCATGTTTAAAATGCTATTAAGGTCCAAACTAGATGATAAGCTGACTTGGAAGGTACCCTACAGTATGCGCTGAAACGTAAGACATCCCCACCCCAGCCTCACCCCCACCCCCCCCACAACCAATGCAATCAATAGGTCTGCCCTCAGGGTCCTCCCCTCAATTTAATAGCTGTCGTTCCTGGAGTCATTTAGGGAAGCATATAGGGCACATGAAAGAAATTAGGTGCATTGTAAGAAAGAGGTGATGGAAAAATACAATACTTTTTTCAGTGTTACTCAAAGCTACAGACAAAGGTTATTGTGATTTGATTCTGTCCACGCCAAGATTTAACCAATAATCAATAAAAAAATCTCAAAACAACCTTATGGGCTCTACGATCAAGAATCAGTTATCTATTGGCTCTCAGTCGTGTCTCAACACAGCTCAAAAATCTCTATTGAGCTGTGGTTAGGCAGAGTTCAATACATTCATGTGTTTTGCTTAGTTAAAGCCAGACACATTAAATTCATAAATTATTTTTTGTTTCTGATTTTTTCCATTTTTCCAGGGCCAGTCTGGTAGAGACAGGTTTCGAACCGCATCCCTGACAGGCAGCACACACCATATCGGACCAGCCAAAATACAGTGCGTTGGACCGCTACGCTATCTGCCGCCCCAGTAAAATCATAAATTCTAAATTCCTAAATTAATTCATAATAATAATAATAAGTTAATTAATAATGCAATGTAATGTCTAACTACTGTACCACACCCAGTTGGCTCTTTTCATGTGTTCCACCAATATACTACCATATTTAATACTGTGTTGCAATCATTTCATACCACAAAATGGATATTTTAATTACAAAGTTTCTTTATCAATCACTTCATAATCTATATTTATAATCTCATAATATATTATTTCTCATACTTTTAGCACAATTTGAATATTATATGAATGCAGTTTCATATTTACTTGTTAAAGGTGTACTAAGCAATTTGAAAGACAGTCTGGTACAGTACAAATATGCTCTCTCCTCCGCAAGGTCAACCTATTTGTCTGATCTGATTGAGCATAATAAGAATAATCCAAAATTTATTTTTGATACAGTGGCCAAACTGACAAAGAACCAGACTGAAACCAATGCTAAGCCTCCGGCAGCCCATAATAGTAATGATTTCATGAACTTTTTATCTGAAAAGATTGAGAAAATTAGAGATGAAATTACTGAAATGGCACCTTCTGCTGTAGCGGACACTGATCAGAAAGCACAGGCTTACCAGGACAGGGGTCCTATGGCTACTCTTGAGTTTTTTATCGCTCTGGAGTGGACTGAATTTTCTAAATTGGTTATGTCCTCCAAACCATCTACTTGCCAATTAGACCCAATCCCAACAAAACTTGTTAAAGAACTTCTTCCTGTTATGGGGCAATCCATGCTAGACATTACTAATCTGTCTCTTTCATCAGGCTATATGCCAAATTCTCAAAAAGTGGCAGTAATTAAGCCACTTTTAAAGAAACCAAACCTTGACCCAGAAAATCTCAGTAACTACAGGCCAATTTCTCAAAAATTCTAGAGAAAGCTGTAGCTCAGAGACTGACTTCACTCCTGACATCAAATTACATCTATGAAACTTTTCAGTCAGGATTTAGGCAACACTATAGCACTTATTAAAGTTGTCAATGACTTACTGATATCAGCTGACCGTGGATGTGTCTCTATTCTTGTGCTCTTGGACTTAACTGCTGCGTTTGACACAATAGACCACCAAACTCTTCTGAACAAACTTGAAAACCTAGTTGGACTGCATGGACAGGCACTCTCCTGGTTTAAATCCTACCTGTCAGATAGGTATCAATTTGTGCAGTTAAATGATGAGCCCTCTGCTCTCATCAAGGTGGAATATGGTGTCCCTCAAGGTTCTGTTTTGGGGCCATTATTGTTTTCCCTTTACATGTTGCCACTTGGTGATGTCATTCGTAAACATGGCGTACATTTTCACTGCTACACAGATGACTCACAATTATACCTATCAATGAAACCTGGCGAAGGACAATTCGAACAGTTGGAGGCCTGTTTTAAAGACATAAAAGACTGGATTTCAGATCATTTTCTATTGTTGAATACTGATAAAACAGAGATGTTGGTCTTGGGGCCCAAAAACCTCAGAAGAGGGTTATCTGATTTATCTCTGAGTCTGGATGGTTGCTCTGTTGCTGCAAGTTTGGTGGTAAAAGACCTTGGTGTTACTATAGATCCTGGTCTCTCATTTGATAGTCACATCAAAAACATTTCCAGAGTAGCCTTTTTTCACTTGAGGAATATTGCCAAAATTAGGGGCTTCCTGTCATTAATAGATGCAGAAAAATTGGTACATGCCTTTGTTACATCTAGATTAGATTATTGCAATGCATTACTGTCTGGCTGTTCCAATACCTCACTCAGGAGCCTACAACTCATACAGAATGCTGCTGCAAGGATCCTGACTAGAACAAAGAATTATGAGCACATTAGTCCTGTGTTGGCGTCACTTCACTGGCTTCCTATAAACTATTGTGTAGACTATAAGGTACTCCTCTTAATTTATAAGGTGTTGCCTGGACTTGCTGTGATGTACGTGATAAGGACCCAGACGCAGATCAGGATAAGGCAAAGAATCGTTTAATAGAAAGCAGGGGTCAAAACCAGGAGTCAGGGTAGCGAAGGTACAAAATCACAAGGCAGAGAGAAGTCACAAAAAACAATCCAAAAAGTCAAAACCGGGAAGCAGATAGGCAAACAAACAAAATCGAGGCAGGCTCGGAGTGATAACAGAAGGGGTGTCTCAGGAAAAACTACAGACTCTGGCTTACTAAGAATTGGCTCAGGGAATGAAGATCAACGTTCTGACGGGGAAGGAACATAAACACGGAACTGATATACAAACAGGAAAGGGCAACACAATAGGAATCAGGTGTGACTGGGAGGAGAGAGGTAGGAACACAGGTGTAAACATTGGGAATCGTTAATCCAATAACAAGGGGAAACGCAAGACACGGACTGGGAAAAATACAAACACATAGACAATAAACGACCTGGGAGATCAGGCAGACACGTGCATAGTTAGAAGGGGAGGAACGCAAAGAGAGAATCTGCGTGCGACTGAAGTGAAAAGTGAAAAGCACAGGGATAGGATAACGAGAGAGAATGACAGCGATAGTAAGAAGCGTGAGATAATTAGTGATTAGTAGTGTTAGTAACTAAATCTAAATCCCTAATGTTAGTAGATTAGTTGGTTAGTACTATATACATCTAACTAATATACACAAAGTGTAATATAGAAAGTAAGAAGGAAGAAAACGAGATAATAAGCTAAGACGGAAAAGACCGAAATATAGAACTTCCCGAAGTGCATGACAAGACAAGGAGTGGATCACGAATAACAGGAACGATGACAGATGGGGACCAGAACGTGACAGAATGACGAAAACCAAATACTGAATGAAGAATAATGAATGATGAATAATGAAAAATAAACAAAGGACAAAAAACAACAGAACAGACACTCAGAAACATAACACTTGCACCCTCTTACTTGATGGCTCTACTTCATCCGTACAATCCCCCACGTTCACTTCGCTCACAAGATGCAGGCAACTTGGTAGTCCCTAGAATATCAAAAAATACAGCAGGTGGCAGAGCTTTCTCCTATAGAGCTCCTTTACTGTGGAACAGTCTACCCGTCTCTGTGAAGGAGTCAGACACGGTCTCAATTTTCAAGTCTAGGTTAAAAACACATCTCTTTAGTCTCTCTTATAGTCATTAGGTGCAGATGTGGAGGGGGCGTAGCAATAGAGCCTTCTGGTGCAATGAGCTATCCTTACTGTCACCAATCATAAGTGATGATCCGCCCCTATCAGGACTGCTGATGATGTGGTGGGATGGTCTCTGAGTGCCCTCATGGCTGCGTGCTCCCTGTGCCACTCACCTAATTAGTTATGCTGCCCTAGATTACTTCTGCTGGTGCAAAAGTGTTATCACTACTCTTTACCCTGATCCGGTGTGATATTTATCATAGTCATAATTGCACCTTTCCTCTTTTCTCCCGGCCGTGGCACCTGCCCGGAGCTCACCTGCCCCAGAGTCAACCCCCCACCCCTGCCATGTGTTAGCCGGATGCCGCTGGCCCAGACCCTAGCTGCTGGTTCCATCCCCCGCTCTGCCCTGGTATCTGGAGGGATGAGGTCCACCCCACCCCTACACTTAGAATGCCCTTCCGGTGGTCTGTTAAGCCTCATGAGCCTCAAGGACTATTTGTTTATTTTTTCTTTGTATCCCACGATTTTCCAGGAGTTCATCTCGACCGCCTTTTAAGGAGTCAGGGAATAATTTTCCAGTCTCCCACATTGGCTCCAATGGTTTTATGTTTTTTTTATTCCCTCTGGAAAATGCCAATTGTGAAGCGCTGTGTGACAACCTGTTTGTAAATGGCGCTATACAAAAATAAAGATTGATTGATTGATTGATTGAATTTGACATCATTGCTCAGTGGCGGGGCCACATCCTAAACAAACGTGCTGGAAAACTTACAAACTACAAGCCAACCATTAGCCACACCAGCCTCTGGCACTAGTTGTTCCTATCCAGCGCCTATTTTATGTTAGAAGAAGAATAAAAGAATAACACTAACTAGATATGGAACCTAAAAGCATAAAAATTTAACATTGAACACAAAAGGTATAGACAGATGTAACGTTTTTGAGATGGCAAGAGCTGAAAGTAGCTCAGCTTATTAGCACCGATGCTGAGATAGCATCTTTCCTCCTTGACAAGTGAGCAAGGCTGGTTAGTGTTTGCTAGGAAAGCTATCACCTGTAACAAGCTGACCTCTACATGCTTCTACAGTTGCAATGGCTACAACCAAGCAGTGGTGGATGGGCAGACTTGCCACGGCTGATCAGGTCTAGCTATAGTAGGTTGTATTAGTCCGTGAATTAGTGAGTGCATAAATATCAGCGTAGAAAATCAAGAACCAAATATTTACGCAAGAATTTCCTTTCTATAAAAAAATCTATAGATTTTTCTCACTATCAGTTATGAATGATCAACTGGCAATGCAAGACTATGGTCCAAAGACCTACAGGCACTTCCATTGTCATGTGTTTACTAACACTACCTCTTGTGCAGTGATGTCAAATCACTTAGTATACCTTTAAATGCATGGTGATATTTACAATGTGAAGGAGAGGAAGGATGGGTGAAGGGTGCAGTATAGTTTATTTATTTATTTGTTTGTCAATGGTCCAGGGACCAGAGATGCTAAGAATTCAGTTCCTTTAAAGTCCTTTTTGTCATAAAAGTATTTTTTAAATGAAAGTTATTGTGCACGGCTGAAACAAAGCTTAGCACGGCTTGCATCGAATGCTTTGTTTCCCTCTGTCACACTCCAGGGAAGAGTCGTTCCCGAAACCTGTTTGTTAATGCTGCCCTGCACCTCCCGGATCGAGGCTACCGCAAGGTCAGGATTTCCCTTGAAGGGAATCTTCTGAAAGCAACCGGTGCCTCCAGGCACATAATGAAAACCACACTCTGAATTCTGACTCCTGCATCAGCGCTTTTTTAATAATCCCCTCCCTAATTGGTAAGCAAATGAAGGAGGGAAGTGGGCTCCTGGTTCTGGGATGTGTTTTTGCAGGTCCCGTGACCCAATCAAAAAACTGTACTTTCTGTCACAAAAGTCTGTGAATAATTCAAATCAGTAAGTCACTGATAAAAAAATTATAGGGGGGGGGGAGATGAAGCCTCATTTTGTCATAACTGTGATTTACCTTTTAAAAATATATATATATGTCATTGACCTGTCACAGTCAATTTAATTAAGATTTTTAAAGATAGATGCGTTTCTCTACTTCCTAGTTGTAAATTTATTACTGGGTCTCCCAGCCATGTTAATCACCAAGATATGCTCTCTGGTGGTGCCACATTGTCTGAGTTGGGCTTGCGGTGCAATACTGCAGCTGATCTCACTTTGTACACTGGGAGAGATAAAATAGCTCTGACATGATGGCTCACTTCAAGAACGAGGAGTGAATTAAAGTAGCTAACCAAATAGGGAAATTGAGCAAAGGTCTTATTCATGATGCATTAATTAAGCAATTCTTCTGGCTACAGAGACTGTAATTATTTTTGTAATGATAATAATGGATTTATATAGCACCTTCCATGATAGTCAAAGCACTTCACAGTGAATCAGGGAAACTTGCCTCAACCACCATCGATGTGTATTACCCACCTCGGTGATTTTGAACACAAATCTCATTTTCAATATGGAAACTGAAGACCAATCAATACAGGTCTGAGAGTCTGAGTTTATTGCAGTCATAGGCAGTGGTATTGTACATATTTAAGTTCCAGTATTTTGATTTTTTCATAACAACTATAACATTGTGCTGACCAGTGATTAGTAGCTTTTTTAAGAATACAATTGTGTCTTAGGCTACATTTACATTGCAGGCCTGCATGCTCAGGTGTTTTGCCTGTATCCGATTTTTTTGACCGCCTGTTTACATCTACTTTTAAAAGTGACCCATATCCGATACTTGTGTTTACACAGTTTACATTTGAAACAACCCACATGTGTACACGAGGGTTATTATCTCTGGTGGTCACACTGGATGAGGTGGTTGTCTCTCTAGATGAGGTGGTTGTGTCACTGGCCTGAGCCTTCGTCCTCCATGATTTCACTTCTTTCACTTCTGGTTGTGCACGTCAAACGTCACGTGCACGTTACACGTCATTCAAATGCGAAAAAGTGTCACATTTTGAATGACATGGAAATTCCAATCTGTGCATTTAGATGACAGTCGTATTGGCAGATATCAGTTTCCTATCGGATTTATTTCCACATATGAATGTGGCCCAAAATGGATCTGAAAATATCCAATTCCATGTGCTTTTTTCCTGACTTTTCAGTTACAGGCACAAGCTCCTCTCTCCAGAGAATGCCAGGCAATCGTAGAGTTTTACATAAAGAAGAGTGTACATCAAAATAGAATATTAAAGTGGCTCTGTAAACATTTGGTGCACATGACATTTCTGGAGAAACTTGTAAGAAATAGTATTCTATTATTCTATCTATAAAATATATTTCATAGACCCAGGCCTCTATTCTGCTATGTACACTGCAATGTGATTGGCCCTTAACTTAAGTAAGGAATGAAAGCATATATTACATTTTTATTTATTGTGCAAAGATTTCAATTTCAATTTTTATTTCTTGTGCAAAAATGTCCATTTCACACAAGGAACAGTAAAACTTGAGGTCCAAATGTTGATCAAAGTCAAGAACAACGATCCACAGCAGCTCGATTTAACAGAAGCCTTCGTTTCTGCAGCCAAGTCTGACAAAGCTCCTGCATTATGTCAAAGCCTTTATTTCAGGTTTCAAGTGGGCAATTGATATTATAAAATGTAAGGTGAAAGGGAAGCCTCTCTTTCTCTCCCAACGTGACTCACACCAGTACACATCACTACATGTCTTTGATAAATGATAAACGTGAATATAATGAATTACATCATGAAGTTGGTAAATTCATGTCCATAAACATGTGTTTTTTCTCTTATTGTAAAGCCCTCCCCCCTTTTCTATGCTTAATTTTGCACTTCCGTTCATGAGGCAAGTCCGTGAAGGTCAAATGTCTGCGTCAAGGTTAATCTACTGCAGGCATGGGAGGAGGGGGCTGGCTTTTAGCTATCTCCTCAGGGCATTGAATCCCCACCCACCCCCCCTTCCCCGCTTCACACAGACACATTCCCATTTTTGTGTCAGGTCGTGTTCTTGGCAGCAGAGTAGCTGTAGCCATGATCTCTCGTGACCTTTGCGTGTGCGTCTGGACGCTCTCGTCGTCAAGGCTGGGAATCCTGACGCTACTTGACTTGTCAGGAAGGCCCCACGCCGATCGTGTTTTGCAAAGCTCAATGTGTGCCTTTGCCTCCTGGGGTCAACATGCCTACCCCATTTTTATCTCCTCGCGATGTGACACTCCCGTCAATGCGGATGTTTATCAGCAGATCAGAGTGCCCCACCCCCCATGTACTCAAAATCTAATTTAACTGATTGATACATGCACCCACTGTCATTTTCATCTCCGGCATCACAGTACACGGGATTACCTGCGACAGGTATGAATTGTGAGGGTTGTCCTGAGGAAAACAGGCACAAGAGTAATAGCTATATCATGTTACCATGCAGGAACTAATGCTGGGCGTAGTCCACATGAGAAGAAAGGGAAGAAAGGGGACTGCATGATTATTATAGCTGTGTTGCTGTCTGACAGTACTGCAATTTCAATAATTGTACAACAATACAAAAATGTATTTTAAGCCCATAAAGTGTCAGTTGCAGCGTCAAGTTACTTACAGCGTCAAGTTACACATTTTCCAAACCAAGTCCATTTTACATCCTTTCTTCTGAATGTGTATGTAATATATTTGCACTAAACAGTGGGAAATGTACTTTATACTGTTCAAATAAATCTTCCCTAGAATGGTAAACATGTACTAAATACTGACAAGTACAATTAATCAAATATTTATTGTATTATTTATCTTATTAATCAGTGATGGAAGTTGTTCCTTATGTGCTTGATACTGTATATCCAAATAAATCCAGAACAGATCCATAAAATGTCAAACGTGATTGTATTTTTTATTATTTCAAGTTCCAGTCAGAAATGTACCTTTTTAAAGACTGTTCATGAAACTGCTGCTCGTAAGAAAATCACACTTTAAGGCATTCAACTGACAGGCAACCCTGTATGAAGGGACATGTTTTTAGAGAGCTGAATGTCTTGTGCTCTCTTGTGCTGTGGAACAGGTGGAGAGTCCACACTCTCAAAAATGTTTTTTCTAACTTATTTTTTATTATGGTTTACTTTATTCATTGTTTCACGTAATGACTAATGTACAATTAATGGTGTTAAAAACAATCATATTTAAAACAATGGGGCTGATTAAGCCATTATCAGTACGGGTGCAATTATCATCTTAATCTGTGTTGATGTGTATAATGAGCAGCAAGGTGTAATGAATTGACAATCAAGTAGCAGTGATATTGTGCCTTGCTTAAATTGACAAATCTACACCCTTGAGAATGTCAGGTGTTTGTGTCCCTCCTCTCTTTTTGAAAAACCTATTATTAGTATTATTCTTTTAGTAGGCATATTGCTATTGACTATCAGGCCATAGTCGGCTTTCTGAGTGATAATGATAATTAATTCCTTCTGTAATTTGGCCAAGTCTTTCACTGTTAGGATCCTTTCAGAGTTTTAAAATGGGGATTCTATAGGAGTCGCCAAAGTAACACAACATACAATTATCAAAAACCTGAGAAAGCAGTTTTGTCATCTCATTTAAAAACAGAATTACACCTCATACTCCACTGGCATCAATCTTTATCTCCCCTCTTCTCCTTTATCGACTCTGAGTGAGGATGTCCAAGAGGGCTTCAACAACTGAGACCAGGGGTGAACCCATCCCCCGGACTACTAGTCAAAGAAGTGCAATTATTCATGGGAAAGTCATATCCACAACCCCATCTGGGATTGGTGTGGGAAATCACCACCCACTCCCACTAGCTTTGACACCTAAGTGTCCAATAGTGTTTCAACAACCAGGCTTGCAGCACAAACCTGCTTTGGAGATGGATGCATTGTGCAAATGTAATTTAAATATTTAGACAACTGAATTGGTATTAAATTGAATTGCTCAGTACATTTACCATTTAAGAACAGATGTTCCCATTATTATTATACTTTTATACTCAAGATTATACTCAAGTACTGTGCTGTAGTACAACAGCAAAATATGAAAACAGGGAAATGGTGTTCCCTATTATAGGAGCAGAATGATATATTCACAGTTATGATTTAGATATCATATTTTTTTTTTTTTACTTGTGTGTATATGTATTAAGAGTGTATGTGTGTGTGTGGGTGTCATACCTGAGCTTGTGTGTATGTGTGTGGGGTCATAGGCATAGTGTGTCATAGGTTTGTGTGTGTGAGTGTGTGTGTGTGAGAGAGAGAGAGGGAGAGTACAGATGTTGCATGCACATGTGTGTTTTCCCACTTCTCTGTCATTTCAGTGTGGAACCAGTCAGGGAGCAGTCACCCCACCCCCCAAACACACACGCACCCAGCATTAGCAGTCACAGGGTGGAGCCAGACATCATGGCACACGTCCTGAGACATCTTCCTCAAATTCTCCGCCCTCACACAAAATCTGCAGGCAGAGCATGCAGCATCCATATGCTCTGCCCAGACATCATAATCCTTTAATAAGTGTTGTTACACTTGTGAGTCTCGTCATGGCGACCATATGACAGAAACAAGCACACAAATGAATCCAAATACAAGGTACCTTTGAAATATGGATAATTAAAGAGGCAGTGCTGACTGTTTAATTGAGCCATTTAAAAAAAAACATGCTCATAATAGCAGCACTTCTTGTTTGTGCGTACAAGTCCTTCAAGCAGCAGCAACACCCCGAGCAGTCAAGACAACTGTTTTCAGATTGTCCCCCCATGTGAGTGACCTGAGGCTTTTGTGAGACAATCTCATCATCTGCTTCTTGTAAGAAAGGTTTCATATATATATATATATATATATATATATGCCATTTAGCAGACACTTATCCAAGTAATGAATGCACACATTTTTCAGTATACTGTATCTGGTCCCAGTGGGAATCGAACCCACAACCTAAGCGTTATCAGCGCCATGCTCTACCTACTGAGCTGCACAGGACCACATGTGTGTTACATTGGTTTCCTCATCACATGAGCCCTACTGGTGACTCAAGCAAAATCCCCATTGTTCAAATGTCCCCGACTGTTCCATTGTTCAATTATATGATTCAATGTATGTAATAACCACCTATACGTAGATTACCGGTATGCTATGCATTACTGGTTGCATTATCATTGCGCTGCCAGTCTATCATACAGCAGGCATTTAATTAAGATTTGATCGCTCCCTAATTTGAATTTAAACTTCAGTATGCCCAGGAATTTCTCCAGATTGGCAGATATTTTCACTAGGAAAATTGGATTGGAGTGTCTCCTTGATTTGCAAATACACATGAATGTGACAGCTCTTTGAATTTATTCCACGTACCTGACATATCCAGCGCGTCTTGAATGCATTCTAAATTACTGCTTTCCTTAAACGAGTCTCTCTTTTTCTTTACACTGGTAAGGTATTTAGGTTTGCAGCCTTTCACTGAAAGGTACGTACTGTGACAGCCACGGAGGCGTTCATTTGTTTATACTTTTACTTCAAAACCTTTACATTGGTAGTCAACTGTGGCAATACTATTCTGTCATGTGAAACTAGATTTGTTTGTTTATTTATGAATTAATTTTCTTTCTAGATTTCAGAAGGGCTTCGAAATGAGCCATTAAGCAGCAATGCAGAAAAATAATCCGGTCTTTATCATAGCCATGATGTAGAAAACTTTATTTGTGGAGGGCTGCAGCCAGCCACTGCATACAATCACTCTGACCTGTCAGCTCAATAATTGATCAATCTATTTTGCCCGGATTGGCAGCGTGTTCATAATCTGTTTTACACAACAGTCCAAACATGGGAAGAGCAACATTTGTTTCCAGAGGTGTCTGCCACTGAAGGAAGCTTTCCTCACTCCTTACCACCTTTTATAGAAAAACACATTTAAGTTAATTTCCCTTTATCCTCTGGCAGTTTCCCCCAATGCTCTGAGCAACTGTTTATCAGTTTCAGAATAGGCCTGAATTTAAACAGCCTTTGAGTCTGCGAGCTGTGCCTCGCTGGGGCCATGAAGAAGAACGGTTATCCCAGGAAAGCAATAATCGCAAATTATAGCTTTGAGCAACCACAGTTATTTGAACTTCAATGAAACCACCCTCATCTTGTGGATACAAGTTTCCATAGATAGATCTGTTTCCCCCAATCTGCACACCTTATCTTCAATTTGTGGCATGTTGACTTCTTTGTATTTAAATAAAAAATTAAAAAAGATGAGCCAATAAGGAAATGTATCAACACATCGTAAAGTCCTCTCCTTATTTCCTTTTCAAAAGTGTGAGAACTCTGTCAGACAGGGTTGTGTGCACAAAGCACTGTAGTATTATTATGCATAGTGCTGACATGAAAGCAAGGCTTCATGAACCCCATCATCACTGAAATGTAGGAACCAATCAAAACACATTGCTCTCAATGACTAATTGTGATTGATTCATATTAGTGAGGCACTGATGATACATGAGGACTCCATCCATTTTGAGGTTCACAAAGTCTCACTGTTTTGTGCAAACTTCTAAATTTGTGTTCAAAATGAGGGGGGTCTGGGGGGATCCGGGACCACCCGTAAGCCACAAAGGACCCCCCATAAGAAAAAAAGTTTTAAGCTTGGGGGGGTCCCATCTTTAAGATCTGTGGGTTCTGTCAGGCCAAAATATGCCCGGCTGCCAAAATGTGACCGGGTTGCATCACCCAGGTTGCGTCACAATAGCATTCGAATGGCAGCTACATTTTCATTTACATTTACGGCATTGAGCAGATGTTCTTATCCAGAGTGACCATGTTAAAAAGTGCATTTAAACATGATAAGATGAATCATGGTTAGTGCAAGAGATCGGTGTAGTAACACTGCAACAGACATTGTTGTTGGCAATTGCACACCGTACCTATAACACATGGAAAGAAAAGTTAGTGTTTTTTTAAATTACATTTTTAAACATGTAAACAGTGGTGATGGGAGTTAATTAATGTAGAGAATCAGTGGTAGTGGAGTCTAAAGAGTCTCTTGTGGAAGATGGCCAATGATTCCACGGTCCTGACCAAGTGCGAAAGATCAGTCCACCACCGGGGGTCAGGACAAAGAAGAGGCGAGACCGCGAGGAATGGCTGCCAGGCGCCCTGAAGAGAAGGAACAGTCAGTTTGCCAGAGGAGCAGAGCGGAGGGGTCTGGCTGGGGTGTAGGGTGTGATAAATGTCTGGAGGTAGGAGGGAGTGGTTCCCCTTGCGGCCTGATATAATTTTCTCTTAGATACAAAGGTGCAATAACCTGGAACAATCATTGTAACATTGCTTTAGAATCTTCCTCTCTCAACATCTACAAGAACTTAAGGACCTTTCTGATTAACCAAGCCAGTAATTAGGCTACAATGCACACATACACATGCATGCTCGCATTTATACACTAACACACACGCACACACACAAACACACTTCATTCATTTTCATAAAAATGTTTTATTTTATTTTTAGATACATTTTTACTTTATCTTATTGCATAATGTATTTTTCTTATTTATCTGTTTCTTTCTTTCTTTCTTTTTTGTTTGTTTGTTTCTTTTTTTTGGTCCTTGTTGCTTGTTTTATTTTGTTTACCTGTTTGCTTTGTTTTCACTGATGAGGGTGAGGCACCATATAAGCCCCTCTGGGTTTCTACCCCCATCCTGCACTGTTTATGTGATTTTTTATTTTTCTGTTATGTCCTCTGTTTTTTAAACCAGTGTTCAAATAAATGAATAAAATAAATAAATATAAATAAAGAAGCACCAGTGATTTAAATTTGATACGTTCTGCTAAAGGGAGCCAGTGCAGTGTGGTGAGTAGTAGTGAGCTAGGGTCCGTTGCTAGATTATGGTTGGCTATGCGGACTTGGTCAACATACTATAGTCCATCGTTTCAATTTATTTAGAATTTAGGTTTGTGTTGGAATATTTGTAGTGTAAGAAATACGTTCCTCAAGTTAAAAAACATAACAAGCCAGCCTGTCAGCATAGACGATAAAGGAAAGGTTTTGATGTCTTTGATGTCAGTGCATAAATCTGATGTATCAAATTAAGCAGAAAGTAGCCATGCTAACTCAGTGCAAAGGAGCTAGACCAGCGTGTGTCAAATATAACATGATGCTAGTCACTAATGTTACTGGTTGATAGCATTATTATACATAAACTATAGAGCCCCTGGACATCTAAGGTGAGCCCAGCCCAGCCTTTCTCAGCTCAGATCAGGTGGTCAGCCCAACCTTCGCTCAGCCCAGCCTGTTTTTATTTAAATGGCATACAATCCTGTTTCAACTATTTAGATCTATCTGCCTGTTAAATGTCAAGAAAAAAAGTGATAATTTGTTTCAGGGTAGCCATATAGTTACGAGAGAAACAAACAAACATGTGCATGCGTGCGCGTATGTGCGTGTGCATGTGCATTCACATTATTGAAAACCTGGGGTACCCCCCAAAAGCCATTGGTCATTTCGTATCCTGGGCAGGGCGACACCTGGGTCAATCCGTGCAGAATCAACAAATGTTCCCACCTGACCCCCTCTGTTTTTCTGGATTCTTTGTGTGTAGTGTCAGCCATATGTAATGAAGCCATACAAAATATGAAGCCACTACTACAAATATTTTCTGGCCCTCTGAACACAAGTGGATTGAATTTACAGCCATTTTTGAACCCTAATAATGTTCTTGTTAACTGGCATTAACCCCTGAAACTGGTTTAGGTTGTTTTAATAATGAGATTCGTATTAGATTATTATGAGAAATGATATATACAACAATCTTTCCAATCTGTAAAGCCAAAGTTATAAATTTCATAAATTCAATTTCTTGCACGACCAACTTGGTTTATAAAAATCATAGTTTTTATATACTAAGAATTCTGGGCCATAACTATAGCATATTAGGTCATCAGGATTTAGGACTTTAAGTGTATTATAGATACTATATACTGTCCCCGTAGAGGAACAATAAAGTATATTATCTTATTTTATTGATAATACACCAGAAAAGTGAGATTAAAATAATAATGACAGTGCTCTGGCTGTGTGCTGAGGTATAACCAGTTACATGCAATCAGACATAAAATATTGGATAATCAGGACCAGGCACTGCTTTGATCTAAAGATATGTCTACTGGTCTTATTTCACTCATCTCTTGGTCACCGCTGTGTGTAAAACCAGGAATAAATGTGATCTGAAGGGGATTAAGCTTTCGTAGGCTTTTGTAGGCATGACTTGCTCCAAAATCGTTTGCCAGCTGCTGTCGTAAAAATAGTCTCCTTTTTCTACAGCACATTTCACATAAGCACAGAAGGAAGTAACATATCGGCGTGTAATCTGGTACCGTTGAACTTCCTTGTCAGCCCACAGAAACATAGTTTTCTATTTTTTTTTTCATGTTGAATGTTATGACCTTGAGGTTATGCCTGTGCTGTCGCTACTCTACATGTTCAGAGGTGTCCTTTGAAAACCTATTAATTTGTATTCCATTTCAGGCTGTTTTTATTTTTATTTTTTTTGTTTCAGATTTTCCCCCCTGTTTTTCTCACAATTTGGTGGCCAATAGTACCTTCTGTTGATTCAATTAGCCTCTCCATGAGCTTGCTGCCTGCAACTACGGGAAGAGCCAGTACCCTGGGACCAGCAGTGATGAGGGCGAACTGTTTCCTTCGAGACGGACACCGCTGAGCCGTCAACCGTGAATCTGATACATGCAGGGAAGCTTTCAGTCTGAGCGGCACTTCTGGCCAGAGCTGGGCTTCTGCAGTCGAGAAATCCAATCCCATCTGCAGTGGGCAACCTGCACTCCGGGCAAGTGCTTTTACCAGTTGAGCCACCAGTGGCCCCTTGTTTTTATATTTAATCACAGTATTGAGTTAAAGGCACAATGTGAGTGAGATCCCACATAGTGGTCCTAGCTGTGTGAGAGTTTTGCATAATGCAGCCCTAATGTTGACAAGAGCCCTGGGGGCGTGCTTCAGAAAAAATCACCATTGTACAGGCGCTTCTCATCCGGGATAACAAAAGCAGCAAAGACAGACATCATAGTCTTGGCTGTGCATGTAAGTAAATTATGAGTATATTAAAATATTTGTTTAGGTATGCATCATTAATTAAATGACATCAGGCAGATATTCAGAGAGGAACCATTGAGATATTTTGGATATTCAAAGCACAGTTTTGTTTTCAGGCTGTTACAAACAGACTCCATATTAATTCCTGGAAACACCAGAGACTTGCTGTAAATTGGCCAGTGTGGAAACTCACAACCGAAAAAGACAGAAAAGGCACAGCAGGATACTAACAGGGGTCAAATTATGAATTACCTGGCAGGGCCAGCCACACTGTGATATTAAATCAAAGTAGGCAGAGAGCAGAGCTGAACTTTATTGTGTCATTTCAATGCATGAACCAGATTATGTTTACTAGTGTGCCCCTTGCAATGAATTTTATACTTGAACGCTGAATTTTAGGCTGTTCAGCGTACAAGTGATGAGAAAAACTAAAATAACGTAATAACTAAATAATACAACATAACAAAGAATGGATCACAAAATGTGACAACGTTCAATGCTGGCTACTGCGGCCAGGGTTCATTTCCACCGGCCGCGCCAGAGGCGGCTCTGTCCAGGAGTGACACTACGGGGGCGGCAATTGGCTGTCCGCCTCAGGGAGGGGGGAGGGAATCCGACATGAGTCCGCTGCGTACAGGAGTGGCTCTGGAGTACTGGATTTAAGGTCAACGGGGCTTAGCGAGTGCCGGCTCGGAGGAGACGATACTTCACCTTTGTCACTGCCGGTCACAGGGCTACAGCAGCAAATTCGCAGTACGAGGAGGGGATTGACATGAAAAATAGAGGGTGTAATTGGCTACTAAATTGGGAGAAATGGGATAAAATCTGAAACATATAACATATACCATTTCTGGTTGACTTTCAGATTGATAAAATAAGGTAAATACAACATGGCAGATAGTTCAGTGGGCTTGATTAGTCAAACTATGGTCAGCCTAAGATAGTATTGTGCAGGTAACTTAAAAAGTAAACCACCAAGGTTTAATTAGTTCAGCTGGATCCGGTTAGAATCAAGTCTTTGTCAAAAGCCCTTTGGCGATGAATTGTCTGATCTCTCCAGTGAGCAAGCCAGAGGCAATGGTTGTGAGGACAATTTTCCTCCAGAAAAGGAATGATGCTTTAGGCAGAAGGGAAAACTCTGTGTTCTGGCACTCTGTAACTAAAGGTTCTGCTGCCTGTTTTGATCTTAGCCCCACTTGTACCTATGATACAGTGTAAATGGAAAGGGGAAGGGGAATGCCAGTCATAATGCCTTGCTATTCCAGAGGCTGAATCGCAAGGGTAGTAAGTTTATCAATGGAGGCAAACTGGATAATTTGATAAATCTCAATACTTTTATGTTAAAAATATTTCTGCCATATCTGCTTGACAAACCAAGCATGCTTCCTCCTCTTTGGCCACTGTCAGAGGTGGCTGCTGTCCCCAAAATTCCAAGAGGCCTTCAGGACTGTAGACAGCAGTGACTTCACCTACAGGCATGCAGAGCTGAGGCTGATAGGTCATTTTACATTTACATTACATTTTACATTTTAAGCATTTAGCAGATGCTCTTATCCAGAGCAACTTACAAGATGTGCATTAATGCATGGTATGATCAATCATTGTTTGCGCAAGAGATCAGTGCAGTAATACAGCAATAGACGTCATTGTTGGCAGCTGCATACCATACCTGTAACACTGGGAAAGAAAAGGTTAGTCGATTTTTTTTTTTTTGAAAGTTTTAAACAAGGATACATATCACGAGAAGCAATATTAAACATGTAAGCAATGGTAATGACAATTAGTTAAATGTACAGATTTCAGTGGTAGTGGAGTCTGAAGAGGTGGGTTTTGAGTCTCTTGCGGAAGATGGCCAGTGATTCCGCAGTCCTGACCGAGTGCGGAAGATTGTTTCACTACTGAGGTGGGTGCCTGGGGCCCGGAGGGAGGGAACAGTCAGTTTGCCAGAGGAGGCAATGTGGAGCGGTCTGTCTGGAGTGTAGGGTGTGATGAGTGTCTGTAGGTAGGAGGGAGCAGTTCCTCTAGCGGCTTGGTAAGCCAGCACCAGTGATTTAAATTTGATGCGTGCTGCAATAGGGAGCCAGTGCAGAGAATCAACTGTTTTTTTGTTGCCTTCAACAGTTCTGATGGTAAAGGCACAGTTTGCAGGCAGTGATTGTATGGACACAAGTACTGTGAATGCAAAAATTGCATATATTTTTACCATTATTTTGGATATTCTGAAACATTTGTTGTTTTCTGTTACATTTACTCACCCCCAAAAAGGCCAATAAAATATCCATTGGCTGTATGTGTGTGTGTGTGTTTTTCCTCCTCCAATCACCACCTGGCTCGGTAACTACCCCTGGCATCACCCATTTGAGAGTCCACTGTTGAGAGGAATGTCTTGAAAATGATATACTGTTTTACAAGCTGTCAGACAAAGGATACTAGAATAAATGCAATACAGCCAAGTCTTTAAGTGTCTTTAAGTCTACACAGGCCTATTTTAACAGCATAAAACAAACAAAATTATGAAGGAAATGAAACACCATTCAATTACCCTAACAATGAAAACAATATTTCTTTTGAAATGAAAAGCGCAATTGGCATGGCAATTTTGAAAAGAAAAAGGATTTCACCAAAAACTCAGAGAAATGCAGAAGTAACGTTAGGCGTGCTTAGTGAATTTAAGAGACACCATTTATACACCATTGTGACAGAGACCACGCTATTGTCGGCTGAGGTAATGTTGGGCTATACAAAATATCACAAAAATGTTTTGTCGTTGTAAATTGTTTCTTTTGTGAAATATTGCTAGATATATTTTATAAAATCAATAAGGTTTTAACTGTTGTTTCAAAGCAATATTATTACACTCACATAACTCCGCTGTGCTGTGATGCATAATCGTTAATTTGATATGCTTGATCGATCAAATTCTTAACAGCGATTAATCGATCATTAATTAATCATTAACATCCTTAGTTCAAATGGGTCCAACCTAAGTAGTCTACTAAATTAAACAATTATGGTAGCTAAAAAAATATACTGTGTATCAAAAAGGAGAGAAGTAATGAAGCTGCGTCCCAATGAGGTAAGCAAGGGGGGATTGTACCCTAGCCTCGGACCACATCACAGTTGGTCCACTATTGTCTGACAGAAAACCCAAGCAGCAATAAGAGGAAAGAGGAGTAGATGCACGGGTGAGACGGCCTCCAACAAGCTGGAGGCGGAATGTGTGAGGCAGATGACAACGAACGCAAAAGCAAGCTCAAGCTCAAAGTCAAGAAGATCTGGAGCGGATGTTTTCTCAAGGCATGACCGCAAAACGCCTTTAACCGGTGGAACAAAGTTACCATCAAACGCTCAACAAAGAGTAGGATACAGTATTTGCAATTCTGTACAAATCACTCAAGGGGTTGTGGCATATTAAGTCTTTGCATGATGATGGTGACTGTGCTGGTGTGGAGCCCAACAGAAATGATCGCTACTCCTTGTACTTTAAACAGCATTAAACAGCACAGCAAAGTGACAGCAGTGTCTCATCTTTCCACCATTAACTCAAAGTGCCAGACTGTTCTGTGGAAAGGTACTGTACACAATCTACACTATTCACCTTCTATTACAAAATAAGTCACTTTTATTAAAATATTGAATACAAATAATAGTAAATGTATTTTGAATATATGTTCAAAAATTTGAAACCAGATGTATAAAAGGTAATAAAGTATATTATTTTTACATTTGAATGTGTAATTTAATGGCAATATTCTACAATATATTCTAATATGACGTATTTTACAAATATATTACACTATGCATAGAATTACAGATATGAAACTAAAAAAAGAAAAATATATGCAGTATACTGAGGATATATTCTTTACCATGTATTGACAGACATGATATATTCCATAGGGGTTCCAAGGTGGAGAGGTGATTGATGATGTCATGTGTGTCTGAGTGGAGATGACCCTAATTTCCCTGTCATTCCCTGACCCATTTCTTCTCCTATCTCACACTGTGACAGAGGCCCCTGACACGTTGGGTGTATTATTAGCAAAGTAACACTTTATCAAAATATGCTCCAAAATCATTCCTATGTGGATGACAGCTACTACAACTATTAGCAACACAATATCTCAGGTTCATATTACTGTTTTTTGTTGATTTTCTTTTTTTATTATTCTTGGGGAACTAATGCTCCGTAGATAATGCTATCAAAGGCAAATTTCCTGCGCGAGTTGCAATCCACGTGTACAACACCGGCTGAGAGATTTAAAATAGGTTCCCCAATACATTAATGCTGTCTGATCTCATAGACCAAAGCAACCCTCCTCACACACATCAATATTTACGATTTGCAATGCCTACTGTGGGAATTTATACAAACCTTACCACAATGGAGCAGCAGCAGAACAGAAACAGGAAGCCACGAGGACGATAACGTAGCTAGTGTATGATTGGACAGTCTGAACCGATAGGAAGTTACGAAGACGTAACTGGCCCGCTGATTGGAGGACCTGGGAAAAGCGTTTAGCCAATCAGCAAGGACTTGAAGGGTCAAAAGATGCAACATGCCTGGTCCCTGGAGAAGCGCTTCCCGGGAGACGACTTGGCAAATTTGTTGAGAGATTTGCTTGGTTTTCTTCTGTTCCTGGTTATTTTCTACTTGTCTCTAATAAATTCTGAGTTAATGATAATTCGGTCTAAGTATTTTGATTCCTCACAGATACCTCCTTTTTACACGCTAACACTACCTCTAAGAGAATGTCTGTATGAAGGTGAGTGTGGGGGTGCAATGCAAAACCTGTCAAACAGCAACACCATGTCAGACACATCAGACAAAATGGTTGCCATTAAATTATTCCTATATACAAGTGAGAACTGAAGTCAAGCAACTTCTGGGACATATCTCACTTAAGACAAAGAATAGTATTTGAATATGCTTGTTACCTACAGACTTGCCAACGTTGGGAATTAGTTTTGGGTCAGTTGGGGGGGTTTCCTTTTCTCCTTCAATATTTCCCAGAAAATACACTTGTAAAGCGTGAGAAATGCTAGTTTGTTTTCTGGCAGTGTAGTGTAATGGCTTGTAACTCAGAGGTTGCAGGTTCAATTCCCAGGTGGGGCACTGCTGTTGTACCCTTAAGCAAGGTACTTGCCTGAATTGCCTCAGTAAAATATCCAGCTGTATAAATGGATTGTATGTAAAGATATTTAAACTGTCTAAGTTGCTCTGGATAAGAGGATCTGCTAAATGCCTAAAATGTAAATGTTTGTGCCACCAAATTTGAATGGCTCGGGTCCAAATACAAGGTATGTATACCTTTGTTTTAACTGAATTCTCCATTTTGCGTAGTTTAAAGTGACAAAGCATACAATCTTTCCTATAGCAGAACTTATTTACGTAAAGTGCAAAATATGAAGACAAACATAAGATAGAAATAAACAAAACATACATTTTGGCATATAACAGGGTAGGTTACTATTAAAATTACTTTATTGGTAATTTGAGTCGCCATTTGGTTAGCTGTTTGGTTACACCATTTTATTATTTTGAAAAATTATCATAGATTTTTTTAATTTTGAATCTCCCCATTCATCTTCGAAACTGGTGGGAAGATTTGATATTATAATATAATGTGACTGCCCTAATCTCAGTTTCAAAGTTATTCATTATTCAATGGGACACAAACTTTCCTTCATCCTGTTGAAGAAAGTAACAATAAAAACATTTTTAAATGGTTGGGGTTTGTTCTTTTAATTATTTGGAGATAAGCAATCTTTTTTATTAAGGAATCTGGTGATCGCCCAATCACCTGATTCCTTAATAAAAGGGTTTGCTTATCTCCAAATATATCAAAGAACAAAAGCATTTGGTTGTTACTTTGGTTTTAATTGTTACTTTCTTCACCAGGATGAAGGAAAGTTTGCATCCCACTGAAAATGAATGAACTTTGAAACTGGAGAGATTTGTCCTGGAAGTTGTTTGACTTCAGTTTCCATTTTCCGAGCGTATTATGGGGCAAAAATCTAGGCCAATAATGTTGTTATGCTAGGATACTGAATTTGGTAAATGAGCAAATCAGCAACCCAATTCCCCCTTAACCATTGTCCTGTCAACTTAGACGGGCAAATAAGGATGGCTGTGACTAAAAACTGGCTCATAAAACTGCAATGTGTTCTGTCATTAATTTAGGATTGTATCGTAACCTGTTAATAACCTTTAAATAAGTATCTTGTTTGTTCGTCCCTTAAAATGTTTCATGTTTATTTCAGTAATCAAAAGCAATGTGGGTGAGACACAATAACACTCGATGAAATTAATAACAAAGTTAAAGACAAAGTGCCTGGAACGAGTGAATCTGGACCTTGGTCCTTTCTTATTCAGGTGAATTCATTACAACAATAATCAATCTACGTGTAGAAACAGCAATGCAGCATGGGGAGTGGGGTATGTCAGAGATAGTCACTGTGACATCAATGTGCTGTCCCCTGCATTATGGGTTTCTAACTCCAAATCTGATTGCATTACCATGGTTAATCCGAAGGGGCTCTCAAGAGCATAATGTGCAGAATACTGACGTCATCAGAATATTGGTCATGTGACATGGACAATACAATAACCAAAGGGTTCTGCCGTCTTATTTGGGCAAACCTGCGGTAATTATATCTACAAAACCGCACAATGTATTCAAGAGGATAACATCAAAATGAAGCTGACACTATCTGCCCCTCCTGTGCTGTCCAGGCATAAACATGCAGAGAAATCAATACTTAAGCTTAAGACTGCAGCAAACATCATTTCCATTTTTGCTTTTTTTTCCACTACATACCAAACTCAACACAGTGTGTTAGGAATATTCAAGACAAATGATTAGAGGGCTGTCCTGCAGTTTGTAGCATGGAACAATACACCCATACATATGGTGTCTACCCCTAATCAAATAACCCCCTTATTTGCCGAGAAGAACAAAGACCTTGAAGCAAATCAATAAATAACAGAGAGATTTCATTAACTGGAGAGCTCTTATGGTTACTTTCCAGGAGGGAAATGTTGATCCAACAAGCTGCCGGGAGCTTGTACTCTATTATAGCTGGATTTCTGAATATTACCATTTAGGTCAAAGGTTATATTGTATCATCTGAGCACCTTTCTGTCAGGAGAGTCCCTTCAATCTGATAGCACCTTTTGGTTTGTTTAAATTGATTACATTTCTGTCTGCTTACAGTGTATTCACTAAGCTTGAGCAGTGAGTGTTTGTTTTCTCTTAGAGTTCATTTGTCTTGTGTCTTGTCTCGTGTGCAATATGTACACATAAAATAACATGGTTAAAGTTGTTTCAATTAATTTATCTACAATATGTGCAGTAATGAACTGAAGGAGCATTTTCTCATATGACATCGCTTTCATGTGCAACATGAATGTTATGACATGAACTAAAGAAAATGTAAAAGTAGCCTATTCTCCTCTAGTTCCCGAATATCTAGTTCACAGCTTCATGGGTATTGACTGCACCCAGCAAAGCTAAATGTTAATGTGTTAGGTGTCTATATTGGAAGAAATGTAATTGATCCCGGGGTAACCTTTTCATTAGGGCTGTCACTCGATTAATCTCTTGCCATGAGTTGATTAATCTTACCATTAAGTGGTTCACTTTTATTAATGAAGCTAAAGTTAATTCTACCGGTTCTGCACAGTATACTTGACGCTATGATATTGTGCTGCACGTGCACACTGTGTAATATTCTGGGTCCCGATCACCATCTGGGCTTCTTAAATTCCCTATCTCAATATATTATCGTATCTGTGGCATTGTTGACCAGTTGAGTCTATGCTAGTTTGTCCTTCAGACATTTTCAAAGGACAATACACTTTGCTACCACTAACCCGATCAAAAATTTGTGGCTTGAATTGAAGAGGGCAGTCTACAAGCGCAGACCGAAGAATCTCAAGGATCTTGAAAGATTCTGTAGGGAGGAATAGTCAAAAATCCTCCCCCCAATATGTTCATATAAATCATAAACCACAATAGAAGACAACTCTCTATATATATTATTTTTCTAAGACTAAGTACAAGCTTTTCAGCCCATTCTAAGGGTCTCCGTGATGATGTGATCTCGGGGATGAGATTTGACATGTTAGTTTATTTCATGCCAGTTAAGAAAACCCAAATGATTTAACTGGTTAAAGTGTCCATACCAGAAAAGGCAAGGTAATCTTAAGTGATCCTCACAGGCTCAAAAAAAAGATGAATGATGCAAAAGCAATCACCGTAATTACAATCAATTAATACAAACCTGATTTATAATTCAAAATGTAAAAAAATGAATTTGGGGTGCATCCAAATTAGGCTCTTAGTGCTCAGTGTGGAAATGTACCCTATGGCCTAGATGGTATCAGGACTGTGCCAGTGTCAATTGTGGTCAGAAGTCTGTTGGGTGAAGCATAATTGACCACAGCGGTACCCAGGGAGGGAGAATTTCAGGGTATCCCCCCACCTCGTCACTTAATAGCAACTCCTCCGGGCGATGGAAGGCCTGTAATCTGCCTACGCCAGCTATGCCATCTGTGTCAGCTGCACAGCCCTCCAAAGCAGTAGCTGTGGCAGCTCAGCTGGCAGATTACAGTGTGAAAAAGTGTCAATTACCTGGCTTCACATGATCAACTGGCTTCACATGAGCACACATGCACTGGTGTGCACCCTCCTGAATTGGTGGCCATTGCAGTGATGATACAGGCCTACATCTATGATTATGCATTTAGGGAAAATAAAAAACATAACTACCATTACATTCTTGATTCTGTGTTAAATTAATTTCTGTTGAAGAAAAACTCTGGTGTGATATGAAATTTCTCATGGCTGCCACTTTATTTACAACTTTTTTACAAAATTATGAAAAAACATAACATTCTGCTCACTTGATACAGTGTACTTATTCTCCATGTCCATAATTTAAAACACTGAAAATATGTGAAGGAATTGGGGATGTTTCATTTTTCTGATGTGACATGCCAATATACTCTCTCTTTATTGGTTGAATTTCTAGGTCCCCCTTTACATATTGGTCTATTCATTTCATGCAGTGGCTTTACGAGGCGAAGGCATGCAGGATGAATTCATGAACTTTTTGCTTATCATAGGTGAATACAGGCTGGGTTTATGAAAGCAAGTCAGGCTTTCACATATATTGTAGGCCTTGAGGTGCATAATTGGAATGTGAGGCATGTATAAACTTCTCTTTAATTCCTCTTCATCTCCAGAAAATCAGAGCACTTACCCTGTGAGCCTTCACAGCAAATTTGCATAATGAGCCACACAACGATAGAGCTACCTGGATTATCTCAGCAATTTGCAATGCTGGCTCCAACTGGAAGTCAATTTGAGAATGCGTCCAATTAATTTACATTATAAAGTCAACATAATTATATTGATGAGCAATCCCCAGTCATCACTTTGACTTGGAGAGAGTGACGGATTCCAGACTGAGCAAGTTGTTGCTCTCTGATCATTTTCTTTTTATGTTTATGCTTCGATTGGCATTTGTGAAACCCGTGTCTCAATTTGGTTTCTCTCCATTATTCATAATACGTACCTTTCTGTTTGCAGTGCACATATCCATATTTTAAAAAACAATCTGAGGAGTAAAAGAAAGAACTACGGTATTACAAATATTTATTTCAATGTTTAATTGGTATTAGTAAGTATAGTAAACAACTGAACAAAGGGAAAAACTAAATGTTAAAATCATAATAGATTAGAGATAAGGTTTAGATGATAACAGCATCTCATTTTACAGCAAAGTATCATAAATGTATTTTCAGAACAAGAACACAAATAATTAACAGCATTCTAATGACTCTTGTCATGGGTAAATAATTTCATGCCAAAATCAGCCTTTAAATTATTATTACAAAAAACATGAATGTAGAATGGATGAGCTGTTGACTGTATGGAAAGGTTTGAATTGGTCTAAATGCAATTAATTTAAAACTTTCAACTATATTGCTATGGAACAAAAGGCCCTTCTAACGCTTCCCACTCACTGAAAAAATTGTTTGGACAGATCACACTCAAGGAAGCTTGTGACCAGACATGTTTTATTTGCAGTTTTTAAAGGGGCACAGGGTGTTGAACTGCACATCACAATTGGCTGAGAAGAATACAAATGAATTGCTATTGTAAAACAGTGATTATAACAATAACACATTTATTTTTATTTGAACATCAGAAAACATTTCAAGTTTTAATACATGAAGCCTACATATACTATTTACACATTATACTTTACAGATACATATGATAGATGTAATACATGTGAACAATATACGTATATACTATATATATATATATACTACACTGAATTTGAATCTAAAAAACTGCATTACTTTTGATTTCTTTGAAGCATATTTAATGCATACATTTTATGTCATATAAATCAGTTTTACCATTAATATAAGCCTCCATGTCAATCCATTTCTACACAAAATACACATTATGGATAATTGGCTTTAAAAAAAAAAGAGGATTTCTTTTTTTTGGACTGTGTGAGGAAACCGGAGTACCTGGAGGAAACCCACGCGGACACGGGGAGAACATGCAAACACCACACTGCCGGGATTCGAACCCGGGACCTTCTTGCTGTATGGCAACAGCACTATCGACTGCCCTACTGTGCCGCCCCTACTAGCATTTTATTATATATTTTCATACCCATAATGATGATAATAATAATAATAAGCGGCAAAGTGAGTATGATTCCCTCCCTCAACTCTTGTGACAAACAAATTGGCTGTATCCTGAAAACACATTATTTACTAAAGTATGGGTACGTTGTTGATTGATTCAACCTCTCAATGCATCTGATTTCATGAAAGAAAATAATTTCAATAATAGATCAGACTAAAAGCTCTTATCTCACATTCTGCCCAAGCTATCTGTCACATTTCTTGGCAAGACAGACCTACAGACAAAGCTGCTCACTGCAGAGTGTGGGGAGATTAAGAAACCATTTTGTGTTCACTAACCAAAATAAGTTTACTTAATAAAGACAAACATTAGAGAAGAGAAAAGTAGAGGCTCACGTGCATCTGTTCCTGAAATGCAGTGATGTATGATACAACCAGAAAGATAAATATACATACAGATAATTTGATAATAATTTGATAATATTACAGATTGGATTTATTTTTGAATTTATTTTTTGGTGTAGAAAAACTGCTGAGTTTTTCAAAATACACATCATCACATGGTCTTCATATGATTCTAATGAAGAAACTGATTGACTGTGTCTGAAATCCTTAACAGGCATTTTCCTCAAATGAGCTTGTCTGCATTGTACAGAATGGCTCATCAGCTCCTAGCTGAAAATGTCGATCTCCTCCAAGTCCCTGTGGTGAAACCACAAGGCAGAAGTCCACAAGACTTTCATGTCCCTCCTGCTTCCCAGTGGAGCTCCAAGACCTCTTATCCATTTCATTCCACCTTCAAATCCAATACCTTTTTACAATGCCCATTCAGAGTTTGTGTCAATCACATATACCTTAGATAACCACGGGGGAGCATGAACCAGGCTAGGCCATTTGAGGGCAGAAATCTTACAGCATGTAGCATTCTGTCTTACAAGATTGTGTGTCATGTGTCAATCACAACGCACATGCAGTATATTTTCTCCATGGGCGTTTGTTTGAAAGCTGTGTGCAAGCTGCATTTGCTCATAACTCATGACCTGAATTATTTGGCTTGAATCAGCTTGATGTACAGCTCAGCCCTCCAGACAGGGAGGCCTGCCCATCACAGTTCCATTACCCACAATCTATTCCAGAGTAATACTAACTAAGTACCAACCAAAGAGAGAACTGTTTCACAATAACTATCACAATCACAATGACAATTTCAATACTTTTTTTGCCCAGCTGGAAATTGAACCCACAATATTCTGGTGTCGCTGCTCAAGACTTAACTCAAGGCCACTGAATGAGTCAAATACATTTTCTTGAAGGTTTATGCAGGTGACAATCTTTGAGGGAATGAGTGGAGGGATTCCCAACAGGTTACAGTAGCCTCCCAATCAATAATTAGAAGTATCAAGCACCTTGTTAGCCAATTAAATCACATTATTATTTATATAGAGTCTTTGTGAAAAAGTCATGAATTTATATGTGCTTATTTTGTCATGTGTGCAATATGCAGAGAACTGCTCCCCTTGATAGACACAGAACCAGGGAAGAACGAGTAGTAACCAAACAACTACAACAGGGGGTGCTCTTTAACTTTCTCAGCTATACACCAATTCCTTCCATGGAGCTCTTCTTCTTCTTCTTCTTCTTCTTCTTCTTCTTCTTCTTCTTCTTTCTTCTTCTTCTTCTTCTTCTTCTTCTTCTTCTTCTTCTTCTGTATCTATTATTAATTTCTACTGAGGGCAGTAATGATTATTACAATAGCTAATTCTTGGTGTAAAGTTATATTTAATAGCTGGATTCTAACTGACAAGACTTCATTTTTGCATATTAAGTTTATGTTTAATAGTTGCTTACAAATCAGATCAAATGATTACATTGAGGTTGTTGCTATTATCAAAAAGGTGTACATATATTTTTCTGTCTATCTAATCATCTATTTACAGTACATTTTCAGATTTTCAACATTTCAAGCTAGCTCATTCAATGATTATTTAAAATATGTATTCTTGAAAACAATATTATTCACTGCTAAAATCTACAGATAAGTGGCAAAGTAACGGAAACACAAGCTCTAGCTCTGTTATCGCGCATTTTCCTGGCATGGTTTAGGTCCACTCGACCCCTTGGAGGGCAAGGTAAACAACAGTAAATGCAAATCCATTCTGAGTGATCACCTTCATCCTATTGTGAAGCATTTCTATGCTGATGGGAGTGGGCTCTTCCAGGATGACAATGACCCCATCCACAGGGCATAAGTGGTCACTGAATGGGTTATGAGCATGAGCATGAGTTTTTTTTGCCTTTTTTTTTACATTGAAACATTTTTTGTTAAGATATCAATTTTTTTTAATTGTAACATACATTAGGGGGGTATTGATATCATGTGTATACATTTAAAGAGAATTGAGTCATGGAATTGCTGTTTTCATATATTAATTTGAACTGTTCTATGCTATACTATGACATACAGTTTTCACTGAATTAATCAAATAATTGCTGAATACGTTCCAGACATCAGCAGTATTGCGTTTACTAATGACTTTGGGAATCCACAGCATGAGATGTGATTTGTTTTATTTTAAACCTGTCTGCAACAACAGGTTTTTCAACATAGGTTTCAAAAGCAGTCCATCGACAGCAACAGGTTTGTAATAGCATGCGTGTTTGATGCCATGTGAATTGTCACGTTAAATGGTCAGCAGAAGAATTGACAGCAACATTGTTGGCAAATTAACAAATGTGAATAGTACTGTATATTGATCCAGTAATGTAATCATAAAACGTGCATTCACTGTGTGGTGTTCTGGAGTGAGTACACTCCAGAGCATTGTCGTGTGCGGTCATATATTGGCACAGATCATCTAACTTTAATGCATTGATTTTGATAATGTTACATAAGGTGATCTTTACTTTACAGTGAATGTAGCTGGCGATTCGATCCACATCACTTAGTGTTGTACAGTAGTTGTAATAATTAAATAAACATGCACTATTGAAGTGAGCATTGTTCTTTTAAACTGTAAACATGGGAAGCCATCTTTCTCACTTTAAGTCCACTATGCTCTGATGATGTATTTGGCAGAACAAGAAGAAGGAGAAGCAAAAGATGAAAGCGGAAGAAGAAAAAGAAGCCAAAGCAGATAAGGAAGGAAAACAGAATAACCCAAGATTGGGGCTTTATTGTGTGCCTATGTGAAGTTGTACCTGAATTCTCCGTATTTACATGAGATCAGTGGGTACAGAAGTTAATGTTTGTAAGGGCTGTGTGCTGTATAGGTATAAGGTATGCCCCACAAACCCATAACTTGATGGATGGCATACCTGACATCCCAATTATTATATAAAATGTCAGTGTAGCAATTTGGCAAGAGGAGTGTTGTACATATCTAAGGTAAGGAGTTAGAGTAAACTTTCAGTGTATTAATAAAGAAGTAAACAACGCATGGCATCACATTCAGCTGATGATTATGACATTTAATCAGCAAAGTACACAAAGATTAGATATAATTCCTACAATCCGGAGGTAAACATTGAAACTTTTAAGTCTTGGCAAACCAAATACAAGGACGAGCGTTAATACGAATTTGGTCATTTATGACATAGCCGTATGCATCGCTGTCTAATCAACTATGTTAAAAAATCACTCCCACGCACAGCACCGCCTTCTTTTGACCATCACATTATCATGGTTCCCTCCCATTGCTGCATCTCATTATGTCGTGCCCGTTGCCGCTAGGTGAAGTGCTGCCGCCAGACTGAAGCAGGTGTCCAACATGGCGAGCACGGGCAAGGGATCTCTCTCTACATCTCTCTTTTTATTCGTGATTTCGGCAGGTCTTCTTCTAAAAGGTAGGACTGAGATTTTATTGAACAACTCTCCTTGCACTTCGCTTCTTTGTCGTTGGATGTTCGCGAGAACGGATGAAGAGAACGAGAAGTAACTAACATCAGATGCACTTGCTTCGGAGCGGGATGCGGTTGAGTCAAGGCAAATTAACTTCAAGAAACCAGGAATGTTGTTAGATAGCGGGCTTGTAAGTTAACTATTGCTCGGAATTTGGATGAATTAACAGTTGGGTCAATAAACGTGGAAAGAAATGCAATAAATAAAATATGTCCATGACTTTCCGTTCATTGGAGGGCACTGGCAACTTCATGCAGATGTTCGAAGCTACATAGCTCGCTAGCTACCCAGCTAGCGAAAATCACTCATGGACATATTTCAGCACCAACAGTGGTGGAGTGTATCTAGCTAACAATCTATCTTGTTAGCCGTGCATCGATAGTTAGAATAGCTAGTGGCTAGTTTAAGATTGTTTGTAAGCGTGATGTGGTAAATTGGGGAAAAGTTATATATAATAATTTTATGGGTTACTAGCTGGTCAGTAACAACGAAAGAAAAAGCCGACAAACGATTCCACTTTAAACTGCGTAGCTTCTTAGCTACAGAGGCTAACATTAACTCAGTGAGTGATGGTGACGGTCGAAAGAGCGCTGGCTAAATCGGGGTGGTTATAGTTGCTACTGCTAGCTAGCTTCAGCCTTTGTTACATCGCTAACGAGTAACACCAACTAACAGAGTGCTGATGGTAAGCGTTCGCTAGAGTGTGATAGCTAGCTAGGCAGTTATTCCATGGCTAGTTAGCTAGCGCAATAGTTTCCCGTTAATTTACCGAGCAGTTAGATTGTCAGCTGGCACACTGCTTTAGACGGTAGCTAGTTCGTTAGCTACCATTATTACGCGTAACAGTTATATACTGTAAGCTCTCAATAGTGCAATTCAGTATCTGTATCAATGAAATGGTGAGGGTTTTTTTGGTATTTAAAAAATCTGTTGGCAAAATGCGTCATGGTCGTAGTTGGTTAGTTGTGTTAGAAATAAAACGGAACTTCCATTATAGCTATCAAACCACTCACTCGATCCAATGTAATGCTCAATCTGTGTAAATCATGTGCATGCGGTTTGTACAAATCGTAGCCCACTAGCTCTAGTTACCCGTCAGAAATGTTCGTGAAACTGCGTGCTTCAGAGAGTAAGCGTTTTTTTACTGTCCAATTTAAATGAAAAACTCGTAAAACATGCCGCCCAAAAAGCTAGGTAGATACACGTCGCTGTATATCGTCGAGTAAATTGGCTTGGTAGCGTTAGTTGAACAAACTAGGGGAATTCTCTAGCTCCCGTATTACTATCAGTAGCCCTCGGTGTGATGTTTGCGCATCAAACAAACCCCGCTGCTGGTTTTGGCTCGCGTTTTTCACCCTTATTGTGTTATCCCGGGTCACTGCAAGTTCTACGAAGCTACCCAGCACGTATGGCATTAATGATGTCGAAATCGTCAAATAGTCTCTCTCCAAACATTTAAACGAGAGAGGCGACGTGAGGATTCAACGGGTTGGCTTTGCCTCTCCCCCGTTGAGGAGAAAATAGCAGGTTGAGAAACGAAGAGGGCAGTGTTCGCTTTGAGGGGAGAATGGAAGCGCAGTGCCGTGGCGCGATAGTTTTCCCACGACAAATCGCTTGCACAACATTCGCAAACTCTCACGTATGTTTTGTTTGTTATACTTAGTTATCCAACTAGTGGTATCGGAAGCATTCGACAGACTGTTGCTGACTCAGATTAAACAATCACGCGTTTTATGATAGACGTAGTACATGTTTAAACGAAGTTTTCCACCGCGTAGCAACAGGTTCAGCGCATTATCATGTCCGCTGGATAAGGTACATGCATTGCATTATATAACTATGTAGCTAGCTATAGATTGCGCACTGTAGTGCGTGTTCTTTACTCTGCAGTGATTTGGAAAGGTTTAAAGGGCATAGGCAAAGGTTTCCTTTTTTTTTTTTTTTTTTTGCGTATTGTGCTTCGCTGAATCCGTACAGCGTTTTTGGTGGTATAATTTCGATGCGGGCATTAAGGGGTGGGGTTTGACTGAACTGCATCTCGTATCGGAGAAACAGCGGTGGTTGTCTTTACCTATCAGCTTGAGAGTAGCCAGTTGTGCAAATATGACTCAATATTTATTTTTATATTTACGTAATATCGGAAGCGCAGAATGTTTCTGAAATTATCGTGGGAACATGTAATCAACACCATTTTAAGAGAGATCTTTATTATTTGTTGTACACAAGGTGGACGCAGGCATCTAACTTTTCACAATCCACAAAGAGTATTGCTTTGTTATACAGCGGGTAAATAGCCACGGCGAATCGATTCTTTACTAGTACCCCCCAATACAATATGCTATAGATTGATGTAGTCACTACATGGAGTTAAAATGACTGTCCAAGCCAAGAACTGCTACAAGACCTTGAGTTTGTTGATCACTATTATATATTGGCACCTAAGATGGTTGCTGACCTCATCTTGCAACCAACAGCAATCAAATTATTAAAGTATTCCAGAATGTCTATACACAATTAGCTGATGGAGAGTGTTTGTCCCTGTGATCTGAAATACTGTTCTGAACATGAGTGTTTTGCTGCTGTTTTCTCAATTTGTTGTGTGTAGTGTGTGTGTTGTATGTGTAGCCAGTTAAAAAATGTTGGTGTGATAATAGGACCAACACATTGTTCTCCCACCATACGCCAACCAGTTACTTATGCGTGGTTTCGGTGCCTACATTTATTTATACTCTCCCATGCCCACAGTATTCTGCAGCACAAAACCTTTAGCCTACAAATTAAAAAATGAGCATTTTTATGCCCTTTCTAGTTCGTACGATTCATAAGAAATGGAGCTCTGATTCCCTGCCAGAACATTCAGCATTCAGGAGATTCAGCAAGTGCTGTTATGCCTACAATTTGGTTAAGGAAAGCGTGCATCTTTCCTCGGAGACTCTGTAATCCCTCTGTGTGTTTCATAAACTGCATCTCCTCAGTAAACATCTCGGCTCTCCCAAGAATAAGGCTAAGCCGTGGAGTTCTCATATTATTGGCATATGCTGTAGTTTTCAAAACACCTGTTCATATGCTGTGTGGCTGAGTGAGACAAGTCGGTTGCAGTTTATTGCCACGTTTTGAATGCACTTTTCAAAAGCTCTTCTGAAAAAGAGCACCAGCTACCATTCTAGCATCCTGTGACACCAGTAGCAATTGAAAACAGATGTTTGTGTAGACTGTGATTACTTAATGCACTGTTTCACTAGTGTGCTGATAACAGGATGATTGAATATATATATTTTTTGGGGGGGTGGGCGCTTTGTGTCACCCTCAGTCTAGAGATTAGCTTTCATTGCAGCAGATGGGGTGTGGTCTTACCGACATCTGGTCCTTGCGCTCTTAGCAACAGTGAGATGTAGAGGAAAATAATTGGGTATCAGTTGTTTTTCCTTGGTTTCCCTTAATTTGGGTGACATATGTCCCATTGTGTGGCTTCATTTGGTTTAGACATGGCTATTGCAAGATTACATTACAATAAGGGCAATAGAATGCCTTGGGACATCAGTGTGGCATACCAGGCCTGTAAGTTGTAACCAGAAGGTTGCAAGTTTTGTTCACGGGTGGGCAACTACCTTTGGACCCTTAAGCACATCACCTAAATTACTTGAGGAACTATCCAGCTATATATTAACTGCACTATTCCCCCTGGAGAGAGGAACCTGCTAAGTTAGTAAAAATGTTAATGCAATGATGTCCAATGGCATGATGGATCATCAGAAAGTTCATACAGATTGCTTGGTGTGTTACAAAAAACAATTAGGCATTTGGCTTTCTCCTTCTCTGCCTTAACCCATTCAGACCTAAAATGCCTGCTAAAAACGCCTATTAAAACCTAAGCAATTATTCTACACAACCTCTTAAAACCTGAGGGTTTTCTGAAAAAATTTCAAAAAAAAGCCGACACCAACGTGCACTTCATTTCCCCCACGTCTATTTCAGCGAATCACAGCGCATTTCATTAATCGCAAAATCGAAGCGACCTAAACGTCACTCCAGGTCTTAATGGGTTAAAAAAGGGGGAAAAAACCCTTTTGCCTAGCAATACCTAATTGCAGGAATCTCATATTTTTCCATTCATAATGTTTCCAATGGCAAGCTTGGGTATCAACAGATGGTGTTGAATTGCTAATGCCTCTTAAGCAGTAGGTTATTTTCAGTAATCTAGTCTTAAGTATGAATCAATGTAAGCCTACTTCTACTTAACAGTGGTTTGAATGAATAACAAATGAAAGAATGTAAATTGTTTAGCCTTACTGTTGCGTCACTAAACTGTTTGTCAATACGTTCTTTGGTTAGCGGAGAAAAGGAAAATAGTGGGGTTTTGTCAAAATGCAGGGATGCGTCTTATAAGCCCTATACGCTTGGCCGATTTGCATACACTCCTAGCATTAGCATAAATCTCGCAGTTGTATTACATTTCTAAGAATGTGCCACCGACAAGACCTCCAGGCTTTTTCATTCTCTCTCGTGGAATTGAACCTGACTGTATTGAGCTTTCCTCTATTGTCTCCCCTCCTCAGGGGCATTCTGTGTTTTCCCTCACTTCTCTCGCCGATCAGCAGATTTTTGGAAAGATGCAGCTGCCAATTTCCCTGCCCCTCATTCTAATTTCCTCCTAGTATGCATTTTCCCGATTCAGGAGACGTTGTCTCAAAATACAGAGCATATACATCCGACGCCTCTAATGCATAGCAGTTTAACCCATTCTAGGTCTAACCATGACCATGTTGGGATACCACTAACAGGGAAGTTTCCACTCGTGCACCAACCCACTTCTAGTACAACCTTGACTGGCTCAAGCTGCGATGCATTGGGATTGTTATTTTCTTCACTAAATTGAAAATATGCGTTCACATGAGGCAGAGACTCAATTGTTGTTCAATTTCAGTCGGCCAGTAGAAGAGAGAAGTATTGTAGTGAGGTTTGGTCACATTTATTCCAGAATTGAATCACCTTATTTGAATGTGCTCTTAGAATTTTCACAGGAAGTGGGAGCCCAACATAATGAAATCATTCCATTTGTTCCATCTGACAAATTTTGGAGGTTTTCATACTTTCACGCGTCTCGGATTGTCTGTATGCTTTTTTCACACATTCCTGAACCATTCATGTGAACAAATAGGCATTTTGGTTCTGACATTCTTTGTAAATTTCAAGGTGTAACGGTCCAATTTAGATGGCCACCATCTTTGCAGGTGATATACATGCATGTAAAATATTCAATAAATTGTATATTAAAACCTGGGATGTTTTTGTGGTTGGTAATACCATCACACAGAACTCATAAATAACAAAATATCAATCCAGTTATGGATGTAAAACACCCTATCGACCTCCCTCATTTTTTGGTATATTTTCAGTGGATAAAAAATGCATGTGGGCATATTATTTAAATCTCAGAACATTAACATATTAAGGCTGGTCCTATGCAGTTGATATATGGAACATTTCACTTTCCTTATAAACTCCTTCATGGTGAAATTCATCAATCATAATCCCTGTTTTAATGCATATTTTGATGCAACATACACTCTGGACACCAGGGGGTGCTGGATTTAATTTAAGCTGTTGCACACTCCTTATGAATCTGAAGACTGAATCTGTTACTTTCTGCCATATTTTAGTAACAACTTATATTTTTGATATTTCATATTGTAATTGAAAGTTGGTAATCGGGAAGCAGATGTGCAACTCTTATTCATGTGGCCTCGTGGTTCAGCAAAGTCCCTTAATTGGCCTTAAAGATGAGGCATCTACCACGTACCACTGCAGTGTGTATTGTCTTATGAATGCTCATAGCACTCCAAATGTGAGAATATTATTTTGATATTAAATGAAAGTTACTGGATTGCACAGCTCACAGGGAGTTAAAACTGAAACACGACACAGAGCCTACTTTTTGTTCAACATTAGGTGACTGTATAGGCGAAAGATAGTAGCTAGATAGTAGATATTGGGACCTTGTTGCCCCTGATGTATGTACAATTCTCACTGTTTTCTTTATATATATTGTTTTCATTGTACTTCATCAATAATAATGCACCTCTTGGTTGTAAATATAAATAAATAAATAATAATATTGCATTTTGGAATAAACAATATTAAACCATTGAAAGAGAAAAGTTGTGATCCTTTGTTAGTCTGTACATCTTTCCTAGCAATTAACAGCACTTTGAACTAGCTTTCATAAGCCTACTTATGGGTGTAAGACTTAAGTGAACGGAACACTGACTAAAATCACTGCTCACTGGTGCCCAACGTGTAAATTGCATCAAAATATGCATTAAATGGGGATTATGGTTGAAAAATTAAGCTTCATAAGGAAGATGACACTTTCCACATATCAACTGCGTACTACCAGCCTTAAAATATGAAAGTTCTGAGATTAGCCTAATATGTCCAAATGTGATTTTCATCCACTGAAAATCTACATACATATCTTGAGTGGTCTCTATCCATATTTAAGTTTTACATTTTGCTATTTGTGTTTTGTTTGACTGTTAGGGACTATAAATATACATACGTTTATCATTATTAATGGATGGAGATGGAGAGATCTGACCCAAATTAGACCCTATATTTCAAAAACCGCTTGGAATACAGAACCCAGACTTCATGTTTATTCATATGGATGGTTAAGGAATGTGTATAAATAAATTGGCCTGATTCTGAGATGGAAGCCTGCGAGCACTGTCTGATTTGAGCTGGACCCAACATGGACATGACCACGATTGAAATAATGAAACAATTTGAGTAAGAATATAAAAAAGAATAATGGAAAATTATAAATTAACTATGTAATATGAACAAATGACAGATAACAATAGAATGTTTCTATAATAAGGGTACATGATAGGCAGGTAAAGGTTCTCCAGCATCATCAAATACTTGACTCGCCAATGAACAAACTGTAAACGCACAATGTATAATCGCTGTAATAGTACATTAATCAGATTAGGTACACCTGAGTGAGCGAACTGCATCAAATGAGTGCCAGAGTAATCTTGCGTATTAGAAGTGTTCCATGACAGCGAACTGCGCCTATCTTTCACGTTAAAAAATAGGTGTTCCAAACCATTTCCGTGAGATTTTATGTGATGTGGAGTGAGGGAAATGAGGCGAGCGATCCACAGGACCGTACTTGCAACGTTGGGCCACATACATATTTATTATAAAAAACGCCAAACCGCCATCCCAGATATTCGGACCGCGAAACGAAACCGTAGGCTCACGAACCGTGCTTCCGTGCTTTCGGTTTGTGAGGGGTTACAGCCTTAGTAAATGATGGAAGATAATGCACGAATAAAGCTACTTAATCAAGGTAAATTATCATTTGGTGACTGGCTAATATAAAGATTAGCCTTATTACTGTTAACAAAGGTTAGTTTGTGTTATAGGTGACTGACCGCTAACACCGCTGTGTGGTTAGTTGCTTGTTAGTCTCATAAAGGGGCAGTCTCATAAAATCAGCCGTGTACAAATAAAACAATGTCCGGAAGTTATCCCTTAACCGCACACACCAAGAATGACAATAATTGGCCAATATAGGGAGGAAAACCCCCCACGAATCAGTGTATTGCTAGAATTGCTATTGTTACTATTCTCAATGTCAGTGCTGATGCGCTCAATGTTTAATGGTTTAAATGGGGAGGTTGGTTCCTGTCGAGTATGTGAATCGCAGTTTGTCAGCTGGTCCAAGGTCCAGATTTTGAGCGTGTCGACTCCCGGTTCCTGGGATACTTCTGGGGCTGAGGTCCGCAGAATTCGCAGTGATAAAGTTCATTCCAGTTGGGGGTGACTCGAATGTGCACAAATCTCCACTTGGGTCCGCGCCGCACGGAAGATATAAATCGGAAAAGGGGGTTGATAAATTCCTTTTCCTCAACACAGTTGTAGGATTCAATTGTTTTGTTCAATTTGTCGACAGTAGGCCAACTCTGCCTAGGTGGTCAGGTGAGCTGTGGGTTGGGGTCCGTGAAAGATTTCAACATCCTTTGGAAATGTCTGTTTAGGTCAGACGGTGTTCGATTTTTATGGGTTTTACATAGTAAAAATCTGTGATGTGACAGAACCCCATGTGGTTGGTGATGATTTTGGTGGCACAAGCAAGCGGTTGGTCCATTGTTCCCACAGCTGTCAATCAACCATGGATGGGCCTCCATTAAAACCTTGATCAAAATGACTTATTGCTGTGAGGCTGTTGGTGTATTGGAGTGCTCCATGCACTACAATATTTTGAGTGATATGTTTTTGTTTTTTTCTCGTTTTTTTTCGGCAGGATGGATCAAGGTTAACTGGGCTACTTTTATCTTCATGTTCCTTTTTAATGCAAATTAAGAGATGGGTTAATCAGGGATGCTTGTATAGGGCTGGTCCCCACCTCCCAATCCTAAACCCCTTGGAGTGTTGACTCTGTGTGGGGCTGCACTAGGCAGCCAGACTAATACCTCTAGCATGAAAATGAAAATGGGTGAGGGAACAGCTAATCCGCATAAGATTTTTTTTTGGTGACGGATTATGGCTGGATTTGGCCAGCCTGCCTTGGTATTGATCAGTTGCTTTAGCAGTCCAAGAGCCTGCAGAAATGACAGCATGAGAATATTCATCTTAATTCTTAGCTGTGAAATGCAGAGCAATACTCTTTTGCAAGATCATTTTATTTTTCTCTGTCCGTGTTCCCATGTTTATGACAAACTTGTATGTGTGAATACACAGTCCATGTTTCTGAAATTAATTTCTATCTGTATTGCCTGGTTTCCAACCATGAGACATTCAACTTCATTGTTTTATTGATGCACTTATCTTAAGGATGGAACTGTACACCTATTTTTGTATTGATTATCAGTGATATTTCAGTTTATAGCCATTGAGATCTTACAGGTCTCATTCAGTACATGCTAGCCAGCATATTTAAAAAGGTCTTGAGTCTGGAGGGGAAAAAAGTAAGTGGACTCCTCAATGGTCGAATGATCTTACTTGCCCAATTTCAGTTCAACATGTACAATGCAACTAAACATGCTCAATACATTATTTTTCCCACTCAGTGGCAAGACCTTAACAAAAAACGTAACATGTTTTTTTTTGTTGTGGTAGGCTTGTGTCCCAACCACTAGCTGCCTGAAAATGAAAAGCATATTTTCTCCCCAATTCAGAATGTACCCATGGGTCTTTGAAACGTTTTATTTAGTTTTTCTAGGAGACTAATCACTGCCATTCTGAATGAATAATATTTTTATGTAACCATTCATGTACGTAGATACACTTGTACACAGCAACTGAAATCAAGTCAGAGCATGTGTGTTCAAGAAGGTTAACCATTTGGTGGTCTGAACAAAATGCTGTCTCAGGCGCTGCTCCAGAATCTCCCTTAACTGTTCAGTTGGGTTGAGATCTGGTGACTGAGACGGCTGTGGCATACGGTTTCCATCCTTTTCGTGCTCACCAAGCCATTCATTGACGACTTGTGCCCTGTGTTTGGGGTCATTGATATCCTGGAAGAGACCACTCCCAGCTTGCCATAAGATGGTGATCATATTTTCATGTGTTTGAGGACTTCCCAAACGTTGATCCTGAAACCGTAGGTAATATAAGTACATGTATACACGTATCCAGATTTATCCATATCCCTGGTTATTATCATTATATATCTGAGTGATTCACTACACCGTTCCTTTTCTGAAAAACTTTGGGCCAGCTATCAGTATAAATAAGATGAAACCATAATATTGTCTTGTTGGTATGTAATTGAAATTATATCAACATAATTAAAGAACCCAATTACTATCCAATACTGCAAAAATGTGGTAATTTGCTTGCAAATGTAATATGCTTGTACCCACAGACATACAACTATACTAACGAGAATCAATGGGAAATAAGGTAATGTTTTCATGCTTGAGGTGGAACCCTGCACATGATTAATTGGACGCTTGCCATCACATCTGTTGACTTGTCCAGAAAGCAACGCAATCACAGGGCTTTCACCGACGCATTGATATCATCATTAAATGTGCTCGCTGTCTCGTCCTGTATCTCCGCTGCCCCTTTTATAATTGACATACGAGCCGTAGGTTACCAGTTTCCCTCACAACTTGTCGTGCACAAAGAGACATTGCATGTGCTTTGAGACCTAAAAAGTCCACGAAACGTACGCCTACATTTGCCAGCTGGTTCCTTTCAATTAAGCAAGCCGTTTAAAAAAAGGCTATTGTCTGTGTTGTTATTTTGAGCATTTTCGATATGGCATCGTGGCGAGACTTTTGTTTCGTATCCGCAGCATGAATAGCGGCCCCATTTGAATGAAATGTTATTAATTTCTAATGAAACTAGTCTTTCTTACTAGCAATACGTTCACTGTTGGAAAAGTTTGAATAGGTCATTTGTTCAAAGCCACGGACATCTTTGTCAGAGGATGATGAATTAACTGATTCTTCAGTATGAGATGTTTTCCTTACAAGCCCGCGATCCATGCCGTTGGCTTGCAATGACGCAGACATCGAGCGTTGGCTAGCTAACAGTGTCTACACTAAATTTTGTGGCTATATTAATAAAATGCGGTATCGTGTGACTTCATACATCCGGAGACATGAGCACTCAAGCATACGCATGCCTGATCTCGCAGACTAAAAACTGACCTAGAATATAGACTAGGGGAGTCCTATTTGGAATTCACGTGTAGGAATTTACAAAGAATATGTGTGATTCTCGCCCTGTATACCCCCATAGTTACATAAGTTTTAACGAATATGGGTTAAAAGGTATTCTTGTACTCTGAGAGAACCAAATGTTTTTTAAATTTTTTATTCAGTCTTTCTGACTTGTGTTAACTAGATGCAGTAAAAATGGCAACTGTTACTTATCCCTGAGCCCAGAAAGGGAACCATTTATCATTGTATATTTTCACTAACATGGTTGTGGTTGATTTTGGATAGAACCACGCTTAAATATTTATTTCAAGTTAATATCACGATTGAAGACATTGAACCACACAACTTTTAAAATAGTGTCAAGGACTGATATTGGACTGTAGGCCTAGTTAAACCTAGAGTTTTTCCAGTTTTGTGAAGACTGGTGACATTAATCCAGTTTTGGACTTAAGTCTTTAAACTGAATCTGGAATGTATTCCCGATCTGAAATTCGAATTATTATATTATAAACAGTGCCCTTCTCCTGAAACAAATCCATACAATTATTTTCCTAATGTTTACTGATTTTAATCTGAGAATAGATATATATATATTTCTTTACATTTATTTTTCCGATTTTTACCCTGTTTTTCTCCCAATTTGGTAGCCAATTACTCCCGCTGTGCTTAGTTCAATCCCCTCCCTCGTAGTTCGCTGCCGTAGTCCTGTGACCGGCAGTGACAAAGGCGAAGCGCTGCCTCCTCCGAGACAGCACTCGCCGAGCTGTCGACTGTAATTCCGGTACCCCAGAACCACTCCTGTGCGCAGCGAACTGTGTCGGCTTCCCTTCCCCCTCCCTGTGGCGGACAGCCAATTGCCACCCCGATGGCACTCCCGACCAGAGCCAATTCTGGCGCGACGGGGAATCAAATCCCGGTCGCCTTGGCCAGCGTCGGACGTTGAAACCACTAGACCACGCGGGAGGCCCTGAGAATATAATTTTGATTATCTAGATTGACATTTATGAAATCTTAGTTTTTTCATTTTTATGTTTACGTGACGTGCATCAGTAGAAAATGCCTGCTGTATTGTAAATTGAGATTTAGATTGTTTCAGTTGTATTCTATGAAATAAGAGGGTTCCATTCATCTAAGCTATTTGCAAATGGTTGAAAATTGACCTGTTGTTACAGACCAATACAAGAGCTTGTATTCATATCCATTTGCTACGTTATTTGGGGAAAAAAGTTAAATGACGCACATTGAGTTTAATTCAAAACAGGATTTGGTTGTCTGGTTGAAATTCTGCCATTTATCATTTTTTGCTCTACATATTATGATTAAGCCAGTCTGTTTTTAAATTACGTATTTTCTTTATTTTTTTTCAACAATGAATGAATGTTCTTTGTTCAATAAATTAACAAGATACTTTTTATTCTACAGGATCATTCCGAACTCTGATAGTATCCATTTTTCAGGATTATGGAATTTGTTTAGTTTGCTTTTAAGGTTAGCCAAAAGACCCCTTAATGTTTGGCAACATGCCTTTGTCATTTGTGTTTTGCTGATATTTTTCCCCCTTTAAACTATTAAACAATGGAAGTATTGAAAATAAATTCATGAATATATTCATGAATATTAAAATCACTGTTAAATGTCAATGCATTGGAATTTGATTGTGCACCAAACTGTAGTCAACAGCAGGTCTTTTCATTTCCCTGGTATTTACATTACTGTTGAACTAGCCTACTTACTTTCCCCATAGTTTTTAAGTGATTGTAGTTTGAAGTGCAAGTGTTGTTACCATTTTTCATTTGAAATGTAGGATTCATTTTAGTGAAGAAGCTTGCAATGTGAACTGAAAGTAATTTACACTTCACTTACTTACAAGTAAATACGATCATCCATTGATGAAATATACCTTGACATTAGCAGGAAATTGAAACCATTATATTAACGAAGGGTATAGACCTGGGCAGCAGGTAGTTAATGAACTGGGGAATTGAATTCTGAGATGCTGATCCCCCTCGCAGGAAGTCTGCACTGCAGACAGGATTGCTGTTCTCCATACATCCTTGTATAATAATTATTTCCAATTAAGGGGAGATTGCAATTATCCATTTGCTTTATTTTCATCTTCAAGCACTGTATGACATCCATACATTTCTTATGATGAAGGTCAATCACTTGGTTTCTAAGTGAACATCTTCACCTCATTTAGACTAAATTCTATTTAAAAATATGATTTACAGTCTAAATGAGGTGAAGATGTTCACTTTGAAACCAAGTGATTATGAATTTGAATTTCTTTACATTTACATTTTGTTAGATCTATTTTAACAGTAATTTGTTTTCCTAACATTAAATTCATTTCCCCCATCCTTACCATTTTTATTATATTTCTGCAGTCTGATGGAAATAATTGGCTGCCCTGGCCCAACTGGTTGTATGGGTGGAGCTTATTGAATAACTTACGGTCAACTTGTTTCAACAGACTTCTTGCAACTGAAGATTGCAAGAACTTTTAACAACTCGTTATGCTGGAAACATCTTTGCAGAGAGAAGTGACTGTCAATTTAAAATTGCCTTAGTATGGATGTAGCCTACCTCTTTATCACTCAGCTCAGAATTGATTGCTTTAGAAACCAGCTTGGCAGTATAGTGATTTGGCCGTCACCTTGCATTCTCTTTGAACTGAAGATAAAGCTAAGTCTGTCACGGGCAAAAACATGGAATGCCGCAGAGCTCTCATCTGTGGTTGGTATAGCCACTTTCCTCGTGCATGGGCTTTGCAGAACGGCGACTGGTTTGTAACGCGTCGCAAATTACGGACCGTTTTATAGGTCGCACACAGGTGATAAAATGACTGTAGCTTTTTGGAGGAGTGCCTATTTTTTCCACTTGGCTTTCCGTCTGTGTGAAAGGGGGACAATCCCAGAAATGTGTTTGTAAGTAACCCATTCCACTCAGTGTGCAGGGAAGCCTATACTTCACATTGCCCACAAAGAGCAAATGCCTTTAGAGACCTTCCCCAATAGAGACTGCGTGTTTCTCTGGCGGAACACCGCGCACGATGGTCAACAGATTAAAACGAGTTGGTGTTTTTTTTAAAGGGAAAGAAATCACATTTCTTTCAGGCTCGATAGTTTTGGAGAACTTTTCGGCTTCTCACACACCCCGTGCAAGGCAAGAGTGACAAGTGACGTTAAAAAAAATCATAGCGTTTTTGGTGGAATACCCCTTTAAAAGCAGGCAGAAAATCCCAGCACAATATGTTAGATTGCAGCTTGATGAAACAACATAGTACCTGAGCCCGTTTCCCATGGGCCCCCTCCACCACTGTACAATGTTTTGTCTGACTGGCTCGAAGCTAATACAGTCCTTAACAAGCTGTCATCAAATCATATTGCATTCTGTCTGTATTAAAGGATTATGAGCTTAGAATGTTAGCCCATTACTCTGCTGTAAAGCATTTGGTAACTTGATGAAAGTGACTGGAATTCAGAGAGGCGATTTTTAAATCGCTGACATATACACATGCTTTTTTAGCCTTGTTTCTGTTGGCTTTGGAATATGAAATATTTTTCACATGATATCCTCAGTTTTTTGTGCATAATTATTTATTAATTTATCTGTTATTTGCACTGCATGTTTGAAGTCAAGTCAGTAAATCAAATTCCTTAGCCTAATCAACAAACAAAAAAAGTAATGCAGCTGGGTGGGAAACATGCAATATCAGACTGATTACAGGACACTTACTTTTTATGCATCTGTTGTATATCTTCTGTCTTGTGAAATCTGTTTAGTGTTGTGTGCATTTTAAATTCTGTATATTTATTGCGTTTTTTTAATGTCTTGTGAGTATGTGAGTTTTTAATGATGCAAAATAAATTCCTGTGCAAGCAGAAATGATCTCTTACCATAATGTTTGGCACAGCTGGCAAATTCAGGTTATAAAACGGCTGTTGCAATTTGTCGTGTTGGCAAGCATTAGATAGATATCATAAATTGGCTAGGGAACACAATTTCCATGAATAAGTGAGCTAGGTTTATGTCAGTTTCACTTTGCTTTAAACCATTTTAATTGGGTTGCTAGATAGTTGGGATGTATATTTAATCTCAGCCAAAATTGATACTTGAATACTCCATGGCTTACAAGACCAAATTTTATTTTTCATAATTTAATGATTAGTTGTCTGTCTCCAGTGTAGAGTCAATGGGAGGGCATGACTTTATGAATCCCAAAATGGGTGGAGCTATCATCTTTGAAATATGATTCTTTGAAACTGATTTGGACCAATCCGAGTCTCTTGCCATTAGGAAAAAAGTATTTTGACACAGGTGGATGATTGAAAGCATGTGGTATCCCCACCAATTATTGGGTCCATGATGCCTTTCATCACTAGCATAGGATCATGTAGGTAAGAAAGGGGTGATTCTGCATTGGCAGATTCTGACATGATTCAAACGGTCGACTCTTTCAATCTGAAAATAAAACATTGTTACATCTGCGTTAAAAAATAAGAAAACATACATGAGTACATTTACATTTAAAGACTATTTTAAAATGTCTATTAAATGTACTTACATCCTTGTAGGTACTCTTAAGGTTTAAGGGAAGGCCACAGTGCTTTTCCACTTCCAAGTATTGGGCTTCATTCTGTGGAACTCGTAATTGCTGATGCTTGACTCTTCCTTTGGGGGAGGGGGGGGTTCAGCAGTTAAGGCATTAAATGACTTGGAAGTTGTGAGCTTTTCCCCTCTTGATTAACAATTCCTCTTTTGATAGTGTTCATTGTTCACAGTTCTTATTGCTCACAGCTCCTTTTGAGCCTGAAAACCAGAGCTTCCTTGCAAACAATACGATGAATGCTTGTGCCGTCTTCAGGAATGCAAGTTGAGTCATTAAAGAATTTGTAAGTGCCTTGTGTGTCTTTCTTTGCTCTGTCATTTTGTTGTGTGCTGGTCCTGAAAATGTGAATGGATTACAAATCGTAATTCCATTTATTTATTTGGGATTTGCATTTTGCTCGCAAGCCACACTTTGGGTTTTTCTGTGCCCTATTAGTATTCAACCTCACTTCAAACTCACATGTGCTGGGTCCCCACTTCAAAGGGGAGAGCAGAAGAAAAGCCATTATAATCAGAAAGGAGAACCAGCAACAAGAAATCTGTCCTGGAGTGTTGCCAGCATCCCTCTGGCAAATGTTGATGTTTAATTTTGACGTTTGCTGTTTTATTGTAAAATGAGGTCAGGCCATAATCTCCTGCTGTCCACACAGGCTGAGAATTGAGAGGGGGGAGAAAGCCCATACACAGGGTCTCCAGGGCTTCAGATTTACCAATTTGGTCACATAGGCAACCGAAAATATTTGCTGGTCGCACACGTGCAAGCGTGTAAAAAATTTCCCCATCCTGTTGATAATCACAAGCATACATGCCTGCATTTGCTAGCAAGCTGGTCAAGTCATCGATGGCACAGTTTACAAGCTAGCTAGCGAACTAATTTCAAGTAATGTGCAGCAAGCCAACAAAAGAGCTAGCTAGCCAGATTAGCTGCAGATTACTGATTGCTGCCCCCTGGATTCGCTGGAATATATCATATTAAATGTAAATTGTGTAGGCTACGCTTGACCATTGTAGTAGGGTGTTTGTTGTACCTTCTCTCGCTGCATAGCCTGACTGTTTCTGACTAAGGAGTGATCATCTAGCTAGCTAGCTACCACTTTAACTGTAGGCTACAGTTCACGGTTTAAAAACTCAGCCAAACCTCACGTTGCCCGAGCAACACAATTCGCTACCCATACAAAAACTAGCAAGATGACAACAGCCATTTTGAAATAAGAAATGTGATGCAGGCTACATTTTTCTGTATACTTTAGTTTAAGCCTCATAATGCGCCAGGACAATGTCACAAAAGGTCAATCGCATGCAACCAAGAACTTGCATAGTCGTCCATTATGACCTGAGTCATTTTGCAGTGTTTTGAAGAAAAAACGAGAAGCCTGCAGCTAGCTATAATATACTTTCAGCGGAATAACTGGATATCAATGTTAATATTTACTCTTTTATATGTGAAAGAGCGCTGAAATAATTCAAAACAAAAAGAGGTGAAAATCCTGCATCAGAAATAACAGCCTCAAGAGAAAGAAAGAATATTGTTCATAGACCGTACAGTAACAGCTACTAGTGCTACAGTTGGCTACTTGGAATTCGGAGACAGATGTCATACAAATGTCAGAACACAATGCGTAAACGAGGATTACTCATTGCTTCTATTGCAGTGCGCTGCGGCAAATTTTGGTGCTACCAAAGCATGTGCTGGTGATGAAAATTAAAATGTTTGCGAATGGAAAACATTAGTCTGGAGTCCTGGGGGGTCTCAACATGTTATTTTATTTGGCAAAGTCTGCAAACCAGCACGCCAAATGGAAAGATAAAGGTTAACAGTGCTGCCTTTATTTTGTAAAGGCAAAATGTTGTAGGATTCTACACCACTGTCATGCATTCATATTGTCATTGATATTGTACCCGCTGTAACTGCTGTTTGTCACACCCAACACTGTGGTAAGTGTCAGGAAGAGAGAAATTGCCTGGAAGTGTCAGGTGTTACGGGCCTGGCTTTTTATCATTAACTGAGTTGGCAGATTTAAAATAATAAAATAAAATGTATACAGTGAACTAATTTGCCACAGGGGAACATTGACTTTCATTGCTGAGGTCCTCAGCAAGTGCTACTATATTGTATGCCAATGATCAAATGCACCACTGCCCAAACCGAGATTCCTTTATATGTTAATCCTGTCCTTCAAAACTCTTGAGCCGGCTGTCAGTTTTTTGTTAATGCTGACAATCGTACAATCCCACAGCAATCCACGCAATAACGGCTCGTAACGGCTGCCGTATTTATCACCAGTCAACACTGAAGTAGCATTAGGCATGTCTGTGCACTCTATTTGCAAGCTTTTCTTCTCTCACCTGACTCTTCACTGAACTAAGGTACATTGCATCCTGGACAGTAGAGGGAGAGCTTGTGTCCACAGTGTCATATGCAAGCCGTGTGCATTTATGTACATTGATGACTTGCACTCGGTACACGGTACTTACTTTCCAGAAGCTCTCAGGTCTATGTGATTTCTGTGTTTCTGTCCTCGTGTGTTAGAAGGATGGCATGAGGAGCACTTGGTAAAAGTGTGCAAACGGAAGGTGCTAGCTTTTGAGCAGTGTGCAGAACAGCATGAAGAATGCCGTATGGTATGTGGAGCTCAGGGACATTGAGCATTCCCATTGTCTTGTATTATGGTCTGTTCACTAGCTTTGCTGACAGTTTTTGGCAGCAGAAAAAAAGCAGAAAGCATAAGTATTAATGTAAATAATATGCTCGTAAATGGGCTTATTGGTCATTTTTAACATCCAGTCCTCGAGTGGTAACCATTGCTGATGAGCTCAGGCCACTTGGACTTTAATCGATGTATTGCTATCCAGAGCAAGTCTTTGTAGCTAGCGCAGCTATCTATCGATTTGGAGTGCTTCCTAAGTAAATAGCAGAAGTATCCCTGCGCCTCTCAAAATAGGGAGGCCATTAAGGAGATTTTCGAACTGTAAGCCAGACCAACGGACCTTTCGGCCCAAATATATAGAGCAAGATTCCCCCCCCCCCCTCAGTCTGGACATCCAAATCTCTTTAACGTGGGGGTCTTTTCTGTCCCCCCTGCTGTGTGGAGACCAGACATGTTTTTGGTTGCAGAGGCCATCTGGTTGTGGTTTTTCTCTCTCTCTCTCTCTCTCTCTCTCTCTCTCTCTCTCTCTCTCTCTCTCTCTCTCTCTCTCTCTCTCTCTCTCTCTCTCTCTCTCTCTCTCTCTCTCTCTCTCTCTCTCTCTCTCTCTCTCTCTCTCTCTCTCTCTCTCTCTCTCTCTCTCTCTCTCTTTTCTCTCTCTCTCTCTCTCTCTCTCTCTCTCTCTCTCTCTCTCTCTCTCCTTCTCCCCCCCTCTGCTTTTCCAGGTCAGAGGGTGTTGTCCTACCCTGGCAGCAAGACAGAAGGCACTGATAGAAAATGGTTCTTCTTTCTGGGTTAAGCGAAGAGGAAATGACTGTAGCTTTGGGGGGATTACAGCTCAGGACCCAGAATGCGGAAGCTATACAGATCATGTATTAACAAAAAAAGAAATGAAATATTGGAGGAGTTGTCAACAAATGCAGTTTGCTTTTCACCCAGACTCATTATACCAGGGCTTGACTGGAAATGAGGTCTAGCCACTTTGGGGAGAAAAATACAGGAAATGCCTAGTTTGAAAACAAGCCCTCCGTGCACTCTAGAGCAGGGAGAGGAGGAGGCTCTATTGTTGCTTTCACACTGAGCTACATTGAACATTCCTGGCACCATTTGCTGACGATAGCTACAAATATAGAGCAAGTGGCCAATGTAGGTTTTCCAAACCTCCCCTGGCAAAGAACGATCCTAATTAGAGCTATAATCCCAACCTCCACAAAAGGCATCTTCTGTCTAATTCTACGCCTATTTAAGCAAAATGGTACCTTGAAGCGAGAATTGCAGAACGGCACCCTCCTGTCAGATGCCTGAATTTGCCTTATTTCCATGTCTCCTGCCTTGTAGGGTCCCAATATGAAGCTTTATTGTGAAATGATTTGACAAATTTCAAAATGCCAGTTAGTGATTTGCTGAATGGTGAATCTTTTTGGTGTTTTGAGCAACATTGGGTCAGGCATTTATTTTTTTTTCCTTTAGTTTTCATTTAGTTTTTTTAGTTTTTTAGTTTTCATTTCGTTTTTTTCTTTTCGGCTGGCTGTGCTTGATGTCGTCTTTTGTTAAAAGGCTACCAATAAACCTGACTGAAATGGGACCGATGCCAACGTTTTGTTCTGCATAAATTAAAGGAGTTGTGAGTGCACTACCTCATCTTTTCACCACCCTACCAGTTTTGAGGCAGTCATTCACAGTCAACAAAGGAACTCCCATTTACAGGATGCAAAACTGCCGACAGATGAAACGAGAACCAAATTTGACTGATTTAATGCCCTGTCAACAGACTTATTGAAGATATGTTTTCATGTTTCCATCCTTCCTGCAAAAAGTGGTTTTGGATCTTTAAGGCAGGCATTTACTATGTTTACAAAAATGCACAAATACATCATGGACAGGTTTGGATATTAGCTGAAGGGGAAAACCGTAAAGGCACAAGTAACAATAAACTTGAGGACTGGGGCGATAACCTTTTTCTTAAAACTATCCATACATTATGAATCCTTAATAAAATAAATTTGGGCAAACTTAAGTATGTGTGAGATGTTACATTCCAATTTCAGTATATGCAAATTGTCATTTTCTTTTTTCACCAGGCAGGGGCAGAAAATGTCTATCTACTCTTAATGCTATTAAGCATACAGGTACCCAATGTAGCACATCCATTCCTCTGTATCCCATTTCATAGGCCCGGATAATATGGCCTGTTTAGATTGGCTGAAGTTCAGCATTTCCTACAGACCATGGATCAATATCGCTTTCCCACCTTTGCTCTGGCTCCTCCACAGACATCCAGGTCGCACCTGTTGCATTGTTGACTCTGCCTAATGCAGTCAGCCGCATGAGAATACAGCTGTTCTCAACCAGACCACAAAGTTTCTGAAAGTTGGCATGGTGGGCCTTGCATTTGAACACAGGTGGATCGATGGATGTGCTCCATGTTTGTAAGTTTATCATGTACTTACACCAGGCTTCTATCCACAGGTGGTTCTGTAGTTGGAGTAGGAATGGGGACTTGTTGCGTACTTTGAAACGTACACGGAAGAGCTTCAACTGTACACCTTCACCCCAATTATGAAAAACATACTCGTGTGGACAAGCATTTATGATGTGCATACAATCAGTGATTTGTTAGAAAAAATCTCAAATCGACTACCTTCAAATTGTGCATTACTTTCTAAATGTCATGGCTGTAGTTCCTTTTCTCCATGCTTTGTATTTATGTATTTGACAGGGACAGTGCACAGCTTCTTAGCTGTACCAGACACATGTGGTATATGTCCACTCACCAAGGACTGCCTGATGTTCCCCAGATTCATCCTGGGACTTCCTCATTTGCCCCAGATTCATCATTCTCTGCCTGGATATTTTCAATCTGGCAGAGAATGATGAATCTGTGTAGCAATATGAATGATGTTTTGTAGGCATGTCCAGTTTTAGGGGAAGCACAGACAATAGGCTATTTGCTCTGAAAACGATGCGCTCTGAAAGGAATTGACCACCATGTGTTTGATTTTATTTATGTCACTGCTGTCCAGATTTCTATCTTGCAAAAGGGTATAAATGCACTTGTATATATACATGGCACTAAAAGCACAGTATCAGGAAGGCAGATGTTTCTGTTGCTCTGTTTCAAGTTGACTGATGCAGGCAAAAATGACCACTCTTTCTTTGATGTGTATTGGAAGCTGAAGAAAAGTAAAATTGTAAGTGCATTTCCGTGTCTCTGCCTGGCTCACTGCGTTGCGGTGTTGTTTTTCCCCCCCACAGAGCCCGCTAAAAGCGATACGTAAATGAAGGCGTACTTCATATTGATGGCTGAATGACGGTATCAGATGGGATCACAGCACTTTATGACTTCCGTTCTGAACAATTAACGCCATTCCTCTACATTAGTTTGGAAATGGTCTGTTTTGAGTGTCTCGTTCCTTGAACGTCTCATTCCTTTGCCCTTTAAGAGGCCTGTGCATTTTCCCAGAAAAGAGTTGTCGAGAATAAGACACGGTGGAAGAAAGGGGTCACGCTGTGGGCTTGTCCAAATTTTCCAGCATTTTTATCCCCCTTAATATGCGTTCAGTACCATTCATTCGCAAGCATGCGATGAGGTGGAGGTAGCCTACTGTCTGAAAGCCTGTCTCCCTCCTCGAAGCTATAACCAATTATGTGCTGCCCCACGGGGCTGCTGGTCACAGTCAGCGCGGTGTCCAGGATTCAATACCTGACTGTGGGACATATCAGTGCAGCAAGGTCTAGTGCTTTATCAGGGTACACAATCCGACAGCCCAATTATTGTATTTCCTAATGGGGGAGGGTTGATCCAAGAAACAAAGACAGTGTTAGTAGTGTAGGATCTTACGGAAAAGGTATGCCATTTGAGATCATTAAGCGAACCAAATGGAGCTTTCACTTGCCGTTGATCTGAAAGGTATGTTTTTACCGAGCTGTTCGTTCTCTTTGTCAGAATATTACATTCGCTCAAATTTCAATCAAGTTAATGGATGCCATAGATGCCTCTCTCCACTGTCTGGATGCTCAGATATCCACGGAAATGAGGCGTTTAACCCCCGCTGACTGCTTTGGAAATTCGCCTCACTGAGTTTTCTCGGCTGCGACGCACTCTGGAAGCTACCCCCTGGAAGTAAGGGGATTATGGCAAAGCTTGGGGCATCTTTACAAATGTTCAGAGAAGACTACGGTGCCCACGGAGAGGCAGGGCTCAGCACCGCGAAGCAAGTGAAGGAATGACGAGCGGGACAAATAACAGTTTGTGTGTCGCTCTGCAGGCCTAAATGACAGCTCTGCCTTTTCCCATTTAAATCGGTTTAATTATGATCGAATTTTTTTAGTATAGGCCTATACGTATCTCTTTACCTAGTTTGTGTTGGGACACACTTTTCCCTCTTTCTCCTTACGTGACAGATTTAAAGGCTGGTGTCGGGTACGAGTGGCTGTGCCTGTGTCAGAGTGGAAGTAGGGCAGGGAGGGCCTACATCGTCCTCCGAGCTGTGCAGCGTTGGCAACGAGGCAACAGCGGGGACCCACACCAGTTTCAGCGATGAGTCGAACAAGGCTTTGTTGCGCAACTCATTGACACTAAAAATACGAAGCAAACATGAGTATGCAAGCTTCTCTTTTTGCTGCAGCACAAAGATGATCATTTTTCAGTTCCTTATTCCCGATCCTACTCTTCAGTAACATGGCAGAAATGTCAAGGCAATATTTGGTAGACATAGTTGGTCTAGTGTTGACACAAACCTGCACTGTCGTGTTTCTTGAACTTGTTTGGGTAATTCAGGCAAAATGTGTGAAATGAGAAATGTTGGCTTGTGGGATGATGTAGCTGCCAATAGTGTGCAGCTATGAAAGCGTTGGTTGGATGTTTGAGTGTGCCTGTTGGTTACAGCAGCCTTCACACTATTTTTAGCTTATTTTCTGTGCCTTTTCACAGGGGGTGGGTGTCTTGAGTTATGAGGATTATTCCTTATGGCACGATTACTACAGGAGCCAAACGGCTCCACATTCCCCAATGAGATTCATGATTTATTCATGCTGTAGGTTTGTGTTGATATCAAAATTTCATGCTGTCTGTATTTTTAATAGCTTCTGACACAGTGCCACTCTGTGTTGTGGAGGAAAAACGAACTGCACACAAATGAGCCTAACTGCCAAAGTGTGAATATCTGTGGGAACCTGTGACCACATGAACTTGAAATGAAAACTTTCAAATTGCATATGAATGGTTGTGGTAGTTTCTCTTGTGCTGTTAATTGACTACTGTAGATAAGTGGGTTGGCTTTGAGTACTTAAAATTAGTAATGAACGTGCGCTTGGCAGAGTGCACTCCGCACTGCCTGGCTTCCAACACTTCTGTCATTGCTCACACCATGTGACACAGCCTTTCAGGTGGAACGCTCTGTTTTGATTTGATCTCAAAAGGCCACCGCATGCCGTTGCAGATCAAATGCGAAAGCCTACACATTCGCCCATAAGTTAAAACGACCCACCCGTTAATAGGCCATCGCGTTTTGTCTTCTCATCAAACACTTTTCGAGCCTCTCTAGTTGGATTCCCCAGCCACCGCATGATGATGTTTAAAAAGAAAAGAAAAGAAAAAGTGAATTTATAGATTGTTAAATTCATCCCTGTCTTAATAAGCCCATCTGCAATTGCTAAATAATGTCCCGCGCTCCTTTATGCGACACAACACCGAGAGACGCTCCCGTCTCGAAGCCGTTTGCGCTCAGACAGGAGCGCGTCTGCGCGGAAAAGGTTTTGGCTCATATTTACCAGCGCTCGCTAACGCGCAGACGGCGTGGTCCCGCTTTCGGGCCTCTGGCCTCCGAGGTTTTAAAGTTGCGCAGGGCTGTGGCCCTCCGCTCGTAGATTGCAGCGCTGCGTCACCGTAGCTCTCTGGCTCATGCAGAATTGATGAAGAGTTAATGGGGGTGGATCAGCAGCTGCTTTGCGCAGGATCAGTGTCCTTAGTCGCACGTTTAATGACACCAAACTCCACGCCGCAAGGTGCATCGATCGCTTGCCAACTCTCTGTCCCTGTTTTTGCTTTGTTTTAATCGTCAAATCTACCTTTACTTTTACTCCATTACATCGGTGAAGTGTGAACGGGTCCTGCTTCATATTAAGTAGGCTATTAATTTCCTGGTTATGTTGCTGGAAACTGAGCACTTTTCGTAACTTTTCTATTGATGTACCGTTCCATCATTTCTATGATGCACCTGCTCACTAAGCATCTGAATCGAGTACCAGGAGAGCTTCCATTTTTATGTTGTCCACAACGCTCACTACTGAAGCAATTCGGGTTGAGCATCTTATCCCAGGATACAACAGCAATGCCTCACATTGAATTGAAACCTGCAACCCCCCACCTCCCACCCCTGTTTGAGTTTGACACATCGCCCAACTTTTTTTTTTTTTTTTAGAAAGTGTTTATGCGCTACAAGCATGTGCAAAATGAGGAGCGATGTCACGGCTTGCACGGTTTCCCAAAACCGAGGCCCCACCGAAGCCCAGACTCTCAGCTGTCAGGGGAAGGCTTTGGTAGCAGAACCGCAGCACTGCTGTGAATGACTGTGCCACACACGTCACCCTCCTCTCTTCACGCCCCTGGCATGAGTACCTCAAGCAAGTTGAGAACTTGTCTGTGAAAGCTTGCACTTTCCTGTGATCGCTCCATTGCTCAAAATGTGAGAAAGTGGTACCTGCAATGCTCATTGGGATTGTACCATCGTTAGCGTTTCAGGATTGAAACTCCTCTAACGTGCACAGTCTCACGGTGCATTCGTGAAAGTCTTCTTTCAGCACAGGCTATTGCCTCGAATTCAAGGTTAACCGATCAACGAACTAAGGTTAATTAACCGAAAGGCAAATGAATGGGATGTTCTGGATGGGACACGTGATCATCTGAAATGACGGCAGTCGAGACAAGATGAGGAACAGATGTCAGACATGACAGGCTTCCAGCCTTGCTTGTTTGTTATGCTATGGCGTCTTTATCGTGATACTAAAATACAGCGTGGGCGATCACGAGAAGGTCATTTAACCCAACGATTCCGCGTTTTGCAGACATTTGCGCGGGCACGAGAGCACGTGCAGTGTATCCCTCTTCTGTCGCGCGCTTCGCGTTGGACGGCGAACGACGGCCTTGTGAAACCCGCGTCGTTCGGGAGTCGTCGAGCTGACGCACGCCGTTAGGGAAATGGCCGCTCGTCCTACTTCCCAGGCGACATTCCCTCCAAAAAGCACAAACCGCCGACCCCGAGTACACGCTGTTGGAAACCGCGGGCGGAGTAGTCGCTGCGCGCCGCCAACTGAACAGCCGCTTTCCACATAATGATCTGCAGATGGGAAAACAAAATCTTTCCACAAATTGGGATTCTGCCTTACACTTTCAAGAAATTAATTTAATCGTACCTCGCGCGGCGGCAACATCAGCGAACGTTGGTACGCGTGCGTAATTCTCCCTTAATGGGCACAAAACGGAATACATACGACGCAGAGACAAGGTTTTTAGCGCCTGGGGGAAATGACTTTCTCACTGCCTCCTCGCAGTCGGTTGATGACTGCAGCAGAAAATGGAGATAGCCTCTCCTTTTAGATTTTTTTGTTTTTTTGTTTCCCTCCGCACGCATGAACAGTGCAATAAACTCTGGGCACTTCATACTTGGCGCACTTCAGAATTAATGTTTGAAGTCGATTAAGATTGTTTACCAGACGTGTCCTTGCTCGCACCGTGGGATGAGTGAACGCTCGGTATCGTTTCAGCAGACAGAAGTGTAGGGAAGGCTCAGCTGTTTAGCAGCCGCTAATTTACTTTCCCCCATTCTCCCAAATGGACTGCTACATGTTCATTAGCGTGGCCTTGCTCTCTGGGCTGCCTCTGAAATATCCTTCTCAAAGAACCTTTTAAAAGAGCACCATTTCCGGCCTGCTGTTTTGAGGAAACAATGGCCGCCTTCCAAGCGCGGTCAAATCATACGACCCAGCTTAGTCGGGAGCGTCAAACCCGGCCGTCAAATTCTCACGCAGTTGGCACAGTGGGAACAAATCAATAGGCCGCATCTTTTCCATACCGCCGTAAAGACGAACAAGTCGTCGATATTTGCAGAGTTCACAGACCCGGCTGGACGCATGCAGGGGCGCTGGGAAGGGGACGGTCTTGTCCTGGAGTCTGGAGTCCTGGGCCAGGCCTTTGTTTTGTTTTTTTCCCCCAGAAGCATGCGAGCTGAACGGCCTGGCCGGTGGGAAGAGCTGGCTGACTGCGTCTTGAGCTTATCTGGAGGAAGACAGCTTGGAGGGGCAGCGAGCGGCGAGTCAGCAGGTTTAGGGCCAGGGCGGGATTCCTCTCGCCAAGCCTAGCCCTCGCCCGCTCTCTTCCTCACCGCCATTTAGAAGCCATGTATGCTGTGCTTTAATGAACCCCACCAACATGTGTAGATGTATATTAGTAGTATTGTTACAAATAATAATACAACTATTGTTATTAATAAGTATTGCATTTAATTTGTTTTTAAATGCATTTATGCACATGGATATACATTTTTTGCTCACATAATCTGGCCAGCCGAACAGGGAGATGAAATACCAGCTGGCGGAGTGATGACATAAATGCTCCTTGGCCTTTACCTGAAGCAAATGAGACTTTGCCTTTTTCTGCGTCAGGAAGCATTTTATAATATTTGCATCAGTTTTGCTGAGTAGGGCCTATGGTATCACATGCTGGGAAAGTTGAAATGCCCCTGGAGCAATCTGTGTGCGTGCGTGCGGGCATGCGTGCGTGCATTTATTTTGTTTGATCGAAAGTTTGTCTTCCACCATCAGGGGCAGAGTGTTTTTCCTGTCAAGACGCAGGGGCAGAGCTATGTGGCACAACGCACTGGTGGCAATTTGCGTAGTGTCAAGGAGGCTTAATGCTCCAAATGAAAAGAAAAAAAAAATGCGACGGACCTCCTTGCAGGATTGCAGACTTGAATGGCTTCAGTCAGTCTGAAAATGAGACCGCATACAAAAATACAAAGGTGATTCAATACGAATACAAAGGTGATTCAATAAAAACCGCAGTTACCGGATAACTTAGATGGTCTCTATGAAAGCTTCTGGTTTATTAAAGGGTGTAATGGAATACCATTAGCCTATATTGAGTGTACTGACATCAAGTAAATTTAAAATAAATTAATCAGCAGCCAACTTCCTGAAAACGGAGCAGGATAATCCTATCTGCATTAGTTTCATGCTTGGGTAACTGCAAACAAGAACAAGGGAAATGTATATTCGTGTACTGGGTAAGTTACTATTCTCATTGAAGTATAAGCAATGGAAAATAAATAAACCATTGTGAATGTGTGCAGAGTTTGGTTTGATTTGTCATACTCGTCATATTGCTAGTACCAAACACGTGTTAGCAAGGTCTGTTCCTATTATCATAGTTCTTCTGTTATAATCAAATGGAACAAGGTCAGGTGCAGCCAGTCTCTTTTCTAGTCTCCTTTTCCTTGTGGTGAGCAACCACAAAATCCAAATCCAAATTCAAACAATGGAGGGTTAGGAGAGGCACCAATGTGCTCTCCCCCCGGCATCACTGCCACCCATCTTTAATCCTGTCAGCAAACGGTACGACCCTTACGAATATTATTACAAACTGCTGAGTGTGTGAATGATGCTCTTCGCCCAAAAGAGCACGAAACCGGTGGCTAATCAGCATGCTAATTGTGGTGGCATACCATTTCCTGATCCGAGAGGATGAAAGGGGGATGTTTTACCGTCGCTGTAACTGGTGGGCGGGCGAAGGAGGAGGGGCACAGGAAGGTGTTACGGGAGTGTTTCAGCATCTGCTGTTTTCGCTCATTACTGCGGTTATGTCTTGAACCTTTATCAAGGCACGCACAGGGCCTCCGTGGCCAAACGAGACAAATGGGTCCTCCTGCAAGTATGTCTCCAGGGGCTTGGCTTTCTTGCTACAGGTCTCGTTGTTTTTGCTCGTTGGTGTTGGGCCCGACCCGGGAGACGCTCCTCCGCCTTCACCCGGGGACCCCACCACCAGTCATCCATCAGTGTAAGGCCTCTCGTGATGGCGAGAATCTCTGAACGATTAAATATGTCAGTAGTAACTATTAGGATTTGACTTTGAACAGTCCTTATGTTTGTGCAGTATAGTCCCTAGTCAGTGGGTGTAGTTTTTTGTCGCTCTCTTGCTCAAGTTCAGGGTATGGTTAACCATGCTTTATCTGTGCACCATTTTAAAGGCGCTCAAAATCTAAACCTGTGCTGATCGTAGATACAGTTTAACAAAAAAGAAAATGCACATTGCATTTTACAAGGTGCGTCCAATGCTGTAAGTCTTCTCGCCTTTGTATTTGTGTAGTATTTTAATTGTTCGTTTGTGATAATGCCACTCTTTTCGAACAACGGTTCTGCAACAGGGGGGGTGCAGCAATCTGGATAAGGGTGACTGATATTTAATTGCATTTCCTCCACTTCCATTATCCCACACAGGAAGGAAGTGTTTAAAATCAGAGCTGCGGAAATTGGTGTTCTGTCATGTAGGAATTTGCATAATTTTATGGCTGCTGTCCTACTAATTACAGTCAACAATAGCCGTACTGAAAAATGAACTTTGAAAAAAGGATTTGATATTATCTGTGACTCCTACTTAAGGTCGGAACATCTTTATAAGCCGATGACCTTTTTTTTTTTTTTTTTTTCCAACCTGTTAAGGCCGTGAGATCTGCCTCAGCATTTAGCAGTGAGTAATGACTTGTGCGTTTCTTTTTGTGCTTTGATTGCAGGGCACGATGGATCTCGGTCCTTTTCCGCGCGCTTAATATCCAGACACGTCGGGAGTTGTCTGGCTCTCCGGCTGTTGTGATAATGAGCCGTGAGAGTAGAACTGGCCCACATTTTTGGCACAGGTGTCGGGCCGGTACACTTGTCAAGGGGCCGCGGGTTTGACTGGGCTTGATTGCCTCCGGAGTTCTGCTTTCGGCAACCGGGCCCCGACTGCACTTGATCCTCTGGAACCTTTGAGGGTTTTTTAATGACCTTTTTTCCTTAACCAGTTCATTTGGAACCATTCCACAGTCCCGTCTAGCACTTCCTGTCCATGCATTTAATTTTCTGGCCGTTGATTGTACATTAACCCGACCAGAGTGCATAGAGTTTATTTCAGGGGGTCTGGAGCGCCCGGGCAAGCCTCCGCTTCAACGTGCACTGCGTTTGCAAAATGAAGCATGATTTCAATGGAATTCATGGCCTCTGCATTAAATGGATGCCTGTGTCCAGTCTACTGTTATGAGAGAGATCCTCGTTTTTTTCGGGTTTTTTTTTTTGTTTTTGTTCCTCCCAGGGATGTGTGGAAATGGGACTGTCTGTGGTTTCTTTGTTGCACACTTTTTAACCAGGCGAGTCGCCTGTGCTCTGAAACAGTGGACCCTAAAGGGCGAAAAGGCCGTTTGTCAGGAGGTCATTTTGGTTTGTAACACATACCGTTTCAACCAGGGATTAAAGCCTCGCCGTTCATTGGGTTTGCTCTAGTTTTTATTTTTGCTTATTCATTTTGTCAACCTGCTCCCTCCAGGAGAGTGAAAAAAACAAAAACAAACCCTGTAAACAAACATTCTGGAGCAGAAAGCTCTGATTTTACAAATCAAACTTGGGACAAGTGTAATAAATTCTTTGAAATCAGCCAATTAATTTACATGATAAAGGTGGAATAATTACGACTTGTGCTAATCGAGTCTAAAAATGTAATTAGGGCTTTAGATGGCATTACAGCGGTAAAGCCTGTTTTTGGGAACCGTTTCAGAGCAGCACAGAAATGAAATCCTCTGTTTTGGGATGGGAAACGAGGCAGAAATTGTTGTAGAAATGGCCTCCTCTGCTTCGTTTGCTCAGTGCGGAGGGGTCTACAATGGGAATGACTGATCTGCTAATCTGTAAAGTACCAAGAGATCAGGCTGGCAGGCCTGCCCACTGTTGATGGGGCTCAGTCTTGCGCTCTGCCAGTCCTTCCTGCGTCGGCAAGAAACCATGGGCCTGCGCAATGCCGATGCGGAAAGGCTGCAGCTGAATCTGCAACACCCCCTCCCCATGGATCTGCCAATAGACGTACAGAATAATGAAAGAGTATGGAAGTGCCACCGCGCACCCATGGACCATTGCAATCGATTTTAAATGATCAGGCACTTTATTTGTTTTATAAGGTCAATTAAACGACTCCCCTCGTTCAGAAGATGCATGGGACTTCTTTAAAAGCAAATTAAATGGTGCTTTTAGTCCGTCGGACTCCCCCGTTTTAAGCCGCAAGCGGGCGAAAGACGTCGGTGCTCGAGGGTGATTTGTGAACTTTTTAACGAGCTCGGCCGTCTCGGAATGAATACGCCCTTTGTCCGTGGAAAACAAAAGTGCATCAAGGAAGTGGCGGCCTGTCTAAAAAATCTATACGTCGCCATTAGGATCAGAAGCTTAAGTAGCTCAAGTTCGCTTTTGAGAGCTCCACCATTTTGCGGTAAGTAGGGCCTTTGTCTGCCCCTGAAGGCCTCGGATAAGGTCAATCGATACGGCCGGCGCAGCACCGGTGCGGAGTAGTGGCTAGCACTGGCTCGCAATTACGACCAGAAGGTTGCGGGTTCAGATGCTGAAAGTACTTAACCTGAAGTGCTGCAGTAAATAACGGGGCCGTGGGTAAACAGTGAGCCACGTCACTCCGGATAACGGAGTTTGCTAAGCAAATAAATTATGTAATGCGGTATTAATACTGCGCGAGCTAAATGGCAGAGAAAAACAAGAGTTTAATAACACACTCTTTGCATTGACAATAAAGCTCACCGTTTACTTAATTTGATTTACAGATTCCCGTTTCCCCCAGGGGTGTTTACACAGCGTACTGTATAGAGTGCGTGTTTTTACATGTTGCGGTTTGTACAGCTGGGTGTTTACTGAAGCGGATCAGGTTAAACACTCGATGCAAAGGCACCCATGAGGAAGCGTGCAGGCCGCCTGCAGGTTCAGTGAGGTCGGCCATTTTAATCCCTTAAACCAAACTAACAATTTAACCAACAAATGCCATTCAGCGTGCTTCCGCGGTTCGGTGTTTTAACATGTCACTCTTAACACTGTCATTTTACAAACACATATTTTCTTGTTGTACTACTGCAGGGGTGCCCAAATTCGGTCCTGGAGATCTACTGGGCATGCAGGCTTTTGTTTCAGCCCAGCACTAACACACCTGATTCCATTAATCACTTCACTAACACACCTGATTCCACTAATCAACTGCTCGTCAAGGCAATGAATGTTCAAATCAGGTGTGTTAGTGAAGGGCTGGAACAAAAGCCTGCATGCCCAGTAGATCTCCAGGACCGAACTTGAGCACCCCTGTACTACTGTGTGGACTACTCCAGCCTATGATCAGCGCCATCTAGCTTGGCTAATAGTCATTTCCTCATTGGCAACTGTGGAGGGGGAATTCAGTGCATGTCTGCAGGTCTCTCTCTCCCTCTTTTCCCCACTTCTCTGAAACTGGGAAGGCCCGTCTTTGCAGCAGAAGCATACAGGAAGTGAGAGGATCTTGCTTTTTCAGATGCTGATTGTAATTCTATGCATCATATAATATTCAGCAATGAAAGGAACTGCTTTTGAATTTTGTGGAAAGGCCAAATATTGGACTTTATTTATTTATTATAGTTTTTCAAGGTATGATTTAATCACCAATAAATCACATTTCATGTCAGTGGGATCTCACAAAAAAATTGTGAACAATCTAGGCTTTGGCTTATTTTGTTGTACCTAAAGTGCAGGCATTTTTCACATATTTATTAACAGCCTTTGGGTAAATTTTGAGCAAGGAACCTTGTTCAGTTTTTGGATATTGGTAAACATTTTGACAGAAATCGGACTAACACACGTCCATAACGACGTTTTCACAAATCTTTATCAGACCCTGGAATTAATCCTTCGCTCATGAAGCTTGACATCTTCCTAAATGAAATGAGCAAATTAATCATTAGTTACGCTAGTCTCATTTGCAGTGCAAGTAGCCTGTGTACTTTGTATTGCAAAAAGTTAAAAAAGTTATGGGAGATGGATAAACCTCTTTTCCCACCTTGGTTGCAGAGATGAAGTAACTGAATAACCATTTAATGTTTCTCTTAGACGCAGTACACGCAGCAAGGGCTTACCGAAGCGGTTGAGGCGAATCTAGCCTACATCGAGCGAATCCCTGTACATCGCTTCCTGGTTTGCTGTGGAAGCGGCCTGCCTCTCTTCCAGTAAAACAGAGCAGAGACCCCCCTTGCTAGCCTGGGGGCCCGTGTCTGCAAGCCGACGTCAGGCTTTCAGGATTAACACAGTCATAAACCGACGATTTACTGTTACATCAATAATGGGCTCAGCAGCAGGGGGCGGGACCTTCCCTGGTAGATGAGACTGGGCGAATCGAATGGGCAGCAATGAGACCGTGGGCGAATCGAATGGGCAGGGGCGCGAGGTAGTTTGCTCAGCCTGAAAACGCATTCGTTGTCATCGGCTGCCCATCTTTTTAAAAGGGAGAACTGGTTTAATTTTGCTCAGAGCAGAAGTGGTGCCGTAGCCCAGGCAATCAGTTGCGCCGGCCACCTAGTTAATTTAGCTACTCTATTTACATTTACTTGACCTGTGAATATCAGAGTTTGCGTTAATTCTGGGCACACCTCCCTAGAAATGTCCTTTTAGGCATTAGTCAATCAACTCTCCCGCATGAAATCTGGGTGAATATTCAGAGGAAAATCATTTGTTCATGGCTGGATTCCAGACCGCTCGACTGGGCATGTCGACATTAGGTAGTAGAGGCCGGCCCCTCCCTGCCGTGGATTCCCTACAATCGCTGTGCCCCCCTGCCCCCCACTTGTGTTGGAAGCGGCAAATCACAGTGCCGTTACGGTAAATGCATTCAACTTTTCCAGTCTCGAACGAGCGCGCTTCGCTTTTAATGACCACGCCGGACCTCAAACTCGAACTTCACCCATCGAAACAAAAGGGAAATCCGATAGATCAGTAGCACGATCACCCGTCCATAATCTAACACCTTTATTTATTCTTCGGTTCTTTATTTAATATCTTTATTACATTTGTACACACAACCTACAAAGAAACCTCTCTTTCTACTGAAATGAACAAAATTATATTTGCCTTAACGTTTTCCCCTAAAAAGCGAGTAATTATGCATATAACGCGTTACTAAATAAAGAACATTATACTGTCTGAACGCATTTTATTCCCTCAAGTCTACCAAATTATGTACGGACTCACCGTTCCAAACGAATGTCTTGTCATCAGAAAGTACATTTCCCCCTACCAAGATCACAGCAGCCTATTGGGCTTGTACTGGCCTACTGTCTTGCAAATTTGTAGCCGTTTTTAAGCAGTAAAACGTACAGTATTTCACTTTTAATAAGACCAAAAACAATTTATGACATTACTGCCGTGCTCACAAAGCGTAACGAAGGATAAACGAGCATGCGAGGCTTCAAGAACCGCTCAAGACTGACCACAACTCATGACTAGCGTCTCAAATGACAATATTTAGCGAAATGGTATTATGGTGATCTAACATCAAAATACAATAAGTATAGAATATGTAATTGCTGTAAAGTTTGTTTTAACCCCCTTTGTAACACCAAATGCAGGGGTGATTGTGCTACTGGTCGTACCCGTGGAGGCTCTATGGAAACCCTGCGGTTGACCTATCGCTGCGAAGAGGGCAGCCTGGGCCTCCGGGTGCAGGAAAACAAAAAAAGAATGAGCTCAGAGCGTCGGGGTGACGGCGATAAGAATGACCCGACGCGAACATGACGGCACGCGGAAAGTGGTCACGGGGAGTGGCGGTGAAGAGGCTGTTAATGCTGCGGGATGCGGTGTGTCCCCTGAAACCATGTAGAATAATGCTCCATTCATGGCAGCCGCTGCTAATGAGGGCCATCTCCGAGGAGGGGACGCGGAAGTCGCCCACCGCGGTCGCTGTGAATATGACATTGTTCCCACGGCCGCCCCCGTCTCCCCCGGCCCGCGCCCTCCACCTCCCCACCCCCGCCTCAATGTTGCCGAGATGACATCAGGCTCAGGGCGCGGCTGGAATATTCTCTTTTGCCCCCGTTGGCCAGAATTAAATTTCCATTCAGAAAGAAAATGTACAGTTGATTTGATCATAGGATGAGTAGCAAACGAGGCCCGCTCAGGCCCGCTCAGACCGCTGATGCCGGTGCGTGGGCCGTCGAACCAGCCACCAGCTCTGCTTGGAAGTGATCACCATGTACTCGGTCCGGGAGGATTCCCATCGCAGATGTACTGGAAAGACAACTGTTGTCTTTCAAATTGGCATTTAAGTTATTTCGTTCTCATTCTCATTCTTTTTCTTTCATTCTCTTTTTCTTTCTTTCTCTCTTTTTCTTTCTTTATTTCTTATTTTCTTTCTCTTTCTTTTTCTTATTTTCTTTCTTTCTCTTTTTCTCTCTCTTGCCAGCATAATCCTGGAACAGAAGCCGAAAGCAGGGGTTTGTAGCCTGCAGATTGCAGAATAGATAGGAGCTTTGTAGCCATTGGCTGTGAGTAATGATGAGATGGCCTACATTGCAGGAGCCAGTGTGTTTGCAGCATCTGTAGCCTGATTTGTAGCTGTCAAGAGAGATTTTGTTACTGCCTGTGCTCATTTTCTTCTCCTTCCTATTCTTTCTCTTTTTTCTTTTCCTTTACGGATTATAAATTAACCTGCCAAGGGAGCATATAAGTGGATTGCAAAGTAGCAAGCAATTTGCAAATGCAGAACTTGTTTTGAAGGCTAAAACTGAAGTTAACATCCTAGCTGAGTTGCATATGCATTGAGTAATGGGAAAGTGATGCCAATCAAAAAAAAAAAAAAAAAAAATGAACGGAGGAAAATATTTAGCATAAACACTGATGGATACTGTAACCCACCAAAAGTGAGTTTGTACCGTGTTTTAAGAAATATAAATAATAATGTTGGTAATAAATATTTCCATTTGCTGTGTTCGTTTTTGGCGCGGGGACTTTTTTTGGGGGGGGGGGTGCATGTTGGCCTACTTCATGTCAGGTTACTGTGAGACTCCTGCCACAAAAGAGGGGGCCTGTGAACTGAGAGTGACGACATTGTTTCAGATCACACTGAGCTATGACCCACTTAGCACCTTCTAAAACTGTCAGCGCGGGCTTTATGTTCGCGTGCAGACGAGCCGCTCCTCTGTGCCCTCCTGGCGGGCAAGAATACATCAGAATACTTCAAAACCATGAGTGTCAACCCGCTCCTTTCGACGTCTCCCCCATTTTTCTGTCTTTTTTTTCACAGATATTTCTGAACATAAGTTATGGCTGTTCATCATTACGCCATTATGGTTACATTACGACCGAGGGCTTCCATTACCGCTACATTATTCATGCGCTTTGCGGATGGTGCCCCTTCTATCCAGAAAGATTTAAAAGGCTTTGGATTTTACAGCCCCTTTTCCAGCACGCTCTCCTGTGCTGGAGCGGCTGAAGGGTGAAGGCTCTGCCCAGCGTCCCGCGCGGGTCTCGAACCCACGACCCTCAGGGCCTCCACGAGCGCAGGCTGGGTCCTGCACTCTAGACACCCGCAGAGTCCAGCCTGGGCCGAGTCATTGGCCGAATGTGGCTGGGAGCCCACGTCAGCATGGCCCTGGGTGACTTTTAAGGCAGCGAGGGGTTTCCCAGGGTCACCACTGCCTTGGCTCCACCCAACGGCACGGCGGCGGGCCAGTGGTTATCATTGAGAGATACGGCTCTCCTTCGATCGACGCTGGCTTTAGCCTGTATTCCCGTGTGGCCTGCGGTGTGCAAAATAGCCGCGCAGGTGAGCGGAGTCGGCAGAGCGTGTTACGCTTCAGCTGCAGAGCACCCGCGGCTGGCACAGCAGTGACTCCAGAGGCACAATTGCCAATTTTACACTGCTGCCCAAATGCATCAATGAGAAGATTCAACCAGGCAGGGGATCCAACGACGTGCTAATTGGCGGATACCACACACGGAGTTAAAGTGGATGAAACGAACACGCAGTTGCTAATTGTATTTGAAATGCGAACGGGGGATGTAAGCAGGAAAGAGACGGGCTCGGAGTGCAAAATAAACATTAGCAATCCTCGCCGTGAATCAATTTCAACTCAACTTCAGAACGCTGTGCAGCAGCAGTAGTAATGCTTTGTGCGTCATTAGGCTGACCTTAATGACAATGCGGAATATATGACTCAGTATAAAAAAAAAAATATATATATATATACACGCACACACACAAGTAAATCCATATATATATTCTGGGGTGAGGGACAGAATTGCAAGGAAAGGCTACTGATTTCAGTTGGACCTGCTGAGCACACTTAATATCAGCTGAGAGTACTTAGTAAGCACTTACACAAGCACCTGACAGAGGAGTGCGAGTCTTTACTTGCTGTGTCAGGTAAGCTACAGTTACATTGTGCACTGTAGAAAAGGACACTGTTTTTAAAATGTTTTTTTTAGTAGCTGAAATGCATTGTTATGAGATTCCAGTTCTGGTCAGCCGGTGAGTAGCTGGCATTGCTCTCACAATCCCGTAGGACTTGAGAAAAGGGAGGAGGTTGAGTGCCAGCCCTGAAATGTAAGTCTCTGGCCTGAATCAGGAGTTACTTGGAATTGAGGATTACCATTTTCTTTTTTCTTTTTTTTTTTTTTTTCTTCTTCTTTGGATCGGGTTGGAATTGACATTTTTGGGTTACGCGACATTACTGCGCCACACGCCGGGGCTGTCTTACAGCGCTAGGCTAATATCCGGAAAAGAAATGACCTTCACTTATAGGCTGCACGCTTCCTTATGAAATTATGAAATGAGAAATGTGGGGGAAATGGAGCAGAGGCTGGGAAGAAAAGAATCACTCACATTAGGGCTGGAATTGGGGAAATGATATTCAGCGGGCATAGGCACTGTGGGCTGTATTATAACTTGGGTCACTCGGATCAGGGAAGTTTCGCAAGCCAGAGCCTGTCAGTTTCCTGAAGCATCTTCAAATTCAGTGGTTAAACATGCTGTAAGACAGGCCCAAAAGTGGCGTTATATAGTGCATGTATATATGCATGATGTGATGATTCTTAGTTGTCCTTTATAGTCTCTTTTAGATTGTATTTTTTTTGTTTTCTCCCAATTTGGTAGCCAATTACACCCACGATTTTCAGATCGCCAGCGACGACCAGAACTCCGGCACCCCAGAGCCACTCCTGTGCGCAGCGAATGTCTTGTCGGCTTCATTCCCCCCTCCCTGGGGCGGACAGCCAATTGCCATCCCGGTGGCATTCCCGACCAGAGCCGACTTTGGCGCCTCCGGGGAATTGAACCCTGGTCGTTGTGGCCAGCGTCGGACGTTGAAACCACTAGACCACGCGGGAGGCCCGTCTTGTAGTTTGTTTAACTGGTTCCCTACAGCCTACAGGGTCCTGTTCAAGAGTCGTGTTATTGAAGTATGAATTTGTACTACGTATATAAGTACGAGTTGTCCGTGTGAATTTGTAATTCTGTATACCCTAAGATCTAAGCTGTTTAACTAAACAATTCTCCCCCCCACGTGCACATTTTCCAATTTGGGAAGCCCAATGGTGCCACAGTTGGCAGCGGTACGGTCCAGGTTCGATCCAAGCTGTCTGGTGCAACACTGCACTAAGCACAAGAGCTTCGACAGGATGCAGCACTCAAGAGGCCAGGAATCCCTCTTCTGAAAAGTTTCTAGCTCATTAGCACTCTGTGTAAACAACCTTGGAGCTGTTGATCGATCTGAGATTTTGGCTTTCTCCAACACATCCGGTTGTTAAAGCGCTAGGCAGGCCCGGGCGCGGTTGCATGCAGGGTTTCAGTCCCCGCCCGGGCTAGGATGGGAGCGTATCCATCATCCTCACATCCCCATAATTGCGTTTGTGAATATTTTATGACCGAGGGAACCATTTTCCCCTTCCTTTTTATCTTTGCGTTCTTAAAGGGGAAATCTTAAGCCAACGTCGGAGGCTGTCGAGCGGATGAACGGTGTCGACGACGCGATGCAGGCCAGCTCTTTGACCTCGCCAAGGCAAGCGCTTCTTTGTGTCCTGCGTGCCATCTCCACGGTCGGCTGCGGGGAATGGCTGTTCACTCAACCGCGCTCAAGGGTCACCGAATGTGCTCTTGACTTTAGCATAACCTTAGAGATAACTACCGAGGGAAAAAGAAAAACCCAAAACATTTAGATTTGGCAACATTAAGCTGCCGTATATCATCTGGGTGGATTTGTATTCATAGCGAAGAAAGGAAAGATCTGTGTTGTAGGCGTTTAATTTGTATCGCTGTACTCGCTGTAGTGTTTTCAGAATGGCCGTAAATCTACAGAAGGCCACAAAGTGGCTGAGATTTGGGGAAGCAGGATTTTTCCGTTTGAGTACGGCTCGTGTGTAAAACTAAAAGACTAGGATTCCTCCTGGCGTTTTCCCTTTCTCGCGTGAACCGGCCTATTATTGAAATTGACTTCACGACACAGAAGAGGGAGGTGTTTTCTTGTAAGAATACCGCTTAATGTAAAATTAATCTCTTGAGGGCAGCGCATTTTAAGTTCTTACTCGAGCGTTTTATTTTTTCATGTCCGGCCATCGCAGTTTTGCGTGGGGGGGGACTCGCGCGCGTTCCTGAAATAAATGCAAAGGGGTGGGGGTGGAAAGAGGGGTCTCCAAGGGCTACAACGCTCTCTTCATCTGACCCTTTTAAAACTCAAGGCCGCTCTCGGGAGTGTGGGGAGTCGTAGGCAAATGGAATCTTTATTTAGACCCCTTTCTTGAGCACATTCCCTCGAGTCTTGGGGCTACTGGCTTTCCACGCCGAAGAGCCGGAGCCTTCAATAAACGCTCTTGTAAATAATGATCCGCAAGCTCCCGATGCATTTCCTTGCTTAGTCGTCTTTTGATAAAGCCGCAGGATTTCAACAGCAGCCGGCTACTCGTTCATGGTGATGGACCGTGCTAACCTTGCTAGTCGAGGCTGAAGAGAAACGGTTTCTCTCGGAAACGCCGATCTGATCCCCCCCACCACCCCCCTCCCTCCCAACGTTAACGATCATCTTAATTTACCGTGTTACGATATGTTGAGAGCTACAAAACCAAGATTAGATCATTTGCACAAAATTGCATTGGCTTGTTTTTCAATTGAGTAACAGTTAATATAATCAGGCTCTGGAATTGGCACGTCTAGGATCGTTTCTGTTTTGGCCTGGCGATTTATTTGACGTTTCCAGCACCATGGCAGCAGGATTGCAACTTTCATTCTCACTTAAAACTGATTTAGTTTTTAAAGCCATCAAAACAAAACCAACCACACAATGCTACAGCAGCACACTTCCCTTAGTGTCAAATTCGCTCTTTCCCCTTCGCTGCTTCATAAGTTAAGTGTCCATTTTTCCAATGTGCATCCAAAGCCTGCTTTCGCTCTTATACCTGTCTGCTTCACCTCTTATTTGCACAATTATTATTATTATTTATTTTTCTCATTGCAATTGGTATTCGACCATCTCATTGGTAGAGAGATGGCCTTCCCCTGTGTCTGTAAGCCTGTGATGTCATTTGAATTATAGAGTTTACATCCGTAATCCTTTGTGCCGTTTTATTTTCTCTCGGAAAAGGGAGTGAGTCATTCAACCCGCCTGCCCTGGTGCCTTGTCCTCACCCTTTGTGTAAAAAGCAAAAGCAGGTGCTGCGTTCTTGTTTTCCGTTCCGATGCATTTTGAGTTTGGCGGTCAAAGAAATTTCACGGAAGAGGAAGAATTGAAAAATGAAATGCTCACTCGAAGTTTTCTGGGTCTACAGGGGCAAATTAGTCCCCCGTTGTTCCATTTGTCTGATTTCTCAGCAGGATTTGACTTGGCGCTGCTGATGTTGGCTTCCAAAAAAAAGCCTTTTTGTCCTAAGTTGCATTATCGTCAAGTGGAGTCACACGGAGAAAACCCTGGTGGAAGATGCGGGCACGCCCAGTGCCACCGCCACACTGCTTGTGGTAAATCTTCCCCCGAACATGTTTATATTATTTCAAAGGTTATAAATCAATCTGCACAGGTTTGATGATTATAGCTTCTACATATCAAAGGACACATGACAACATTGCAGAGAAATGAACCAGCACACCCTCTCCATGGTTGTGGCCGTTTCATGCCATGGGGTGTATGTGTTGTGTGTGTTGTGCGTAACAAGTTTGAAGTGGTCTCCACCCGCTCATTAAAGCAGCAACACTTGATAAATGCACACCGTGGATTGTACTTCTATGGCACTAATGTTGGAGGGCCCTTTCTGTGCTGAACAGCGACATTGAGTTGAGAGCAGGAACTCGGGTGGCTGTGCAGTGCCAGTGCGTTTCGGCCCCATTTCGTCCAGGCGGGGGAAGGGTGGCCTAACCACTTGAGTCATCAGCCACGCTTAGATTAACCATCTTAATTACCTCACTGCAAAAAGGCCCCTCTAATGTAGCATCTTAAATGCAATCAGGACTGTGCAACCCAAGCACTAATATTAATTTACCTAAACCAGCAGCGCATCGATCGGCCTCATCGCAAGCCAGGACGTCTCCGTACGCGTAATGCGGCAGGACAGGCGAGTCCCCGTCGTAAAGCGAAAGCACCTAATCCTTCTCCCATCTCCTGTGCCGTTATACGTCCCAGCTGCTGTTAATGAGAAGCAAAGGGGCTCGCTCCATGCATTGCTGATTGCCCCCCAGTGTTAGGACTGGAAATAGCTAAGAGCAGCAATTTATTGTACAAATCAGCATTAGGAAGGGGGAAATGGTCAAGGACTGCCAAGTAGTTGTGGCCCACCTGCTGTTCGGCATGCGTGGAGTTGACAGCTTTTGATGCTGCCACGTCCACGTCCACGTCCACGTCCTGCGCGGCGCCACGTGTTGGAAAAGCGTTTCGCGCGGTCGCGCCGGGAGAAATCGACAAGACGATCGGAATCTCGCCGCTTCCCACGGGGGTTAAGAAAAGCAGCGACACGAGTCATTTTGTGATGGTGAGGCACTCCGAATGAAATGTCATTAAAAGGATATATGGACCTTTTTTATGTCGCGGTTCTCAGATTTTGCGCGAGCATCACTTTATGATCTGACGTGAAACCACAGGAAGAATCGGGGCAGACACGTTTGGCCTACATACGCCTATGCGCACACACTCTGACAGGCAGACACACACACACACACACACACACACACTCTGACAGGCACACACACAGACAACAGACGGAGGCATGCCCACGCACAGACTCAGACAGATGGACATACCGACGGCCCGAGAGATTGCACACAGTCGGAGACGCACACGTGCACGTCGTGAAAGCACAGATGCATGTACAAATGAATGCATGGGTGCAGACAAACCCACATGGAGATGGCCAGAAAATGGCCAAAGTAACACACTCGTGCACACAAATAGGCATGCGATGCTCGCGCACACACACACACACACAAATGGGCATGCACACACCTACGCAAGTTTGTGTACATGCGCACAGGCCACAGGCGAAGGCGGCTTTCTTGTTAACAGCACCCACTGCAACAGATCAATAGCAATTTTACTATGGGTCAGATCCCCAATGACAGTGGTGTGCATCCAAACTCTCTTATTCCCACAAAACTAAACGGGAAAACCTGTCTGCTTCACCTGTTATTCCCACAAAAGCAAACCAGTAAACCGGTGTTTTCACCTCTTATTCCCACAGAATCGAACCGGAAAATCTGCGTTTCACCTGGTATTCCCATGTACCCGTGTCTTTCCTTTCGTCGAAATGACGGGTAATGAGATTCCTGAGATCCTGAAATTGGCGCACCGGTCTACGTGCTCCTCGTAAATGGCATTTTCAAGCTTCATTAAAACTCACTTAGCTCTACAAATTCAATACCCGGTTTCTTTTTTTAAAGTATGCATTTTTTTCTGATGGCATTCCTTTCGGAATCATTTTGTTTTTGCAGGCGTTTTGTTTTTTGCGAGAGACACCCCCTGTAATATTTTCATTTTTGAGTACAAAATGTTAAACATCATTAACCTTTGAGATCTCTCTCCCCCCCCATTTTTGTATGGTTTAGAAGCTGGTTGTTCCTCAGAGCAATTTTGAACATCCACTTAGAATCATTGGGACACTGCGTGCGTGCGTGCCACGAGGGGGGGGGTTGGGGGTTTTGGTATTGCTGACTGTGAGGAAGTGCGTGTTCTAGGAGAGGAAAGGTGCTGTATAAATATACCTGCCACAGTCAGACAAAAACTGACTGGCAGTGACTTGTGTGTCTTATGTTTGTGTTTGTTCATTGTTAGCTGATACTTATAACAAGTTATTTATTTATTATTATTATGAATGCTGCTGCTGCTGTTGTTTTTCCAGTGTATTTGCTTGTTTTCTTAAATGTTACCCTTTGCAAATATGTATTTTTAAAATGTCATGCCAATAAAGCATTTAAATTGAATTGAACTGAGTATGAGAGGGTGTGTGTGTGTGTGTGTGTATTCTATGCACTATAAACTAGATTCAGACAAACTAAAATGCCTATAAGAATTTGCCTATGTTATTATATGGCAGTAAATTATGGGTCCCCCATTCCAACCCTGAAATTGGAACAAAACCCCAACAGAAATGTGCCAATTGGAATTTGCTAAAAACATCCAGCATGTTGACAGAAATGCACCAAATAATGCCTGCAGAGCAGAACTGAGACCATTCCCTTTGCAGATCGAAGTTGAAAAAAGGGCGACTAGGTTCTAGTGCCACTTAAACCAGGCAGCCCAGTGCTCACTAACATACAAAGCCCTACTGAGCAACCAGATCTCCCAATGCAAGGACCCCCTGGGCCAACTGGCTCTGAGGCTCATTGAACAGAGCCCATTGAAAGTTAGGTTCCAAAAACGATGTTTTAAGTGAGAAGTTGAAGGTTTTGATCAAAAGCCAAAAAAGACAGGAAATTAAAATGAGCATCAAAACCTTAACACACAGGTTTTCCTGCACACTGCTTTGACACCTGCTACAGTACTGTAGCTATGTTGGTCTACTATAGCCTACTTAGAACAACATGTAGGCTACTCACCACTAAGCAGGTTGCTTAGGATTCAAAGCTTCTCTAAAGCAGCCTAATTCGTACTCTTCAGAGGGATAATGAACCTAACAGTGGACTGCCTACTGGCAAAACCCTAATCCCAAAACAATAATGGAAAAAATAGATCTACATTTGAAAAATGAATACACTGAAAATTGGAAATATTTAAATTGGGAAGAAAAGTTTCAAAACAAACTGCAGTTCTGTCAGGCCCTAAACAAGCAATACATCGTCAGCATACCCCAAAACTTGCGAGCCGCCAGAACAGATTCAGTGCGCCATGGCATAGGTTCTACAAGTGTCTGGAACGCTATTAGAGGGATGCAACAGCATTCTTCCACAAATTCCATCATTTGGTGTTTTTTTGATGGTGGTTGGCAAACTCAAAATGCAGAATCAAAGTTAAAAAAATGTATATCTCCGTATTAATGAAGAGACCGACCCGATGTTCGTAACGGAAGACATGAAAGTTGAATTACACTGCCGGCTGCGTGAACACAAGCACATTACAAAATGTTCTACACACACTGGTTCGTGCTGTGGTTTTCTACAGTTTAACAGGTACATTTGCAGTCGTTCACACTGGGAGTGAGACGCAGGGCCCGCCTGATTGAGCCAGAGACAAAGGCGAAGCATCGTTTCCTCCGAGACGGCACTTGTCATGCTGTCGACTGTAACTGTGGCACCCCAGGACCACTTCTGTGCACAGCGAACTGTGTCGGCTTCCCTCCCCTCTCCCTGGGGCGGACAGGCCAGAGCCAACTGGCGCGACGGGGAATCGAACCCCGGTCGCCGTGGCCAGCCTTGGACGTTGAAACCACTAGACCACGTGGGAGGCCCTTGTAGTTTCTAATACACAAACACAAACCTCACCTCTGTTCTCTGACCAAATGTCATCTTTCTTATATATACTACAAATTTTATTCTTACAGTGGGGGGAAATGCTGTCAAAGGCGCTGCTCCAGAATCTACCCTTAACCGTTCAGTTGGGTTGAGATCTGGTGATTAAGGTGGCCGTGCGTGCACTTGCGTATGTGGATACATGCACACACATGCTTCTCTTTATCAACATACAATATGGTTGCTTAATGTTGTTTTGTTTTAGTTTATGAACATGTGTACTATACTTTGGCAACACAATTTATTTGTGATGCCAATAAAGCTCCATTTGACTTTTGTGTGTGGGAGTGTTCCTGGGTCTATAAACCTGGTAACATTGTGTGAGAAACCAGTGACGATGACCTCTGGTAGTGAATGAATGAAGGAGCTGTGAGCACTGCTGTCGAAGTTTGAGGACGGTGGAGATGTGGCAGGGTTGGGCAGTGGTTCAGGTAAAGGGCTCTGCTGCAGCAGAAGTACATGTATCCAAGTCGAACGTTTTTCGGTCTTTTCTTTCCAGTTGTGGTTCGTTCCTAACCTGAAAATGCGATCCTTTCTCCTGGCCCAAAGAGTGGGGCCGAAATGATTAATGCTGCGAAAACACAAACTATCAATATGACCGGACCGTTTGCGCACCACATCTAAACATCATCCCTCGGCCTGTGACAGAATTGATATCTTTCCCAGATGGAATGGTGAGCTGGCCTGGCAGTTGACATTGACGAAGCGGTAATTTTATCTAAGGGTTCACTTGATACTTTGGGAATTAAGAATACGCCGTGCTGGGCCATTTTCCCACAGCTGTTTGTGTGTATTTTTGTGTCTGCGTACGTATGTTGCGTTGCGTATGCGTGCATTTCGTGTGTGTGTGTGTGTGTGTGTGTGTGTGCGCAACATTAATTACTCTGCATTTGTGTCTGCGTACGTATGTTGCGTTGCGTATGTGTGCGTTTCTTGTGCATGCGTGCGTGTGTGTTTGTGCGTGTTTCTATGTGTGTGTGTCTGCGCAACATTAATTACTCTGCAGGACTCCTCTCCCTTTCTCTTTTAGCAACATTATTGTTAGCAAAAGTGACAAACTATAAATCAAGCTAATATGCTCTGCGGTGATAGGAGACATGCTAATTTAATAAGCGTCTCTCAGATTTGACAGCCACACTGGGTTAAGTTGAGTGTAAGTACATAAAGTGCTTTAGAGAAACTGTTCCACTGCGGCATTTCAGAACGTAATTGAGGTGACGGAATACAAACGGTTTCCTTTTTTAAACACCTTGGTATTAACGTGTCAATAATGAGCGTGGAGCTCGCCTCCACACAGGAGGCGTGCAAAGAGAAAGGCACCACCTGTGAAACCGGCAGACATGGAGCTTACCTTTTAACTGGTAATGGCTTTGGACGTGCTTTTCAACGCGCCGCACGATTCACAAGCATGCCATTTTAAATGAGGATCACCCATTAGCGGCTAATTGCATTCAATATGGCAGCTTTCCTCTGCGAACAAATCATTTCAGTAACATCAAACCCCCCAAAAAAAACCCACTTTTTTTTTTTTTTTTTAAACAATAAAAAACAGGATCTCTTATTATAGTCAAGATTATTTAATGTCGCCCGGCCTCTTTTTGTAAATGCAAATGATTTAATTGAAGTGCACAAAGGCAGCGCTGCCGCATTAAACGCAATTAAAGTAAAAAGGAATCCGCTACAGGAGGGTGATTCTTATTCAGATTTGCGGGACTTGCTAATCAGGAAAAAACTGGGTTGGGACCATTATCATTTGAAAGGGAAGATCTGTACCCCCCAACCCCCTCCTCACAACATAAATGTGGTTAGACGTTTGTCATGTTATCCACCCCACATATAGTGTGAACCAGTTGCGTTGAAGCAGAACGGTGGATTCTATTTGCTTTATATCTTTTTTCTCGGTCTTAAGATGTCTCTTCCCCCTCCCCCTCGCCATTTCTGTAAACTGCAAAAACCAATAAGGTTATCTCACGACAAAACATTTTGCAGGATTAATTTGCATGGCATATTATGAAAGGGGGTGGGAGGGGGGTTGGCGAGAGAACCCTGCGTGTCTTCATTTTCCCCACACAATGCGTGAATTTTTATCTAATTCAAAGAAGAAACGCTATCTTCATAAGAAGACCGTGAAAGGAAAACATCTTGCTTTTGTGAACCGTTTTTGTGAGAAAACCGAGATGATGATGAATCTTGAACATCCTTACGTTGCGGCAATTCATTTTGTAATGAGAAATAATGTCCTGCTCCGTGGCCATTGTGGTTTGCTTTCCCCCTTCATGCTGTTGCTTTCATCTTTGGAGTGCTTTTTTTTTTTGTAATACGTGTAGCCCTTCCCCAGGGCTGGCGTCCTCTTTGTCCTGTTCTGGAAGCCCTCCCCACAATGTTAATTTAATTTTGAACGGTCCAGACCATTGATTTTCTTTCCCCCCAGCCTTAACTGTAATAGATGCGTAGGGCTTTTGAGCAATGATACCATCTAGGCTTATTTGTTGCTCTTTTCGTCAGAGTTTGTGCCCATTAAACATTCAGGGTGGTTTTGGAGTTGCAGCGCGCCAACGTTCATACCAAAGGGACACATCCGCGACGCGCGTTTGGGCCTCCGCTCTGGAAACTTTTGGCCAACTCCTACTTTCTGGGGTCGAATCGTCCTCCTTGGCCCCTGATGGTTGATTGCGTTCCTGATTGACAGTGACTTAGTGAGCGTTTCAAGGCATTTCGGTAGAATCAAATTGACCAGCGTTAATGGCAGCTAATACCTGTCCATTTAGTAAGGGTTTACATCCCACTCGACACAAATCATTTTAGCAGCTGACAACCGCTGTTGTTTCCCCCGTTCTTGAAAGGAGCCTTGCGTAGTAACATCTTCACATTATTTTCCAACCCTTTTTATTTTATTTTTTTCTCCCAGATTTGGAATTGGAAATCGCAGTTCTCAAATCAGCGCTGTGATACCTGCACCCGGGTGCACTCCTAAATCTCGCTGACGCTGTCCTCCTATGCACTCTCTCGTGCACCAGTTACTGTTGCATACCTTAAATTCCACACAGCTAGCACAGATTGGACTGATGAAAACCAGTAGCCTGTGTGTGCCAGGCATGTCCTTGGGAGGAACAAATGCAGTGGTACTCAGAGGACCTGCACTAGCCCCGCTGGAACAAGGCTAACGTCATAGTGCAACATTGAACCTGCCACTATAAGGCTGAACCTGCTCTCATAGCTAGCGCCTTTATTGACTGAGCCACTCTAAAACCCTGGCTTAAAATGGGTAGCCTACTCGTAGTGAAAGACACAACTTGTACTGGACTGTCTTTGCCTTTATACCTGAATTGGGAAAATTTACGTTTGGCTTTAATTGCGTAAACAACACTCAGTAGCATTTTAGAATTGGCCTCCTCCATTTTGAATTTAGTTTGAACCCCAAAAAATTATTTAGTGAACAAAACACAAGTGCCTAGATGTTTGTCATACTGAGTAGAACAATCTTACTTGCTTCAAGATGAAATTCAATCTCAGGAAGTTATGGCCTTTAGAATATTGGAAATGGAAACTAATTTTGTTGTTTTCCCTCGATTTAGACCCGTTCAAGCAAAACAAATGTAATACATTTTTATTTGCTCCGTTGTTGGAGCCGCATTGGCTTTGGCAGATGTTTCATTGCCATTCAAGAGTTCTAACCTTTTTAAAATGTTAATGCTGTTGCCAATTTATAAAAGTTTGTCTCCTGCGCAGGTCTTATTTCCGCTTATTTAGGATCTTATTTCGTCTGGCGCAGGTCTTATTTCCGCTCTTTCGTCGTGTCGAAGCCCTTCTAGCTTGCCTCGCCGCTAATTCTTGCGTCGGTATCCAGCTGCGTCACATCCGTTTTTCCCCTATTCGCGAATGAAAGCGCCGCACGGCATGACTGTTCTGTTTTATTCACGCCATTGCGTATGTGCATTTTGGTGAATTGGAGAATAACACGGCCCTCGCCACTTGCATGCAGGCTAAATAGAGCAGACTTTTCCCACCACGCCCCGTTTGGTTCGAGAGGGCTGCACAGCGTCTGTAGGCTTGCTGCCGTGCACTGTGGATACTGTTTGGGGCTCGCTCACTCTCGAAGGGGTAGAGCGGGTTAAAGAAGGAAGCGTCACAGATGGTTGACATGCGCCGCGCTTTTCCTTAACTTCCACAGACGTTCAGAACGTAAACGAGCAGTAAATGATTGTTGCGTTCTCAGGGGCCCTTTGGTTTTTCAACACGGGTTATAGCGCAACTTCTATTTTTCTCCAAGGACAAGAACGCGTGCCATTTCAGAGTGGATACTGGACACCGTTATACCATTACCTAAAAAAACACCTGACTAATTTGCCCCGTTTTTAGTTACGTTATTCTAAATATTTGCACTGGGAACGAGTGGCTACGTCATATCTTATGAGCCTGTTTCTCTTTAACGGCGGTTCTTTTTTCTGATTGTATTGTTTCTAACTAAAGGTGCTGTATTCATACAAGTTAGTCTGGAGAGCAAAAACGTATGTCTGACATTTGAAGCATCATTTTGTTAACATGACCAGATTTTAATGCCAAATGTGAGACATTCCGTCTCACTATTCCGAGTTTTTCCTTCTATTTGTTGTTGTTTCCTCAGTCTCTGAGTCTAGCTAAAATGGTTTAGGCAGTATATTAAGTGATGCGTATTAAATAATGGCAAATATTGCATTCTGAAATGCAAACCCAAACGCATGTAAAACGCATCTGTCTTTTTTTGTTTGTCCAATCAGATCTCTTCTCACGGCTCTTCAATACTCTATAAAGCTGGTTAACTGCAGTTAGGTTTGATTGTTTAAAACATGGCTTAATGACACGGTCCACAGCCGCTGGCATTTATGGCTTGCGAATCGAAAAACGCCTTTCAAGCAACTCTCGGAACAGTCTTGCAGACGACGGCACAGTGCGTTTTGTTGTGTGCGTACCCTTAACAGACGGGTTATTTCATGGCGGGTAAAATGGGTTTCCTGAGTACCAAAGCCGGTAGCATGCTGCTGTTAGCCGCGAACGATGAGATGTAGTTGTGCCTATTGGGTAAAGCGGAGAGCTGTACCCGCGTGCTTTATGCAGTTCCTGATTTGACAGTCGCTACGCTGCGATCCTGGGCGGATGCCAAACAAAGCGCACCTCCTCCGGACAAACAGACCTGCCGGGAGGACGGACAAGCCTGCACATCCGACAAGGGTTTATTCATCCCCGACTCCTTACCAAGATTCCAGGGCTCTTATGAACCTTGCGTATATTTAACCTGGAGCGTGCGTTTAACGGGCTCCAGCTTAACGGGCTGGCCGATACCGCAGAAGCGCTGAGAGCCACGCTGAGAGAGGGGGCGAAGGGAACGCTCCTGGATGCGCTATGCGCTCGCGGCCCCTCGGTGAATGACGGCAGGCCTGTCGGCGCGGGCTGGGGAATGCAGACCACCGGCTGCCTTATCCCTCTCAGTGAAATCTTAAAATGCGCAGTGGCATTGTGTCAGTGACCGATGGCTGCACCGCTCGCTGTGGCAGTGATTACCAGCGCCGTCCCCCTCGGCAAGCAGGAGACTGCAATTCTGACGCTAGTTCTGAATAAAACAAATATCACAGGCGCGCACACACACACACGCATGTGCATATACCCCCTCCCACATGTCCACATACAAACACACAAACAAATAAACAAGCATGCACTTACTCACATACACACACACACACACACATTCACTGTCACAAGCAAATCTCACACACACCCTCTATACACAAGGTCATACACACACACACACACACACACAGACATACACTATACACACATATGTCCAAACACATACAATCCACACACACTCACGTACACACGCACACGCACACACACACACACACACACACACACACACACACACACACACACACACACACACTTGTGTCACGCTAACTCTCAGTGGATGTCAATAAATGAAGGCATCATTCCGAGCTGGTGTTGTTCTCTTCTCCGTGTCCTTGATGCACGCACTCTGCCGGGGATCCGATCTTAAATGCACACCCCCAGCATTTCTGTCGCGTGCGCAGAGAGAAGAGGAGAACCGACTAGCGCCACATCACGGAAATAAACTCTGCGCTGGCTTATCCGGGTGGATAGCTCCGGCGTCTGCGACCAGTTTATTATAAAAAATTTAAAAACGTCCCACTACGTTTATTGTTTATTGGAAAGATACAGATTTAAATATGAAGACCGTAATGGCTGAGGTCGAGCACAACAGGGTTAGACGAGAACAAAATATACGCGGTCATTATACAGCCACTATAGTACGCGGTATGCAAATGCGCATCGCTCGATCCGCGCAGGCCGAAGTTCAAGCAGCCTCGCCTCTTCGAGGTCAGAATCGTCCTGACACCGAAGAGGAAAATCAAGAGCCGTCTTACCCCCCTCCGCGTCAGGCAGTAAAGATCATAAAGATTAGGCATTCTATCACCGCGAGGGATCGGGGGAACAATAAATCTGCGTGCGGGGGGGAATATGCTCGCACGGCGCCGGGCCGCACGAGCCAGCGCGAACGAGCACGCATAACGCCGCCTCAGCACTCCCGACCTGCCGCCTACCGCTATGGTTATTCATAAGAGCCATCAATGATTTACTGAGTTATGGATTTGGAATTAAGGCGCCCCGATGCATCACACCCCCAACTGTAGCCCTGCCTGACTCTCCATGCTTTGTTTGCATGCAAGACTTGTTTTATTGCTTCATGTTGGGGTGGCGGGGGAAACCGATGAATGAAATACAATCTGCATTTTTGTTTCAAACCCTTACGGTCCGCTGTTTAATCCTCTCTAAAAAACTGCATAATTGTTGTGCATTTAGCCTAATTGCGATTCGCCTCCATGCCAAACCGCCTCTCCGGCTGGCGTCGGCGTCCGACACAGTCCGCGCGGTTTAACCGAAACGTTCGTGGATTACCTCGAACGAAGGGGTCTTATCTGAGAAACGTTTGGGATAAAACGAGACGATTCTCAGACTCTGTCCTGAGCCTAATTGGCAAAGTTGATTGTTTGACAGTTTTTCTTTTGCGCGTTCTTAAATAAAATCCATTAAAAAACCCCACAGCCCAGGAGGGGAACCGTGAGCGCGGCGAAGAAGGCGCATCCATGCCTTACGAAAAGGGTGAAGCGAGCGCTGAGACCGAAATTGTGATTATTTAGTATTATTTTTCTAATTGGGTCCCCAGGGAACCAAGGGGAAAATGGTTAGCGTTGAAGTATTATTTTCTGTAGCAGAGTTGGGGGGAGAAAAACTGTAGGTCTTAATTAAAAGTGCTAAACACGGAACCTGCAGTGCCGCTGGAATACCAGGGGGCGTGAACGTGCAGGTGGACCCTAGAGACTGACTGGCAGGGACACTGCGTGTGTGTGTGGGGGACGGGGCGGGACGTCCCACCACCGGACTCACAACCAAAGACAAAAGTCTACCTCATCATTTAACATTTTGTGTTGAGATGAGATGAGGTAATACTTCTTACTTAGTAATGTTACTTTATTGTCTGCTAATACAGAAAATTGTTTTGCATCCAAATAGCTTCCCATGCACCACCATATGACATATACCCAAACCATAACAACACATAACATCAGTGTTCAGGTCACATTCACATCCTGTCAGAAGTAGTTCTCATACAGTGGACCCTGTGCGATTTAATTGCGTTACAGATACGGGGTGCTATAACTACGTTGACCATATCTAGGTATCTACCTATCGGAAGAGGATTTTAAATGGGGCCAGTCGGCCCGTGGGTCACCAAGGTCACGGCCGCGGTTGGACCCCCATTTCCCAACGGTCGGCACGGCGCCGAACGAGCTCAAACCCCCGAGTCGGGCGGACAGTGATTTAGCGCAGGCCGCGGACCGTAGCTCCCAATGAACTAAAAAGCTGAAATAATGAAATTTTCTTTGTGGGCAAAGCGTAGGCCGCATTGATTCAGAATCGATCGCTCCGCGGAGCCAGTTAGGGCTGCGTAGGCATCGGAGGAGGGAGGGGGAGGGGGAGGGGGAGGGGGAGGGGGGGGGGGCACTAAAGCGTTTACATAGGCCTAATCTCTGAAAGTATGCCATGCCTCCAATTCCCTTAATGCAGGCTTGCTGCGGAGATCCCGTATCCGCGAGACACGCTGGAGACGCTCGGGAGGGACGGGCTTCGGCTGCGGATTACCAGGCCTCGCTTTGCGACACAAAAGGACTACGCGCCGGTTATCTTAATAGCGGGGCTTAGTCTCCCTTTAAGAGCAAAGTCTGCTTTTATCTACCAGTCCTACCGCAAACCTGAATCAGATGAGGGAAAAAGATGCCTTTTTATGCATTTGCGCTCGTGAGCACAGTCGCGCAGCCGGTCATGGCGGTCGGCGGCATGTTGCCGTAAAGCTCTTTATGCGGCTTAACCCCCCCCCCGCCCACCCCACCCAACGTTTACAGCAATCGGACCTTGTGCCCCGTCAGATAACGAAGGTCCGCGATTCGCGCTCATCCAGAAGCCTGTAATTAAATTGTTCGAGAGGGCGAGCTGTGATCTTACGCCAGCTGCTGTTTTGTCAAGCGATGATGCTAATGTCGAGCGGCGGCGGAGTGCGGGGCCTTTTTTTCGGGGTGAGGAAAAAGGTCAACCGGGGTACGGTCGGCCGTTTCGTGTTATGTGCAGTGCGTGGTGTTTTCAAATGGCGCTGCACCTTCCTTTTGGGAAAACAAGTGCAGGACTTTGCAAAGTAATAAGTAGCAATAATGAAATTATTTTTTCTTCCCAGTTACATGCATACGTGCAAGCACGCATGTCCACGCTAGCTCACTCACTCACACACACACTTACACGTCCTCACTGGGACCATATATACTGAAAAATGTATGCATTCACTACTGTAAGTCGCTTTGGATAAAAGCGTCTGCTAAATGGCATATATTATGATTATTATATTATGCACACACTCATGCACTCACTCACACGCTCGCACACACTCACGCGTACACTTACGCACACTCACACTTGTGCACACACTTACGCACACACTTACTCACTCGCACACACTCATGCACTCACTCACTCTCACACACCCGCACATATGTGGTTTCTGTGTGGCTCAGTTGGTAGAGCACGGCGTCGGCGACGCTTAGGTTGTGGGTTCAATCCCCACTGGGGCCACATATACTGAAAAAATGCACTCACTACTGTAAGTCGCTTAAAAAAGCGTCCGCTAAATGGCATATTTTTTTTTTATTTTTACATATGTACATACGCGCGCACGCACGCGAAGCCGCATGCTGAGAAGCCATTGTTCGAGCAGTGCAGTGGAGCAGCTGTGAGGCGGTAACCTTGGGTACCTGTGAGCACATTTTCTTACCTCTGGGACGCTGCTCTTTGTTTTTGCTCTGCTCGCACTTTTCTGCCTCACATCTGGCGCTATGCGAGATTTATCAGGAGGTTGTTTTTTTTCCCCTCCCCTCTTTAAAAGCTTTCCCAAGCCCATCTCTCTCCCCCCCCAACTCTCCACTTTGTAAAGTGACAGAGGCAGACACAAAATGATTTAATATTTTAAAAGCGGGGCTCATCCTGCCCATCTACACAGCAGACGTGCTGCCAGAGAGGGGCGTTCAGTACCCATGGGGGCTTTGAGTGCTGTGATAGCACCATCCTGCCTGTGTCCGTCCACAGTCGGCAACAAATCTCCATTGGCTCAATCCGCGGAGGAGGTGGAGTCATGGACCATCGGATAAGGTGGAGGGGCAGAGGCGGAGGCGGGGCGGAGGGGGGGGGGGGGCAGGAATTAACTGAGGGCCCATCCCCTAGCTCTGCCAATGTAGCAGTGGTACACAGATGCGTCTGGATATTTTCTGTGTGTGTGTGTGTGTGTGTGTGTGTGTGTGTGTGTGTGTGTGTGTGTGTGTGTGAAGGCTTTAAAAAGGTATGCACGTCATTAGCCTTGGTGACGCACTAACATTGGCCACCCATTGATTTTAATTGAACTTAGCAGTGTCAGGGGCACTGTTGTGGGTCACTTATCCCTCAGGAGTCGCCGATCACGCTGGCGTGATCGAATCAGTAACTGGTTTAAGACGCCATAGCTTTAAAACGAAGTCACTTTGAGCATTGCCGTCAACTTCACTCGAAAGCGCTGGCTTGAAACCCCATACAAGTTTTTTGAATGACGTTGAAAGACCAAGTAAAAACGGAGATATTAACATTTTAATTTGATATAAAAATTATATTTACACATGTGTAAAAGCGCATACAGTATGTGAGGCAGGCGTCACATTTGTTTGAATATCTTCGGCGTTTTTTGTCATATTATGAAACGTAAAAAATTTACCACAAACCTTGCTTTTGTACGTTGACGTTGAGAAATTATTGGTAAGGAGTCACATCGAGAGTGATGCTGATGACGAAATTGACGACCCATCTTTTGTCGTCGACAACGAGACAAAATAGCCCAAGACCTCTAAGGGTTAAAGGGCCAGTGGGATGTATACAGGTGGTGAGCAAAACTGCACCGACTTAGTGCAGCTTTCAACACACCCATAGCAGAGAGGCATTGAAACGTTGCGTTTGTGTGTGCATGCATGCATGCGTGCGTTTTTCCCTTTCTGCTGTTTTGACCCAGTTTGACACACGGCAGGTTAAATAATCTCATCGGCTGTCCGCAGGCCGCCGCCTCCACGAACGAGGTGGCGCAGCGCCTACGAAATGGCCAATGCCGCTTGAGCGCATCGCGATCGTTTACACGCGGCCAATAAATCAATCCGGCGGCAAAAAACCATTTCAATCAACATCCCGAATCTTTTATTCTGACACGTGTACCGAGTGATCCTCCTTCCTTGTACTGCTCCGGATGTGCTTATGTGATGTAATACTTTCAGCGCCGCATGTCTGTCAGCTAACCCTCCCCCCCCCCTCTTCTTCCCTTCCCCAAGCGCCAAAGCAAGTTAAACTCTCAGGGAAAAGCCCTGGAAGGAACGAGACGGAACTCTGTGTAAAGCCTCAGTACAGATGTCGCCCAACAACACACACATTCCAGATTTACTCCAAAGCTATGGATTCAAATGCAGAGCAGTATTTGTGTCGCGAGAGAAGAATTATAGCTTCGACATTGCTTAAAGGCAGAGCTAGACCGCTCCCCCTATAAATCCAGGGCGGTAATTCAGACTCTGGATAACAGTTGACGGTTTGGCGTAAACGTGGCCCTTTACAATGGTTTGCATGAATGGAAGATGATTGAGTCTTAATGCGTTGATGGATTTAGCCCATACGTTGGGCCTTAAGCACAAATTTATGACGATAACAATTTCTGTGAACTTGGTTCTTTATAGTGGTCCTCTTGTAGTAGGCCAGGCATGCACAATTTTGTTTGTACGTTTTTAAGTTCAAATTCTTCTGTGGCTTGTAGCGATTCTCAACGACTCGCTGGCCCACTCACTGAATCACGACTTGCTTAGTCTCACTGACTCACTTTCTCACTAACTCACTCACTGACTCACTGAATCACAACTCGCTCACTGACTCACTGAATCACGACTCGCTCACTGACTCACTGACTCGCTCACTGACTCACTGACTCACCGAGTGCCCAGCTCTCACAGTGGCGATCCCACCACCAGGCCAGCAAAGCAGTTGCAGGCCAAGACCGAAAGACAGCCTCCCCACATCTCGTTTTAAACAGTGACGGCATTCACACTGTCGTAAAATCATCAACAGGGTTTCACTTTGGTGCGGCGCAGACGGTAGCGTGTGTTGCCATTTGACTCGGAGCCTCCGATGGCCTATTAATCTGCAGTCAAATCGCTTCCATTAGATTTCGGGGGAAAGCATTTAGCAGCAGGGATTTGCTGAGCAATGGCAGCGTGAGAGAGAGAGAGAGAGAGAGAGGCTGCCGATAAGCCGTGGGGAGGAATGAGCGAGCTAGCAGAACTTGTGAGAATGATGAATGGGGAATCGCACTCATCCCGGATGGGTTGTTTTCATCATTGCAGATTTCCTCCGAGACGCATTTACCTGTCAGAGCGCCCCTTTTGCGAGAGCGTGTAATGGGCATTATTTCTGACGCCACGGGCCGCTGTTTGGGGGAGCTGCACTTTAGCTGATTGGCGCAGATTGTGTTAAATGGAGCTGTGGCAATTCCCGAGAAACGATCCCATCTCCCCCGTTGCCCCTTTTTTGCCACGACCCGCTCGAAAGCCTCGGCGCTGGGCTCGTTAGTCCGGCCGTAGCATTTCAAACGCAAATAGTCTGATCTCCCCACTGTTATATTTACCCTGCCGGATAGATACAGCGACTATGGATCAGAGGTCGCGTTCATGTGACTGATGGTACCGGACGAGTTTCATGACCGTCTCAGTATTGTTCATCGGTCAATCTGATTTTATTTTCTACAGCACGCCCCACACTAAATGTAACTGATATGCAATGGAACCTAACAAGGGGTTTCCACAGTTTGTGAATGGCTGTGCCAATGCTGTTGCTCCTGTGTAGAGAATGGGTAGCCACTGCGATATAATATTTAATAATAAAAAAATAAAAAAATAAAATCTGTGGACTATTGGATATTACCTCTTAATCGAAAGTTCAAATGCTTTCGGTATTATGTAATGTTGATGCACAATGGGAAAAAACAAGCATTGTATGTTGTAAAACAGAAATGGCTCTATTTGCATGCAACGGTGTAGGCAGATGTTCACTTTCAGTCTTCCTGTATGGGAAATGTGCCTGCGGTGCTTTGAAGGTGTTCAGCAAAAAGCTGCAGTACCACTACTGTCCTCTTGGCGGCGATGCAGTCGCAACAGGTGTTCCACATGCAACTGGTTAGGGGCTCCCTCCTGTAAGATTAAGCCATGCATTACACCCTTATAGAGCAAAGCATTACTGTCACACTGATGACCGGGGTGGTTCAAATCCTAGAACAGGTTTCTGAAATGTCACATTGCCTTGCTTGTTAAATCCCCTTATGATTAAACTAGCGAGTTTGTATGTATCGTGCACACTAGCTCGTTTTAAAACCCTAATCGTATTTTCATCCAGTAACCACCTACAGCACTGGCAGCTGCATGTAAAGGCCAGTGTTATTTTTAATACCGTGCTCGTGTCAGTACCATGGACAGCTACCGAGCTGACAAATTAAATAAAGTGCATTTTCTGGATTGCTTTTAAAAATGATTTAAACGTTTGTTGGCTGGGGATTTTTTTGTTTGTTTTGTTCAAGCGTGCACATTGTATTTGATCATTGCTCTGTCCAGAACAGGGAAACCGCGCTTTGGATATCTCACAGCATTTTCCACAGGATTAATTTCAAACAGAAAAATGGGTTTTTACCCTTCTATTTTATGTCTTTTCAATTTCGAACAGGAGTGCAGCACAATACCACTTTAAAGGTGTGCCAGGTGGCCTCGCAAAACGGCTGGAGCTGTCATGTCCACGGGAGTTACACTGGATTTGAACCAATCATTGTTCAGCTGTGGGGAAAGATTTCTCACGATTGGTTCACAGGGGGTCAGTGATCGATGACTCTCTGTAGACTCACTCACGGGTTTCGTGAAGCCGCAGTCACCCATCATCTTAAAGGACGTGCTCGGGGGCTTTGTTTAACGGCACACGGCGGATCAGCGCTCATATCTTTTTCATGGCGCGTCTCTACGGGTCCGCGTTGGGCATGTCGCCTCGGCATCACCTCCACTTTGGTTTATTCGACGATCACAACACTTGGCGCTCCGTGACAAAACGTGCCGGGTTTAAATCAGCGAGTCACCGAGGTCAGATGATGACTGCACCCATGTCTGGGTTCATTAAGCCTCGCTCGTCCTTTCTTATAAATAAAACGTGTGTGTGTGTGTGTGCCCGTGTGTGTGTGTGTGTGTGTGTGTGTGTGTGCCCGTGTGTGTGTGCCGGTGTGTGTGCGTGCGTGTGTCTTTTATGTACGGTGTCCCTTTAAAGTCTACACCCCCTCAAAAAAATGTCACCTGTTGTTGCCTTACTGCCTGAAATGAAAACGTATGAAATCAGACGTCAAATGTAATGAAAATCACAGCACCTCCTCAAATGATATGCAGTCTGTATGCAGTGGCCCTATAAAGTCTACACCAAGAAATGATTCCTTTTATTGCCTGAAATTAAAACATTAAGTCAGACTTTTTCCACCTTTATTTGCACATTTTACCCTTCAACTTCCAAGTGAAAACAAATTCTCAACAATTCTGGCCATAGAATAACTTTTTTATTCTGAAGTAATCAGAATCACTACCATTGAACACAGGCGGAGGCCAATTAGCTCGGTGTGTGATCTGGAAGGTGATTTGCTACGCCTGAGCTAGTTTACAATTTGTATGATAAGTGGGGCGTAGATTTATAAATTAAATATTTGTAATATAATAATATGAATATAGTTATACGAAAAAAAGTTTATACATTAAATATAAAAGTTATTTTAAAAAAGTATATTTAATGTTCAGAAATGTAGATTTTTTTCACATTGTAGGGTCAAATGTGGAAATAAAGGTGGAAAAAGTCTGATTTAACATTTTAATTTCAGGCAATAAAAGGAATAATTTTGGGATGTAGAACTTATAGGCCACTGCATATAATTCGAGGAGGTGCTGTGCTTGTCATAACATTTGACGTTACAAAGGCAGCGTCGTAGTGCGGGAGCACAGATACCCCAATTGCAAGCGGTGACATGGAACCCTTCTTGATATTGACTTGTTACATTTTCTCCTACGCACCTGTTCTTGAGACTTTTTGTTGTTGTTGGAAAGCGGGGTACATTGCAGTCCCAAAAGCATCAGTTTTAAAGCCCCTGTCAACACGAGCACCTGCCTGTTCCTTCGCCCGACACATCCCCCTTAATAACAGGTGGCGCCCCGCTTGTGACACTGAGCCCGCCGCGAGGGGAGTCGGAGCGGAGCGCTCCTTCCACAAAAGCCCCGGGATAAAGTGGATCTTGTCCTCCGAGCCGCCAGCAGGCTCCACGGGCCTCTCGCCCTCTCGATTTTCCTGCTCTTCACACCATACGGGTGGTTCCTTCCAAAAGGGGATAATGAAAGCTGAATGCATTAACCTTGTTTTTCATTTACTCCCTGTGGATGTGGCCTGGTCCGGCTCTAACTACTCCCCCCCCCCCTTTCCTTATCTCATTTTATTCTTCTTCAAGGATTTTTCCCCCTCTTTCTGGTGACCTTGTCCTTCCGCCTGCACGGGAGGTTTTGCCCTTTTTCACGCCCCCTCTCCGGCTCCCGGGGGCTCCCTGCCTGCCGCGCAACCGAACGCCCCCGTAAGACCTGCTCTAAGCCCGTTTCCGTTAGTCGGGACCGCAGCGTTTATCCGCTTGGCAAGAAGGGGAATCGTCAGTCGTTTGCACTCAGCACAGGAACCGGTACGGATACTTTTTCCTTTCTCGCCTCTGAAGTGGTTTGATTTTCAAAGGAAAGTTGATTGCACGTGATCTGGAGTTGGCACGCTTAACGGCACGCTTTCAGCGAGCCTGGCCTTTGCCCGCTCGTTTGGGGCAAAGCAATTTAATCTCCACACTAAATGCATCTGATTCAATATTGCCATTCCTTTAATGGCTTATGTGGCCTATAAACAGAGGTAATGGTGATGGCGCCGGAGCCAAACGTTTGAAACACTTGAAAAGAATCCAGTAAGCTCCCTCGCTTGCCGTTGCCTCAATTTACAATACGCGGCAACAATTGGGTCCTTATTTGCCCGCGGCCAATGGGGACGGGGGGCTGCGTCGTTACGTCTTGAAGAGAGCAGCCAGGGGCTGTGTGAACTGAATAGAGCGCTACTTCCCAGAGGAAAGCGGCAGCTCGGGCCATTCCAGAAAGGAGCACCGCTCTTTGTTTTCACGGAGAGCGCGTTGAGAACCGGACCGCTGGGCCGTGCGTTGGTTTATTCATTTCGTACAAAGCCGTCGGCCCGGCTCGGACAGCGCACGCTGCACGCGGGCCCCTGCCGCGTCTCGCACACGAGCCGCTGCCCTCCGAGGGACCGCCAGCCCGACAGTGGCCAAATTCACCACGGGAGGAGATGTACAACGTCATTATTAGGTTTTCTGTCCGTAGACCCATCACGCGGACGAGGACGGCTTGAAGATACATCAAAATGTAAAATTCAGGCAAATGCGTTTTCCTTACCCCCGTCCCCAAAATGTCCGGTTTCTGAAAATGTTCTCCTGCAACTGATGGTTAGCTATTAACAAGCTCTGTCTCAGTGGCGCGCTCAACCGTCAACTGCAGTGGAAATTTAAACAGTGGTACTTTGCCATGTCATGTAAAGGACAGCCGTGTCCGTGAACCGCGGGAGAGCTGGGAGTTCCGCCCTCAGGAAATGGCTCTCAGATTAGCCCAATTTCATAGACCGTACACTTTATACGTCGGAGACCCGGGGTACCTGACCCACGGAGAAAGAGGTTGCCGACACGGTCAGCTTTTTAAAACTACATCTCCCATGATGCACGTGGCACGCCCTCTGCCGTAACCTAACTAGTACCCCGATGCACTCCTCCCCCGAAAGAACGCGCCGGGCGAGATCAGAGCCACCGCTCGAGCAAAGTACTTAACCCGAATTGCCTCTGTAAACATCCAGCCGCACAAACGGGAACCATGTAAACCGTGCAGGTCGCCCCGGGTAAGGGCCGTCCACTAAGCAAGCAAATAATGTGCAATTATGTAGCCCTGCTCTCTCTCGCCGTTCGCTTAATGCGCACCTGCAATTAACCAGCCGTCGCTGGAGAGCCTCTTTTATGTCAGGCCAAGGATTTTATGAGGGACGTCCTTTATTGACTTTAACGAGACCATTCACTTTTTCATTTTCGTAACGTTAGCCGCCTGCCTGCTAGAGCCCTGAAGGTAATGTTTTTGTTTTTTGTTTTCCCAGAGCAGAGCTAAACTATTGCCTCTATTTTTATTGTTTTTTTCATTCCTTTTTAATTTTTTTTTTTTACAAGATTTGGCTAATAGTAGTGGGATTATACCATCGTTCTCTCACACGTGAAGGCCTTTTTTTTTTTGTGGGAAGACCAACCTGCAGTATACTGCAACTCAATTTTAAGTGGAGTTTTCCAGCCGAACCTAATATAAGGCTTATTTAAAGCATTAGTCATATTTGTACAGGGCTAAGTGGCAAGATCATATGCGGACCGTAATTATACAGAAAATGCATGCAGTTGCACAGCAGTCCCAGTAATCAGATTTTCCTGCCCATAAAATAACATGATTTTTTTTTACATTTAAAAAAAATATATATATTTGGTGGGTGCGTAGATCCAACTGTGCCAATAATTGCTTATTTTTTTAACATTCTAAGAGCTTTCTGTCTTTCATCGTTGTTTGTGCTATGACTTCGCGTACGAGTTGACTCCAAAACGAATGTGAAACACCCAGTCCCGCCGCCATTGAGCTGCTTCGAAAAGTCCAGGCCGTGTCGCGCCGGCAGAGACCAAAGGAGAAAAGGTGCAAGGGAGGAAGAGCTGTCCGACAACGCACACGTAGCGCTCTGGGCGCGCTCAGAATCTGTCCGCTCCTGTCCGCGGCGCCGAAGCCACGGCCCGTCCGCATCGACCCCACTGACCCCCGAGAACGCATCAAACAGAAGGTCACCGGGGCGGCCCTGGCTCCCTGACACGCCCGGGGGTGGGGGGAGGGGGAGGGGGAGGGGGAGGCGGGTTTTGAAGGGGCCAAGGTGGCGTAACAAGGGGCCGTGCCACGGCTGGGTGCGTCGGGCACTGACGTGACCCAGGGCCGCGGTCGGGAGCGACTGGGGGGGTGTCGTGTTGCCGTGGGGACCACGATCCTTCCAGATTCTGTCCCCAGGCCCAGTATTATTCATGACATTGTTAGTGCATTATTTATTTATTGCACATTTGCATACGGGGCGGCTTCTGCTGACCGTTCCCTTTGCGCGTTGGCCACGACGCGGCCTAGTGTGCCCGTACCGAACAAAGGAGCGGGGCTCGTCGTGCAGGCTCTGGAATAGAAGCGCCGCACACCGCGACAGCGTCGAACGTGGTGTTCAGGAAAGCCACAGCCCTAGAAAGTGTCGGATCCACAGCCCTTCAAGGCTTTCATACTGTATTTTTTATTTTTTATTTTTGCGTATCGCAGCACTGACTCAAATGCCATGGTCTTTTAAGTGCATTTTTTGCATGCCCTCTGTCCGGAGGGCAGTTCCGCTTTGTGGCAGATTCGTTGCATGCCTGGGGGTTTACGAAGAGCACTATCACCACGGTGACGATGCCACAGATGACCACGTGCGCCTCGATGGGCTCCCGGGGCCTGGGTTTGGGAAGTGGAGCAGTAATCGCAGGTGAAGGAAAAGAAGATGTGAGGAGTATGTAAGATGTGGCCACAGGGAGGGAGGGAGAGGGGAGAGGACGTTCATCCAGTGGCTTGGAATCAACCGCTGTCTTCAGCCGGCAACAGCTAGGGTTTGCTCTAATTTTAGACTCTATAACTGCGTCTGTGTCCTAGCTAAAAAAGAATCCGAATAGAGAGGCATTGTGACGTAACGGCCTGTGAACATGCTGAGGCCGAAGATCGCTGGCTCAGACCCTTGTGCGCCCCGGTGTGATCCTCGCGGAAGGACATGAACTCAGACCGCTTCGGCGGAATATAACGGCAAAAATGGGAAAGCCTTATTTCTAACGAGAGGCCTGTGAAGAGAGCGCATTCTCAGCTCGGCAAGAATATTTACCACTTCTCGCAGCACTATTTACAGAAATCCGTGCCGTCGTGTGGACTGTCCATCTCCCTTCCTGCAGACACCGATATGGCAGCCTCTGACTGTCTGACACAGGGGGGGCGGCCCGCTGGTCAGCCTCGTGCAAGGCCCGACTCCTGTAGCCAGCCTCAGAGATGACCGTTCGCTTAGCTGAGATAAGTATGCGTGGACCACCGCTTACTGCTGATTCAGCGGGAGGTTCACCCGCTGCTTCTGATTGGTTGGCCCTTTTGCGCACACGTTATCTCTGTTTTGAGCCGGGTGTCGCCGGTAGCGTTGTCAGGCACGCTGCGGGTGCGGCGTCCTCTTCACCCAGCCGCTCGTAATTTACAGTAATTGAGTCATCACTTCAGTGGAGCCAGGTTGAGAGGAGCTGAAAATAAATGTGCAAATCGGGACACTTTTGGTGCGTGTTTTGAAAACGATGTTTATTGGGAAGCACTTGCATTTCGATGTGTACATTCAACAGCAACTTTGCAGTGTGCCGTTAAATGTTAGGAAAATTGCGATGACGCGTGGGACGCTGGTACGGCCGGGTTACGAGTGGAGTGCGGTCGTTGACTCATTTCCCCCACACAACGCACCCAATATCTTAATTGATTTACTCCTGCGTCGGCCGTCGTCCCTGGTGTAATGTTACGTGTGCATTTTTGCTTCAGAATATTTCCCGGAAGTGGGGCTAATTTGGAGGGAAATAACGTGGCAGCAAACCGAAACTCGGAGGTGGGCACGGCTTTTTCAGTGGCTCCCGGGGGAATTTAGCGCTTCGTACTTCTGTTTTACACGTCTGTGCGAGGGGTAGAGACTTTTTACAATCGTGGCTGGGTACAAGCAAAGTCTTTGTGAAGCCGGTGGCGTTATGACGACAGTTGCTTAGCAGTAGAGCTGTGTCTGTGGCGGCGGAGTGCTTGCAGATGATGGCAGTTGATGACACGGGCGAGGGTAACGTTTAGGACAGCGCTCCGAGGGAGCGCCTGCACATTCACTCGGACGCAGTTGGTTCGAGCGTTCATGCGACATGGTTTTGGATCTCTACATCAAATACGATGTTCGGTAAAACGTAACATGTCACGGACATTTTTTTTGTGGGTCAGTAAAAACCAGTAAATTTTTCCAAAAAACGTGTTTATATAGGATGTCAAGGCGCTTATCGCCTACTTGTTGTGAATTGTATTAAGCTTGGAATAATGCCCATGGCGGATTTGGGAGGCTTTGTTGAAATCAGGGCTGTGGAACTCAATTCCAGGAGGGATGCGTGCGCACGCCAGTTTTAGTTCCGACCAATCCCCCTGGCACAGCCGGTCCAATTAGTTGATTAGCTCCACATGCATCTCCCAAAATACAATGCGGGACGATATTTCCTGAGAGCAGAGCAGGGCAGGGCAGAGGAACAATCCTCCGCCACGATGTATCTTTTGCCAAAAAAAGAGAGAAAAGTATTAAAAAGTCTAAGTGAGATGAGACGACCACTTAAACAGTCAGGAGCCGCGGTTATCATCGTGCACGTGGCCGCTCCTCCCCGGGGCTGAAGCGTGGCAGGCCGGCTTCAGAAAGGGATGCGGTTTGAGCGAGGGTGATCCGCCAACTCGGGCCTTTTCCCATAATTGCCTGGTCTTTGTTTGCCCTCGCTCTGTCCTTCTGGCTCCTGCTTTCATGGCGTTTAGCCCCCGCTTGATGTTTGGACTCGGGTGGAGACCCATCTATTGCTGAAAAGCGTCTGTGGGATGGGAGCCCTAGTTGGGGAGGATGGTGCGCCCCCAAACTCCGAAAGCTCGCTCCTCGTTTACCCTGGAGCGAGCAGTAGGCCGTTTGTTTGTCCTTTACCCTCTTAGCGGCACTTAATAAAACACGGTATTTCAAAAGAATTGGGGGAGGGGGTGGGGAGAACAGAATAGTCCTGTGCCGGACGAGCTCTGTGGCCGTAGGTGACTAGTTTCCACCCCGACACGATCGAACTCGGGTGCCCCATTGCAGACACAAACTCTGAGGTAAATGGCATACTTCTCCAATAGCAGTTCTACACGGTGTGGCGCGGCTGAATGTAAACCTCCATCTCAACCCGGCGTTACGGTGACCCTCTGCTTTCCTGCTCTCTGCTCTATCCACTCGACGCACCATTGAGCAGAACATGGCGGATATTTGGGGAAAAAACGCCAACGTTTCACCTTTCTCCTAACGGTTTTGCCATTAAGCCACACCTTCCTTTTAATGTTGCTGAATGTTGCCCTCCCGATTCAGTCATAGCTGGCAGTTCACTTTCACTTTGATTTTAACTTCACCTAGTTGGGGGTTGGGGGTGGGGGGGAAGGTGTGTTATCGCTCTGTTGCGGCACATTTTTCAACACATTGCTCATTGTGTCTGATTCTTGGCCTACTTTTTTTTTTTTTTTTTTTTTGCCGAGCGTGGAACGCAACAACAAAAACCATCAGTCACTCAATTGATCTTGTGCATTTCAGTGCAGTCTAGAAGTCACTCGAATGGAACAACCCGGCTTTGATGGACTTCACTAATACGATTAGTTGTTCCGTGAGTGACAGCACCTGGTGGCTCCATTCCATGAATGCTTATGAAGTTTCAGTCACAGATCCTATCATTCAATCCAAAGCCTTTGCCTCTTCCATTGCCAAACACAGCGATCGGTTCAATTCGGGCTCATTGATCGCAAATGATGTCTTCGTTCCACCCATAGGTTCATGAAGCCTCACTCCCATCAGCATTACTACAGGAGTTTTGTTGTTGTTAATTAAACTGAACGTTCCAAAATGTTTTTGGCCTTGCATGAATTACTGGAATTGGCTGGCTGAAATGCTCAAGCAGAGCTGTTGCGTTGTCTGACTGTAACTAGAAGTGTATGGCACCCACTCACCACCAGGCCTGTCTCTTTGTTCACTCACTAAAAGTGAAAAAGTGAAATCGACGTTGTGATTTATTTGTTCTCTCTCTCTCTCTCTCTCTCTTTGTTCCTCCTAGGTAAGTGATCTTTGGCATTTCGCGCTGTCCTAAATCCATGCCGCGGCCCCCCTGGGGGACACCGGAGCGTCTGCGGTGATTCATGGTTGGGAGGGGAACGGACCGGTTAAAAATACCGCTCACATCCCGATCGGAGAGGAAATGAAGTGTGTGCGTGGTGGCGGGCGCGCCTCAGAAGAGGAGCAGCCGTGCCGTAAGCCCGCATGGATCATTTTAATGTCCCTTAACCTCTCTCTCATGAAAAATTCATCCCAGGGTCTAAAAAAACCCACAATAGCAGACTGAAGAATGCCCAGGAGATTCGAAAGGTGTGTGAAAAAAAAAAACCTAAAACATAAAGTCGTAAGAATTGGTTTTCTTAAAAAAAAAAAAATAATAATAATGTTTTTGTACAAAAAAAAAAAAAAGATTGTTACACGGATCCGCCACTCGGAGAAAAGACGGCTGCCTTTCGCGGCGGGAGAATGGCCCCGTGTTTTACAGAGGTGCCCGCAGTGTGGCGGTCTGCGGGACCCGTAGGGGCGCCGCCGCTTTTAAACCAGACGGCGCCGAGGCCCGAGGAACCGAGCGTCGCTTCCAGATTTGGGCTCGGCTGTCTCTGGAACCGGCGAACAGGTCCATGGACGTGCGACAAATGAGCGTTGCCCAATTATGTGATTGAAAGGCAGACCTGATTTAGGTCATCGCGGGGCAGTGTTCTGCTCCGTCTCAAAAACTTCTTCCACTTTCTTCGCTTTGAGTCATGGATTCAGAGGGGAAAAGGGAAGGGGTTTGCCTCCAGCTATCTTTTCTTTTTCATTTTTATTTTTTTCCCCCCCTTCAGAAATTGAAAGGAACTAAATGAAAAGGCATTGAATTCCAAGTTTTAGGTAGCATTATTTGATTTTTGCCCAGAATGACTTGCATTGTCCTTGAATGGGTGCAAAGAAGGCAGCCTAGATACTTAACTTCATTTTGTGAAACGCCATTTTTAACTCTCATTATGAAAAGCTTGCCGACCCCCTGCTCTGCACTTACGCACTCGCACAGCGGCGGGATTCACATTTGGGAAAACTTCTGAGCACAATGAGGTTCGCTTGTGTCTCAGATTAAAGGTAAAAGCAAATCGGCCGTGAGCGGCCGCGTCGCGCGACTGGGCAATTATGCGCCGTAATTTGACAGCACCTTAACTGAAGTGGCGCCATCGTCGGCACTGCCATTCGAGACGGGCACGCGGAGGTACTAAACCGCCGTCGTAACAGCTCTAAAGAGCCAGGCGCGCCACCGCACCAAGACGCAGCTCCCAAGAGTGAACTCCGTTTCATGTGGGAGCAGCGTGCTCTCCGTCAGAAAAGATCAGTCACCCAACATTGTTTATATAAATATATATATTTTTAATTTTATGCGTCTGAAGCGTTGTCTGATTTGCACGTGATGAACGCCTAAGCAACTCCCGACTCCAGTCTCCCCCCCCCCACCACCTGATGCAACGGGGTGCAACCACCCCTCCCTCCACGTCGAGCGAAGTCGGCGGAGGCGGTGAACGGTGAGAGAGTACGGGCGGGACCTTTTCACGCAGGCCTCGGGAAGCGCCGGGCCGTACGAAGCGGCTGGTTTGGCGAGCCGTTTCAGCGAGGCGCCAGCTGGGTTCCATTAACCACCGGTTAACATTTTAAAATTATTTTATATTCAGATTTTTCCCCCGTTTTCCTCCCCAATTTGGAAGCCAATTATACCCTCTATTTACTTCGATTAACCCTCCCCCACGAACTCGCCAGCTGTCCCTACTCCCTACGCAAGCTTACTCTCCCAGGCCGGCGATGATCCGCCTCCTTCAAGACGGAACTCACCGACCCCCTTTCTGGAGACACCCTTACGTGCTTCGCAGAGAGTTTGTGCCGACCACCCTCCTGGACGGCCAAACGGCGCCCCCGATCGGGGTTAACGGCCAGGGCCGGTCGAACAGAGACTGGTTTCGAACCGCGTCCCTGATGCGCAGCTCACACTCGTACAGGACCAGCCAAATAGGGGTGCGTTAGACCGCTATGCTATTTGCCAGCCCCGGCAGAAGCATGTTTTGAGCCGAGCGTGTGCCGCTATGTTACAATTACCAGTTTTGCTCCTTTGAACTTCAATAAACAAACTGAAGTTGGCCCGCAGCACAGTGTACCTTAGTTGAGGGTACTAACCACTGAGTGGAGTAGGTTAGCGGCCCGTCACCCTGCAGCTATAAAGATGTGTTTCGCGGTGGAAAGGCATCGTAAAGTCTGCCCCCCCCTCGTGGATCCTCTTCATTGGCCCAATCAGAGGACGCGATCGCATCGGTGCGATGCGAACGCCGGCAGAGCAGCACTGCAGCCACACAACACTTACCCACTCCTGCGTGTTCAGCTTCAGTAGCTCTTGTGTCAAAGTAATTGATTCCGAAGCCGCGATGGCTGTTTGGTATTCACCCCCCTTTCCCCCATCCGTGCTGCTGTTACCTCTTTAGATTATTTGTTAAGGTCCGCATGAAATTGTAAGATGAAAGAATCACTTTCTGTGGCAGGTACAAAGAAGCACTTTCAAACGAGGTTGGTTGTTTCAAACTTGTCCTGGCGTGTTGAGTGGAGGCACTTGAACAGTGCTGAATATGAATCTCGCTTTTGGAACTTTTGCATCTCAGACCGACTCGACTGGAACAGATAGATAGTCTCGTAAAGGCATCCTCGAAAGCCTTTGTTTTCTGAATTAATTTCTATCTGTCTCTCTCTCTCTCTCTCTCTCTCTCTCTCTCTCTCTCTCTCTCTCTCTCTCTCTCTCTCTCTCTCTCTCTCTCTCTCTCTCTCTCTCTCTCTCTCTCTCTCTCGCTCTCTCCCTATATATATATATATACTGTATGTATTATTATTTATATTTATTTATACTAAAATAGGACTGATTCTGAATGTTCTGATACTAATGAGGAATGTTTTGAAAGTTTTGTTTTTATCTGTCAAGACATAATTTCCAGGAGCAAAAATATTTCTGCAGTGGCCCCGCAATGTTTAATGCGATCGAGTCTAGCCATTTTTCTACAGTTATGACATTTACATATTTTACACTAATATATCTTGATAACAAAACATTCAACTCTCCTCAAAGGCTTTTTAAAAGTATATTTAAAGGCCGTTCGCTTTAAGCAGAGCACAGTGTTTATTTTATACATTTTGTTATTTTAAGCTGCAGCCTTGTAAGATAAATTAAATAAAGACAATGTCATATTGTTATATGCACGTTTGCAAAAAAAAAAAGGAATATGATCTATGTTTCGTGATGTATCAGTTCCAGTGTAGCTATTTGTATAACGCCAGTGTGCTAATATAACACAATACATGCAGTAAAAGTGGGCTCGAATGCCATTAATTAACACGGACGTTCGGCTGCAAAATGCATATATGTTTTGTTTGTCTTCATGCATCCGATTTGCCCAAATGTTCAGAATCTTTTAAAAAAGGTCTTTGCACTTGCAGTGTAAGTCTGGTGGCAGCGAGGCTTAACCAGGTCCAACATAGGTGGAGCTACTCTGCCCTGTCAATCACTCGCTGTCCTTACCCAATTGAAATGCATCGTTCCTCGTAGCAAACCCACCTGGTTGGGAATAGGTTCACACACACGCTTGCAATCTTTAGTAGGTGTAAATACAGTTGTAATATAAATGTCCACTGTGGATTTAATCTTTTGGTGCGAGCCCTGTATCTGTGTTAAACCATTGATGATGACCTGTGTCATATATTTCAGTCCAGGTACACTTGCACGCACGTGATCCCTGTGCTTTGTGCCTGCATTGCCACGGTGATGAACGGGCTCTGTCGGTACAGTGTCGGAGTGGGAGGGGCGGGTGCAGTGTTCAGTCACGGAGAAGTGGAAGGTGGGAGATTGCTCAGCCACCTGGACGCTCAGGGATGATGTGGGGCCAGGGAGAGCCACAGTGCAGATTCCCTGCTCCTGTGACCGAGGATGGGGACCTGTGGGTGTTTGTACTTGTGTGTGCGTGCGTGCGTGTGTACTTGTGTGTGTGTGTGTGTGTGTGTGTGTGTGTGTGTGCGTGTGCGTGTGCGTGTGTGTGCGTGCGTGTGTGTGCGTGTGTGTGGTCATACTGGGACATTGCCGCAGGCAGAGGCATTAGGCAGTATACGGATAACAGGGTGAATTTCTGGAAAGATGATACGGTCCAGTTCACCAGTGTGATCAATAAATTGACATCTGGGAGGTGACCAAAAAAAAAAGGAATGTTTCATACTTTTAGCTAGTGTCGCTTTCAGAATCTCACTTTCACGTTTCACGAGTGCGTGCGCGCGCGCCCATGTGTGGCAGCATTCGACAATTCAATCTTTTATGCAGATTTTGATAATCGTATCCCAAGAGCCTCATCATTTCAATTAGCCAAGTAAACGAGCACAATAGAATTAGGGTCAATTAAATGAACGCGTCTCTGTTTTTTTATTTTTTTGTATAAAGTTTTATAATGCGTCTGGAGAAAAGAAGTCCCTCCTCGGTGTGTTTTTTTTCTTCTTCTTCTTTTCTTTCCCCGCCATCTCCTCCCTCGGCTGCAAGCTGTCCCTTTTGGCTCTTAATTGTTTTCAAGCTCTCGCCGAAGGCGGACACACGCACGGAGGTCAAACTGTGTGACCGGGGGGGAAGAAACCTGCCATATTGCCCGTGCCCCACTCCCCTCTGTCCCTGCCCTTTGCAGCCGGCGCCACGCCCCAGGAAATGAGGAATCTTGGTCACCCCCACCGTCCCTGCCACCTGTGAAATGAGACCGCGACTTGTGTGTCAAGGTGCGCGCTGATATCCTACTGCCCGGGAGGCTATCGCACTCTCAGAATAGACTTTCTTTCGCACGGCGGGACACGTGCCACGCTGTTACCTTCGACGCGCCGCAAAGCTAGAAGTGTTTACAACGCGTCATAAAAGTTATTTCACGCAGGCGTGCTTTTTTTGTCGAGAAGAAACGTAGTTCGCTCGGCGTATTAAATCCCTCACCGGAAAAGAAAGAGCGCGCGACGGCTGCTTACAATTATTGGCCCGTTTATGAGTTTATCGTTGTGGCTGGCTCTTAAAACCGACATTTCCAAGTGCTACCCGATGAGAACGACAACATCGGGAAGCAATCCATTTCCTTTCATTGTTGCCGTTAACACTTTTGTTGTTATTTTTTAAACCTTGAAAAAGGGGTAGTATTTCTGACCTTGTCTACCTTGTTAAGAACAGTTACTGCTCCGCGTCTAAGGAGAACACGAAAGTCCATTATAACATGCCATATGTTCTTCAGCTGGCCTAGCATTGAGCAATATTTCATCTTTAGCGGCTCTTTTTAAAAATGTATGATTAATTTGCATTGTTTTAGGCCTATATCACGCTGTATATCATGCTGTATTTTGCCAGCTCTGTGTGTGGCGGAGACCTCGGTAGTTACTCAGTCAACACGCGGGGAGGGGTGGCGGTCCAGAAGCACTCTTGGCACAGCGGTTCCTAAACTGTCCTTAAGAAGCGGATTCCTGTGAATGATTTTGGGGTGTTAAGCGGTGGTTATCAGAGTAGCAAATGAAACGCCTCCGGTGTCGGTCTTTGGCCCTCCTCGCTGCTTTAAGTACGTGTTCCCAAGCGATGTATAGCAGGCGTCGTTTGAACAAATGTTTTTTTACATTTTTTATTGTATGTGTGCAAGAACCGTTCCAGACATTATTTGTTTTGTACTCAATTGGTTCAATTTGCAGTTCATTTTTTTTTGTCAGACATTTTTTTCCCAGTTAGTCTCGGCCATTGCTTTTTTAGTATTTATTTACAAATTCACATCTTCACCTCTCTCTCTCTCTCTCCTTCTCTCTCTCTTCCTCTCTCTCTCTCTCTCTCTCTCTCTCTCTCTCTCTCTCTCTCTCTCTCTCTCTCTCTCTCTCTCTCTCTCACACACTTCCTCACCCTCCCTCACCCCATCCCCCTCTCTCTCTCCCTCTCTCCTCCTCTAATCCTGTGTGTAGGCTACATCTTCAGTGCTGTCAGCTCATTCTAAGGAGACGCCATTATCCAGCAGCAGTGGAGATGCCTCTAATGCAGTGGTCTCAAACTCAGTGCCACGGAGGGCCACGTGTATGCTGATTTTTACTCCAGCGTCCGCTCTTCATTACCTAATTAGGTCCAGCACTTGCTAAATTATCCTGTTGGCTTGCACACAATTCATATCAAGTGAAATTAGTTATTTTTGAACCAGTTAAGGCAGCGGTAATTGGTTGGAATAAAAACTTGCACACGCACGGCCCTCCATGGCCCACAGAGTTTGACACCACTGCTTTAATGTTTGTGATTAGGGGGGCTGTTTCTCACCTGAACAGCTGTTTCTCACCTGAAATCACCCTTGTTATTTTTCCCATTCGTCCCTCCCTTCCCATCGTCCCTCCCTTCCCATCGTCCCGTCACAGCAACAAGCTTTTACATTTTAACACATTCATTCACATGTAAGATTCAGGGATGTGATTTTTCCTGATTATTCAGGAAATGCTGATTTTCTGGTGCTAAATATCTCTGGCTATTTGGCTTTATTTGCTGAACATTCTCTCCTGCTATCAGCTGTCAAAGAGTGCAACATTTCTTAATGTGTATGCTTATGACATACACATGTCCACAAGATATCTATGGTCTGAAAATAAACATTTCCTGATTAACCAGGAAAAAAATCACATCCCTGACTTAGATTCCATTATTGTGTATGATTAGTTTAGCATTTAAAAACTGAAAAGACTTCATTTAGCCCCCCACTCCTCAGTTGAGCATTTCTTCTCACATTCAGTGTTCTATTGAGCAGCGTGACTGAGCCGTTCCCTCAGCCCAGCCTTTGTCGCACTTGAAAAGGGCTGAAGTTTTCATTTCTAATCATAGGAACTGGAAACAATGCGCAGCACAGGAGTGAAACACCGCCGCTACATTCATCCCCTCTTTCGTACCGCCAGCGTGCGGCAGAGAGGAGAGCTCACCCAGGCCGCCTCGCGGTGGGGGAACATGTTCCGTGAATCGAACGCCGACGGCCCCTTCCCTTCGCGTTGCGTTTTTGCCAGTGTTCGTATTAGTTCCACTAATGACTTCCAGAAATTTCACACCGCCTCCCTCTGCCTGAGCTTCCAGGTTCACGATCCCAAAACGCTCTCCTTAGGGGCTTAGCGCCTGCCGCTGTTCCTGTTGATTAAACTTTTCGAATGTCAGAAGTGGGTTTTCGCTTTGGGACTTGAGTCGCCAGTTACCTGAGGGTTTTTTGTGGGGTTTTTTGAACGAAGGAAGGGAGGGAGGGAGGGAGGGAGGGAGAGGGGGAGGTACTGTGAACGACGGGCACTTCGAATTTCACCTTCTGATTCGGGGAGTCAGTCGTCACGTTGAGTTTGGCTCCAAACGCAAATCGTTCTTCCTGGAATTGATTGACCTTTGACCTTTCAGCTGGCGCAGGGCGCACTGGGTATCTGGCGCTCACGGTGAAGGAAGGGCTGCGGCTACTGTAGACCGCTGAGGACGCGCTGCAATGGGGGATTTTGTTTATCATTGGCTTTTTCTCAATTTCCTGTGCGAGATCTTTTGCTTCAAGTGCTTTATGACTAGCGTAATTGTTTTCTTGTACAGCCTGACTGTCCCTTCCCCATTCGTTATTCTGTTTAGGGCATTCTCTCGATTCTGGTGGAAAAAAAATAATGAAAAAGCATTAGCAACACCGCAGATGTTTCCTCTTTGTTTTCACAATCAAATTCCCACTTCACTTCCCATTGATCAAGTGTGATTACTCCATTAAAAGTATCTCATCTGGAAATTATGCTGTTCAGTTTGAATAACTTTGCATCACATTAAAGGGAGTTTATTATCTGCCGGCAGCCACCCCGTAGCCTTGTGAAGCTGGCTGACTGAAGCTGATCGGGGAGGGGGATCGGCTCCTGACTGCAGAGGATCTCCAGCGTTGCTGAATTTGTCACGCGTTTCAATGCTAAGAACTCGCCCGATTTTAGAGTTTATCCCCGTAACTGTCACCGGCCCGCCACAGGGCCGTCTACGTCACATAGCACGTTCTCCTCTAGATATCATGGTTAAAGGTACCGAAAATGGGGTAGGATAGCGATAGCGTAGTGGTCTAACGCGCCCGCATTTTGTCTGGTCCGATACCAGTGTGAGACGCCTATCATGGATGCGGTTTGATCGGGGACAGCGTTCGGCTGTCCAGGGGGAGGGGGTAGGGTGCGGCGGCAGGAGTTCATCGAGGAGCATAAAGGTGTCCCTGTAAAAGAACGGGTGGGCGGGTTCCGTCTCGGAGGAGGCGGATCTTCCGGCCTCGGGAAATTGTCTCGAACTGGAGAACGGGTGGCGGACTTTGTGGGGGAGGGTGAATTCAAAGAAATAGAGCCTATAATTGGCACCCAAATTGGGAGATTATTATTATTTAATAAAAAAGATAGAAAAATATGGGCATGTATGTATTATGTGCATACATTTTTTTTGCACAGACTTAGTTGATATGTCATACAAGACATGCATAAAAATCCATAGATCTATCATGAAATGTGACTCCTTTATCGCTTTTCTTTATTGAGTTTACTGTATTGTATGTTTGATCTTTGGTCCTTTGGGGTGTGTTGTGTCCACGTGCTATTAAAAGTAGGCATGTGGCCATCACAGTTCTTGAGCTATGAACTGTTATACTTGGGTACGTCCAAATAGGTGTGAATGGCAAAATTAGGGGGTGAAGGTTAAGCGGTTAAATGTTTCTTCTTAAAGTTACCCTCGCATGCATTGCTATACTAGTGTGCCCCCCAAAAATTGAGGAAACATTCAGAAGTTAGGACAGATTTCCAGTTGTATAACCTCAATGCTGTTTCATGGCAACACTTCTGAAAAAAAGTGACATTCGGAGGCCATGCTGGGATTTTTATGATCTGACGATTTGTCAATGCCAGTTGGGCTTCCTTTGAGCGGATAGCAGGAGGCACTCTTTTCTGGAGACACTGTGCTGCAGGAGGTGCTAGAGAACTGTTGATCCAAAGTCCTGACTCATAAGTGTTTGTTAAAAATCTCAGGACAGTTTGCGGAAGAGCGTTATCCCGATGGCGTTGACAACTTTTCCGGTCTGTCAAACCGGCCGTTTCATCGCCCCTCCAGTGCAAAGGGTTTCATACTTCACTGCAGTCTGTGTGCACTCCAGGACCTGGAGCAGGGCGCTGTGCTCTATCCAGGGGGCGTGACAGGAAAGGATTAGGTTGGGACAACCATCCCAACCCCCACCGGAGGCACCTTGAGACCCGCGAAAGGGGCTACATAACTCGTAATCATCAACATGGTTATTAGTGTTATTGTCATTATGGAGTTTGTGATATAGTAGTCTTATTGACAGCCCCGTGTGAGCATATGAAACCGTCATAATGGTGTTATTGATTATTTTTCGGGACTTGCAGGTTGTGCGGTCTCATTTTCCGGCTGCCCGGCAACCCTTGCAGGCTTGAACGTGGAGGAGCCTGACCTTTGGGCGGTGTCGATTATTTTATTTTTTCCCCCTCCCTCTCCTATTACCGCACATCCAGCACAGCGCCAGCGCCCGAGGTCTCATCGGCTTCTGCGCGAGATGCTACAGCCCTCCGGCCCTCCCCGCCAGAGGCTAACGGACCCCGCTGCCAAATGCGGGCTCTGGGCCCCTCTGTTAGCGGGCCCTCGGGGCTGACGTGGACCGAAGGTTATGGGTTCACTTCCCGCTTTGGGGCTCCTGCACCCCTTAGGCAAGGCACTACAGACTGAAGTGCTTGTGTGCATCCCGAAGTGTAAATGGGATCATTTGTCGGAGTGGATCAATAGATGAATTGTATGCATGCAGTTGGATGGATGAAGTGCTGTAACGAAATTCCCGCGGATGACGATGTCTGATCTTCTACTAATACGACGACTAGAGATCGTACGAACATTGCTACTAGTGCTGCTATATGATGACTACTACTATAAGTAGTCAAGCTGACCTCTCTCATTGGAATTGGGAGTTGATGACCATGAAATGCTCCTGTTTTTAATGAACTAAAGCTTTTTTAGGGCATTCTGTCCCCCTCTTTTTAATTCTTGTGTGTTTTTACAATCTTGCTTTTATTTGTGATTTTCTATGTAATGTAGTTTTATGTGAAACTTTTTGCATGCTGCCTTCTTGGCCAGGGCTCACTTGAAAAAGAGATGCCAATCTCAACGTGACTACCCTGGTTAAATAAAGGATAAATAAAATGGCATAAAAGAAACAAGTATGGACTACTGCGAGTATGACAAATATGACTAGGCCTGCTACTACTGCGACAGTTTAACTACTATTCACATGACCGGGGGTGCAACTACTAGTACGACAGATACGAACACCAGTACATGTCTGACTACTATGACGAGCGATTTTTGTGACTGCTAATATTGTATGTGCGAGGGAGCCGGGGACGCTGGAGATCTGACGCCGGCAGCAGGGGCTCGCTTGTGACCGCGCGCGCCATAGCAGCGCAGATGGAGGACTCTGCGGTCTAATGAGCTCGAGCTCTGACAGGACTGCACCTCCCAGCCTGACAGGCCCGGCGTGCCCAGCTCCCCGTCGGGCGCGGAGACGGCGCCTCCTCATCTCATTCCGCCCCACGCTCCGTCATCGTTACCGGGGCAGGGCATGCGCGTTCTCCCCAGCGTGATTTACAGTCCGCCCCGGTTTGTAACTACCCGGTGCACCACGGTGGCACTCTTTCTTTTTCTTTTTTTCCTCTTCTTTTAATCTGCTGACTGTTTTTCAACGGTTACATCACAGGTTAGTGGTGACTCACTGGGGGATGTATTGTTGCTGAGATGTGGTGCAACGTTCTACTTTGGCACAGTGAATTTGCAACGCAGCCAACATGAACTGAACACTTCTTCAACGATGGTGTTTGAATCATCCCTGCAGTAGTATACTTATTTAGCCAAGCAGCATGTTTGTGTGTGAGTCTGTGTGTGTGTTTGTGAGTCTGGATGTGTCTGTTTGTGTGTGTTGCGTGTGCGTGCGTCTGTCTGTCTGTCTGTCTGAGTGTGTGCGCAAGTGTGTGTGTGAGTCTGGATGTGTGCGTGCGTACGTCTGTCTGAGAGTCTGGATGTGTGCGTGCGTGCATCTGTGAGTGTGCGTGAGCATGTGAGAGTCTGGATGTGTGCGTGCTTGCGTCTGTCTGTGTCTGTCTGTCTGTGAGCGTGTGCTTTCTCTGACTCCGACCTCCTCCGCCGCCGCTGCAGTCACTGCTCTTTGTACCGTCTCTGTGTTGTTTTTTTTGTCCCCCTTTTTTTTTTTTTTTTTTTTTTTTCTTTCTTTCTTTCCGAGGTCTTTGAAAGTTCATACGTGTCCGTCAGTCTATTAGGCCCTCCTTGGTTCTGTGATGACTCCCAGTGGTCTCGGATGCGGGGTAAAGATAGCTTCGCTGATAGAAAACAGCCTCCGCCGGGGCCACAAAAGGCGTTTGACCCTCCCATTGTGCTTCTCCTCAGACTCCTCCTGTCTGAAATGTGCCGACCCAGACCCTGCAGCCCATGGGTCTTCACAACTCTCATTGCACTCATTTTGAGAAAGAACGAAAGAGAGAGGTGAGAGTGAGAGAGGGTGAGAGTGAGGTGAGAGTGAGACTGCATGAGAGCGAGGGAGAGAGATGGCAAGTGAGAGAACGAGTGTGAGAGTGAGAGTGAGAGCCAGAATTTCTCAGAAGGGGTGCCATTACTGTTTGGGCGAAGTGTTTGTGTCACAGGCTTGCTCTCCACTGGCGGGGCTGAGATGTGTGTAGACTCTGCACTGGAGAAACACCACAAATAAAATTGCTTTCGAACGGTTGTGCACACAACATTTTACCTGGGAAAAGCCTTAAATAAAGGTCAGAGCAATTAGGGCCCGATGTGGTTTTAACGCTCAGAACATCACGTCGCTTCAAGAGCAATGCACTCATGACTGGCCGTCCAATGGGTTCTGTTTGTCTGTGCAACTTTGACTAACTGAGTTCTGCTGGCCGATGTGGAATTGGATTTTTCTTTTTCACCAAATCTATTTGCAGCCGTGAGTTTTTGAAACGACGTTACACTTAAAGATGAATCTTTGTGTTCGCTTAGATGTACAGTGAAATGCCATCTGCTTTATGCGCAGAAGATCATCCACTAGAGATAACACAAAGGAATAAAAATGAAATGAAATGAAAACAAACGAGTATGGGCAAAAAAAAACCTTTTTAAAAGATGTTTTCAGCATTCTAGCATGACGGGGCTAGACGGATGTTTTGTCAGATCGATCGATGGCATTCTGATGCTGTAAGGTGAAGACTCGAGGCCTCGGTGTACTGTACAATCAGATATTAATAAGACCTGAGTTGCACTCCAAAGGATGGATGAGACGTAGCGTAACGTTTTACACAGTACGTCGGTTGCTTGTTTTTAACAATATATCAATCAGTGTTCAATTTTGTTGTATTAAAAATAAAATAATTATTTTAAATGGGATTAAATGTTTAAAAGGCACACAAGCACATGTGCACACCACACAGCGCACACACACACACACACACACACACACACCACACACACACACACACACACACACACACACACACACACACACACACACACACACACACACACACACACAACCTGTCAACTTCCCCTTTCGCTCTAAAAGACATTAATCATGCACTAAAGTCACATGGAGAAAGAGATGTAGGCCTGTGACTTAACATCACGCGATATCCTGCCCAAACAATTGGGTAAGATGCTTATTTATATTTTGCACTTGTGTGTGAGAGAAAGACAATTGGGTTTGTTGTAGTTCTGATGCATCAGAAAGTTCTAAATCTGAAATGAAGAATTCAAGATTTTTTTAACGCTCGGCCTGAATAGCTGGAGCGAGTCAGATGGATAAATCCCCTCGTTTACCTCATTTGTTCCCTTGCCACTTATATTGTTATTGTGCTGGAGAACAGTGCCTGTTAAATGCAGCTCTGCGTTAATGACTTCAATGACACATTCTCCAGGAAACTCCCAGCGCAGCCCTCAACAAAAAGGAGCCCTTTGAGGCAGAATGAAGAATCATTTCAGGCCCCAATTTCTGTCCTGTCCCAACAGCCCGGGGCCTGAATCACTGTGGTGCTGTCCGCTAAAGGGGGGAGGAGGGGCCCCAGTCCGGTAGATTGGCATGAATGGGATGATTATGTCCATGGGACGGCCTTATGGCGGAGCTTCCCAGATCATGCTCTTTTTTTCATTTCAATAAAAGGCGGAAAGAACAGCGGGACAGTGACACGGTGTCGCGATTTCCATTTGGTTTGAAACTGGAAACAAACTGGGCAAAAAGTTCTGATTTAGATCAGAAAAGAGGTAGATCAGAAGTTTTTTTTTTTTTTTTTTTTGGTCCTCGTGGAATAGATCCACATTTAATCTCACTTCAAACTCCAAAACTCCCGCCACAATTCTCATCTTTATTTGAGAGCCCGCACTGTACGTACGCAGGCCTTACTATCCCCAGGCTCTTATTTAACCAAGTCCTTTGTCTTCTAATGCTTTCCTTTGTCTTTTGAGTGCTAATGAGCTCAATCCTCGTGCTTCCCAGACAGTCTGCGGAGCGACGGGCCCGGACGGGCTGAGCGGCCCCGCTCATCATTACCACGTCTCATGTCCCTGTCTTACGCGCCATGTCCCACCTTCCAAAATGCGAGCTTCACACCTGGGCCGGCTGCCACATCTTCTGCCGCCTGCTCTCGGCAGAACCGAAACGGAGACGTCGAACGGGCCAAGCAAACGATCCGAACGAAGACTTCGCATTAGCGGAACTGCCGTAACGTACCGCGCTGCTCTTTCTGGAGGACGAGGCCAAGTTGAGCTGTGCCTCACGAGCGTGCGAGTTCCAGCTCTGTCTGAAGTTGCGCTGAAAGCGTTCCTTCGAAGCCGGCGGCAGGGCACGTTTCTGTAAACGGTTAAGGGCCGCATTGTTCACAGAGGCCCTTTTGTGCTCGTTCGCGGACGGAGACTGGTCCAGGCAGCTCTCCGTCCGGCACCATCGACTTTGAGTCTGTGCTCTTGCGTCCATCTGGTGCAGCTCTGTGCTACCGCCGTGCCGTTTCTCGACAACAAAGTACAAATCAATCTCTGTCGGTATTGTTCTTTACGGTTAGGCACCTTATCTCTAAATTGTCGCCCGCTTGCCAAGTCAGCCAAATGCAGCGCTTCACCGTATCCCATTACAATGGCTTTAGGCTTCTAATTCCACATGCTGCGTCCGCGTTGCTGTTAAATTTGCCTGCGGATCGATGCTACCACACGAGGCCAGCCACAGCGGAGAGCCTGTGTACAGTTTTGAGCTCGCTTTGGTTAATAACGAGGCCAGTAACACCAGCTCTGAAGAGTTGGACCTACTTTTAGTCAACCCCATCATTTCCTTTAATCTTTATCCTTGGCGATGGATGCAATCACTTTAAAATAATTTCCTCATGGGAAGTTTTGTGCCATTAAATATATTTTATTTTTTCAATCTCATTACATTACATTACATTACATTACAGGCATTTAGCAGACGCTCTTATCCAGAGCGACTTACAGTTTTTTACATTTATTTACAATCCATTTATACAGCTGGATATTAACTGAAGCAATTCAGGTTAAGTACCTTGCTCAAGGGTACAACGGCAGTGTCCCACCTGGGGATTGAACCTGCAACCTTAACGTTACAAGCCCAGTTCCCTAACCATTATACCACACTGTCGCCTGTCCTCACATGTAGTCCACCAATGTAAGAGGAGGAATTCCCAGATAAGAGATCGCAACCCCGTTCTGTTCAGATCAGCCACCCGCCCCCCCCACACACACAATGAAAATGAAAATAAATGGAAGCTACTTCAATCTGAATGTGAATACACACGTGAACAGTCATCCATGCAAGGAATGCCGGCCTTCACAGGGCTCATCATTTCACTCCACCTTGAGCCGGTGACGGTCTTGCCTGAACCCACACAGGGTAAAGGAATGCCCAAATCGGCTGTCATCGAGAGAGGATCTCGGGCTGTGGTCGCATCGGCCATTTCTCGACGCCTTCGACTGATGCATAGCCCTACTTTAGTAGCGAACGGCAGCGTAATTCACTGGCAGGATCCCACAGCGGTCTCCGAAAGACACGCTTTAACCCCAGCGGAATTGGCATTAGACGTCTGGAGCCGTGTTCCAGCGTCCCGTAGTCCTGCTCCCCCCCCCCCCCGCCCCCCGCCCGCCTTTCTGTCATTAATTTGAAAATCATGAATCTCATCTTCGACTGTCTTCACGTATAATGAATCTCCCCGGAGACGGTAAAGATGATTGATGGGCGAGGCAGCTGAGCGTGCGATGATGGCGTGATAAACAAGGGAAGGAGGAAGAAGACGGGGGGCGATAACGCGAGGACCGCACAGAGCTCGTTACACCTGACTGTGCTGTACATCTGCTTGTTGAGTCAAGCGTCTCGCCTCCTTTTTTTTTTTTTTCCTCCTTTTTTTGTGGTTTTAATTGCACTTCGCGGGCACATCGACAAGGATCCCGGCGCGTAGCGATTAAACGTGCCGATTCAGACGAGAGGGGTTCGCCGTCCCCCCCCCCCCCCCCTTCTTCGCCGGCGTTCGCAGCTGACAGGGGGAGCTGCCTCTAACAAACCGAGCGGGCCAAGTCTTTGACGATTTCACGAGCGCTTCCGTGCTTTGTGTAAGATTTGCATGGCTTGTCACGTTTCAAGAAAAGGGGGGGAAATAACACTATTTTAACATACGATGTTGCCCCACCACAAACAGACTGGCATTTAACTCCCGACGACAAAGTGACCGATAAACTCCGCAGTCCCGTCTAGGGACGCCAGCGGATCCTCAAGCTCTCCGTGGCAACTCCCCGTACTGTTTTAATGTTTTATATATTTATTTCCTGACAAATTAGTCCCAAAATAAGTTAATTACAGCCGGGGATATCTATCCCGCTGTGCGGAATGACAGGAGGCTAGTGACGAGGGTTGACTGATTAGCGCGCTTGTTTATTTCCTCACCCGAGTGTTTGTTTATTAATTCGTAAAGCATTGATGCTTGCCATAATTCCTTAATGACTGTGCCATTCCACACAGCGTCAGTAAACATTTCTTCCTTTTTAACATTTTAAATGTTAAAATTTTAATAATAAGCAAACTTGATTATTTCTGTGAACAGTACTGTAGCCTCACCTACATATTGCATATTTTATACGAATTTGAATTGACGATGAATTGATGCAAGCACCGACTAAAATCTGTTAACCCTCTCCCAAACCCTGTCAAAGTTCATCAGAAACTACAAAGCATTCATAAAAAAAACTGATTATGCGTAAGGCATCTGGCATGTTTGTTTATACATGACCTCGGTTCTACCTCAAAGTGTTTGGCTACTTGATAATGTGATGATAAAATTGATGAATGGGTTATGACAGGTTTGTTTTTTCCCTCCGTTCAGATCTGAAGCCAGTTTCCTAGTTTTAAGGCTCTGAACTCTTTATAGAACGCAGTCCGTCTCTTGGCACGCTGTGCCAGTCCGGCTTAACAGCACCATTGTCAGTAAACCCTCAGCTTATTGGAATAAATAACACGCATCGCCTTTTTGTTAAGCTTTGACTGTTTTTTTAACATTTTATTTGGTATTAGCAGACTGCAACAGGGTTTTAATAGCCTCCCTATCAAAGAGAGACACACATTCCCTGTTGAACCATTTGATGTTAGATCAAGACCAGCCAGTTGACAGTAGGTCTTGTTCGTATCTATTATGCTTAATTTATTTATTACTTTTTTTTTTTTTATTTTTTTACATTCATGTGATCTTATTTAGTGAAGCAGACTTTTTGTGAAAATCAAAGCTCCCTTAAGTCTGGTCGTGACTCGATGTGTTTACCGTGAATCCCAAGCAGTTGGGCTTGTTTTCCCTTTTCCCGTGTTCCGCGCGCCCATAGTCTCTCGCTCTCCCTGTCTCTCTCTCTCTACCTCCCTCCCTCTCTCTGATTCAAATTCAAATGTGAACTTTTTTCCTTTTTCTCTCTCTCTCTCTCTCTGTCTTTTTTTCCGCCATCTTTCTTTCTCGTCTTCTGTCCCCGTCACTTGTTCTTGCTCCCTCTCCCTCTCTGCCTTCTCTCTGTTCTCCCCCTCTTTTTTTTGGCCTTCACTTTGCCTCCTTGCCTTCTCTTTCAACAACCCTCTTCCCCTTCTCTCATTCTCTTTGTCTCTCCCCTTTTTTCTCTCTCTCTCGCCTCACCCCCTTTCTCTTTTTCTCTTTCTCTCTCTCTCCCAGTTAAACTCATGATAGGCATGTGTGAGGGAGTGGTGGAGTGGCAGTAGCTGTAAAACATGGGGTGAAATTAAGCCATTAAGCAGCAGGAGCAATAGAAGGAGGCTTTAAAAGAGCACTTGTTTGTGCAGTCACTTCCTGCGCATTTACATAGCAGCACACATTCAGGGATCCCTTACCCTGATTAGACTGGATCATTACAATATGTACAGGTGACTGCCAAAATAAAGGAAACGCTTGAGTAAATTAAGGGTTCTGGCAGCTCTGGTGTGGTGTAGATTTTCCTGGCATGATTAGGCCCAACTCAATGGACTTCCAGACACTTGTAGAATCTATGTCAAGGCATATTGATGCTGTCCTGGTGGCTCGTGGTGACCCAATGCCCTATTATAACACTTCATGTTGGTGTTTCCTTTATTTTGGCAGTTACCTGTATATGTGTGCATGTGTGTGTGTGTGTGTATGTATATGTATATATATATGGATGTATTCATTGGTGATGATTAGTACTATATAGATATTGCTGTTTACATAATTATTATAAGTATGTAGTTTCTTGCGTGGTGCTCTTCTTTGCAATAGTGATGAACTGTCATTTCCCCTTCATCACTGCTCTCCACTGTAAGAGTAGACTTTAGGACCTCCTCACTGCAGGTTTGGAAACCACACTCATCCAGGTTTTACGTCATTACGCTTTGCATTGCATGTGACATATTGACCTTTTTGTCTCTGAAGATGGGAGACCAGCACTGGGCTCTGCATTTGGACAGTGGAAAGGCTTTCTTTACCCACAATGCACCAGTAACTTCAGCTAATGAATCAATCAACAAGTGTTCAGTAGGGGGCCCCCGTTGCCCCGTCACATTCAAGCGGGCTCATTCTCCCGTCCCAGCTACGGGCTGCCAGACGAGGCGCAGACTCTCGCTCGACAACAGCCGCGTTGATGTTTTTTCTTCTGCTCTCGGGGCGGGTGCGGAGCGCGCGGGGCTCGCCGGCGACCCCCAAACCGCTTTAGACAGCGAGCGCGCCCGGAGCGCCGCGGCTTTTCTCACCGCGATAATAAAATGTCTTCGGGGCTAAGCACCAGGAGAAACGGAGAGCTATCCATCAAACGCACAATCGGAGCTTGGGATCCTCCGTTAAGATTAGGGCTGTTTAGAAAGATGGATCGCCGTTGTCAGCGCTCAGCATCATCCCCGATGCGCCTAAATGAAATCTAAGGATTCTCGGCGGGGGCTCAAATTACCCCCGTAATAACTGCAGCGAGGTTGGGCTAAGCCCAGTTCAAGGGTGATTGCGGTGGCAGGTTCCCCATGTTATTATTACAAATTGTAAACATTATCCAGGGCAACCTCTTTGGGTCTGGGTGCGGGGTGGGGCGACGTAGGCCGGAGATGAGTTCTGCGAGAACTGAGGTTCTTTTTTTTTTTTTACTGTGATTTGCGGGAAGAAAGTGTCAAAATGTAATGCACTTCAACGAGGAATACATTTGGTTGAATTAAAAGGGCAGCAATCAGGAATCGCACATCGGCCCGTCTAATTGAATAGGTCAGGTTAAATACGGATCATTGTTGCTCCGGTGAGGCGTATTTACATTTGTGCTACGTCAGCCTTGTAGGCTCCTCTAGTTAAGGTCACCCGCCAAATAGTCATTCGGTGAATAATAACAACCATAATTAATAAACAATGGTAATAATAAAGTGAATAATTATTGATGCATTTTACAGGTACGTTTTAGACATTTAGCATACGCTCTTATCTGAGCGATGCCATTGCGTGACAGTGGTTTGGGTTTTCCCCGCTCTGTTCACTGGAGGATGGGGAAACCAAGACGTCCCACAAGTACAGTGATAAGACGGTGACGACTTTCTGCATACCCTTATGACGGGCTTTTAGAAACGCCTCCGGATTTAAGTCACCTTTGAAATGCGTTTAGTTGGGCTGTTTTTCTGCTCAATATCCAAACATGATGATTATTTTTTGTTTTGTTTTGTTTTTGGGTGTAGCTATGAACAATGAACTGGCCGCAGTCCCGAAGTTAATTCAAGCGCTCTATTTAATCTTGCATGGAAATTGATACAATTCACAGAGGCTTAGCTCCATTTGACAGCTCAATGGATACCTCACGAAGTGGTGTTGCGTTCAATATTGAAAATCGGACCCTGAATAGCTCAATCGTTTCCCCCTTCTAAAGTTGGCCTGGTAGAACATTAATAACAATGGCACAGTGGAAATGATGGCATCGCAGCCCAGCCAAGCCAGCCAAAAGAAAACAATTTCTTGTAAAGAATTCTAACAAACACGTGCGCCTAATTGTCTTGGTCACAGATCTCCACGTATCTTGAGAAGCGAGGGCTCCGTGCCAGTGGATTTAAATACCGTGCGCCGTAGCGGTCCGATTGTGTGCCCCTCGCGGATCCGTGCTATAAGCCCACCCCTGAGGTGCTGTGCCTTTTCTCCCGCGCGTTGTAAGTGGCTTCATTACGAAGCGCATTGCTTTTTCGCCTTTGTCTTCGTGCGCCGGGTGCAGTCGGCAGCCTGCTGGTTGCCCCCATTAGTACAGCATTGGCAAGCACCTGTCGCCGCTCGAAACCGCTCGGCTAATTTGAGGCACGCCGCGCGGCTCAGGCCTAACATCCTGTTTGACAGGCCGAATGTTCCCCCCGTCGATTCTTTTGACAGGGGCGAGCTTGACTTCAGAGTTTGCTAGGTCGGCTCCAGGGTCGACGGCGATTACACATCCTGGCACCCTTTCCAAACAGGGCCAGCAGCCCGGACACGGCCAGTGGCAAGTCGTCTTCTGACATAATCTCGCATGGCGCCGTGACCCCCTTGTCTCATTATCGCGCGCCGCATCGTGTCCCGTCCTTACACAACAGACCAAGGGCTGGGCGTAATGGCATTCAATTTCTTGGACAGCTGCATTCATTTCTCACCGTCGTAAGGGCCGAGCTTGGAGCTGCCCGTCCTGCCCGGCCGTAATGGGCTGGCAGTGTAGTGTAATGGTTAAGGATCTGGGCTTGGAACTCAGAGGGTGCAGGTTCAATTCCCAGGTGGGGCACTGCTGTTGTACCCTTGAGCAAGGTGCTTAACCTGAATTGCTTCAGTAAAATATCCAGCTGTATAGATGGATAGTATGTAAAGAAATGTAAAAGTCGCTCTGGATAAGAAAAAATTTAAAATGTAATGGAAAAATTCAAGCCTTCGATATATCGCCCGGCTTATATATATATCGCCCCCCGGCCCCACTGGAACAATAAAGGTCTTCTCTCAGTCAAAAATGTTCAAATAGTGACCCTGCTTTTTGCTGATTTATAGATGTTCATAACTTGTATGCATACCTTGTTTGCAAAACAGCAATTGTGCAGCAATAATACATAAGATCAAATCCACAATAGCACAATTATAAATAATCATATTTTAAAATATACATTTTGCCACCACGCGCCAGAGGTATGCCGTTCATTAGTTAAGCGTGATAACTTGCAGCGATGGTGCGCCGTTAGTCTTATTGTAAGTTGAAACCCCGAGGAGTGCAGGTCAGCCTGCGTCCACACTCCAGCGGGGTCCCTGGCGAAAGAGAGCCCTGACGGGAATGTTGAAACGCTCGCCGGAGGCCCGTTGAGCTCCTGAATCTAGTTAGAATTCCGCGTCCCTGACCGTTGGCAGCGGTCCCTGGCTGAGCGCCGTGTGCTTTCAGCCCGCGCTTCCCGGAGCCAGCGGAGTCAATGCGGTCAATAGCTGCTTTTAGGCTTCCAGTCCCGCGAGCTGCGGCGGAGGGCCGACGGGTCGGGCTTTGCGATTCGTCAAGCCCCTCGGGAGACTCAAAAGCCCCCCCGCCGGACGTCAATACGAGCCTTGCATGACCGCGTGTGCCGACGCCAAGGTTCCGCACATCGGATCTGACCGCGCCGTGCCCCGCTTAAGCCGCGCACCTCTGCTCCTGCGTCCGAGTGTAGGGGATCGGCCGCATTGATGAGAAATGAAGAAAGAATGTTTAGGGGAAAAAACCAGTCTGGCCCGATTCAATGGTTTGTGACTCATCGCCGTGTTCATTTGGATTCAGAGCCATAAGCAGCGGGCGCCGGGCATCTTTTCAGTGAAGCACAAGGGATGCCACTGGAGGCGACGGCGCTGGCACGAGCACGCAGCCAACTCAGACTTATTTTAATTTTTCGCGAGAGCGTGGGACCGCCGGCCCTAGCCGCCCCGTGGCAGGCAGGGCTCGTCAACACAAGCCCCGTCAGAGCCGCGCGCCCGCTTTGCTTCAAATGAAAATCGATGCCATTCTGACGGACGCAATTAGTGTCATCTCCGTCTCAAGTTGTTCAAATTACCCATAGCCTTTTGGCTCGGGGCCTGTCCTTCTATAGAACCTTGTAATTACTCATTAGCTGCACTCTCTCACCTTTCATAGGCGGAATCTCGACGCTATAGCTTTCATCTATTTGGGTGGGGAGCTGTCGTCGTTCGTTAGCAGCGCTCTGAAGCTCTATTACCTTTACGTCAATTACAAATTGATGAAATGCTCCATCTCTCAATATCCTGGGGTCAGGAGGCCTCCCCCCGTCTCCTTATTTAATTTCCTGCCCAGCACTGGCCGTGATTAATACCACACAAGGCTTACATTTATTATTTTTTTATTTTTTTAAATTCATGTTTTTTGTAAATATTATTATTATTAGAAAAAAAAATGTCACTGTTTTGATAGCTGTGGCTCATTTCATTACTCCCCTCCTGTTTATTTATGAAAAGTTTTTGTTTCTGTAGCCGAGCGATGGTTTATGGCCGTCTGTCTCTTTTCTTTTTTTTTTATACCGCGGAGCACAATAAACTTTCAATAAAGCCGAATGCTGCTGTGGCTACTGTATACAGGGGCAGTCATTATCTCACTCTTGTTTGGAGACTAGCGAACATCCGCACTGCACCGCGGCCGTGACAACACATGAATAATGTTGCGCATGCCTAATTCTGACACGACCGCAGTAAAAAACAAAAAAAACGCTGTTGCTAGCCCGTCATTGCGGTTCGGCAAACCACCAGCGAGGCCTTTCTGTGCACCTGAATTTCAAGATACGGGACCTTATCTTAAATACGAAACCTGCCTGCCTTGAAATGTGCATAACAAAATCCATAAATAAATGTAAAATGTAATGCATATTTTTTCTCTCAGTATCCAGTATTCAGAGGTAGTTAGCCTTGGCCCAGAGCTCTGGAATATGTCATACCCTGCCGGTCTCGTGTTGATTCTGTTCATTGCACAGACTTGCTGATATTAATCCGATTATTTATAGAAAATGTCAGTTCTCCTTTTTATTTTATTTTGTAATGTCAATAAGCATGCAAAGAGCTGCATACCCAGGGCCAGAGGAGCATCGGGAGAGATACGGATCGCAGACTGCGCGGCCTGTGTGTTTTCTGTTGAGGACATTCCTCCTCTCCCTTGTAACAAATTCCGATTTTCCAGGCGCAAATATTTTTTCTACATAACGGTCTATTGAAAACAAAATCTGCAAACCAAAATAGCGGGCATCAGGTGCTCGACATGTTTTTTAGTTTTTTCCCCCCTCCACTCTTTCAGGCTGTTTGTTTTTCTGGCGACAGCAGTTCCGCGCTCGCAGGGCTAATGTGACGAGTTTCAAACGAGGGCCGACGTCAAAATAAGACCGCCGCTTTCCACTGCCATCGGTTGGGGGAAAAGGGAAACGGTGATCGGTTGTCACCGTTCCTCCCACTCCTGGCCACACACTCGGAGGTGATTCTGGAAGGCGGCCATAATGGCACCATTAAGGCCTTAAAAAAATTAAAAACATTTTTTATCACACCATGAAATTAAGGAACCGGTGGGATACCGTGTGGAGAGGAATCGAAGTACGTAAGGAATGGAGAAACCCGCGGTCCTCACTGTTGACTGCGTTTCTGAGTTGTCAGTTTGCCGGAGAGATCTAACGGGACAGCCTTTATTGGCTGCTGCACTTGGGCCGTTCTGAGCGATCCGCCACTTAAGCAAGACCCCCTCCCGCCTATGAACTCCTGTCAAAGGGCAAAACCTTGTTCAATAAGGTAATAAACCTGGAAGACATTTACTGATGGGGGGGGTCTACGCACACGTGGCAGAGTGCTAAGGACTTGGACAGACTGGAAATCGAGCGTTCTGCCGTCGTCGTATATTGAAGCGAAGGCCGCTCCTCTGCGCCGGACCCATGTTCCCCCACGTTCACCCGTTCACGGCGGGCTCGGCTCATCCGATTTCGGTTAGACGACCTGCGTTGGAGTGCTTATTGCAAATGTAGGGTGATGTGTAGGTGTCGCCTACAGTAAACCTGGATCAGTGGATGGCGGGGCACTATGGTATAGGATGCTAAGAAATACTGGATTATGATTTTTTACGTGCTTATTTTTTGTGGCTCTCGCGTCGAAAAGCTTATTCGGGATGTAGCCGGGGCCGTCCGTTATCCAGGTTCTCCACCTTGACCGTTGGGGACCGTCCCCAGGGATGGGGATTACCTTGCTACTGATGTGTGCTCGTTCTCCAATGCCCCCTTCCCCCCCCCAGCCTGGAGTCATACCGCGGCAGAGGATTAACGCCTCCCGCGCTGCTCAGCGCTCCGCCCCGCCTCCCACCGCTATCGCTCGCGCTCACCGCGGGGCCAGCTTACAGAGGGCTCTCTGCGAGTCCGCCGGGCTTTCAGAGTATTCCGTCTGCAGCGGTGGTGGTCAGCCCTGCTCCCGGAGAGACACGGGTCAGCTGGTGTTTGCTTTCACCTTAAAATCCGCAACCATGTGGCCTCCCGCGTGGTCTAGCGGTTACAACGTCCGACGCTGGCCACGGCAACCGGGGTTCGATTCCCCGTCGCGCCAGAGTCGGCTCTGGCCGGGAGTGTCACCGGGGCGGCAATTGGCTGTCCGCCCCAGGGAGGGGGGAGGGAAGCCGACACAGTTCGCTGCGCACAGGAGTGGTTCTGGGGTGTCGGAATTACAGTCGACAGCACGACGAGTGCTGTCTCGGAGGAGGCGGCGCTTCGCCATTGTCAGTGCCGGTCACAGGGCTACGGCAGCAAACTACGAGGGAGGGGATTGAACTAAGCACAGCGGGAGTAATTTGCTACCAAATTAGGAGAAAAAAATATATATATATATTTTATAATAAATAAAATCTGCAACCACTTTAGACCCAAGAAACCATGTGAGTGAGTTAACCGTGTGATCGACTGCTTTATTTGATCAAGTAAGTGCTGAGCGTAGTCCCTGCGACTCTCCAGGACCAGGGTTGGCACATCCCTGGCCAACCGAGACAGGATCTCACAGACTCAGAGTCTAGAGCAGGGGTGGGCAATTCCGGTCCTGGAGGGCCGATGTGTTTGCAGGTTTTTGTTTCTACCAATTACCCATTCTCATTAGCTAATTAGTTGGATACGCCAATGCTGGTTCACTTGTAGATTAGACCAGAGTAACATGTATCATATGGGAACACAAGAACAGTCTTCAGCTGTTATTCCTGGGCCTATCAAGAAATGTAGCTAAAAAGTCAGATCACGTAAATGATTGGGCTAATTAAATAATTAAGAGCAGAAGTTGAAATGCAGAACTCCAGAAACGGATACGGCCCTCCTTGCCCACCCCTGGTCTAGAGAATACCCTGGACCCCCTTCCAAGAGTCTGTGCTTCCAGGACTCAAAGCCAATCCACACTGCGCACACATTACAGTAGCAACGCAGCCAACCATGCGCATGAAAACGGCGGTGGGTGGGGTAAGCGAACGCAGCGTGTCACAGGGGTTTGCTGGAGGAGCAGTGCGGCCCGTCGCGTCTGTTCCACGTTTGTGGCTCGCCGCGCAGCAAAGTGAAGCGTTTGCAGACATAAATTGGCTCTAAAATGCCGGGCATACATGATTTGATTTATATTGTATCATTATGTTACTGCGTGCGTGTCCCTAGTTCCCTCCTGCGCTTGTGGACAATTTCAACGGCAGGTATTTTAAGAAGCCTCTAAAAATACAACAGTTAAAGTATTTTCATTTTTGTATTTCCATGGCAGGACATAAAAGTCAAACCTGTAAAAAGGGAAAAACTGCGTTTCGCCATCTGATTTTTGTGGAGGGTGAGGGGTGATTCTGAAAATGGACAACAGAAGTGAATGCTCAGAAGTGAATGCTCAGATCCAATGACAAAGTTGGAAGCCACAGATCACGCTTTGACAGTTCACAGCTTGTTAAAAACAACCTCCTGCTGTAATAATGTGCTTCCCTGTCCCTGAAATAAGTATTTAGGACTGGACCAAGGGAATCAAATAACTTTAGCGACAGGTTGAGAATTGTCTGGCCAAACTTTAACGACACTCAAAATATACATTTGAATCTTAGACGTGAAAGCTAATAACAAGTGACAGTGAAACGATCTTTCCTTTACATGAGCTAAACACGTACAGATTAAGTCAAAGGAGCAATACTTTAAATGCATCATTACGTTTTTTTAGTGCATTTAGACTGCCCTTGCCCTCATGTGATAAAGTGACCATATATTTGCCTTCAAGCGAGAGTTTCTCCTTTCCTTAAATCCACACGCAGCATTATTTTCATAATATTTCCCACGTTAGCAGAATATTGTCCAACTAACCAACTAGGGAAAAAAAGGTCTCTCACGAAGTATTCACCTAATCGGCAATCATCTACAAATGTGAAATTCTCTATGCTTTCTCGCTGCGTGCTGCTGGGGCTAATGGAACAGAGCTTTAAACCGAGCCGTGACACGTCCCTGAAGCCACAGGGAAGGCTTGGACCTGGCTTCAGACTACAGCACTCCTCCGTGCCTACTGGGTCTTGTAGTCTCCAGGGCTACAAGGTGCAGCTCCCTCACGCCAGCTTGAACAGTCTTGGAGCGCAAGGCTCTTTGGGCCAAATCTCCACAAGACCTGGAGTGTAATATTCCCAGGGTGCAGCGAGCTCTGAATTGTAGGCTTTCGTGGCTGGGAGCAGTATCTGCTGGGACAAAGAGGAAACAAACATGACTGAAGCTCACTGTACACACAGACACTTTGTTCTTTCTATCGACAAGCTCGGGCAGATTCTTATGTAGATGATGCAGAGAACGCAACAACATATGTTAGGTCTATGTATATAGATATCTGTGCGTTAACATCTTTTGTTAAACATACAATCGCATCTCCTTTCTGCTTTTATATGCACATGGCATATGCCTTTGTTTTTATATAATACTGTGTCGTATCTGTTTGTTGAGGACTTGGGTGTATTTAAAAAAAAAAAAAAAAAAAAAGTTTTTTCCAATGAGGATATTTTTCTTTTTTTCTGGAAATGAGACAATATCCGTATAGGAAATGAGAACGGACGTGAATAATGGAGCCCAACTGTAAACACGGCGCTTTATGGCCCCGACTCCCGGAGCCGCTCCTTGCTGAAATGGCATGTCGCGGAGCTTGAAATGCAGAGTAATGGAAATTGCATATGCCATCGGGCCGAGTGCGAATCAGATAAGGCAGAATGCATGTTGATGCTATCGAGTTACTGTCTGGGCTCCGTGCGTATGAGTGGCATTGGAAGCCATATCGACTTTTTGCGCGGAATCGATCAATTTCTGGAGGAGGTGAAGTGTGAGGTTTTTTAGACGTTCTCGCAGGCGCCATGGGTCTAATTCTAATGTAAATGTCAGTCAAAAGGACTTGAGCCAGGCTCCGGTGCTTGCCAGCGTATGAATTTTGAAACATTTACCGACGAGTATTGTCTCTTGAGCAGGATACCCCTGGGCGGTTTCCTAGCCGTCGCGGTTACCGTTTAATGTTGTTTTTGGTTTTTTTCAGCTTCTAAAAATCAGAGCCATAGCAAAGCCTGAAGGGCATCGCTGCATTGTGTTAAAGGTAGTCTATAAATTATATAACAGCAGCACCAAAGAAGTATATCAATACTACCACATATTCTAGAAGGCCAATTCAGTTGGCTTTCTAAATCCTTTCTGAATGCTTATTTGCTTCCTTTTTTGGATGGGTGTGAAGGACACCAGTATCAGTGTTTTGTTTAACTTTTTTATTATTGTTATTATGCTGTTGATAAGTTTCAAAAATAGTTTCCTCCTTTTTGTTTTTGTGCGTCATAACGCGTAAAAATGGCACCAGTGATGGGTTGGTCCCATGAATAAACCGCGCATTGGTTTAGACTTTATGAAGAAACGATCGAGGGGTCAAACATTTGCCCAAATTGAGTGTTTTACAGTCCATTTATTTGGCTGTAACCCACTTCTTTTTAAATTAAATTAAATTTATTTTTAATTTATTTTTTAATTTTTGTTTCTGATTTTTATCCCATTTTCTCCCAATTTGGTAGCCAATTAGGCCAATTCAAGTCAATCCCCCCAGTAATGTGAGTTTGCTGCCGTAGTCCTGCAACCGGTAGCGACACGCGACCTGATGCCTCTTCCGAGACGGCACTCGCCAAAGTATCAACCGTAACCCGGTATACTGCAGGGCCACTCTTATGCGCAGCGAATCTCATGTCGGCTTCCCTCCCCCCTCCCTTGGGTGGACAGCCAATCACCGCCCCCGGTGGCGCTCCCTGCCAGAGCCAACTCTGGCGAGACGGGGAATTGAACCCCGGTCTCCGTGGCCAGCGTCGGGCGTTGTAACCACTGGGCTACGCGGGAGGCCATTTTTGTATTTTTTTTACAATCATCACATTTTTGGAGTAATCCCAAATTATTTTTTTGGTTGCGGGGTGTCTCCTTTTTGTCGACTTGCTGCACTACCGTTGCCAGGTTGTCACGGATGTCCGCTGTGGTCGGGGACAGAACGTGAGCCACAGGAAGTAATGGCGGAAGCGTACAACCCTCTGCCTCGGCGCTGTTGTTTTCCCCCTGGTAGAATGCGCATCCATTTACAGCACCACCTTACCAGTTCAGTGGCCTGGACTCCCATTCCCTCCCTCCTCGTAAGCCGCTCCCCTTGGATACAGAGAACAAAATATTAAGTGACAGTCATGTGAGCCATTCTGATTATATGGAGGAGAGGCTTCTGCTATGAAGTGACTTTCATCGATGGTATCGCAGGCTGCATCAGCAGGCGCCTTTCCCCTCCCTCGCTCCCTTTCTGCCGAAGTCGGGGCTCGTTCCCACTGCGCCGGTTGAGTCCACACGGTCTCGTTCCATCTTTTAGATCCTTTGCCAGTCTTTTTTTGGACCTGCACCTGAGAGGTCGGAGGTTCGATTGCAAGTCGGGGCACTGCCGTTGTACCCTTGATCACGGCACTTGATCCAGTAAAATATCCAGCTGTATAAATGGAATGTATGTTGGAAAAAATGAGCTGCATACGTTGCTCTGGATGAGAGTGTGGTAAATGTCTACATGTAATGTCAATGGAATTCAGTCATACTTTATGTGTGTGGTTTGCATGTGCGAACGCATTTCTTTATTGAGCTATCTACAGTGTGTTTATTTGTGTTGTCACTTGCCACCAATCCACTTGTTCTTGTGGTTGATAACCTAGCCGGCTAGTTATTGGTGTTTTTGTCATACTGAACTTCGCTATATTGGCTATTAGACCATGTTCGTTGGCTATTAATATTGTAAATGTGCTGGTTGACTTGCCTTATTCAAATTTAAATAACGTTGATAGCACTTTTTTGCAGAGGGAGAAGTGGGGGAAGGCAGGTGGGGGTAGTGCCCACAGACCGCACACGTTTGGCACATCAGGTGTGTGATTTTAAACTTCTCCTGAGGGCTGAACCACAGAGCCGATAAGGCCAGTCCTAAAATGCCATAGCTGTTCAGAGAGGAAATTAAATTTGACTTCGAAAGGACAACTCTGACATGGCCAATTAATAATTAAAGTAGTTTTTACTTTAATGAGCTGTTCAATTACCAACTTGTCCCCGGAGAAGATGGTTTATGGTGGCGTCACGTGGCCGCTCTCCCTCCATGGCTGGGTTCTGTCATTATTCTGAGGGCTTTGCCACGAATGAGGCGTTGAAATCTCCATTAACCTCACCCCTCCATCAGCTCTGAGAAATGAGACCGAGGCAGTGTTTTCCAGAGACTGCTTTAGTCACGCAGATATCTGCTGCTTTCCCAACAAACAGCCCAAAGACGAGCAACCCATAGCGTTGCACCACAAGATGTGTACCTTTGATCGAGTCATAATTAAAATTCAGAATGTATGGGGCATATTAGAATGGTCACAAATTTAATACTGAATATTAAAAGAACAATTTTTGTTGTATTTTAGAACCTTAACTGGAAGACACATTCAGCAAGCAAATACCCGCTCTTAATAACCGAAAATAATCGAAACGAAGCATTGCCCGTTTGCTTTTCTTTAAAACGGCTTGTTTTAACCGAGAAAAGTATTTTGTCTGGTGTTTGTCGGCTCTTTAAAATGAATTCTACAAAGACCATGCCTTCGAGCCTACATCTTAAATGGCTTATTGTATTCTTATGAAAGGCCCAGAAGTGAATGTCTGCAGTTACCTGAGCTCTTTAACTTTTATGTGACGTATTTGATGCTCTACTCAGTTAATACACAGATGTCCCCACCCTGATAACTGCTATTTTGTGTTGAAAAATGACAGGGTAGTTGAAAAAGGGAAGTCGTAATCTCAATTCTGTGTGCGTGTGCGTGCGTGCGCATGCCTGTGTACACGCGGGCGGGTGCGAGTGTGTGTCTGGGAATGTGGTCGGGGCTTATAGGCTTGTATGTACGTGTGATCTTAATGATTTTCTGTCCATCATCGATTCACTATGTGCAATAAAATCATAATTTTGCCTTTTATTCTCTGTTTGGGGTGGCCGACTAACACAGCCTCATTCCCAAGCGGTTTCATTAACCAAAATGGCAATTCACCGACAGCTTATTACTCCATGTTTAATTGTATTTACTCCCAAATGCAGGTCCTCCTGTTGTACATTTGAATTAATAATGCATTTGACAGTTGTCATCGAACAACGTCCGCTTTGAACAGTGAGCCTGGGATTTGAGGCCATGATGTCATTGAAAGGAGGCCGATTATCCAGCCATTATCATACACAAATGTATTCATAATATGCTTTCAGTAATCTTTTATTTAATAAATAATGCATTATGACACACACACACACACACACACACACACACACACACACACACACACACACACACACACACACACACACACACACACACACACACACACACACACACACACACACACACACACAGCACACACACACACACACACACACACACAGCCTATATACAAGGCAGCCATTTTATATTTTAGTTCAGTGACCCAGCCTTTAATCTTTTACCACCTGTAGAGGGAGCAGTCATCCACCCTGAATTAAAAAAAATAATACCCCGTCTGCAATTTCTCACGGTATTTGTTTACACAATGGCACAGAATGAGTCTGTAATGGCGCCATGCTATTTTTTAAAAGGGATTTATCGCAGCGCAACTCTTTACCGAGCACAAAAGCCAAGGGGGCCCCTTCTGTGGTGGCAGCGGTGGGATGTTCCAAAAGTGGGTCAGAGTGAGGAGCACATCTTCATTTATTTTTAATGCACCCTTTGGGAATGGGTGCGTTGGGCTATGAATAATTTCAAGTACACAACAGCAGTCCTTTATTGTATGCCCGCGCGTCTACGACGTACGCTTTGCGTTTGAACACATGCGTCGTGGTACCGGTCGAATTACGTTGGCGCGTTGCTTTTTGTTGGTGATCGGTTTCGCGTGCATTTTAAGCGCATTGCGGTCGGTTCGCGTTCAACGGTCCACCTTGAAGTGGCCCTGCCTTTCGCAGGCCGATTGTATGAAAACGGCGAAGCTTCACCAGCCAAACAGTATGAATAATTTATGGCAAGGGTAGGTGAAAGCCTTGTTCCGCATCATCTTTGTCCCGTTTAGCAAATGAGCATTTGGAGAGCTGTCAGCTCTTGTCAGGGATTTTGGCTCTCTCCTAGGGGGCTGTAATACGAACAAAAAACGAGAGGACTTTGTTGCATTTTTGACAGCCTTCTTTCCGTGACATTTCTTTCTGAAGCCTTCATTTCTGACTAGACTTTGATTGTTGGGAATGGCGCGAGAAGTGCAAGGGATTAACACATGGGCCCGCCTTCCTGTTGTGCCCTGCTTATTGACCGCCCTACCTGGCTCAGTCAGGGCCATTGTTCAGCGGGAATAACGCCTCCCGCGGACCGCTCCGATTCACAGCCGTGCTCAGATTTCGGATCGCATTGCATTTTCCTTTCAGAGGGGAAACCCGTTCCACAGTTTTATTGACACAGAAATGGGCGACCGATACGAAGCAACATCTAAAGAGAGGAGCATGAAGTACAGCTTCCGTAGAGAGAGAGCGCGACCGCTTGTGTGGACGTATGCAATCACCTCAGATCACGAGTGCTCGTTTAGGAGTTTGATCGCCCTGGGCATGAAGCCCTTTCTGGGCCAGACCCGACTGGTCTGTTGTTGTTTTTTTACTCTGCATCTAAGAGTGGCCGTGGCATAGAGGAGTCCTCTTGTGGAGGTGTGTTGTTTTTCGAGAGTGCCACCGCGCACTTTTCTGGTTTTCGGGGAAGCTTGAGAACCTTCGCCAGATGGTTCTTTTTCTCTGTGAATTCTGTGAAAGAGATTTGCTTTCATTGTTTTTATCTTCGCCGCCGTCTCGCCTTACCGAGATGCAGACGAGGATTGAAGCTACAACGGAGGGGGCGGGGGGGAGTAAAACCAGTCGGGACACCTGTGTTTGATTTTAATGAACCTGACCGCACTGTGTGTATGATCCAAAGCTTCCGGTTCGATTCCTAGCGCGAAATGAAGATGCAGCCGTCCTCACGATGGGCTGAGCTGATCCGCAGGCGTTCATTTTAAACTCCCCTTTGAACTCGCACATCCTATAATAATATAATAATATAATATATGCCATTTAGCAGACGCTTTTATCCAAAGCGACTTACAGTAGTGAATGCATACATTTTTCAGTATATGTGGTCCCAGTGGGAATTGAACCCACAACCTTATCGTTGCAAACGCCGTGCTCTACCCACTGAGCCACAGAGAACCACTGACTGAACACCTAAGGAACTCCATAAGGAACGTTCCATTCAGGTGTGACCATTTTAATGTCAATTCGCGCGGAAGCGATTACCCGCACGAGCGGCGTTCACTCCGCTGACTTCATTAATACGCAGTAGGCCTCGTGCACCTGCTTGTTTAATTGCAATTATCTGGGATGTAGGGCTATCTCCCCCCCCCTCCCTCCCCCATGTAGTGTGATTCATGTCATGTAAAACACCGAATGCAGCACTTCTCTGCATTCCGGAGCGATTTGATAATCTTGGAAAGCAAGTCCGTACAGACTGCTGACTAATAGAATACGGTGGTTTGATAATCCTCTTCTTCTCTCCCCCCTCTTTTCTCCCTTGCAGGTAAGCACTTTCTCTCCGCATCTCTCGACACAACGGGCTCCTGTCTGAGTTCCTCCTGTTGGAGTCCGCGCCCCGGTTGTTCCCCATCGAGCGCTTGGAGGCCGATTTAAGGTGGCGGGGCGCTTGAATGCACGGTAGACGCGTACTATAAACAGACACGCACCACCGAGCCCTGCCAACAGTGAATGCACGACAAACGTTCTTATCACAGGCCACTGCGTTGAGAGGCAAGGGGGAAATGGGCACTCTGATACTTCTGTTACAGATACAGTTTGCATGCTGTCCTCAACTTTGGCCAAGACAATATGGCAACAAAATGACTGCCAGTCGCCAAAATAAATGGAGGAAATAATACATTTGCAGAACCATCAGGTAAAGGTCGCACCTCCTTCAACGTGCTGAGGACAAACGGCGTTGCGGTTCGATTAAGCCTTGAGCTCGTGAATGCAAGTGCACCGCCGGAATGTTAAAGCCATGACCAAACTTCCTTCCGCTTTCCGGGCCGGGCAGGGGGGCCGCCCCTCGTTTGCTTGGATGATGTCATTGCCTCTGCCTGCCAGGGGCAGAGCAGGCAGGTGTCAGTGCTCCAACTTGATGAAAGTGAAACTGTCTTTTCGAGTCCTCTAAAAGCAGATGGCCCTGGAAGCAGGAGGCAAATTATTCCTCCTACCACAATCTGGGCCTAGCTCACGCATCCGCTGCCCACTACCTGAATCTAATGGGGCTTCTTTGGCTGGGTTAAAGGCTTAGCGTGACTGCGTTTAATTTAGTCTGTCTAACTGGCAAAGGCTCTCCACCAAGAACTGACACCCAGCTTTTTCATCTTACCCCCCTTTTTCTTTTACTTAGACAAGTAGACAACTGTGAGCCGGATCGTCATATTTTTTTTTCTTCCAAGGCCCCCCTATAAAATAAAAAAATTATGACTAGGAGACAACATATTGACATTTTGCCCTGCAACAACCCCGTGAAGCCAATTTGTAAACATTTTGAGCCATGGCTGCAGTGAACAGCGGTTGTGAAATGTCAAAGTGATAATATTTCAAAGTGGAAATTAAGTCATTGGAGGGAACCGGCCAGCACTCCCATGTCTGGTCATTTCCCTCAATTTCCGTCTCAAAAACGAAAACGTTGGGCTCAACCCTCAGGCTCTCCGCTTAGGCGGATCGTTCAATCTACCCGCAGTGCTTTGTCCTTGACTTCAAGTAAAGAATGTTCTGTCAGAAGGTTACTTTATTTCCTGTCCTGCACTGTGTCATGAGCTCAGTGGTTGCTGAAGTTAATGAAAAAATGTTATGAGAAGGGCTCCCGGTTGGTACGCACGCAAGCTCTGGTTATTCCAAAGAGGGTTGACTAAAAGAGTTGACAAATCCAAAAAAGTAGTGACATACATTATGTGACCTACAGGTAAGTGCCAAAATACAAGCAACACTTGAGTAAATCCCAGCCAGGGCCGTTTGAACCTATGAGAGAATGATTATGATTCAGTTTTTTTAAATAATACCCCTCAAAATCGCCTTTAACGTAGAATCCACACAATTGCAATGTTACGTGATTTTGTAGAGATCTTGGCAATGTTATGAGCTGCGACATAAGACATACCATACATAAAATAAAAAATAAAAAAGTTTTGCGCCTACTGTTTACTGTTTGTAGATCACATGCCCAGGGATGCTGGTTTTATCTGATTCGGTGGTCTGCTGAAAACACAAATATCACAGAACGGACACGTTTGTAGAAGCATTGTCTTCGATTTGGCAAACATCCAGGTAGAGACAACCGGAATCTAAGGTTGACCTTTCATCTGTTGTTGGGAGATTTGAGAACGTGGCCCCCGGACATGTTTATCGTCCTCACAGGCTGTGGCGTGACGCTTTCAGATGATGAATCAAGCTGGCCTCGGGGGGAAAGTTGATTGTCGGATAAAAAACCCCACGCTATCACACAAGCCCAAACGACGAAACGCCTCACCTCAGTACACCCCAAAATCCTGTTATTCTCATTTTCTGATCACCAGTGTAGGCCCGTCGCTGCAGTGCCCACCCCCCCTCCCTCATTGTCCTTCAAAATGCATGAAGTCCACAGACCACTTTTCTCCCGCTCCGGAATGTGCAGCCGAGCTGCCGGGGCTACGTGACGTGCGCCTGGTTTATGGAAGGAGGTGCTAGTGAGCGACGAGTTGGGGGCTCCGCTCACTGGAAAACGACCCTCCCCGAGTGACCGTGCGGCCAAGACGAGTCGTCTTTTACTCTTTCCTACATCTGGAAGGATTTATGTTTGGAGAAAGCCAACGGGAGCCTTCAGCCAACATTGCCTGTTCCCAACTGTTGGCGGTGGATCTGTTATGGTGTGGGCATCCATCTCACGGGAGCCATTTTCACCCTAACTTTTTAAATCCTTCAGCCCAACACCGCAATGACAGGCAGCGTAGGTTGCCGTAAAAGCAAAGCGCGTTCTGGTTACATCTTAATTTATAAGTTGTAGAAGACGTCGCCTCAAAGCAAATTACAGCATTCAAAAAAATATATAACTATCTTGTTTTCCAGGAAGCAACGGAAAGGTCTGATGACTGTAAAAGATCCCTCGCAGTCTCTAATAACATCCAAAATTGGGATGGCAATTAGCATCTTTATTGCACAATGCTATGCCTGAGGGCCAACAGAACAGACGTTTCCTTACTACAGAATGAAACACTACTGCAGGATATTCATTGAAATGTCTGAATGAGCAATAATGTATCTCTGATGAGGCACCAAGGGTGCCTCTATGGGGAAACAAAATCCAAGGATTTTTCCCCCACTTGGTCTTACCAAGCAGTGTACAAGTAGGGCTTGTAAGAGGTATTGACTGTCATTTCTGGCACGTTCAACTGAAAGATTTTTCCAGGTTTGTTTTCTGTTTTCCCATCGGGGGGAAATAGAATCCGTTGAAACTGATTTCAAGCTGCAAGCCATTTCATATGATTCTGTGTGTTAAATGATAAACTGCGGCAAACCTGACTGCGTATCAGAGGAAAAACCCTCTTAATAATCACTGAGTTTCAAATGAATTTGCCTTACGGAAAAACACACTGGAATTAGTGGCAAGATGGTAGCTTCATTCATTGGCTGGAATCTCCCTCTCCCTAACAGACATATGGGCTGTTTGTATGTTTTAGCTCAATGACGTAAAGAACAATCGATCATTCAGTCTATGTGTGCTGGTGTGTTCTGGTCTGTGCATGCATACGTGCGTGTGTGTGTGCGCGCCAACAGATTCTGCGTGCGTGTGTGCGTTTGCACGTCCAGGCATGTTAATATATCTGTCCACGTTGGTCGGTCTGTCTGTCTGCTTGGTGGTAAATATTGTTGGCAGCATCTGCTACACTTTAGCATCCGCAGTGACCACAGGTGTGCAAATCAGCAGCGGGCCTGGTGTAGCCACGTTTCTCCATCCCATCACCCGTCCAAACGGTGTGAGAGCTCCGGGAGCGTCGCCAGGGTCAAATATACCAATCTGGATCAGCGTAGTGCTCGGTTTCCAACCTGTCTCTGTCTCTGTCACTGTCACTGTCTCTGTCACTGTCACTGTCACTGTCTCTGTCTCTGTCTCTGTCTCTGTCTCTGTCTCTGTCTCTGTCTCTGTCTCTGTCTCTGTCTCTGTCTGTGTCTCTGTCTCTGTCTCTGTCTGTGTCTGTGTGCATATGTATGGAGTGTGTTTCACAGCGACGTCATAAAGCTTGTTGGATATGGATTGAAACATCTGCTGCCGTTTCAGGCAACAGCATATTAACCATGGCAGGGAATTTCTGATTTGAGGCTGAAATGGGCAGACAGCGTATTTTCCTTGGGTTATTGCCTTCGGTGCAGTGTTCAGTTCTGTGTTCGTTGCAGTGTTCAGTTCCGAGAGGAGAATCTGAGTGAGGCTGTTGTCTTGCGTCTCGCAGTGAGTTGACAAAATCCATTACTGAAAATGAACTAATGGCTGCCACAATAGCGGTGTTCCCTGCAAATCGAAGGCAAAGCTAGGCACGGCCCTCTCCCGTGATTGACCGCTAACAGGGGAAAAAGCCCTCGATTGATGCTATATCAATACACTCAGAGAGGGGCAATGGATTTGACCCCAATTGGAACACTGTCATAAACTTTGCGAAAGGGATTCAAGCAGTGATGATGCTTTTCTTGGTACTTGCACATTGTCAAGAGTTTGGCTGGTCATGGAAACTGACAAAAGAAAAATAGAAAAAAAGAATGAAAATTGTGACCACGCATGTATATATTTCTGTATGTGCATGCGTTTCAATGTCACAGTCTTTAATTCCTGTCTTTAACTCAAAGTTGAGAGCAAAATGGCACGTTGTCAGTTTATCGCCTGCATTCGCCGGCATATTAATTATCGTAGCACACCAGCCAGGTTTGGCCTCCGGTCCGCCATCGCGCACCTGCGATTTAAAGTGGCCGCTCACCTTAACCGCATACCATCCTGCCCACCCCCCAGGAAGCACTGGCCCTTATCAACCTGACAACACTCAATTGTACCAGGAGCACAAGGTGTAGGCATTTCTGGAGCAGATTAACCATCGTCAAGTATGATCTTGGCTTTTCTTTCCTGGAGGGTCTCTTTGTAATCTTGTTTGAGATTCTGACAGCAAATTGAAGATGAGTATCATTTAGGGAGGACAATTGCGAGTGGTTTAAAAAAATAAAATAATAGAATAAAATAAAATAAAAAAAGGGAGAGGGAGAGCAGAACGTTCCTGGTTGAGGCGGAATGGAAGGTAAAATATGAGGAGAATGAGAAAAACATTTTTCTTTTTAGTTTGTTTCTGATATTTCCCTGTTTTTCTCCCTAATTTGGAAGCCAATTATACCCTCTATTTATTTTGAGTAATGCTCCACCACGAACCCGCCGTCAGTCTCTACGGGGCAAGCTACTCTCTGAGGCCGGCAACGATCCGCCTCCTTCGAGACGGAATTCTCCGATGCCCTTTCTGGAGACACCCTTACATGCTTCACAGCGAGTTTGTGCCGACCACCCTCGCCCCTCCCTCAGGCGTGGACAGCCAAATGTTAGCCGATCAGGGCTAACGGCCAGGGCCGGTCTAGCAGACACTGGTTTCGAACCGCGTCTCTGATAGGCAGCTCACACTCTTATAGGACCAGACAAATACGGGTGCGTTACACCGCTACGCTATCCGCCAGCCCTGAGAGCGGTCTTTCAACTAAATTGAATTTATAATGTGCTGGGTACCATATCTGACTGGATTTCTTTAAACACTCAATGCCTCCAAAGCGTAAATCCAATGCAACTGCTGGTGATGCATCAAAGAAGGAAAGGAAAACAATCACCATGGAAAGTAAAGCTGAAATAATAAAGAGATCGGATAGGTGAAATGCCATCAGCCATTGGGAAACATTAGGCTACAGCCGGTCAACGATCGTTTAAAAAAAAACTATTTTAAAAGACAAAGGGAGAATAATGGAGCATGTGAAAGGCCATGCCCCGATGAATGCCACGATTATTACCAAGCAACGCAGTGGTTTAATTATTGAGATGGAAAGGCTATTGTTAATTTGGATAGAAGACCAAAATCAGCGTAATATGCCTATTAGCATTTCTTTAGTCCAAGAAAAGGCTTGAAGCGTTTCTTTAATGTTTTTTTTTACAGTATTGTATGTACATAGTTACTTTTATTATTACTGTATTATTATTATTATTACAGTATTGGTATTATTACAGTAGTATTATGTACTGAATGTTATGTTTAAGATGTTTTATTGTATTTAGAGGTTTTTCTTAAGTGTTTTATATGCACAGAAAGGTCAAATAAATACTATACTAAGACAAACATTTGGCTAAGTGACGATTAATAAGAACTGTATGTACCTGTTCTGACTTACATACAAATTCGACTTAAAGACAGACGTAAGAACGGATCTTGTCCGTAACCCGAGGACTGCCTGTATACAATTAATATATATATGTTTCTGTGTCTAAATAAACAAAACTTTTTAATATCATTTCATTTTATTCAAAGGTTTTTGGTGCACCATCTGAAGCTTAATAGAAATATTTTTTCTGTAGTGTTTTTGTGTGCATGGGTGTCCGTGCGCGTGCGTGCGTGCGTGCCATTAGTGCGTAGGACACAGAGGAGCGTGATCGAAAGGGGAACGGATCACTCGGGCCGCATCCATTTCCTGCAGAACGAAAGGGAAGCGCACAACGCACCATTAAGAGACTCCTGAGCGATCGTCTGCGTAAGACACTGCGCTCGGAACGCCCGAAGTGCTCGCAAGTCGCGCATTAAACGCCGCCCTTCTCGTAAAGGTTTTACTTTCATACGTTTGACTTTCCCTCAGTTTCCCCTAAAGGAAATTACACTTATGCACGAGAAGCATATGTGTGCTCGTCCACCAAAAATGGGAAGCTCTTCTACTCTGGCTGCGACAGGCCGCAGTACGCGCAATCAGCCCCAGGGCCCATGTGATCTCACCCCCCGCGTCCCCTGACGCTTGTCCTGATGGTAATAAAAGGGAAGAGCGTAATCCAGTCAGCAGTGGGTTTGTGACGGGGGGTGGTGGGTGCCTTCTGGGACCAGGGTCCCCACTGTACTGCCATCATACTATTTAATTGGATATAAGTAATAGATTAGAGGGGCACAATCCATACTGGAGGATAATTGATTTATAATGCATTACCATGGATGGATAAAAACACTTCACAGTGAACTCAGAGAGCAAGGAGAAAGAAGGGGAGACGGACACTGAGAGAGTGACAGAGGTGGGGAGTGGGGTAGAGAAAAAGAGGGGTAGGTGAAAGATCCAGTGGTTGTGCTATGAACTCGCCCCTAGATAGCCTAGCATATTTTGCATTAAAAAAAACTGTGTGTGTGTACCAAAAAGACAAGCCACTTTTTCAGGAGGCAGCTGCACACAACCGGTCTCAAACGGGGAATTAAATGGGAAGGACTTACCTCAGCGTCTCCAAACCTGGGCCAGTCCATCTCGGTCCCCTGACTCCTCTGCAGCTTGCAGGTTATTCTAGTGTCTTACATGTTCAGTGTTTTATTTACAAGAATTGTATACATATTAATATCACAGCACAACAAAACAAAGGATGACCAGAAACAAAAACTTTGTGGCCAGAAACCTCCAAATTCAGCATACCAAACATAAAGAAAAGAGAAGAAAAACAAACAAAAAAATGTTTAAAAAAGATGTATATATTTTTCAGTCTGTATATTACTGTATATTATTATATCATGTGGCCCGCCTGCATGATTCTGACACAGGTGCCAAACAAAACAAACAGGGATTGTGCGTGCGTGCGTGTGTGGAATTAGTGGGATGCTCACAGTTTAGAGATCCTAACACATCTGGATACCTAACAGTTGGGACATAAAAGACTACTCTTAATGGGCTCCCTGTATATTACACAGCCCTCGAAGCTGCATACATCACTGAAGCATTCTGCCCCTTCCGGAATATTCGAGCCCCTCTCACCCAGAAATAAATCAATGTTATTCTATCGGTGATGAGCGCTACATTGTTACAACGATTGTTGAGGGAGTGTACAGAATCGCATAATCCTGACGTCAAAAGAAAGCCCATTGCTGATCACAACCACAAAATCAACTTTAAAAAAGACATTGCGTTATATAACTTTAATCACAATAAAAGTGCAGATCTTATTATATAAGCCTTAGCCCTCTCATAGCAATTTCCATTGGCAGCCAAAAGCCTAGTGTTAATAGCTGTTCGAGCAGATGGCAAGTTGGTTCTCTCCCTGCCCCAGTGCTCTCAAAGCAACCGTTACCAGTGGCATAGACTGTAAGAGCCCTGTCACCTAAGTACAGGTCAGCTCTTTTATGAAAAAAGCAGCAGCTAGCAGAAATAAGACTTTTAATGCTGTTGTGCGTCGAGCCAAAGTAAAAAGCTCTGCCCCCGAAATAGTACTCGTTTGTTTGTTAATTTGCATTCGTTAGTGACATAGCATTGTTACAGCGTAAAAAAACAAACTGATGAATTGCATTGAGCATTTACAGCCAAAGGCCCATGTCTAAAAATAGAAAGAAACAAACATTCAAAAAGTGCACACTGCAAAATGGCAATTAATAAAATGAAACGAAATGAAACACAGGCAGACACAGATTACATAAGGAGGGCAACCATGGATATTAAAGTTTATGAAAGATTATTGCCCCATTTAAATGCAGTTAAAAAGCATTTGGGGTGTTTATTCTCATTGATACTATCAGTGGTACTAGATGGTGATTGCACTGCAAGTTCCAATATGTCTTGACAGATTTACTTTTAAGACCACCCCCCTGTGGAATTGACCGACCCAAAATTCAAGGATGACGATAAAAAACTGGGTTTTAATCTCTCCTCTCTCACAGTCGGGATAACCTCCTCCTTACTGGACCCACGCCGGCGCCGGGGATTGAGTTGTGAAACTGCACGTGAAACGAATGAATAAATGAACAGATCATGTATCAGATAATTACCCTCTGTGGGACTTACTATAAATACACTTTCTAAGCGGTGGGCGCTGGGAAAAAGGGGAAAAGGCTGGCCCATTTGGAGCTCCGCCCCCTGCAGGGGAGGCCCAGGATCCCTGGTGTAACCAGAAGGCGCCCTTAGAACATTTTGACTTAAAGAAGACTCCCATGCCCAGCTGTTACTGCTACTCTTCTCCTACTCTACTCCTGTATCTGTAGTACTTTTACAGCTCCCCGTAGATGGAATGTAGACGGGGCTGATAGCGTACACGCAATTGCTTATTGTGACGTTGGGCAGAAGTGCTCTGAAACGCAGTAGGCCGTACGTAGTGCGACGTGCGCTGTAACCCTCCAGGTCTCACTTTATTTCTTCCCCCATGTTTTGGCACACAATGTTCCCTGACTATCAAATTAATACGCACGTCCCTCTGGTCTTCCATTGCGCCAAATGGTTGTGTGACCTTGGTCGTGCCACGCTCCGTTTGAACGCTAACACTCTAAGCTGCTCCACGGAGGGCTTCTTGTGTAACATTAGCATTATGGAGAGCAGAGCTCAAGTGTAGGTCACAACCATGGCAGCAATCCGCCTCAGTGGCTGTTTTTATCTCACAAGTACCGCATTCGTGGTCGAATGGTCTTGATCTAAAACACTGGGACTCCTGCCTCTTCAGCTTCCTGAGTTTTAATTACACAGTCAGCCTTTTGTTAATATCAGGCTGGTTACTTCGCTCTCAAGAAGGCACACAGCTTGGCTCTCGATCTTATAAAACACCAGAACCAACGTATGAGTATATGCAATGTATGAGTATACGAATTCGATGATTGTGTTTTTGAATCAGTGTAGTTTATATCATGGTTTTTCATATATGCTGCTCTTGGTGTGGCTATCTCTGGGCTCTGTTTGATTTGTAGAGTGTATTTTGCCCACCACAAAAGCTTTGTGAAGACTGAATACCAGTGCCACCATCCTGGGAATGTCGTCGTGGAAGTTGTGATTAGTCACACACTACCGGTCAAAAGTTTTAGAACACACCCATTTTCCAGTTTTTACTGAAATTTAAGCAGTTCAAGTCCAGTGAATAACCTGAAATGGTACAAAGGTAAGCGGTAAACTGCCAGAGGTAAAAAGAATTAAAAAAGTTTAGGTTACCAAAAACTGAAAAATAATGTACATTTCAGAGTTATTAAAAAAAGGCCCTTTTCAGGGCAATGGCTTTCTTACTGCCACTCGACCTGTCAAACCTGCAGCTCGAAGTCTTCTCTTCACAGTTGAAACTGAGACTTCCTTACTTCGACCAGTGCTAAGCTGTGTTGTCCTGTGAGCCGCCTATCTGCCGCCAAGCTGTTGACTCTCAGACTTCTGACTTTGTTGTGGCTTTGGGTCTGCCAGACCTCTTCTTGTCAGAGTTTCCTCCAGTTTCCAAGTGCCTTTTGAAGGTGTAGGAAACTACTCACTGCCAAAAATATTTACATTATTTTCCAGTTTTTGGTAACCTAAACTTTTTAAAAAAAAATTATGTTTTACCTCTGGCAGTTTACTGCTTAACTTTGTACCATTTCAGGTTATTCGCTGGACTTGAACTGCTTAAATTTCTGTAAAAACTGGAAAATGGGGGTGTTCTAAATCTTTTGACCGGTAGTGTATGTATTGTTGGAAGTTTCCCCCCAGAAAGTCTGTGTTTTAGTTCTCAAAAAAGAGAAAGAAATGCACGGTAAAAAGAACACTGATAATAAGCAGTACTTTTGTGTATTTGAAATTAGACTTCTTGGTTTCAAATGCAACATTTATGGAGCTCTTTGACTGTGGCCCCCCTCGCTGATCTTATGTGTGGGAGTAATTGTCCTGAAGCTTCACGAAGAAAGCAACACAAAAACAAATTTAACCGAAAATAGCCGTGGCATTGTCCATTAAGGTTTTCTCAAGGAAGAAGAAGAAGAGAAAAATAATTAACTTTAGTAAACCACCATAGCATTCAAACCTTCAAAACCTTAGAGTTTGAGCTATCTTTTCTCTTTTCCTCTGAGTAGAAATGAAGCAATTTATATTAATGCGTGGCACTGTTTTAATATACCGCTACCTCCTTTTCCTGCCAGAGAATCATAGAAATCTCTCTCTATTTTATTTATATATATATATATATAGAGAGAGAGAGAGAGAGCGAGAGAGGGGGGTTGTGTGTGTATATGGTATGTATGACCTACTGTATATAAATATACAGTACATGTGCAAAAACACATACTGGTGTAAATGTGGTTATGTCCTGCAGTTTTATTTCTTATCTACACTTGCATGTGTCCACAGAGACAGTATTATTAATTAGGTCAATTTAGGGCCAGTTATGAGACTGAGCACTTAGCTGCTGTCCAGCCTGTTTGCTTGTTAGGTTTTTGCTACAACATTAGCATCAAGCATAGCTACTAGACCAACTATCAACTCTCTATTCAGTAAAATGTTGACTAAATGATCATCACTCTGTTAGACCATTAGGAATGTACCTGAATTACGATGGCACGCGTGTCGAACTGCGGTTGATCAACCCGATTGTAGCAGGCATAACTAAACGTTTTCTTGACAATCACGTGACGGAAGCATGAGATGTGCATGCACAACGCTACATCACCTAAATTATGGTGGCATGTAACTAGACTCCGTTCAGCTCTAATGCAGGTATCCAAATTCATAAACTAAATGCGTCAAAGGTTCCCTGGACAACATGAAAGCGTCTTCCTTTGCTTATAACAATCTTCAGTATTGGCAATAAAATAAAGTGTTCTCTTCCTTGGGTTAAAGCTCTATTGTTGAATAGACAGAATGACAATAGTACATTGTCTCTCTGAAGGTGCTGCTGATGACCTGAACCATTCTCTTCCATTGAAAAACTTCCCACGCAGTGCCTCCTATTTCTTAGTGGAAATTTCAAACAAAAGATACAGTTCCTTTGTACAGAAAGAAACAGACAAATATAATAGCAGGAATAATACCATGAACTTTCCATAATGAGGCAAGGTTCAGATATTTGTGAAACAAAATGGCAGTGACAAATCTGACCTTATTCTTCTTGTGACTTTTGAAAAGAAAGGGATTTTTCTTTAAAAAATTTTAAAAAATTCATTGGGCCCCATGATGGTGTAAATTTTCTACAATATTATGTTGCCACTTAAACAAGTAAAATCATCACATCATTACCGTATGGATCATCTCTCCATTGTCATTTTCATCCCTTCTTTCCCTTTATTTTAGCGGACGGAGGAGAGTCCTAGTTTGCTTATCCTGCATCTCTGCCCTTTGTATGTGGGTGGCTATGGTGCAGGTCTTCCTTGTGTTTACATTCATCCGTGTACACAGGCACGGCAGGGTGCGTTTGCAGTCAGCGATATGCTAACAGAACGCCTGTGGGCACCTGGTCCACTGGAGTGGTCAGCCACACTGCTCATCAGCATGAACAGGTCAGAGAAAATAAGGAGGCCAAGCCACAGAATGGCATTGAAAAACCTGAAGTTGTGTAACAACAAGATTGTCTTTTGCTGCATGAAATATGAGAATCATTTGAGAAATTATAAGAATTCTTGCCCCTGTGGATTAATAGGGAGCTTGGTTATGATTAATTTCAAACTTGTTTTGCTCTACATTAGGCACACAGGCTCATTAATGAGTTAATTAACCAGTTTGATTGGCTATAAAACACACGCAGATGTGTTTTTTTTTTACTAGTCAACAGCTGAGGTTAGTTGCAATTTTACATTTCCAACGATTGGGTTAATAGATGCTAATTACTCTATTTGGTATGCTTGCAGGTTCCTTGAAAAAGGTGCTGTTGATTGAATGAGATATTAGGAAGAAAATCTGTCAGGCTGTTTATTATGATTCATAAGTGGATTCACATGCCAGAGCAGGGTCCTGGACTGCCAGTGATGGTTCTGGTTTGTGTTCCTTCCAAGCTTGATTGCACAGTTTGATCAATTATTAAGGATCTGAATATTTGGCAACCTGCATTCATTAAGCCTAATAATTAATCTAACTATGTATCAAGGGTTCCGATGGAGCAAAAACTAGAAAGTATCTGGCACTCCAGGACCTGGGTTGCCTACCCCTGTTCTGAAGGTTTGCAGCACTACACCCTGATGTTATATTATGATATTAATCTGAATGAACACTGCCTTTGCTGTGGTCTCAGATACCATATTTAACAGCATGGTAAATCAAATCAGAATTACAGCACATAGGGATTTAAAGGACCTGACACTTGTTTAATTTTAATTAACTGCTAAAATTGGAAACCTCATGATTCTGAGATGAATTCAGCAGAGCACCAGAAAAGTATGATCTTGTCTTTACCTTACTTATTGAAATGATTTTGTCCATGCAAGGACGAGACCCATTTCTTAAATTCCTACTTTACAATTGCATGGCTTATGAGTGCAGTTATTTTGGGGGAAGAGCAGTCTTCATCTGTTGTGAAGCCAAAGGAAATGTCGTTAGGCATTACATTGAAGTGAGTTATAAACAAACAGGGTTGATGTTAATCTAAAGCAGTTCTGGTTCAGTAGGTGAAATTGAAGGAAAGTATGTCTCATTCTGACCTACTAATGAGCCTGAGTGTGAAGGCCCTTTGACATGGAAAATCCCACTCCCATCCGGAGAGAAATGGTTACTCGCTGAGCTCCACACTGATCCGTCAGAACCGTTTCTTACAACGAGGTCTCCGGTGGTTTGCGCTGTCGAGGAGAAACCATACTCACAGTTCACAAAGTGGAGACAGGATTGTGGAAGCTCGGAACTCACCGGCCCTATTAGTTGTAGGAATTCACTGCCGAACCAACTACAGCTTCTTAGTGGGACCTGGGGCTGGGACCAATTTACCGCTGCATGCGTTTATGTAGCTACTAGCATTCAACGTAGTTGCAGCTGCTTCCAGTGTCAGCAGCAGCCCCTGACACACGGTTTACAGTATTCTTTATTTCATTGTTACCTTGTCAAAACATCAGTTTTATTTACTTTTTAAGATAAATATCTGCATTGTTAATTACCGATTTGGTACCAATCCAATATTTTTTTAATTTTGTTTCAGATTTTCTCCCAATTTGGTAGCCAATTACACCCGCTATTTTCAAGTCAATCCCCTCCTCTTACTGTGAGTTTGTCTCCTCTGGGACGGCACTTGCTAGGCCGTTGACCGTAAACCAGTACTACAGAGCCACCCCTGTGTGCAGCGAACATCCTGTTGGCTTCCCCCCCCCCTCCCTGGGGCGGACAGCCAATCGCCACTGCCGGTGGCACTCCCGGCCAAAGCAGACTCTGGCGCGGCCGGTGGGATTGAACCCTGGTAGCCGTGGCCAGCGTTGAACGTTGTAACCACTGGAGCACGCGGGAGGCCCGGTCATTCACTTTTAATACGAAAATTTGATTGTGTTACATTTAGAGAATGTGGTGTATAGCCATCGTAAAGCACCGTGTTTACTTATGCAGTGCTGTCTCGCTCTACCACTCGTTAAACTGCCACCTGCGCTTACCGCCAACAATTATCTGCAAACTTCACTTATAAATATTAGCTTGCTAGCAAGTTGTATTTTAAATGTTTGCAGCAGTTTTGGCATGTTTTAAGCTCATTTGTTCAGGTTCTCACAAACAGCCTATAATATGCTATTTGTCCATTATTATTATTTTAAGCCTCTATTGTTATTTTATTAAACAAAAAAGAAGCATTTATAGAATAAAGTGACCTGAAGAGCAAATGACCTGGAGAGCAACTGATCAATAAGTAAATATGTGGGCTATGTTTGAGCTTGTGCGTGGCCTCTTTATACCACCACCCTCGCTTATCGACAACTTTTGCCCATGGTTTTAAAATGGCGGTATAAGGAGTACGCACTGTCACTGCTCTGTAATGTGGTAATGCCATTGCCCTGTATGCCTTTTGAAGTTTCACTTAATGAACCCTTGTTTAATAAGTAAGTCAAGGCCCTGGTTATCAGAATGATTTTCTGTACTGGAGCAATATTAAGCCATCTTCCTGCATTGAATACACAATTACTGCATGAAGTTTACTTTGTACCTTCTACTGTGAAGGCTATGTTTATTTCATCAAGCAGGCCTATAAAAGCTGAGCTCGGTGCTGTATGTGTTCATTTTGTTAAATGTCTAATAATGAACATTTTAAAAATGTAACACAAAAAGCTACGCTGTCTCAATACGTAGTTCATCTCGACTGCAGATGGTCAAGAGAAAGTTATTTATGTATGAGCATTTTGTTCATTTCAAAATGCTCATACATAATCTCTTTGTTCATAGGGGCATTTTTTAACCTATGAAGGAACGATGGCCATTCATGGTGGAAAAGTGTCCGGTGCAGGCGTGTATTATTTGTAAGGAGCGCAGGCGACCGTCGATGGCGACGAGAGCCTTTGTCGATGGGCCTGAAGCTGTTGTTGACGCGGTCGAAGTCGGTCCTGAGAGGCACGAGCACTCCCCCTCGCTCTCCCGGGCCCAGACGTGGTGTGGCGTCTATTTAAAAAGGCGCCGCTGCGGAGAGGGACCCGCACGCAATTAGCAGCCCTAACACCTCTCGCTCCTGGAATGCTCGCCATCCAGGCAGCCGTTAAACGAACGGCTGCCGAATCCGTACGGGGCGAGGCAAATGGCGAATCCGCGGGGAGACGTTGCTTCTCCGACTCGCGGCCTCGATGAGCGAGGGCTCTTGTGATAAACCCATAATTGCCTGCGCGGTAAACATACTCTGCCGCATTATTTTAAGTATCACTTAGGCGTTTATGGATGGGGTTTTAAGGAAGTCTAGTTACGAGGAGCCTGGGAGATGGATCTTATCGTAGTGAATGTAGGGGGATGAGGCCACTCCAAACTAAATGATGGGGTGATGGGGACATGTATTTGAGTGCTGGATCTTCAGGTTTGGAAGTGTCATTCCTCTGTGATGTCTTACTTGTGTACTGTGCTTACAGAGCATTGCGCCCTCGTAATGACTTCTGTACTTAATCCTGACCCCCAGAACAAGAATTGGTGCAGTGGAGGGGAATTCATTGAATTTGTCGCAGGACATTGTTAATTCAGTTTGTCTGAATAACCTTTTAAGATGGCACATACACACCATGATTGGAAAGAGGAAGGAATTCTTTCTCTATTCAAGATACCTTTGTATGTGTAGAGTGTCTTGTTTTCTTTGTGCACGTGTGTCTCTTGTCTTTGCGTACTTGTGTTTTTCTCTCTGTTTGAGGCAAGGGTGTGGGTGTCTTTGTGTGTGTGTGTGTGTGTGTGTGTGTGTGTGTGTGTGTGTGTGTGTGTGTGTGTGTGTGTGTGTGTGTGTGTGTGTGTGTGTGTGTTTGTGTGTGTTTTCTGTGTTTGTGTGCGTGCGTGCTGTACGATGTATGATGTACTGCTGTATATACCCACACAGTTCTAGTGGCTCAGTACCACCAAATTGACAATTTCACCAAATTGACAATTTCACAATGCACGTAATAAGGTTAAGTTAATACCAATTTAATGGTTCTATTTGATATTTTAACATAACTGTCGTAATCCGCCTGGAAATGAATCTGTTTTTTTTCCCCTTTTGTAAATATATGAAAGTTGCCATGGGCAACATTGCATAATGAAAGCGGCATCACTCGGGCTGAACTGAAAGACATTTCTCAGATTTACTCCAATTTGCAACACTGCTCTAAACAAGTTCTCTGTTTCAGAATGTAGGTACTCTGTCAGGGACTTAAAGCAAAGCTGAAGGGGCTGAGGAAAAAGGTCAAGTCTCTCGGTGAAATATTACATTTATTTTGGGGAAAAGGGGAAAATAAAAAACTCCCAAAAATGCATGCGCTTGTGGTTTTGTCCACGCACACAAGCGGCTTTGCTTTGCAATTAAGATGCAAGACGTGCAAGACGCCCTTATCTGATGCGACCTCATCACGAACCTGTACAGGTATAACCTCGCTCACTCACATGCACATTTCGACATTTCGCACATTATCTTTCATAAATTAAAAATGTTCAAATGTTACTAGTTTATTCGTTTGTGTGGATTAGCTCAATTTAAGAAGTTTGCCTGTCGGGACAGAACATTTTGGTTTTCTCGCGCTTGTTTTCAGATGCAAGTTGTCACAGTAACACAATGATGAACATTATTGATCTAATTTTTCAAGTGCTAATTTAATTTAAGTAACGTGGTTAAGGAACATCAGCTTTAATTGAATTCTATTTCTTTCTATTTATACGTCCCTTGTCATCTGGCAGGGCCCTGTTGTCCCTTGATGTTCAGTGCAGTTCACTGCCATGCTATGCATAATAGGCTGCCATAATAGATGACTGTTGGTGGTTTCAAAATGTTTTTTTTTTTTTTTTTTTTCAAAATCTTGCCTGAAGTACTTCATTTTTTGCGCCTGGAGAAGAGCTATGTTTCACTTGATTAATTTATCATTTTCTGTATTGAAATGTGGAAAATTGCTTTTCTTCATTTATTTATTTTTCTAATGTCTTATTGTAAGGAATGTCTCAGCAGGCGTTCAATATTTAGTGCAACATAAATCATGCATGGCAGAAACAATGGGCACAACTTTGCCCAACAACAATTGTAGATGTATTGTGCATTACTTTATTTTGCTATATAATCTTAAATCTATATATGCTTATACTGTATGCTTAAACATTTTTCTTTGCTACAAGCAATGTAAAGGATTTGTATGCCACCTTTCATAAAGATGTCTGCTAAGTAAAACAATGATAGTATAAAAGAGATACTGACTACATACGGTGATAATGGGTCACTTGTACTGTACACATTTGTGTGTAAACTGAGTATTTGATACATTCGGATTGATCAAATTTGAACAAAATGTGGAAAAGTGTGTACCTCTATGAAAAGTTCAGACCACGCGTACGCACCTCCAGAAGAGTTGTGTTGAAAGCCACAAACTTTTATTAGCTCAATTAAGAGATTGGACATGTAGTTATTCAAATAACATTGCACGATTTCAGACAATTATCAATCTAAATAGTTATGCATTATACCTACAGTATACAGAAGGCTACACAAATAGACCATTACAGTGAAACGGTGGTGAAAGAATGCAATGTACTGTATCATATAAAATAAATGCACTAGCACAAGTGGATAACCACAGTGTGACAATCTGACTAATATGGTGACAAACGCATCGTGAAATGAATGACAAATGAATGATATGATGACATTATCAACTCATTTGCAGCTTAATTGACATTGTGCAGCGTTGGTGTAAGCAATTAAACAAGTACTCAAGTTCAAAGTGCGCAGCAGTGTGTAATTCTCAAGGTGCTGGCCGTGGCAGGAATAGATTCAGTGAGAAGGAACCTGACGAAGCCGGAAAAAGCCGACGAAACACGTCGTTTATTTAAATGTATTTTTTGCACGACCTTAAAATGACTTGAAGGTTGGTGTGAAGCGTGCGGCTTTAGCGAGTGGTTTTCAGAGATCTGACACGTGCACTTTCAAAGTTTGACGCCCTGTTCTGTGCTGATCTTTATGCTAAACGGCTGCACCAGCGCCCTCAGTGGATACGCAGGCAAAAATGTCCTTCCGGGCGTGAGCGCTTGTTCCCCGACTGAGCGGACTGGATTCCCACGTGATTCTGAATGGCTCGTGAATAGCCCACCGTATAAGGCTAATTAAGGGAGTTCACTGGCACATGTATAGGACAAGTGTTATTTATCAACGCAACCATGCCTACGTGTGTTGTGCGCAACTCTGATATTTGGTGTGTAGGCAGTTTGGATTGTGGATTTCAGCATACGCTCAAATTTAAGATTACATTTCTACCAAGTTTCATAAATGAGCCCCCTGGTCACTCATGGATCTGTCCATTAGCTGGCTAACCTAATGTGCAGGCCCACCACAACTGCATTTAAGGACTCTCACTTCTCAAGCAGTTGATGCACTCAGAACATCGATTTAGGTCTCTTCAATTCTGGACTCCCAATTATCATTTCAATTTACCCCATAATTACAGTAATATTTTACCATTAAAAAGCAACAATCGGCAAGATAAGCCATGGATACCGGTCCATGGAGTGGGTCACTAGTTCACCGTTTTAAAACCTAATTGTATTTGGCACTGAGTGCTTTTTGTTACATTTTAAATCACATTTAAGGTCTAATCAAATCAAGGCGTTAGGCTCAGCAGAAAGGCATCTGTCTGGGCAGCTTTTCAGTTCTGTGCACAGCAGGCCTTTAATCTAAAAATGACATTTCATTCCAACAGTCTGTTATCTCTCAAATGTTGTGAATCAACACCCATGTCCTCGTTTAAAATTAAATCGTTTTCCCGTGCCTCTAATATCTGTAATCGAACATACTACATTGAAAGGAAAATGGAGAGAAAGAAAAAAAGAAGGGGGGGGGAAACTTAATTTGGTAACTTTTAAATGAAAGGGAAGCCAAAATGTGGTGTTGGGGGAAAGGATATTAACAATGATTACATTACAGGCTACTGCTTGGAAAATGAATGAATCTTTATATGCCCCCTCAACCAACTGTACCGTTTCTCCACTGTAGCCTTGCATATTCTCAAGTCTCTTTATATTCAACAAGTTTCATTGAAGTCCCACCAATTGTGATAACAATTGTGAGAATTCATAGCTACAAGGTTCACTTGGGTCCTTGAAACACCTTGAATGCGCTTGATTTTGAAAGTGGAAAATGTGGGCTTGTGAAAGCAACTAGGACTCTGCTTGTGCAGAAGTGCTTGAAGGTGCTTTATTTTATATTGATTTATGCGTTTTGTGCGAACATTTGTCCATTTCTATCTGTTCTATAGCTATCCCATACAATGAAATGGATGTGAATTTAGTAATATCTGCATTCCTCAGAGCATGTAAACAGGTGTGGGGGTATATCACAAATGCATCACATGATGTTATAGAATAATTTACAAATGGGGTCTTTCTTGAAAAGGCCTTGAAACTTTCCCAGGTTTTTCCTGGCTCAAAAACGGGCTAAGGTGGTAACTTGTCAGTGCTCGCATGGTCCGTCATTGTGTCCTTCGGCCTTCACCATCACCTATGACCCCTCTGCCCTCAAATTGACCCCTAGCTAACTTCTATGCCATGTTGTGTTTTTTTGGCACATTACACAAACCATTCCCTCTTCAGTGTGGCATAGCCAGTTGTGACTTTTCAGCCACTGGCTCTGTGCTTCCCCACTTGTTTGCTTCAGAAGGCTGAATAAATGAGATGACTTGATCATTGATATATCAAGCACAGGTATTCTTCATTCCAGTCTTCATTCTTCATTCTTCTTCCGTTCCAGTCAGTCTCATGCTCATCCTTTCCGTGTTGCTGGCTCTTTCTCTGTCTGTCTTTTGTCCCTCCGCTGGCTCTCCGCTCTGTCTCTTGCCCCTCGGCTTGTCCCACTCTCTCCTCGTGCCACAGCTGCTGCTCTATCTCAGACCTGACTTGTGAAAAAACTTGAGATGCGCATTTAGCTATTTGTGAACTCATGGGAATGTGAGTTGTAAATGCTTTACCCTTGCGTTGTCTAATTCTCTATTCCGATTGGATTGAACACCGGTTACGAAGGTGTTCTAAAGCAGTGTTTCCCAATCCATTCCTACAGGGCACACTGCCCTGCATGTTTTCATTCCAACCACCACTTAATCATGCTCAAGTGATCATTAACAGACGACCGATGCAGATGATAGGTTGGGAGCGGTGGTTGGAAGGAAAACATGCAGGGCAGTGTGCCCTGTAGGAATGGATTGGGAAACACTGTTCTAAAGGTCTACATGAAATGTGGGAGGGAGTTACTCCTATTCAGGTCATTTGCTGTTCACCTGAACTTTTCAATGCAGCGTTAGAGTTAGTTAGCTAGTATACGCTAGCTAGCTGTGGGGTAAACATTTCTAAACATAATTTAACGATTGAACATCAATTCCGTTGGTAAGTAGCCTGGGCGTAAGCGGGATAACGTGCAATGAGCAAGTCTGTCGTTTCAAAATAATGGCACTCCAGGGCGATTAAGACCCCCACTTTGCGTCGGGTTCGCTTCAGCCTGCTGTACATGATCACTTACGTAGCTGTACTCTGACACAGTTTCTCAGCCTTTTTTGCATCAACGCCCCCTTGGGCCTTAGAAGGGGATACCACCGGGTTGCCAACCCCATTTAGTTAGAGTATGAATCAGACCAGCTAGAGACCAAGGTCCTCGGCCAGGTAACAAATCACATTCTTATTGCTTTTCCGGTGATGGTGTCACATTTTATAGCGGATGTGTTACTCAACTCATTAATCAAGCACACAAGTAGCCTACCCTTTCACTGCAGCAAGTTAGCTTGCTACTGTAGCAGCTAGCTTTCTTATTTGAAGGTCACCCTTCATCAGCTGCCGCTGTTGTCTTGTTATAGCTAGATCTCTGATTGGAATGCGTTTCCATGCATCAATCGCACCCTATTGGTGTCCTGCGTTAACTTTATTTGTACCGCTACAGGAAATGTCAGTGCCGCTCTATGATGGAATGGTTAGGTTGCGGAATAGCTTCCCCCTCCGGTTTTCTAGGTAGGAAAAACCCTGCTTTCCTGAGAAATACTGTAGGAACAGTGTTAGAGAGAATGAAAAGGTGTATGATGATATTCAATTATTTTGAATGTCTTATAATGACAACGAGAGGGTGAGAGTTTGGCTGCTTGTTAAGTGAGCAAAGGAGCAAATTGACAGCTTGATCCTTCACTGTAGTCAGTTTATCAGAGATGAGGCCTCACCTCTGCTGTGCAGCTTAATGAATGCGCAGCTAGCATGACCTCAGAGGACAGGCCAGGCTACTGCCACTGTTCCCTCTAAGCCACTGCTCACATTGCAAGCCTTGGGTCTAGATGAATCGGGGTTCTTTGCAGAATATGGTGAATAACTTCTTTTTTTTTTTGTTCTTCTTTTTTTTCCTTGCAGCTGCTGTTATCTCTCCCAAGCTCAATAACCCATGAAAACATTTATCGAACATGGCAGGATGACGGGTTTAGCGCCTTATTCCACCTGACATAAATTGTCCAGAATGTGCAGCCAAATTGGTTAATATGAAAATCTACACCCAGAAACTTCACCAATACTCCATTCAAATGATGTAGTTATTTTACTTGTCTTATGATACAGTATACAGAACTGAACCAACATTCTTTATATACGATTGTGTGTTTGCACCAGTGATATATATAATGTACTTCAATTGGGTCACACTAGTTGTCAGTTCGTTGTTCAGTGTTACTATTTTCGGAAGGTAATCAACATTAAACCTTAATGTAAAAGGGAACATGCCTGGTCCTTCATAAAATCATGACTCACTCAGTGGACAAATTGGTGTTGACAGCTTTTTAAAAGGTGAACTGCAGTGTGTGCATTCCAGAGCTTTTGAGTAGTAGATCTTTGAGTTCCCCATTTTCAGAGTGCTTGTACTACATGAATCGCTTGATTGTTTTTCATTACATTTTTGAACATACGGGGAGTAGACAAAATAATGGAAACACCAAACAATTTGTGAATATTTATATGGGTAAGTGTACTTATTAGGGTACCTATTAAGCCCAGTGCCATATTTGTTTGCAAATAAAAAAACATAATTGTCTGCTGTTAAATGTCTCAACCAATTTACCAACTTGATACATTTATGGCAGTTTTTGTTCTAAGGCAATCAGATGTATTGTTATTAAGAGATGGGTGGTCATGTGCTAGTACTTCCTGAAGGTCATTTAGAAAGTTGGCAGGAAACTTTACTGTACATTCAACCCCTGGAAAAATACATGTTTCTCATATTTCCGGTGCTTCCTTGGGCAAATACTCATTGTATGTAAAATTCTGAGATTAATGTTTTGAAATATGTACGAAGTACCACACTACTTGGATATGAATTGTTATTTCACATTAAATGAAAAGATGGGTTTTGTGGGCTAGCAGTCTCACCTTGTGTCAGAGTCAAAATGCTAGCCACATAACTTGGTGTACTGCAACAAAACAATACATCTCAAGCTTAAGTTTTACTGCACTGTTAAATTGACCTATTATTACGCACGTATGTATATTTAGTAAAAATTACAATCATCTTAGGTAGGCTTAATAGTTACAGTCCTTCAAAAACCACTCCGCCAATGTAGAAAATAAATCTAAATAAATGTATATTTTACAATATGATCAATTAATACTTTGCATATTTTTGTTGTTTGTAGTGTATATTTATACTCAATACAATAGTTTTTGTAACTATGATTTAAGTAGAATATAATATTCTGTCATTTTTGCCATAAATCACTGTCGTTCCAATTAAGCTCATTATGTTCCTATTAAGCCCAGTTAGTAGGTATTAATTAAAACAAATGGACCTTGGACTACTGTGTTTGGACTCAAACAATTGGGCCTTACATGAAAACATCAATTTGTTTTGTATTCAGGGTCAAATAAAAAAATTATAGTAACTATTTTTAAATGTTACAAGCGTACCACCAAGACGGCCCAGTTACAAATTTGACGGCTGTCAGATAGGGTTGGAGTTGACAGGAAAGCACTGGGGAAGAGGGTCAAATGAAGATCAAGGTTGAGGCACATCGGGCAGGTAGGGTGCGAGTAACTTGGTAGCTAGGGGGAGCTTAGCTCACTTTAATGAGACCAGAGCTCACGTAGATGCATCAAAAACATATGTGGGACCACCAGTTGACTACTAAAATATATTGCACATTATTTATACATGGATAAACCTGAGTAGAAAGATTTATTGTAAACATGAACACTCCCAGCTCTCTTCATGGATTGACCCAATTTTTTTTTTAGAATTTCAACACCATACCAGTGGAGGCGTTATGCCACTTTGAAGGCAAATTAAATTTCCCTGATGCATTGAAACTTGAATTTCTATGGTTAGGTTTCTTATCATTAGCAGATTGTGAAAATAGTTTATTTGACAGAGAAGGGAGGGAGCAGGTGCTAGTAAACTTTTAAAAAGGCCTTTGTGTTTGTACAACGAATTGATGCATCTCAGGGATAGAACACCAGACTTTCCACAGGTAAGGTTTGTAAAAGAAAATAAGAAAAAGTAGACAGAAATTGTACTTATTTTTGTCAAAGTGATAATTGATAGCTAGTTGGAATGTTAAATAATATGGTCCAGTGATTAGTTAACTAGCCAAGACATTTAGGCAACTCTAAAGCTAAACTGGAGTTTTTTGATATTATTAATTATATTGCTTGCTAGTTAGCCCCGTTTCGTTCCTTCATGCCTCTATTCCATTGAGTCTCTGTGACGGAGAATAAGCAGTCATGCTGTAGCGGCAATGAATGCAGCATGTTGTCAGTTTGCCTGTTTAGCAGAAACTTTTCCCACCTTTGATGGAATCTCCATAATCCACAATTTTTAAAGTTCAATAAAAATATATAATTAAATATGAAAAATCCAAAGTGGGCTTAATAGGTACGTCATGTACCATTTAAGCCCTCGTATGTTCGAAATAAGCCCACCTCATAATTTATATGCATTTATAATTTTCCCATTTTATTTAGAGTTAAACAAATGTTCTTAAAACATACCCCTGCTTTACCTGATTTTACTCAAAAGTGCATATCACATTTACACATTATGTATTTACCTTAGGTTACTTCACAAATAGGCACCATTTAGTTATCACAGTTGTATAGTAAGAATCAAATTCTTACCTTAGAAGGCTGTTTGATTAAAATGTGGAATTAAGAAATCAATGTCTGCAACATTGCCTTTTTAAACCACGTTGAAGCTTACTAGTGAGTTGCCCCGTTTGGTACATTCATGCCTCTATTCCATTGAGTCTCTCAGTGGTGGAGAATAAGCAGTCATACTGTAGCGAAAGAGTGCGACATGTTGTCAGTTTACCTGTTGTCAGCAGAAACCTTTCCCAACTTTGATGGTATCTCCATAATGCATAACTACTCCATGTAAACAGCACAGTCCTAACGTTTTCAAAGGGTCCACAATAAAGTTTTAAATCTACTTTTTCTGACTATGTTCAAAAACTCCACTGTTCCACTCCAGATTTCACTGTTGTGCTGCCTTTTCGTATGGTTCTGTGGTTTACAAATACAAGACCAGCAGACTGGGTGCAGTGTTTCTGCCTATGGTTGCCAAAAGAAGGCAGTGAACTGTGGGACTGGGCAGTGTGGACCAGCCCCATTGTGAGCTCTCACCTCCACAGAGATAATGGAACACATTGATTCCAATGCTCAATTCTTTCGGCAGAATTTTAGGATGGCGCTTTTTACATGGACCAATTATGTTTTATGAAGATAACATCAAAGTTGGGGAAAGTTTCCATCTTAAAGTGTTGATTTTTAAAACATCTTTTATAGCAAAAACAGTTTGGTAATTAGTATGGACATTAATATGAAACGTGTAGACTTTGCGATTGCGTTTTACTTTGCAAGCACAAGTCCTTTTTAATTTGGTGCTTCCATTATATTGTCTTTCCCCCTTGAGTACTGCATGTTTTACATGAGAAGTCTTGCCTGGGCACTTGCTCATTAGGTTGCATGTAGAGGCTGTGGAGGATCCTGACAGTTTTCAGCATTCGCATGACTAAGGGCCACCACCCACTTCCGCCTCACCTTAAGGTGCCACGGTCATTAAAGCCCACTTTGCCCGTATTGGATGACAGCTCGCGGGTGATGGATTTCCTAAACCTCACCGTGGCGCTGCGAGCTCCTGCCACGATCGATAGCGTGGCAGGTGGCGCCGCTTGGCACCCTGACCCCCCCTGTGCCTTTGACGGGCCGGCAACGGGACAGAACAAACGCCGTCAAATGCCATCCTTCCTCCCCCGGCCCACCGCCGCCACGGCAATCGGCGCTAACAGTTCCAATAAGGGGGTGATTGGCACCACACCGCGCGGCGCGAGGGTAACATGTTCCGCCTTCCGGAAAGGCCACGCTCGGCCAGCGCTCCCCCTCGACTTGTAACGCCTGCAGCCGTGACATTTCACCACGGAGCGGAACAGGCGACGGACAGGGCGGAGGGAAAAAAAACGCGGAGCAGGTTTTGGAGTCGAGCAGGGGGAAAGCCTGCGCCGCTGACCATCTGCCACTCGCTGGGGCTGCAGGCTGCCAGGGAAGGCCACCCGCTCTCTCCAAACAGGCCTGACGCGCCCAAGTCCCGCCGCCAAGCCTGGGGATCCATAGCGGCAGACAGGCTAGAGCTCACACCCAGAGCCCCCCGGCGGGCGGGACAGCGAGAGCGGGGATGGAGCCCTGTGGGTGGGGGCTTGGCCGCGGGCCCGGCGCCTGGCTTGCCCATTCCATGGTCTCTGCATGAGCGCTCCTGCGTTTCAGCTCCCACTGTTTGGCAAGGGGTTCGCATGCAGGTCTGTGTCCATTACATGTGATTATCTCGAGTCTGTTGTCATGGCGAAGTACAGTATTTCTGTTTATCAGCGTGACTATCTATCTACCTGTATACCCATCTGCCTATCTCCATCTATCCATGCATGCGTGCGTGCGTGTGGGTGGGTGGTTGTGTGTGCCTGTTTATGTATGTATCAGGGATGTGATTTTTCCTGATCAGTCAGGAAATACTGATTTCCTGATGCTAAATGTCTCTGGCTATTTGGCTTTATTTGCTGAACGTTCTCTCTTGCTATCAGCTGTCAAAGAGTGCAACATTTCTTAATGCGTATGCTTATGACATACACGGGACAAACACATGTCCACATTCCCTGATTAACCAGAAAAAAATAATCACATCCCTGATGTCCTCTGTTTTGTACCCATGCGCATTTCTGTATTTCTCTCACACTGATTTTGTCTCTAGAGGTGAATTTATATTTCATTTATGAACATGGAGGACAATCAGAAAGCACTTTTCTCTCTCTTTGTGCATTGAATGAGAGCGACTTATGTTGGTTGGCCAAAGAGAGGCAGAACTCATGAATGTCTTTTGGCCAGAAGCCAATAAACTACAGCTGCAGAAGTGTTCTGATGTTGCAGAGGGGTGAGAAATGTAAGAACGTAACTTCAAAAAAAAAAAAAAGTATATATAAATACATGGGGTGGTAGGCGCTCAACAAATGTGTACACTCGAAGGTTTGTGCTGCCTGTCCTGGGTGAGCGAGCCCATTCATGGTGGGCTTCAGAAATGGGCTGAAATATTCACTGCTCATTCCTAATTTGCATTTAGAGCAGAAATCAGAGAGCTGGACTTGTGAAAGAAAAAGAAAATAGCGATGTGTAGTTTAAACGTTGTGCAAGCTGGCGTCAAGTGCTCTGCATAATTAAATTATCAATGTGGTGATTAAAAGGAGTGGACGGAAGCACAGCTGAACGATGGCACAACAATAGCGGTGATTGAACATTGATGCCGTTTTTACATTGCTTCAATCATCAATTATTTTTTTTTTTTTGCAGTTTTCTGCAGCCCTGAAAATCATTTCCAGCATTCAATTTTTATTTTACTGCAGGGTGTATAAATTGTTGAGTCCTGCATGTGTGTGGTTTAGTTTTTTTGGATACTGCTTGTTCTTTTTTATCCTCCATCAATATGTATTGTTGCACCCTGTCTATTAATTCTTTTGAATTAATTCTTCTACTATTCCATTCAAAGCATTCTTTCAGGGAACGCTTTAAGTGTGCTTAAGACGTGTACTTTAGGTATACACGCAACCACTCACCACTGTGTTTTCTCTCTTCATAAGCATGTGCAGGGTCTTCTTAGGCTGGATGTCATCATTCTATTGGTACTTGTGACATCTTTGATTTTCTAGCTGATGAAGTCGCGTTTGTCGTTAACCGCGGGGTTATTTCCCCTTTCGAACAGCTCCCATGATAAAAGTTTGATCTTTTAAGAATAATAAGACTATCGCCACTGTTTGTGGGGTTTTTTATGCTGTTGAGGGAGCGCTGTGCTTGTGGATGGGACTCCTTGGACTGCTGCTGCTCGCGCCCAAGCACTGGATCACAGGCAACCAGCAACCTGTTGGAAATGGCCTGTCAATTAGCCTCGGGGCCCGCTTTAGCCCCTCTTCCTCGCCTGCCGCGCCTCAGAGTGATCAAAGGCACCGCGTGCCGCAGGTGGCATCCTTCCCACAATGCAACGCGTTGCGGGAGCCCCAGTTCCTTTCGTCCTCCTTCCGCCCGCTAATGAGTTCTCATCAGAACTAAAACTGCGGGAACGGGTCCGATGGCAGCCACCGCCTCCCCTCGACAAGAAAGATTGTTTCTTTTCTGTTTTGTTTTTTTCTGTTTTGAACAAATACTTCAGGCAGGGCGGGCGAAAGGGACGATCCTTTCCTCGTCCATCTTGCATCTTCCAGCGCATGCCCGCCGCGCGCCTGCTCTCACACATCATCTTTGCGTCAAGGGGCAACCGGCGGATGTCTTCTAACCTCAGATGTGAAACGAAACAGGGTTTTTTTTCCTCTCGTTTTTAGCGTGCGGCGCGCCGGATCTAAGCCGCCGAAGCTGTTTACCGGTCCCGCAGCCGGTCTGCGCTTTGTCACGTCTAATTAATTACACACTTGCATTTTTCCGTCCATGTCCAAAACACTATTAGGGAGCGGATGGTTTTTAAGTGGCATTTTTTCCCCTCCTTCTTTCTTCTTCCCTTGGTTCCTAGAAAGGGGTGCCTGGAGGACTCGGGACTCATTAGTGCAGAGCGTGTCAGGATATCGCACATCTCAAAGTGTAACACAACTTCAGATAACCATGATGGGTACTGTTCAGTGCCAGATGGGAAAACTTGCACAGAGTCTTGGCATTCCGGGGGGGGGGGGGGCAGGGGTGGACACGATTAATCACTTAAGGAAACGAGTTCTTGGCGATGAAGTAATTATACAGAGCACACTGACCAACATGATCCCGGCTCAAGGCATTAGTCACATCAATGCTCTGCCTGTTAATTTAGCTTTCCCTTGACAATCCAATATGGCCTCCGGAGTGCAGCTGTTAATGAGGACTTCCTAAAGGTTAAACAAACAAAAGGCGAAGGGGAGCGAGCCCTTGCACCGCTCATCCATTGGTGGTTGAAGAGACTAGCTGCGGTAATGCTCGGAGGAGCAAATTAACTCTGAACTCTTTATTTATTTATTAGTTTTTTTGGAGGGGGCGGGGTTGATTCTGGCTTTCACAGCAACTGAAAGGAGGGAGGCCTTCGTTTCACTCTGATCTAAAAAGGAGGTCTGGGGCACGGGGGATGAGCGGGGCTCATTTTTTTGTTTTTGAGTACAGCAATGTTTACTCTGCTTTGAACGAATCAAGGTGACCCATTCACACTCTGAGGGTTTCCTGGGGTGACGAACAAAACAAAAACAGACGAGCAAAAACTGACAGGAAAAAGATCACACCCATTGAATTGATGGATTGAGAGAAGCCCCGTAATTAGTCCAAATGGATAGTTTTATGATAGCATCCATGTATGAAAGATGGTTGTATATTTAGCAAAACTCTTAGTTACACTATATGGCCAAAAGTCAGTGGACACCTGACCATCACACCTATATGAGCTTGTTGGACATCCCATTCTAAAACCATGGGAGATTTTGGAGTGCGTATGTGGGAATTTGTGCTTATTCTCCAAAAGAGCATCTGTGAGGTCAGGCACTGATGTTGGACGAGAAGGCCTGGCTCACAGTCGGCATTCTAATTCCTCCCAAAGGTGTTCAATGGGGTTGAGGTCAGGGCTCTGTGCAGGCCAATAAAGTTCCTCCACACCAAACTCGCCTAACCATGTCTTTATGGACCTCGCTTTGTGCGCAGGGGCACAGTCATGCTGGAACAGCAAAGGGCCTTCCCCAAACTGTTGCCACAAAGTTGGAAGCGCCCAATTGGTTAAGATGTCTTTGTATCCTGTAGCATTAAGAATACCCTTCACTGGAACTAAGGGGCCTATCCCAAACCCTGAGAAACAGCCCCAGACCATTATCCCTCCTCCACCAAACTTTACAGTAGGCACTATGCATTCCGGAAGGTAGCGTTCTCCTGGCATCCGCCAAACCCAGATTCGTCCATCAGACTGCCAGATAGTGAAGTGTGATTCATCACTCCAAAGAACACGTTTCCACTGCTGAGTCCAGTTGCGGCGTGCTTTACACCACTCCAGCCGACACTTGGCATTGCGCATGGTGATGTGAGGCTTGTGTGCAGCTGCTCGGTCATGGAAACCCATTCCATGAAGCTCCCAACGCACAGTTCTTGTGCTGATGGTGCTTCCAGAGGCAGTTTGGTACTCTGTAGTGAGTGATGCAGCAGATGATAGGCGATTTTAACGCGCTATGCGCTTCAGCACTCGTCGGCCCCGCTCTGTGAGTTTGCATGGTCTACCACTTCGTGGCCGAGCTGTTGTTGCTCCTAGGCATTTCCACTTCACAATAATAGCACTTACAGTTGACAGGGGCATATCTAGTAGGGCAGAAATTTCACAAACTGACTTGTGGCAAAGTTGGCATCCTATGACAGTTTAAAGTCACTGAGCTCTTTACAAACCATTCTGAATTCTAAATGTTTGCCTGTGGAGATTGCATGGCTATGTGCTGGATTTTATGCACCTGTTTGCAATGGGTGTGGCTGAAACACCTGAACTCAATAATTAGTAGGGGTGTCCACTGACTTTTGGCCATATAGTGTATGTATAATTCCATTGAGATGCGGTACTTCTGTAACCTAGTTAATAAAAGGACATTGTCTGGTTTTAGTACTTTATCCTCCTTGCTTTGGGGGCATATTAGGCCAGAAGCATTTCTGTGTTTTACACAAACATGATTTCTGAAAAAATAAAGATTGCGTACCTTTTCCACATTGACAACCAAGGGTTCCATACGTTTCACATAAAAACAATAAATAACTCGATGTCACGCAGATAGCATGCATAGATCTGACTACATCACTGAGCCCGGGGGCCATTAGATATGCAGTAGGTAAGTCGAGAGAGAAAAAAAGACCTTTATTTAAGCCAATGCAAAGGGTAAAATAATAATGTTGGCTGTGTTATATTAAACACATTTGATTTGAAATGTCCTTCATTGGAACACCGAATCGCAGTATCAGAATTTTAAGTGACATTCAAGCTGTTTGCCCATTCCCCCATCTGGAGACGTTCTGCCGCATGTTCCTGAGCAAATATTATGAAGAACCCACCGGTGTGTTGTTAACACCAACTCTCTTGTCAGGATCAATATGCGTTTAAGAAACGTTTGGTATGCGGGGGTGGGGGGGCGGGGGGGTGTCGGGGCGCGGCTGAGAGATTCAGTTTTTTTTTGTGTTTGTTCATCGGATTTGTGTTGCGTGCTGTCCCAGCGCCCTGTCGGCGCTCGCGACGATCCTCCCACGCCCTTGGCGCCGGTTCCGGACTGCCCCCGCAGCGTTCGCGGTGGTACCGCGGTGCAGGCTTTGGGTTTCTAGGGTCTGGCTTTCCACTGCTGCGTGTTTGCGCCCAGACAGAGTTCCGATTGATTTTAGTCACTGAAGGCGCGCCAAGCCAAACTCATGTTGAGCCTGACATTTTGCCTGACCAACAAACAAAACGAGCCATTCCTCCAGGGGCTTACACAGGGGGTAACGTGGATAAGGGTTTTTTTTCTCTTTTTTTTCTTTCCTTTCTAAGGTACAGATGCAACACAAACACATTTCACCAAACAGCTTGGAGATGTAAAAACCATGGCTGTGAAGTCCCTTTTCAAGCTGTTCCGTTTTATTTGAATGACATGAAGACGTGTGGCATCAGTAAATGCCGGTCGCATTTAAAAAATAATACTTTTTTGTTACCGATTTCCACGCTAAAGGGTTATTGCAACGAGCACATTCCAAAAATGAAAACTACTGTAAATGAGACCAACCAATTAAATTTGAGACCGAAATAATTCTAACATAAGATAAGTATTGTTTTTGTTTGTTTGGTTCGTGTGAGGATGTAATTAGGAGTTGTAGCAGCGAGGCTGTGAAGGCCCTGTTTTGGGGCGCGGAGCCTCCTGCTACGGGGTGGTTATGGGCAGGAGGCGCGTGGTGATGGATGACGGTACGCTTCCCGCTGCTCTCCCTGACTCATCACATCTCGCAGGCGAGCTTCCCGTCTTCCGCAAACAGCCATTGTTCTCCACCCACAGGGGAAAAAAGTCACCTTTAGCCAGTCCAAACCAATGAGAGATAAGGGAGCTGAGGCATTAATTACAACACCAGACTTCCAGAGTGATAAATTGCTTTAATCAAGAATCCATCATCTTAACTTTTATTTTTTTATTTTTTTATACTCCTTTCCTTTCTTTTTGTGAGAAGGGGGTCTTTGGCCAAGATCAAAAGAACCATTTCTGGTCAGGTGGTGATTTGAGGTGATGGCAAAAAGGAAGTAACATTTCCTTGTCCAACAAACTAAAGGTGTCACGTGAGCCTGAACATATCAGAAGAGCGGGATGTTTGAATCTCCTGCTGGCCCAAGAAGATAACTGTAATTATTTGTTTAGAGCTGAGTTTCTCCACAGCATGTTGTGAATTTCATCTGTAGTACCCCATGGAGGTCTTGCTAAGGAAATGGAAAAGTCTTGGCTTTTTTAAAAACATGAGCTCTGCACATGTGTAGTCTTACCACCAGCACAGGACGTGGCAGGTCATTTATGGCCAGAATAGTCTCATCTTTTCCTGTGAAGACTCTCCTCTTCCTCTGTCGCCAGGGCAACAAAAATGAGGGGGGGGGTGCGTGGTGTGCCATCCAGCTTAATCTCTTTCAGACCGCCCAGCTGGTCCAATATATTCACTGGGGTAAAGCTGGTCCTCGATTGTAGGGTCGGCTCTTATAAACAACCCCCCATGTGTGCCTGTGTGCATGCGCTGTGGTGTTTTAGTGTGAAGGACCCTTCACAATCAGCACCCATGTGAGCAGAGGCAATCAGCCGTACACCCCCACCCCCACAACACATGGCTCCACAACTGGATGGCTCTTCTATGTGTAGTCAAGTGCACCAAAGCCTGAGACGGCACCACGCCTACACTCCCATCGCTTCCGTGTTCCTCCACCCGCTCCCTCTCCTCCTCCGTGTGAAGTCATCCGTGGAGCAGAGTGCACACGCGAAGGCCACGTATGAACCCCACACACGAACAAGAGCCGTCCACGTCTGCTCTCTCCGCTCTGCCACGTGAATCCCGTCAGCTGTAAATTCAAGGGAGGGGGAGGGAAATTCAAAAATCTTTCCAGGGATGAGGTGGTTTCCATTTAGAAGCAGCTACACAGTTTTCGGAGAGGAGAGACGAGACTGCAGCGGAAGGACTCCCACAGGCGTACCACCTAAGCCGCTCAGTGAAAAAACATCATCTTCCGTGGTAAACTTCAGCACAACCCTCTTGTCAAAATGCTATGAAGTGCACAGCTGTACTAATTTCATGTTCTTGGCAGTCTTGCTGTGAAATGGAGCTGGAACGGAAGGGTATAAAAAAAAAAAATCCGATTTATTCCCCCCTTCCTCAGAATAAAGACAAAGCATCTACCCTTATGTGCTTCAGCTGAGATGGCAGTGCTGGTTCCTCCTGCTTTGTGCTCCACGCACCATGACAATGAACATATTGGCGGCTTTGGCGCCAGCTCAGAATGGCAGACCGTTACCCTCGCTTTCGACACCAGCATCATGCCAGCTGTTTCGCATTACGCATAGTTTTTTTGCTTCCTCGCCTCTCCCTGTCTTGCTTGAGCTCGCTCTATCTTTCGACCTGTCTCTCCATCTCTGATCTGCTGTCTTGACCCCGAGGCGAGTTTAAAGGCGTTCATTAGCGTGCGCTAATCTGGGAATGCATTATTGAAGGCGGCTGATAGAAAGGGCCGCTCGCGAGCGGAACTTTTTCAAAGCCGTGTCCCCAGGCTCACACGAGCCGCGGATACCGGAGGCGCCCCAGACCGCTTCTGACGCCCGTTTGTTTTACATCTGTGCGCCACTCCTCGCTGCCAAGCAACATGAGCTTTGTGCTCAAATGACTTGCGCTCCCAATTATGGTTGTAACGCTGTTAGACACAGCTGTTCCTCAGTCCTCAAAATGTGTACTTTTTTTTTTCTCTTTTCTTTTTTTTATATATTATATATATGTTTTCTATTTAATTGTCCTGAAGTAGATTGTAGTCATTTGCTCCTAATCACAAATTGGATGTGGTGTTCGTTTTAATGCAGAATTATACCCATTGGCTATTTTCGGTGAATAGAAAAACACAAACGCGTCACACCACACACACACAGGCACGCTCACGCACACGCAGGCATGCCCACATGCATGCACGCACACCCACACACACATAGGCACGCCCACACATGCAGGTAGACACACAGGCACACCCACACACACACACACACACACACACACACACGCAGGCCCACACACACACGCAAGTACACACAAACAAATCCAGGTTTTATATGTCTAAGGATCATCATTTTGCTGTCTCAATAAAGAACTGATATTGCTTGTTAAAATGCTTTTCATTTTAAAGTGCAATCATTGAAATGCACATCATGGTTCTTCAGGTAATCTGGTGTGGCATCCAGTTCCTTCAGGTTTTTATGAATTTTTATGAAAAGGCGCATGCCTTTTAACAGAAATATATCATTGTATGTTTATGCCCTGAATGGGATGCAGATTAAGATTGATGGCATGCAGGGCATGTGTCCGCTTGTGTCCATCCACTCTCCAGCCACTCTGTATCCACTCTGTATCCACTCTGTATCCACTCTCCATCCACTCTGTATCCACTCTCCATCCGCTCTGTATCCACTCTGTATCCACTCTCCAGCCACTCTCCGTCCACTCTCCATCCAGTCTGTGTCCACTCTCCAGCCACTCTCCAGCCACTCTGTGTCCACTCTCCAGCCACTCTGTGTCTGCTCTCCAGCCACTCTGTGTCCACTCTCCATCCGCTCTGTATCCACTCTCCAGCCACTCTGTGTCCACTCTCCATCCAATCTGTGTCCACTCTCCAGCCACTCTGTGTCCACTCTCCAGCCACTCTGTGTCCACTCTCCAGCCACTCTCCAGCCACTCTGTGTCCACTCTCCGTCCACTCCATCAACTCTTGAGCCAGTCAGAATCCACTTTCTAGCTACTTTCCATCTGCTCTGCAGTCGCTCTCCAGTGCGCACCCATCTCAGGGCCGTTTTAAAATCGACCACAGTTTTAAGGCCCTCAAATCAAATTCCCATTAGATAACATTTGGGTAGCTACCAGTGAGCAACCAGTGTTTTGGTTGATAAGGGGGAAATTATGTGACTGTACGTGACAGTGTAACTTAATCCATTGCAGGTCAGTGATATAATGGAAGGGAATTGTCTTTAGCCCGGAGAGATTCCTGAAATAGGCAACGTACGTGGCTTGTGCTGTCGGGGCAGTCTAATCCCCTTAGTCTTCATTAGACAAGTACTGTCTGTTTTGAAGCAAAGTGAATTTGTGCTGTGGAGGGCTTTTCCTTATTGTAAATATGTGCACGTACTGTATCAAGCAGCCACAGATGCATATTTGTAAAAATAAATAAATACATGAATTTGTGAATTTTTCTTGAATGAATAAGAACAGCATCTATAAAGAAGTCTGTTGTGTATAATGCCATGCCATGCACACGTATCTATATTCATGTTTGCATGTCAAATTGTTGGAATGCACTATTTCCATATTTTGCGTATGCCTTTATGAAAACTTTATAACGTGATGAGTGTTTGACAGTGGTGAGAGACATCATCTGCTTATTTCTTAAATAGGCTCTGCCGGCCCAGCTCGTGAGCTTAGTACCTGAGGCAGGGATCTGCTAGCATGAATGCAGATGTTTTCTCGCATCCTGTGCATAAATGCCTCTTCCCTTCTTCTCTCTTTTGGGTTTAAGATGGAAACGGAGCACTTTTGTACTCTTTGTCATTTTGATGTAGTAGAATTCCGGGGGGTAAACACCTGCTAGCACCAGGTGGCTAGCACCAGGCTAAGCTGGTGAAGGGGCATTGCAGGAGGTGGAGTTTAGCACCCCTATCATAACATTGGGTTGGGACGAACCCTGACAGTTCAATATTCATAGATTTTATCTTATTTTTTATCACCCTCCCCCTACCCCCCAATGCAGCTTTCTGGATCCCGGAGCATAATGACAGCACTTTGGCACTTACAAGGCAGGGCTCTCAAAGCCTTTTGTGTTACAGCATCTAAAAGAGCGCTGCCACTCATGGTGTGAAGTCAGCTGAATTTACACCACTGTTGCTAAAAAGCCGACCGCCTAGGGGGAAGGGCAGTTACACCTGTCATTTAGCACGCCGTTCGAAGCCATTTGTGCCTTTTTAATTGAGCATACATTGTTTCTTTTATAACTTACTTTTCATACTTTAAAATGTCTGTGTAGCTATTTGTGCACCTGCGAGCAAAGCGCTGAATAAATAAAGTTATTGTTATTGGTAACCTGCCAGTTTCATTTCTCAGACTTGAGGGGCGGGAGGAATGAGCGTTTCGGGACACGCAGAACCTGAGCCTGTGGAATTTGTGTGCGCCGTAAGACTTCCAGCACTGACTGCAGAGCTACAGTTCTCTTCAGTGAGTTTTCAGATGAAAGCGGTTTCTTTTCTCTTTTTTTTCCTCCCATTTTTTTCTCCTTTTTTTATTTTTATTTTTTTTATTTCAACTGCAGTGAGCAGACTATGTTTTCTCACGAATTGATGTGCCGTCATTTGATGTGACAGATCTCAGACATCAAGCGCTGATTTATTTTTTAAAAAGTAAACAAAACAAAAAAACAAAAAACAACACAGAAACTCTTCAGCATAACACAATTTGCTGTACACTTTGAAGAAAAAGTTGATATCAAATGTATATATATATTTTGTGTAGTTTATCCATCCAAACTAAGGTGCTTCAGTCTCACTGCAGTACTTTCATTTGTTATGTTTCAAGAAAGGATTCATGAAGTTCGGTTTTGATGTTCCTTTAGTATCTGTGCGTGCCATTTCACAGACTGGGAAGATGGGCATTCTCAGATTATCATTTAACATCACATTAAGTGATCATACCGCACATGCATGTTGCATTCCTCAGATCCTGTGGAGTCACTTCTTCATAAGGCTGTGGTAATATATCAATGCAGTTGAGCATCGCTGGTCTTGTGTTTTGCGCTATTTGTGTCAGTTGGGGAAAAAACGTACCTGTTTCAGAATAACATGCAACATTAATGTTAATGCAACATTTTTATTTATATTTTTGTCTAGAGAGGGTCTTTTGGGGTTCATATGGCAAGTCTAATGAATGTGCAGTTGATATAACTAACAGCAGTTAAGTACGTAGCTATACGCGTTAAGTGAATGGGCGTGGCGCAAACGAAGTAGCATTATGTGCATCGCGATACTCGGCGCATCTCTCGACTCTTGCGTCGTGACCTGCGTCGCCTTGAGGCGCTTGCTGATAGACGGCCCTAATCCGAGAGCAGCTGCGCACGCCGCGTAGGATTGTCCTCCGAGATCTCCGCGAGACAGGCCCCGGGGAAGCCGAAGAGTGATGTGCCCTGGGCGCTCAGTCGATACGCACGGAAGCCATAACATGTTGATCACTCAAGTCAATCCAGTCCTCCTGATCCGAGCTGTTGTGACTACTAGAGCTCAAGCTCTGATGATTAAATCTTCCCGCATCAGGGCTCAACTCTGAACAACTGTTGGGGGATAGATTGTGAATTCGGTACAGAACAGGTCCCCCACCCACCCCCCCCCCCCGCACACGTACCATGGATAATGTGATTACCAAGAGCTCAGCATTAGCCTACGCGAGAGAAGATGTAAGAGCCGTCGCTTCTGCGACTCGCTTTAATTCTCCCATATTTACGGGGGTCCTGTTTTTCTTTATCTCCCGGCAGGCTTAAAAAAAAAAAGATGTTAAATAAATCAGGAGATATCGCGCCTGTCCAGGGTGTTTTTATATTGTCGTGTGATAAGAGCCTGCTAATGCAGCGAAATGAGGAATTTGTCATCAAGTGTGAGAAAGCTTGGCGCGCGCGCATTAATCAGGGGTGCTAATTCAGCACGGGGAGGATCAGCCACCCACAACGAGGCTCTGAATTTCAGCCGCCGTAGCTTTCGCGAGGGGCACGCAAAACAGATTGCCGTGGAGCAAATTGAAATCAAACTAATGTACCACTAATTCACTGTGAATGTCACATAACTACATTATACTACGTTGCTTGTTTTCTTTGCAGACGCTCTCCTCCAGAGTGACTTGCATATTTTCTTTTACCCAGACTCAGACTCTGGTTATGGTTTCTTTAAAGTTATGTGCATCAGTGCTCCATGTCCATTCCATCCTGCGATTCTGAAAAAGTCTCTACCCACTACCGCCCCAATAACGAAGTAAACCGATATCGACATCTGGAATGAATTTTTTATTATTTTTTATTGATGTATTCCTTTGTTAATGGGTATTTTGTATAACTTGTATGTACCGTGTGTTTGCTGTCAAATTGTTTGACTATCAGTATTCGTCCTGGACCTACGTTGTATGAACGCAATTGCTGGAAATCCTTTCGCAAAACGCTTGGTGCCACTGTCTTCGAGGATGGCGAAGATGATGGAAAAAGAGCCGGGCCAGAGCATTTCAGGTCTCAACGGGAACCCTTCGCGAATTGGAAATCCAAAATAATGAGATAATGTGGCAGCCCCCATGAAAGATGACGAACAGTGCGAGGCTGGCCACGCTCTTTATTCGCCAGCCATCTGCTCTAGCCTCTCGCTTGTCTGTCCATTAATGTGGTTAATTAAGGGAGATGGCTTCTCTTCTGTTGGCGCGTTGATGCTATGGGCGTTTGACCCCATGGGTCGTGGGGAAATTAACCTGGATTGAACGTCAGGTTGGACGTAGTGCCACAGGCCGTCACACCTGGCCGAACATGATCGCTTTCCTCTGGATTGAATCGCCGCTGCCAGTGCCAATCTCTCAACATGAGACGGGGAAATCTGGACAGAGCCAGCAGCGACGCCGAATGCATTAGAAGATAGGCAGGCGGCGTAGAGGTCTAACGCACCACACTTTGGCTGGTCCGGTGTGGTGTGCGCTGCCTGTCAGGGACGCGATTCGAAACCCGCGTCTCTACCAGACCGGCCCTGGTCGTCAGCCCCGATCGGAGGCGGCATTTGGCTGTCCACCTCTGGGGGAGCGTGAGCCGGCACGAGTCCGTCGAGGAGCAGGAAAAAGGCGTCCGTGGTAGAATTCCGTCTTGGAAGAGGCGGATAAAATCGGCCCGGAAATAGTGTCTCGACCCGGAGGACGGGCGGTGGACTCGTGGGGGTGGGGGAATTGAGATAAATAGAGGGTATAATTGGCAACCAAATTGGGAGAAAAACAGAGAAAAATTCGAAAAATAATTTTTTTAAAGAAGATAGGCAGGCGGAGCGTTGCTGTCTGGCCAGGAATACAAAGGACTCAGAAGAGAGCTGAAGTTCCGCGTTTGGGCGCCCAGCTTTTCTCGGGACGTTTCTGACACACAATGGGGTCGGAAGGCTCCGAAAAGGCGCTTCGATTGCCGTGAGGGCTTGCGGAGGTGCCAGTTCCATACGAGCACAACTTCCCAGGCATTCATTTAGCCTTTCGATATACCCTGACGGGTTATCCTCAAAAAACCGCCACTGTTTCGGTTTCACCAGCTTCCCAAAAAGGGACAAGGTTGATATTTTATTTTCCTGGCTGACCTTTCGTGATATAATTACCCTTCCATCACACTGCGGAAGTTATCTACGGTCATTTATGAAAGCACAATGTTATCGCATGTCTGACTCAAAGACAAGCTGTCAAACGTTTTTTTTTTTTTTAGGTTCCCTTGTATATAAAAAGAAAGGAAGAAAACCTGGCATGATGTAGCTGCCAACAGACGCCTATCAGTATGAATACAAAATGACGGCATGCGCCAGAAGCTAAGCTCGGCAGCTGCCCCGTGACCCGATAGGGCGGCTCTTTTCGAGGAATGAAAGCATGGATCCCCGACTTCCAGGAGTTCAAGGGACCTCTGGTCCCTGAGGGCCAGCCAATGACAAAGCTTGGCCCTGGGCAGGAGGCAGTATTTCTGGCTCGCTGGGGAACCCTGCTCCCTCTCACTCAGCTGATCAGAGCCACAGCCCTAGGTCTTCGCCTGTAGACATTTGAAGTTGTCTAGTGAAAGGTCACGCATCGAAACGCACTGCCTATGGGGGACATGCCAGTCCAGCAGTCAGAGCGAAAGTCGATTCCTCGCCATTGCCAAAATGCTTGCGTCCGGTGAAACCGCCGGAAGCAATGTTTCCTGTTCGAATCTTACTTCACTCCTCTAGATGAAGTTTGTGTGGAAATTTTGAAATTCTGCTTATGTGCTGCCTACTTTGTCTTTGTTACTTGCCTGAATCAGTGAGACTTCAGCACATGACTGCAAATTTAGCCCAGTCATTGTGATGCAATCATCATTTTGTTGTTGTTTGTTTGACGCGATGACCGTTTCAATTTCCAGCGGACATTGTGTGGGACGAAGCAGAAATGGAACGTGGAACCGGCACTAGTTTGAGAGCATTCAATCCATCGCCTCCATTTTAACTCTGAAAACCGCCTGCACTTATGTTATATACCAGACACGGTTCATTATTGATGATATTTATAAGGAAACTCCACGGCTGAAGTTTAGAACGGAATCTGGGCCACATAGTGTTCCTTTGGGGCAGCTTTGATCAGCCGCCACTGCCCCAACCCCAAGCCCCCAAAAATACATATACAAATTCCCCAGTACTTTCACTGTGGCGCGATGATTTATTCATGTCGGACCCGTTTGCATGAAAGGCCGTTGGCCTCCATTGCCTCCTCACGTTGGCGGCGTTTGGATTGGCTCGGAGCGTAGGCCGTGTCGGTGCTGGGCCTGGCACTCGCCGGAGCTCCACTGCTAAGTAAGGCAATTAGACCAGGCGCCACTCGGTTGGGGGATGCACCTCAAGCTGGGCCTGATCACATTGAGCACCTCACGGAGTCGCCAAAAGAAACCTTTGAGGCCCGGCCATTAACAAAAGCCCCTGCAGCCCGAACGCATTTCGTAAACTCATACCGATGGCTAGCGATGGAATTGTAATTTCACGTCTCGTTAAAATGTTTTGTGCCGTGCATTTACATTTTCATTGACACCCCCCTCCTCCCTCCATTATTGCTCATATCAGTGGAACTTGTTTACAAATTCTCATTTTGGAAAGGTACATTAACAGGTCGGTGATTGGTGGGGAGTCGTTTTATTTACCCAGGGTTATATGCGTTAGTAATGCTGCATGGCTATTTATTGTTTTCCCTGCAACAGAATACACGAATTGCAATGGTTCAAGTCTGTGTTTCTAGCTCCGTCACCAGTGTGTTACATTGGGAGGGCTAGCCATGAGAATAAACGATGCGGCTGGAGGTACAGTATTGTCAGCTGTGAATGCTGCGATATCGATCACCTTTGGAGTGCTCCCGCCCTGTCACTATGGATCGGTCAGTCCCCCCGTGCCCTTCCCTCCAGTGGAAGTTTGACAGAACTGCATTCAAGTCACCCATCAATCCGGTTTGTAGCAAAGACTCAAAGAAGATTTTACAGAGTGGCTATTTGAAACACTCCCAATCCGGCTTGTAATCAGTCCGTCTTCAAGGTGACATGAGTTCAAGTTACGACAATGTTCAGCGATGTAAATGAAACGTTCTTTTATAGTTGTTCGTGAAATTAACGTGCAACTCGCTTAATATTCCCATCGCTGCACAGTAAATTCTTGGGACATTAAGCCGGCCGAGAGATTAACGTTTTCTTTATCATCTCTTATTTTCTTTCCCCCCCTTCTTTCCCATTGAACCAAGCAAGTGTGATAATCGCATTCGCTGCAAAGAAAAGCAAAAAAAACAAATGGTGTCATCGTCCCGGGCCAGATAAGGGCTGTGCATTCTGCTGGAGCAGAGTAGTCTCCTGCTGCCTCAGAGAGTGTAATGCAGACCCTGCCTGGAAGTGAAGTTCTGCTGAAATACTGCAAAACCACTGGCGCTGACTTTGATAAGCTTAACGTGGTTTTATTGAATGCAAGTTTTATTTTTCCAATCCCGCGCTTCATAAACCCGTAAAGCTTTTGATAGGCAGTCCAAAAGGTGATAACAAGCAGGCTACTAATCGAATGGCAACCCTAATGGGGAATTAAGGAGCTTGAGATTGAGTTAGGGGGAACCATAACTGATATTACTGTATCATTAATGTCACATCAACAGTAGCTCTGTGTACAGTCCGATGTTTAAGAATAGCTTTACTGTAGCCCGACTGATTCCGCTGGTGCGGAAATAGATTGTAAAAACAAATGAAAAATGAAACAAATATTGGGGAGGGGGGACATTTTGATATCCCTTTTCGTCTCATCCCTCATCGGTTAGTTAATTCACAATATGTTCTTCTCTGCCCTGAACTGTTGGGAAAAGTCGACCTACGGCCATTTGAAAACATTGCTCAGTGCTAAATCTTCAGGGCCTAAATCTTTCGCTGTCCTGTCACACCTAATACTCTCAGACACTGATATTACAGGCGCCGCCAGGACCTCTGAAACGAAGGGGCTTTCTTTATCTTAAGTAGACATCTTTTATCCTCCGCGTTTAGACAAGCGTCATGATGGATGTGTCACTCTCAGTTCTCAAAGGAGCACTCCACCAAAAAACAGAGAGAACAACATTCCAAATTAGTCTCTTTTTTTTTCTCTCCCCTTAGTTGCACGTCTGCTCCTTTAAGGGTGACATGTTGGCTGATCAAAATTCTGGCGAGGGGGATTTAAATTACTTTGCATCTCTATGGAGTTTGCTCCTTGCAAAGTTCTCATTCCTCCTCCTCACTCTGCTCCCCCCTTTATTCTCATTCTGTGTGACACGTTACGGGACTGATAAAAGGAGCGCTGACAGTGATGCTTCATCCGCTTTCCCCCCCCCATGCCCCAACGGAGATGATCGCTACCTTGATTTAAAATCAAATAAAATACAAAAATATTTTCCTGAACGTCGGCGTTGCCTGGCGGATCCTCGTCGGGTTAACCGGTGCCGCAATTACCCGCATGGATCACAAGTCATTACCGTCACGTCCACCTAATAAAACAAGATTGCAGATGATTATGTGAACCCTTTAATTGTGATCCCTAGGTGTTGTCATTATAAAGCACCAGCTCTTTCTCATCCATCCTTCAAACTAGTGTCCCCTCCCTGTAAGCCACTTTGGGGGTACTTTAATTTCAAGGAGCATGTTAATAATACATTATTAATCAGTCGGTCTAATATTATGCAGGAAATGAAATGTTTGGTGTCTTATTGCGATTTTGCACGTGGTTCAGAAGTTCCTACTTAATTGTGCCTTCCGGTTGGGGGGGGGGGACTTGCATTGCAGTAATCCCATCTGAACGTGGCAGAGCAGTTGCCAGGGGTGACATGCGACATGTTGCTAGGCCTAACGAGGAGAGAGGAGAACAGGAGTGCACATCTCCCTTTTACTCATCTCACCAAAGTTGGCCCCTAATCTCTGCGCCGCTGTTTATGGGCACGGGGCTGCAGTGTGGTGTAGTTATTAGAAAGCCAAACTTGTGACCAGGAGGTTACGTGTTCAAATCCTGGGTAAGGGGTAAGGGGTAAGCGGTGCTGATGCTGTGCTTTTGGGCAAGATGCCCAGCAGTGTATATTGAAACACTGTACTGTGTGTCACCTTTAACAAGGGACTATGCTATACATTTGAAAAATGTGTGTGTGTGTGTGTGTGTGTGGAGCCAATCATTAAAGAGAGTGAATTGATTTTGTTTGTTTAACCAATTTTTTTCTTTCTTTCTTTCTTTCTCCTTCTTCCCTTCTCTCCTCTTCCCCCTGTCTTTATCCCTCTCTCCCCGTTTCCCTCTCTCTGCCCATCCCTATCTTCTCCCTCCTCTCTTTGTTCTTAGGTGAGTCATTTTAAGACATTTTGGACATTATCCAAGACCAGGCGGTTAACTGCACTGCAGTAGAGTTGGTCAGCAGGCAGCACCTGCCTGTTCGGGATACCCTGCTACTGTGCCAAGTGTGGCGAGTATTTGATATCATTTTAAGTTTTTGTCTTGGGCAAAGTGCATTAAATGATCATCCGTAAGTGACCGCTACCACTCTGCAGTGAGTTGATAGGATGCGTTGTATACACACTGTAATTAACATGGGGCACTTCTTTGTAAGTAATGTTTGGGGTGTCTGAAAACACAGAAAACAGTCTGGATTCAGTCAACATTTGTAGTTCATTGCAGTTGCAAGTTTTCTTCTTCTTTTCTTTTCTTTTTTATCTTCGCCAACAGTTTTGGTGAGTTCAGCAATCGAAACAAAAAATTAACTCACCAAACTGTGAAACGAAATCGTGGAAAGGTAAGATCTAACGTTGATTAAATACAGCACTGTCCGTCAGCTAGCGCAGTGGTGCCATTAGCCATTGCCCGGACGATGCTGCTGTGGTTTGAACGCAAGGTCGTCCGGGCCAAACTGCTGAACAGCGGCGTGTCGAGGACCGGCAGCCATTTTCTTTCTTGTTGCTCCACTTTGCACAATTGTGCAATTTGATAAAATGGTGCACTTGTTTGGGCTGACTTTGAAATAATAAGTATTCCGTAACTCCGTTAGGGGGAGGGATTTGTAATTTTGTATTTTTTTAAATTTATTTTTTTATTCCTTTCGAGTTCAAAGGAGTTTTGTGTAGGCCTTTTTGTTACAATGCAGTGTGTTTAGGCTTCGGATGCAACATTTAATTAGCCCCCCTCCTGTTAAAGGCGACATCGTGGGCTTTATCTTCCAAAGTGTATGCCAAGGCCATTATCTCCTACGCCGACCTACCCAGGGCTGGCAGGGATCTGAGCAATTAGGCCAGATCAGTGGCAACCTTGCCTGCCCTCGTCCTATTATCAAGATCACTAATTACTTCCAGTGTTTGGGCTCTTGCTGTCAGGGAGTGTGTTTCATGTCTGCGGTGGAGGGTACACGCCCTGGGAAAGGGGAGGGAGAGGTGGAATTCATTTCCTTTTATAGTCACAGACATTTTTGTTTTGCGACAAGGCGCCGGCTCCCCTGTGTGGCACCCCCAGTGGGTGGGGTGAGGGGGGGGGGGGGGGCGGTGCTCTAAATGGAACCGTTTTAAAGTGTCAGCGTGTGATTGAAACCCATCGGGGATGCCGACCGGGCGGGCTACGCGCACCTTGTTAGTTTTGGAAGGTGGCACATCATCTTCGTGGAAAACAGAGCTGTCGGCACATTAGGTGCAATAATTGAGGGTGGCGGGGGGTTCAAAGCTCTGCTCCCTGAGACGGCATCCCGGCGCGGTGCTCGCAGAGCGGGCGAACGGTGCATCCGGCAGAGCTATCGATTGGGAGCGGCGCTCGAGGCCCTCGGGGGGCAGTAGCGCGCGGACATCCGCGAACGTGGAAGAGTCCGAGGAGCCCGGGGATCGGCTGCCTTTATTAGCGATATGCTAGCTTGATCAATGGACTCGTCCACGCTTTGATCTACCCGCCTTACACACTGCCTTTCTCCCTCTCGCTTTCTTTTTTTCCGGCCCCCCAGATGAGCCGAGGTTCTGTGAATTTCTTCCTCCCCGTGAAGGTTTATGAAAGGTCTCAGAAGCCCTTAAAAAAAAAAATACATGTGCGAAAGAACAACCTCTGAAGGGAAAGACAGACGTGGATAAATGGAAAGGAGAGTTCCCGGCAACCTTCCCTTTTAGCACAGTTGTATAAGAGGTCAAATGGGGTAGATGGCGAGGGTCCGCCTTTGCTTAAAAGTTAACGGCGGGTTTGGGTGAAAGGGTGAAATGCTGCGCTTTTTTGCAGCGTGTGATGTGTGGTGATGTGAGGCGGAGAGAGCGTGTGAAGGGAGCTTGCTCGGACCACTCAGTGGATTAAAAACTCCCGTCGGGAGGCGGTGGCTGCAGGTTTCAAATCCAGTCCTCCTTCTCTCTCTCTCTCTCTCTCTCTCTCTCTCTCTCTCTCTCTCTCTCTCTGCACTCTTTTCTCAGGGAGGGCTCATGTGTTGAATGGAAATGAGGGCTGATTAATTCTCTCCACTGGCTTATGGGAGAGCACTCCGACTGAAGCCGAAGGTGTTCTCAAAGCGAGGGGAGAGAGTTGGGTAATGGGCACTGGGAGCAGTAGGCAGGCTACTGTGTACTACATTGTTGGGTACCAGATACTGGATACTGCATACTGATGCCATGTTTTGCATACCGGGTATCTGATATTGGACACAGGGTATCACCTGTTGGGTACCAGTTACTGTGGATAGTGTGTAGTACAATTTGCTCAATTTAGCTAATGACAAGAATACAGTATTTCAGGAGTGTGTAGTTTAGCCTATGCTTCAGGCAGTAATAAACTACATTTGTTTGAAAACTAGGCATGTCAGTAAAAGAATGTCCAAACAGTGTACTAAACAGGGCAAATAAAATATTACAACTGATTCGATCACATACTGTTCATGTAAAAGGCATTAACATAAGAATTGGAAATATCGGAACTGGCTTCAGTATCGGCGGAGTACCGTGAGAAAATACCAGACATCGGAATCGGCGTAGAATTTCTCCCATCGGCTCACCCCTACCGTGTACAAATCTAAAATGTATTAGTGGAAGAGGAAAGAGGGGTGAGGGGTTTTTGAAGAAAATTCTAATTGGTTATTTTTATAACATGACAGTAGACTGGCATTCGATGTAGTGGGAGTACTTTTTGAAGTGGGGAAATATGAAGTGTAGTTGAGAGGTGTGGGCATTAGGAGACGAGAGAAGGTGATGAGAGCGGTTGTTATGTTAGCAGACCGTTCGTCCTACCCCCCCCCCCCAGAGAACTGGACAAGTGGTTTATAAATAGAGGAACATTCAGACAGGCTTCTTGTGGATGATCTCATAAATATCCAGCAATTAATTTGCTTATGTATCATTATATGTTGAGCGCAGGGGGAAAAAAAGCAATAGGTCAGTTTTTATTTGATTTAATCTGACAAATGGCAGCAAA